>CM065727.1:33954773-33962273 GCA_033310375.1 Conus canariensis | reverse complement strand
TCTTAATGTTATTAAAGATAAATGGCAAAGAAGTTGTTACGCAAGATTCAGGTTACGAACCGTAGGTTTCAATGCAAACAAAAGATGGTTCGAATGTGGAACGTCCACAGAATCACTATGCCCTTCATGTGGATATACTATTGATAATGAAAAGCACTTCTTATTTCAATGTACTGCATACAGTAATGTGCGTGCAAAATGTTCCTTTTTTTACTTTGGATGTTTGTGAAAGGCAAAATGTTGCTTCTTTGTTATCGTCTGATGACGACTGTATAATCAAGTCAGTCGCTAAATTCATTACCGAAGCAATGAAAATAAGACAAAAGCATTTATAATATTGTATAAAAAAAAGGACTTAAACTCAAAAATATGACTAAAAGCATGTGGAATAGTTTAGTAACATAGTCATCGCCTAAAAGAGTGGATGGTCGGATCAATCTGTAATATTACATTTTCCTCGTGTGTGTGTGTGTGTGTGTGTGTGTGTGTGTGTGTGTGTGTGTGTGTGTGTGGTGCGTGCGTGCGTGCGTGCGTGCGTGCGTGCGTGCGTGCGTGCGTGCGTGCGTGTGTTGTTGTTGTTGTCGTCGTTTTTGTTGTTTTTTGTCGTTGTAGTTGTCATTGTTGTTGCTATTGTAATGTTAAAAGGGTACTCGTGTCTGAGAGGATATTCGAAGATTCGTGTCTACTTTTTTCTTTATGTTTTGCTTGTTTTGATTTGATTGATCATTGGGAATAACTGTGTAATATCGCTTGTAGTGTAAGGAAGAGGAATGAGTTATTACCCTGTTACCCCCCTTGTCATAAGACCTTTTGGTAATGACAATAAAATATCAAAGTGTCAAGTCTCTCTCTCTCTCTCTCTCTCTCTCTCTCTCTCTCTCTCTCTCTCTCTCTCTCTGATCACGTCCTTCATACGGAAGCTAAAAATAGGAAAACGCTGATTATTTTTGTCACGGTCAAATACATGGCGTAGAAGTCATCAATACTTCCATCATTCGCTTCAGTGCCTCAATGGACTTCATCAACGGAGAACAACATGGATTGACAGCTACGCGTGAGGGATTGGGGGAGGTTTTGTTGGGAAATCAATTCAATCTCTAGGGTCGGTTAGTTTGGGTAACAGGGTTTAAGCTCAAGGAAGAATTTTTTTTTCCCAATCCACGCAAAGTATAGTTATGAAAAGTAAAGGACATCAACATCACAGATCAAGGATATGTTGCGCGCGCACACGCACACGCAAACACACACACACGCACGCACGCACGCGCGCGCGCGCGCGCGCACGCACGCACGCACGCACGCACGCACGCACACACACACACACACACACACACACACACACACACACACACACACAGCACTATGCAGCAGTCCAGTCAGCTGAATTTTCCAGCGTCGAGTGGTTATGAAGCTGTCTGCTAGAGGATAACATACACTTCTGCATCCATTTTTGTTTGGCTAGCTAGCTATGGTACACATATAGCCAAGCCACACAAATACACGGCCAAGCCACACGAGTTTTTTTTTTCTTCATATTACTAAACCCCCCACACCCCCCCCCCCCCCCCCCCCCCCAGTGCAAACAATATAAGTGTACAGAGGTCATACATTAGTGATTAATGTAATGGTCCCATGAAGATATCAAATTTGTGATTGTCCAGCAGGAATTGAAATCAGTATTTTCTCATTAACGGGCCTAAACTCTGGGACCTTTTTAAAGTGTGGATTTTCAGCCTGCTGACATATGAGCCAACATATGGTACATACATTATTGGACTGAATTAGGTAACCCTGGTAAGCGCAAATTTGTGCCGACGTCATATAGTGGGTTCTTAGCTGATAGTAATACTGGATCCAAGGTTAGAATGTTATACTGACAATGTTTATGGAACGTGCCTTCTTAGCCTGAATCACATGCGTAATTTCAACTGCGAATTTTGTGTTGATATTGCACAAACGGCATGATTTTTTTTTTACCTTATATTCTGGGACCTACTGTCAACTTCTTAATGGCACCAACACTAGCGACTTGACTTGAAACTGTGGTCTTAACTCCAGGACTCATGTTTTTGTTCGTTTTGTAACTGCGAATTTCGAAATAACACAGTATAAACGAGGCAATATCTTCTTCGCCTGAACTCCAGAAGTTAACTTCAACTGTCAGGTTTGTGCTGACATACCATAAACGATCAGTGACTTCTCAGCTAAGATGTTGGAACGTATGTTCACTGAACATTTCGTGATATTTCCGTACTAGCCTAGGCCATTCAGCCCCAAGGGAGCATAGCTATCAACGTAAGCTGTCTCGCCAACACGACTCTAGGCTCTCCTTCCTGCCCTTCTCCCGCTGGTTCTCTTCCTCTTCACCTCAGCCTCAGTGTCTCTCCTCCAGCTGTTTCTGGGTCGTCCCTTCTTCCTCCTCCCCGTGCGGATTACGGGTCAGAACCTGACGGGTGGTGTTGGATGCTGGCTTCCTGAGGGTGCGTCCTGTCCAGCCCCCATCCCCTCCTCCCCCCCCCCCCGCCCCCACCAACCTCCTCCTCAGGATGTGCGTGGTAACTGGATCCTGTCCAGCCATATTTCCTCGTTGCCGATTTTGTCTGGCCACCGAATGTTTAAACATGCGCCTTAAACAGGTATGAACGAAGGGCTGTGTGCTCTGCTACGTCGTTTTGGTCTTCTACCATGCCTCACCCCTGAGCAACCCTGCATGACATGTCGTTGTAGGTACCCTGGATTAAGGAGACAAGATTCTCGGGTACACAATAGAATCTCAGCGGTATCCTCACTGTTTGTTTGTCCACACTGTCAAACGTCTTCAGGAAGTCTATGAAACTGATGTAGAGGGGAGGGTTACATTTCAGTGACTGCTCCACAATGATGCGTTGTGTGACGATATGGTCTGCACGTGACCTGTTTTTGAAAAAAACAAACAAACAAACAAACAAAAAAACCCAACTTGTCCGCTGGTCTCAGACCTTTTAGTCAACTGTCTGTTTCATCTCCCCGATAGAACTCTGTTCAGAAATTTATCTGGCACTGACAGAAGCATGATCCCTCTGTAGTTACTGCAGTCCCTGAGATTCCCCTTCTTCGGCATCTCAGTGATGATTCTTTTCTTTCACCCTGCCAGGATGTGTTGCTGTTCCCAACTCTTACCGAACAGGCTGCACAGCATGTTAACACCAGCCCCGACATCAGCCTTCATGGCTTGTGCTGGAACCACGTCTGGTCCTGCTGCTGTCCCGTTCGTCTGAGACATAACGGCTTCCATGATGGCTGCCTTTGTTGGTTGGTCACAGTCGACAGGTCGAATAGTCTCTACTGGTGGAGTGGCGGGCGATGCTTCAAGTGGTCAATTCAGAAACTCTGAAGTGTTCTGCTCGTCTGTGCAGCTGTTCCTCTGTTGTTGGCAGTGGTGTTGCGTGTGATTCCTTGTTTGTCCGTTACAGGTTTGTCGGTCTGCTGGAACTTCCCTGCAAGTTCCCCCATGTCACGGTCTTCTAGATTTCCCTGACCAGCAGTCTCCTCCGCCTGTTTGACCGAACCATCGATGTGGTTTCTCTTGCATATTTTAATGCCTTTTCCCCCAAGTTCTTTGTTAACGACGGTGAGGTCTTCCTTCGTTTTCACTTTGCCTGTTCGTGTACTGCTCATGTTCAGTGCAGCTATCTTCCCTTTCTTTGTTTACACTTTCTGCTGAGTATCAGCGGAGATCCGATCTTTGTGCTGCTCGGGATTTCTTCACAAGCCTCATGACAAATCTTCTTGGTACGTTGTCCCTGGGTTTCAATGTCCACCTCGGTGTCTTCGTATAGCACTTGATGCAGCATCTGGAGCCTGTTTTGAAGGCTGATTTGGAGTGTTTCTCTCTGACATGACCGTTCCTGAGCAGTCGTATTTCGCACCTCGTGCGCGTATTGGACAGAATGGCGAGCTTCCTGAGTCGTGGTCTTGCAGTCATCAAAAGAAGACGGTTGTCTAATAACACATCAGCACCTCGTATCACGTGCAAATCTCGTTATGATCGCCTGAACTTTTGGTTTTCATCTTGATATGGTCAGTTTGGTTCTCCGTGTATTCTGGACAGCTCTACCTTAATCCACTGGTGAAGGAAAATGCCTCTTCCAGTCACCAGCTGATTCATGGAGAAAAAAAAAATCGCAATGCGTTCGCCATTCTCATTCGCCTGGACTGACCCATTTTCCCCCGTGACCTTGCCGCCCGTGCTGTCTGAATCAACCTGGGCACTGAAATCGTCCTTTGAGGTCTGTGGTGTCCATACTTCCTCTTTTATCCAACGCAGCGTGCAGATGGTGGCAGACATCATCTTTCCTTTCGTCCTCAGTGTCACCGGTAAGACAGTAACACTGAATGACGGTCCGTTTGATGGCACCCTCCATGGTGGCAGGGTTGGCTGGGATGACGCGGGGTGACGTGATGTAAATGATAAGATTCTCGGGCTGAAGAACCCAGTAGCTCTGTTAACTGCGACTTTCATGTTGACATGACACAAATGACGCAGCTTCATAGGCATAACTCCAGGAACTATGTTAACAGCAAATTTTAAGCTGAAATGATACTGACAAAGATTTTTTAGGCTCATGGAACGATGTCAACAGCGATTTCCGCGCTGATATGATACAAATGATTTGTACTGTCTTTCTGTCAAACGTTAGTATTGAATACTCAGTTTTGTGGACGACCACTACCGGCTTTTTGGGACAGGAAAAATTGTCGGAGATTTTCCTGGTTAGATGGCCCTTTCAGTTAGCCTTGTCCGAAGTAGCATATTTACACCCCCCTCCCCCATCCTCCACCACTCACTCCCCCCACCCCGCCCCGCGCTTTTCACCCCTCTCTGTTGTCCTGAAGGTGGACACGACCATGATGATAACCTCAAAATGATGTAAACGGGTTTGCCTTCTCACCCACACTCTCTCAGTTCTTGTCTTTGTCTCACTTCCTCTCTCTTCCATCGTGTCTCTCTCTCTCTCTCTCTCTCTGGATAAATTTTACTTGTCGCCATTGATTGATTCCCCCCCCCCCCCCCCCCCACTTCTCACTCACTGTAAGTGGTCCGAAACAGCAGCAGAAAACATTTTATTTCATGACGGTAAGGTGCCATGTAAGGGTTATCACTATGTCAAAATCGATTCTACGTATGCATGATAAAATGCATATTAAACAACAACAACAACAACAACAACAACAAATAATAGTAATAATAATAGTAATAATGAGAATGAGAATGATGATGTTGATGAAGATTATGATGGGATGATGATGATGATGATGATGATGATGATGATGATGATGATGATGATGATAATGAGAAGGATAAGGACGACAACAAGAAGAGGAAAAACAAAGAAGAAGAAAGAAGAAAGTGACGAAACAGAGGCGAAACCAACAAAGAAGAGAGATGACCATAACACTAACTCAACAACAACAACAACAAAAAAAAGGGGGGGTGGGGGGGGGGGGGGGGCGCTCAGAAACAGATAATAATGACGGACCAGTCTTATTAGAACGAACGGTGTCACGTTGGAATTCCACGCGGATTGCGCCAGGAAGTCGTGGGAGTGTTATTACTGGAATTCCCCCGCATCGATTCTGACTTCTCGTCAGCAAGTCTGTTTTGCTGCCGGGGGCATGGCCTACGTTACAAGGATTTCTTCATTCTCCGTTGTCCTTTTTAATAATCGAGTAGGCCTAATGGAAGTTCTTCCATGCGACATTTCTACACCATACATCGCCGTGGAAACTGATGACGTTTGATCTCATCTCTGTCTTTTTAGCGTGCTGAATGAAATAGTCGATGCTTGAATGTTACATACAGGCGTGATTTTTTTTTTTTTCTCGTAAAAGTCGGGGGAAGTTCAAAATGTCAGCTGTCCTGAGTAAGTGGGAAAGATATCGACAGATTCTTCTCCGAGGCAAATGCTTTGAAGAAATACAATGACGTGTTGAATGAACGGGCATTTTCGAAGCGAACGTCACTTTTTGCTTCTTCATTTTCTCTCTCCCTTTCAACATCATTTTCGTTCCTCCTCATGCTTCTTCGTTTTCCACAGGTGTCAACAACTACAGTCTTAGGGCTTTTTATTCCAACAGCCAGCTACACCACACACACACACACACACACACACACACACACACACACACACACACACACACACACACTCACACACACACACGCACACACACACACACACACACACACACACACACACACACACACACACACGCACGCACGCACGCACGCACGCACGCACGCACGCACATTCGGGACATTTATATCACTACATTAAATGCTTTTTGAATAAAAGAAGCATACGTGTTCGAGTGGGGAATGCATACTCCAATTCTAGATCTTTACATATGGGATTGCCACAAGGTTCTGTTATCGCCCCTATGTTATTTAACATCTTAATGTACGATTTGCCTTCGCTGTTATCAAAGCATGTTGTATTAGTACAATATGCTGATGATTTATGCATCTGGATGAATGTTACAATGAAAAGAAAAACATCAAAAAGGGAATTGAACTACATCAAGAAGATCTACCAAAGAGAGCTCGATCATATATTTACTTATATGGACGAAAATGGTCTGACATAATCTACAGAGAAAACACATATGATTCTCTTTAATAACGGCAGCAATCCATCAGAGCTGCCGTTTTTTAAAATTGAAAATACGACTATTCAGTATAAAGATATCGTGAAATTTCTAGGTATCTATCTTATACCAAAGTTGTCCTGGAATGCTCATATCAACTACATCGTTACCAGGGCAAGGAAATGTTTAAATCTATTAAAGATTATAAGCAAACAAGCCTGGGGACAAGATTGCAAAGTTTTGAAACATCTCTCTACGTCGCTGATTAGATCAAAATTGTCCTATGGACAAGAGGTATTTTTTTAGTGCCCCTAATTATTTACTTAAGAAACTTCAAAGCATAGATTGCAAGGGTTATAGGCTTGCTCTTGGTGTGCCTTTTCACGCATCAACGCTTGGAACTTATAAAGAAATTGGAGAATTGCCTTTGGACGAGTACCGAAGTCTTGCATGCTCAAAATACGTTCTTAGAAGTTCGACAAGTAACAACTTTGCATATGAGGAACTGAAAATTACATCTGAAAATTCTTTTCCTAAACGAGCTAAGCAGATACCATCATTGAAACCAGTTGCCACTTACGTATTAGATCTGCTCAAAAGGTCTGATATAAATCCAAGTAATATTGACACAAATCAAGCGGCCTCCCCTTGTCCTGCTTGGGAGATGAATAAAGCGCAGTTTGATATTAATTATATTGATATGAAGAAAAATGAGAATCCAAACATTATGAAAACTGTAGTCCAGTTACATATACAGAACACTTATCCAAATCATTTAAAGATATATACAGATGGTTCACTCCTAGAAGATCACCGGGCAGGTTCAGCTTTTGTAATACCAGCGTTAAAAAAGGAAAAGTCATACTACACTGGCAA
>CM065727.1:33932273-33949773 GCA_033310375.1 Conus canariensis | reverse complement strand
CGGAGTGGCGTCTGTGGGCGAAACTCTGTGCCTATTCCTGTTCACCTGTCGCAGACATTTCAGTCGATACGCAAGACTTGGCCTTGGAGCTGCGTGTTAGGAAGTTGGCTGGGTAGTCGTAAATCGAGGAATGACGATGTTTCGTTTTTTACTGTCTTCAGTTTTAACGGAGGAGAGAGAGAGAGAGAGAGAGAGAGAGAGAGAGAGAGAGAGAGAGAGAGGCTTTCAAGATTATTTTTTGAGCTTGCTCCTGTCTATAGATTGTCGTCTGTTGCGGGAGGGGGGGGGGGGGGGGGGGGTAAATGAGGATGTTGCCGACCTTGACATCCCCTGTAGCGTAGCATTGCATGTGACTTCCAAAGGAGATGAGAAGCCTTCGACAGGCGTGCTGGACGATTTACAGGCGATACAGGAATGAATTAACCAGAGCAGTCAGTTCGCAATGGGTCTCTCTGTAAGCAAGACCAAAGACTCATACAATGAAACTTTCACAATACGTTTTTTGAAAAGACAAAGGAAGCCGCTCTAAGAGAGAGAGAGAGAGAGAGAGAGAGAGAGAGAGAGAGAGAGAGAGAGAGAGAGAGAGAGAGAGAGAGAGAGAAGTGTGTTGTAGTCAAGTCAATAGGCTTACAACAAGAGAGAACATTACCAAACGGCGCGTACACAGTCACTGAATCTATCAATATATGCAATTTGATATTGAGAGGTCAAAATTATGTAAGAACTAAGAGAGAGAGAGAGAGAGAGAGAGAGAGAGAGAGAAGAGAGAGAGAGAGAGAGAGAGAAGTGTGTTGTAGTCAAGCCAATAGGCTTACAACAAGAGAGAACATTACCAAACGGCGCGTACACAGTCACTGAATCTATCAATATATGCAATTTGATATTGAGAGGTCAAAATTATGTAAGAACTAAGAGAGAGAGAGAGAGAGAGAGAGAGAGAGAGAGAGAGAGAGAGGAGAGAGCACTTTAATACTCAAAAACAGAGATTTAAGGTCGAAGCCTTGTCTCACAATATATACTTGTCATGCACACAGCATTTCAATGCATAACACTCACACGAGAGAGAGAGAGAGAGAGAGAGAGAGAGAGAGAGAGAGAGAGAGAGAGCAGAAGACAGACAGACAGACAGACAGACAACAGACACACAGCCAGAATGTTACTTATAGCTAGCTGACAACAAAAGGCCTTATCAAGGCTCTCTCCTTTTTGAAGTCAACTCTCAAAGTAGATTAAAAAAAAATACACACAAGACTCATTAAAACAGACTTTCTGAAAACACGCCGGAACTTCGTTAAAACCTTTTTTCCATAAAATCTTAGATCAGCTGAAAGATGTTCATCTCTTTCAGAGTGAGAATCAACATAAAAGCACTGTTGAAACACACACACACACACACACACACACACACACACACACACACACACACACACACAGAGTTGGTATCTACATGAATGAAATAATGAAGTGTTGAGCAGACAGGGAGGATGAATATAAAGTAAGAGAGAGAGAGACAGAGACAGAGACAAAGAGAGGTGGGTGGATGGGATGGGAATGGGCGTGGGGATGGGTGGTCTCGCATGAAATGGATGTCCAGAAGGAAGCGTATTCAAATAACGTCTAACGGTGGGATTTGAGGGGGGCGTGTGTGTGTGTGTGTGTGTGTGTGTGTGTGTGTGTGTGTGTGTGTGTGTGTGTGTGTGTGTGTGTGTGTTGCCATTAGTGTGATTTTATGATTCCGAAATAAAACATACATTACTCAGACAATGCATCTTTACGTAGATGTGCCTTGAAATGTTTTGGTGAGTTTGTATTTTGTAGAGAGTTGGTAGTGAATTCCAGACATACGGAGCAGAGTGAGCTGGGCTCGTTTTGTGTTGACCAATGTATACAGGGTGGCATAACTGCCATTCAGTGTACTAAACAAGTGTTAATGTAATATGGGATGATGTTCGTCGAAATAATCAACACAAATGATGCCTTGTGGCATTTACGTCGTTTATTGGGAGGAAATATGTTTACCAATGTTAGTTTCTCAAGTGTTGTCAGAAGCACAGCTGGAAGGAGCAGCTTTGCTGCAGGCTGGTGGAGAGAATTCGGTCTTTTTTTGTGGACAGCGCTACACCTGTCCTGTCTTGTTGAAGCGACATTTGTATCTTGGCCTGTTGTGAGCGTTGCAGAGAAGCTCAAGCACAGAATGCTGGTGTAACAGTTAACAGGAAAACAAAAATTCTTTAGATCATCTTGTGTACATTTTTGAGACAAAACTGCCATTATAATTCTTTACTTATCGCTACATCTAAAACACGGCTCTCATTTACCTGTACAGTAGAAAATACCGTTCAAATGAAGAGTTAAAGGGGAATCATTCGGTGCTTAGGGCGAGTGATTATACTCGTAGATTTAGTTTGGGCGGGCTGTATAATCATTGAGTTTCAGTCGCGTCACTCTGATATCTCAGCAAGGCTTTCTTAGTGAGATTTTTCTCCTGTTTGTATATTGCTTGCGCTTGTTTGGTTGGAATGATGAGTCGTCAGCAAATGAGTGTGTTTGACTTTCTCGTTTGATGCGGATAATGGTAAATCATTAATCAAGATACACACACACACACGAGAGAAGAGAGAGAGAGAGAGAGAGAGAGAGAGAGAGAGAGAGAGAGAGAGAGAGAGAGAACGAATACGAATACGAATGCGAGTACGAAATTTTATTCAGATTAAGGCCAGAGCCCCATACTGAAGGAGTGATACCTGCAATATACATAATATAAATATAATCATGAAAAAAAAAGCATATTATATATATATATATATAAATATAACTATGCACAAAAAGAAACGCATATTTTTATTTCAGTCATTTCATGCGTCCTTTAGCATTCAAAATATTACAACCACAGAAGAAATAAGACATCAATCTACTGTTATGTCTATTCATGATGTCTGACTATTCACACTGGACAGAGTTCCCTGCTATACGGGGAATGTTTCTGTCAAAATTTTCCTTAATATTTTCAGTGAAAAAAATATGCGTTTCTTTTTGTGCACAGTATATATATATATATATATATATATATATATGTGTTGTGTGTGTGTGTGTGTGTGTGTGTGTGTGTGTGTGTGTGTGTGAGACATACAATACTATTAAAGACATACAGTTCGGAGCCATTTTTGTGCTTCATGAATGCACAGAGCAAGATTTAAGAGAATGTTTTCATTTCTTAATGCTCGGAGTAAGTTTAGCCAAATACTGCAGGGTTCAGAATAATACTTTGGCTTTATAGATTTTACTGTAAGGTCATGAAAAGCAGGACAGCAAAAAAGGAAATGGATTTCATCTTCATCGGCCAGATTACACAAGCGGCATATTAAGTCATTTTCATTAATGGCACTATACCTACAAGCAATGTCAGAAACACCAAATCAAAACTTACTTAGTGCACTCGTAACGCATCTATTAATTTCCATGTTAATGTATGGTTCTATCATATGCGTTGTTTTAAAGAGTATGTATTGCGCAAATTTCCATTACTATAGATATGATCATGCGAGTCCTGCCATCTGCAGTAACTTATTCTTTGCTTGAAACATTTTAAAAACCTTGAGATATTTTCTATTCCCAGATTGTACCAAACGTAAGCAAAGCCGTATGAAGTTAAGCACTGGCGAACACTAGTAGCCCATGTCCTCTTGCCATTACAATCCAGATTTTGCAATCTCATATAAGCTTTCGGAGGTATTTTGAGAGAGAGAGAGAGAGAGAGAGAGAGAGAGAGAGAGAGAGAGAGAGAGAGAGAGAGAGAGAGAGAACTAAGAACTCAGAAAACTTTTATTCGATCAAGGGTTGAGATTTTAGGCATAGCCTATTCTTTCAATCTGTCCTTGCTAAGCTAAATTAGAGAGAGAGAGAGAGAGAGAGAGAGAGAGAGAGAGAGAGAGAGAGAGAGAGAGAGAGAGAATTCAAACATGAGCTAAAAGCATAAACAGACAGACAAACAAACAAAAAGGAAAGTAAAAGAAACCAAAAAACGAGAAGGGCTCTCGGGAGAACACACACCTCCATCGAGGTGGAACAGATCCCAGATCTGCCCTCGGAACTCCGATCCGCATCACGGATCCGCTCCAACATTCAGCGGGTTCGTCCTCGGGCCACATTTCATCTGTCCACCAAACGCGCGCTAATTTTTTTTTAACTTTGGCGGAAGCATAAAGTCGAGACCTCTTCCCAGATGGAGACCGTTTCTGTTCCTGCTTTGCTGGGTTGGAAATAGTATTCGCCTGATCGAACATTCCAAAATAAAGCGCGACCGCGTGAAACGCTGTGTAGTAAAATATTACAAAAAAGGCGTCTGAGGTAAGTTTGTAGGATTCATTTTCGGGTGTATTTATTTATTTTTTTTTTTGGGGGGGTGGGGGGTGGGGGGGAGGGGCAAGGAGAGAGGGGGAGGGTACTCTGGCATAAAAAGAAAGGCTGCAGCACAAACTAGGTAAAAATAGTGTGTGTGTGTGCGTGTGTGTGTGTGTGTGGTGTGTGTGTGTGTGTGTGTGTGTGTGAATGAATGCTTAATAAGGAATTACAAATAAATGGATGTATAAACAAGTCAATTAATCAGAAAATGGAGGGGTGCGAGATGAAGTGAATATGACATTAAAGAAAAGCTGATGTGATATGACAAACAAACAAATAAACAAACCGTTTTAAAGACGATATGAAACCAAAGACAACGTGGTAGGACAGACGTACAAACAAAAAACATCGGTCTAATCAACATTCAGTTCTATCACCTCTTTAGTCTGCGGTTTTATTGACTCCGTCCATGGACGTTTTTCAAAATGACATGAACTATTTACATCACCGGTGACGTCATATCTGTTGTAACTTTGAAATACTTTTCTTTTGAGGTAGGTTTAAAAAAAAAAAAAAAAAAAAAAAGAACAATTTAAAAAGAAAAAAATCCAGGGTTCGCTGTTGGATTCGAGTCAGCACCACAGATCCACCCCGAAAAATGTAATGTATTTGGTTCGTCCCTGAGCCACGTTTCACCATTTGACGCGGTTGGGTTTCCATAGGTTCATAGATTTTTGGCGTCATCCTGCTAACAAGCAAAAAAAAAAAAAAAAAAAAAAAAAAGTAAGCCAGCAAGTGCGGAGGCAACAAATATATAAGGGCAAAAGACAACGTGTGAAGGGAACTGAATGTTTCATGAGCTGTCTTCATACTCACATTAACAGAATGATACACAAATAAATAGAGGCATGCACATAAGCAGACATGCATGCATGAATAATGATTACACGTATATAACGTCCAAGCAGGTTCGGCAACTTTCTTTCCTCCCTTCTTCCAAAAGCCACACACACACACACACACACACACACACACACAACACACCATACGCACGCACGAACACACACACACACACACACACAGATTGTTGTTTAAATGAGATTCTCTCTCTCTCTCTCTCTCTCTCTCTCTCTCTCTCTCTCTCCGTGTATATGTTCTATTTGTGCAATCGTATATGTATGCGCGCGCGCGCGCGCGCGCGCGCGCGCGCGCGTGTGTGTGTGTGTGTGTGTGTGTGTGTGAGAGAGAGAGAGAGAGAGAGAGAGAGAGAGAGAGAGAGAGAGAGATAACATGCGGACGTGCGTGTGTACTCATGACACGACTCGTCTCTAAAGAAACATAGAAACAAACAAAATCAACAAACAAAGAGCAAGACGCTGAAGATCAATACAAAAGAGCCCATTTTTCTCGGCGATATATTCACTCTTCCGCTGAGAACTGTTGTTTTATGAGCCATAGTTTCATCAGAGGCAGCATCGCTTCATTTTACCACGTCGTTTGGTATATATATATATACACATACACACACACAGACAGACAGACAGACACACACACACACACACACACACACACACACACACACATATATACACAGGCCTGTGTGCAGTATTGATTTCTGGGGCTGACTTCGGTTGGACAAAGCCTCGGTGAGGAAAGATCGGGTGTTCTGCCTTCCTTTGTTGTGTGTTTGTCGATGATTCAAAGACTGGGAGCTCTTGCGAGGAGTTGTTTGACATTCTTCAGTTATTGTATGGATGAAAAAGAAAAGAAAAAAAAAAAAGGGGGGGGGGGAGGGAGGGAGGGGGGGGGGGGGGGAGGGGGCTGATGAGGCGAAAGCGAGCTGGACCATTGTCTCTTTCTTCTGGCTTCTTCCTGCCCTCCCCTTCCCTTCCCCGAGGAAAAGTGAGCCGGGTTCTTGTCTCTTTCTCCGTTCTTCCCCGAGGAAAAGTGAGCCGGGTTCTTGTCTCTTTCTCCGTTCTTCTCCCGAGGAAAAGTGAGCCGGGTTCTTGTCTCTTTCTCCGTTCTTCTCCCGAGGAAAAGTGAGCCGGGTTCTTGTCTCTTTCTCCGTTCTTCTCCCATGGAAAAGTGAGCCGGGTTCTTGTCTCTTTCTCCGTTCTTCTCCCATGGAAAAGTGAGCCGGGTTCTTGTCTCTTTCTCCATTCTTCTCCCATGGAAAAGTGAGCCGGGTTCTTGTCTCTTTCTCCGTTCTTCTCCCGAGGAAAAGTGAGCCGGGTTCTTGTCTCTTTCTCCGTTCTTCTCCCATGGAAAAGTGAGCCGGGTTCTTGTCTCTTTCTCCGTTCTTCTCCCGAGGAAAAGTGAGCCGGATTCTTGTCTCTTTCTCCATTCTTCTCCCAGGAAAAGTGAGCCGGATTTTGTCTCTTTCTCCGTTCTTCTCCCATGGAAAAGTGAGCCGGGTTCTTGTCTCTTTCTCCGTTCTTCTCCCGAGGAAAAGTGAGCTCGGCTGTTATCTCTTTCTGTGTCCTTATCTCTCCCTTCTTTAACACACACACACACACACACACACACACACACACAGCCACGCAGGCACACTCAAAACACATGCGCGTGCGCGCACTAGCGCGCGCGCGCACACACACACGGACACACTATTACACACAGACAGACACCGACACAGACATAAACACAAGAGAATGGAAATAACTAGTTATACTGATGCTTTCCTGTTTTCAATGGCTTTTAATAGTGCACACACACACACACACACACACACACACACACACACACACACGCGCGCGCGTGCGCGCACACTCACACACACGTACACGTACACTCACAACACAAGCACTCACACGTGCGCAAGCCTATGTATGCACAATCACACACACACACAAACACACACATACACACACTTCACATAATCACATTGAGCTACGATTCTTGGCGTAGATGTTATTAAGGTTTCTTTTGAAAAGTGAATTTGTAAAATCTGTGCAAACAAGTCATGAATGATGCCAGTAACGATGAGTGCTGTGAACGTGGAACGTAAAGTCAGGAGAAATAGAAAAAGAAAGTTTGTATTTAGATCAGAAAAAAATCCTAATGTCAGTTCCATAACTGCATGCATGCGGTCTAATACCATATCAGAAACGGACTGGTAAGTCTATGTTATACTGGGCTCTTGCTAGGTCCTCAAGTGACTTGCGCTAAGCGAGAAGAGTTATCATGCGTCCAATCTGGGCGGCAAAGGTGGTCAACCAATCAGCGAAGGTGAAGGACATGTGTGTGCCCCGCAACCCGGCACCATCTTGTCTTGACTCGATTTTTTTTCTTTTGTAATTTTTCTTCAAACACATACACAGCCAAAATCGAAAATTCGTCATGGCTTTCAGATACTGTGTCCACCATGATTCTGTTTATAATTCAGTGTAGTATTCACTGAAAGAACAAAGACCAGAAGGCCTCGACGTGCACAGAATAAACAACTTACAGGGAACCGTGTCACAGAAGGGAAAGTGAGAAGTGCATGTGGAAATATATGTAGTCTGTCTCCTTGTGTGTTCAGAAGGCGTGTATGTTGTTTGTGTAACTAATAACTGCACTCCCTCTCACTCACACCTTGCGACAACAGACCAGTCAGATATGGAGGAGTTTACACATTTAGTGCACCATGAGGATGAGGGGGAAAAGGACTTTCCTCATAAATACTAGGGATGTCACATCAACTATAGGTGAACAAATGAATCAATCTCCCTCAGGTGACACTAGGCAGATTCCATCCACCTGCTGGTTCAAAAAGAATACATAAACACTTTTCAGCAGAAGACTGTCCCATACATAAAATGTAGAAGACAGTTATAATATATATATATTCCTGCTGTGAAAGACACAAATATACTGTCAATCTTTCAGATATATTGGCTGTTACTAATTAGACCCAAAGGCCACTCTCAATTGGAGAACATCAGCAGATTCCACAACTCCCACAGGCTTTTACACAACACATCAAAAATCCTGATACTTCACACAATCAGAAATACATCAATTTTCCCAAAACATGTCATCATACATTACAAGCAAGCTCCAGACTTGTCCTGAAAAATAATGATAATTTTCCTGAAACATAAAATAGTCATACAGGACAAATATAAGTTGCTGACACAAAAGCAACTTGCGAATCAGTCTTTGACCAGTTCTGGAAAAGGCGCTGTCAGGGAAAAAACCTGTGCACAAATACTTTGAAGAAATATATATTCCGACCTTATTCCTGCTGTGAAGAGGGAAGGAAGCATGGTGGTAGTCCGTACCACAGAAGAGAACACACCATGATACAAAGTCCAATCTCATGTGCTGCGCACAGAGGAGAAAACAGGTCACCGAGTCATAAGTAGCCCACTCCTGTGACAGGCACCATGGGGAGGGGGTGGGGGTGTAGTTCAACATCTCACTGAGGCGTAGTGAAGGAAGCTGGCCCGGTGGTACACAGCTCTCAAAAGAAGACGGACCGCCAAACTGGGTCAGGCGACTGCAGGGGGGAAAACGTCGGCTGCTACCGCTCAGGGAAGTGGGAAGCAGCTCAAAGACAGCCCGCAGCGCTCACCAGGGTGGATCCTCGTCCCGGTCAAGGTCTAACATCAGAGCAAAATAATCCCTTCTAGGAGGGGATTAAAAAAGAAACATGCTCTGGACAGCGAACGACAGCGCGCGTCTAACAGCGGCAGCGGTCGGAGCTCGTCTGCTCGAAACTGAAGAGTTCACTGACCGAACAAACTATAAGGGAGGTAATCCTGGTCCCTTTCATCATTATACAAGCGGCCGATGCGCCGATCGTGCCTGTGACAAACCGCCATAGTGAGGTTTCTCATGAGTCACGTGACCAGTCTAGCAATGAATTCATCCAATGATCTGCTCGCTGCTTTTTTTTTTAATTTTTTTTATTTTTCTTTTTCTTTTAAAGGAGCACGGTGTGTGGATAACAAAATGGCGAGGCGAGCGGGAGAACGAGCGCACGAACAAAGTTTTGATCTTGCTCTTGAGCGAGACACTCATATAATGCGGTAAGGGCTCCACATAATGTGTGTAGGCCTACAGAAGGTAATTTTCCGTTCCAAGCGATACATCTTTTTATGCTGATGAAGACCTTGCAGGCCAAAGGCGAGCAGCCAGAACGTTAAGCGTCTAGTCTTCATCAATTGACGAATTTCAAAACTGTGTTGCTCGCCATCTCTTCAAGGCACCACGTCGTCAACCCTGTACCGCGCCATTGTTGAAACTCGGCTGGCATTCCTACTTCCGTAAGAGTTAACTGCAAGTTAGCCTGCATCTGCTACAGTATTTTCACTACCACTAACCCTTCTTATCTCTGTAACCTGGTTACCCTGTACCTAGCCTCTCGCTCTCTCCGTTCTTCTGGCTCACGATTCTTTCGGGTTAACCGATTCAGGCGTAAATCTCCTGGCTTCCGTTCCTCCTCTCTGATCCCCAGCCCTGCAGTCCCGTTTCATTCAATTTGCAATTCACTTTCTTTGCGTCTTTGAAATCCGACCCTAAAGCGTCTCTTTTCAAACGGCGCTTCCACGTGCAGTCTTCCAAGCGTTTCTGTGGCTTGTTGATGTGTCCAGTTTACGTGGTCATGAATAGCGAATTTCATACGCGCACGTGTGTGTGTGTGTGTGTGTGTGTGTGTGTGTGTGTGTGCGTGCATGTGTGTGCGTGTGTGTGTGTGTGTGTGTGTGTGCGCGCGTGCGCGTGCGTGCATGTGTGTGTGTGTGTGTGTGTGTGTGACAGACGGGGAGAGGGGAGGGGGCATTTTAAATGCAAGTCATTGCATTTATTATTATTATCATTTTCATTACTCTTGTTGTGTTGTTGTCATGCAATGAAAACGTGATATTTTTCAATCCGTCCGTCAGTGTGACTGCTTAAACGTCAGCTTGCATATTGGATCTTTGGTAGAAAGCCTTCTTCGGCATTCAAGGATTTTTTTTCTCGAGAAAAACAACAGCAAAACTCCATTATTCGGATTAAGTAAACGGGCTCTTGGAGAGGTAGACGTAACTTGGATTATCAGAGAATTTAACAAAACCAACTGCTTCTGTCTGACACAATTCAATAATCCCCCCCCCCCCCCCCACATACACACACACACACGCGCGCGCGCGCACGCGCGCACGCATGCACGCACGCACGCACGCACGCACGCACATCTCAACTGCTGATAAACAAACAAACAAAAACCAACCAAACAAAACCATAACACAAACGCCCCATAACAAAACAAAATAATCAATGACTCTTGTGACTAAAAACATTCTCTCTCGGCCTTTTCCACATAAAATCATAATAATGATCAATAACAGCACAAAAAAATTCACACACACACACACACACACACACACACACACACACACACACACACACACACACCATGCGTGTGTGTGTGTGTGTGTATGTGTGTGTGTGTGTGTGTGTGTGTGTGTGTGTGTGTGTGGTGCGTGCGCGCGCTTGTGATTCAAAGAAATTGTCATCATGCAAATGGCTTCAGTGTGAACTGGCTGTGCACTGGTTCGACTCACCTGACCAGCTAAACTGCCTGGCCTTTAAGAGCGCCTGACACCGATACGGAAAGTGCAAGAACATTTCCTTGTGCTTTTCTGTGGCATCCTGCGAGTAAACAAGACGGTCTGGCACCTGTAGTAAACCTGACGCCAACAGAAATTCAGGGTTGAAATGATAAGCAATGTTTTGCCTATTCCTCCATGCTCGTTCAGTAAGTTTCCTGTCGATGTTTGAAAATCCGTGAGATCGTTTGGAAAATACGGATTGTTTCTAAATCGACTACCCGTCCTGTACGTTTATTCAGCCTAGTGGCTGGACATTAGAAAAGGGTGGCTCAGTACTGGACACATATTTCATCTTTGTTTTGGCAATCGTGTATCTATGTCTCCCTCTCAACTTGACTGATTAAGGCGAATTTTAAGGCAGTTTCAGTGAAAGATAAATAATGGATTCGATGAAAGTTCAGCCAAGATTACCAACGGACCATTTACAAATTTATATGTTTATCTTTACTCGATCACTGATGTAATGTGCTCATAATGTGTCGCTTTATTTCTGACTGTTTCTTTTTTGTGCGTAAGTTTGTCTCACACACACACACACACACACACACACACACACACACACACACACACACACACACACACACACGCACGCATGCACGCACGCACGTACGCACGCACGCACGCACGCACGCACAAATCGTGCAGATAGAATCATGCACACCGTCATTCACATATAATAGCACAGGTAAGGGGCCTGCACACAGGAAGGGACCCTGTATTGATCACTTTCAAAATCAAAATGTCCCTTTCTATTCATATCCAAAATGTTGTTTTATCTGATTTTCAAATGTTGTAAAGATCATCAAAACACATTTAAAACTACCACCATTATTTGTCAAGAAGAAAATGTTTGTATGGTGCTCAGTTTTTGGAACTTTGTTTTGTGTCTTCAGGACTGACACTTTTGAGTCCGTACAACAATTATGCGTAATATAGGTTAATGGGTGGTTCGGTACAGGAACAATGTTCCGATATTGCACGAATATTTTCTTGTAGACAAATGAAAGCAATTTGGGGTGCATTAAAAAAACTATTTTTAATGATAAGTCTCTTCAGTAGAATGGTCAGTTTATGACATGTAAGGGATTTAGTTGAAAGCACGATATAGATGCGGATTTTTGTGATTTTCAGTGGTTACAGATCAGCAATATTATAGTATATGAGAGAGACTACAATGAACGTATAAACAACCAATGTTTATCTGACTCATTCGGCTTTACAAAGTCAATGTCTATCATCAAAAGGGTGCAACCTGTATTATGACTGTCTTATTGAAAATTACAGTAAATCGAGGTGATAATAAAGGGGACGAAAACATAGTGATGGCATGACCGGACAAAACACTTTACTTCTGTATTAATAGAAACTACCTGAGGTGAGTTTGAAATGGTTCCAAACGAAAAGTATCGACAGATACATATGGGCAAAGAAATGAGGGTATTGTGCAAGTAACAAATGATTTTCTGTGACAATGTCATGAACAGCATTGAACATGTTTTTTTTGGTTATGTGTACCAGTTTAACATTTCTGAGAAGATTTCGCTTTAATAGTTATTGCTAAATACACGAATCATGTTGAGAATGAAACTCACAGAAAGCCTTGTAATAGTTTGTTGTGGTAAACACATGCATATTGATTCCACAGTCTCATCTTTATACTGGCAGAACAGTAGGTGTACCATAGCAAACTGAACAAAAGCAGTTCGGTGTTGGAAGGTTTTGTCAGTAGAGAGAAAAAAAAAAGAGCAGTATATTGCACAGATACATTTCAGTCTAAGGATTTTAAGTTAGAATGGATGCCCTACAAGGCTTCATGTATGGGCACTTTAGCTTTAATTTGTTCCGTTCACAATTCTCATCAACTCTTATGGTTAATTATTAATGCTCTGAAACGTTACAGCCGTGGGCCAAGTTATCAATATGAATTTAACAAATCCTGTTTTAATTACAGAAACTACTTTCTCCAGACACATGAAATCTGATATCCAGGAAGTGCTGTGTATAGAATTTGTACTGAATTGACGTATTTTGATTAACAATCCATCGTTTCCATTTTCTTCTCTCCCATTGGAATAGAGTACCGCTGTGCGCGCGTGTCGTGTTGTGTGTGTGTGTGTGTGTGTGTGTGTATGTGTGTGTGTGTGTGTGTGCTCACGCGTGTGACTTATTTATTTATTGATTCAAATTTCACGAAAAAGTACATGTTCAAATCACGTGTGTTTTTCCTTTCTGATTTTGAAGTTGTTCTCACTTACTACTTTCCTTTATATCTCCCTTGCTTTAAAAAAATTGTTCCATGGTCTTGTTTGGATTGTTTCATGAGCATTAAAATCCAGGTACATATACACATTTTATAACTACTTTGTAACAAAAGAGACCCTGATCTGAATTAAAAAAAAAAGTTTAAAATTAATGAGAATACTTTACGCCATTTAAAGTGAGACGAAAAACTTTTGAATCTTTTGTTGATATGAGAAGAAATATGAGGACATTTAAAGACATGCTCAATATAGCTCCTCCCCCCCCCCCCCCCCCCCTCTCAACTCTTCCCGCGCCCTTAAACTGTTGGGGTCCCAGATAATATATTTATTCAGTTTCAGTTTCACCGAGGAGGTGTCACTACGTGCGGACTAGTGCATTTAAGTTTTGAGACCACACTGCGCACAGTTTAAAAGCTGATGGATAAATGAATTAATGACTAAGATGAGACATTTAAAAAGAGGGTCTCATGGTTGCGACTTAGCAGATGTCTGATCTACGCATCAGCCCAACGCGCTGGTCAGACCTTGGGTATAGCCTATTCGTTCAAGTCTGCTGACTGGCAGTCGATCACAATACGAAGGAAAATAATTGTTCTGATCCAGGGACTTCCGAAAGTGGGGATACAACGCGGCTAATCCAATTTGCTTTAATTGTTTGGTGTATACATTTATGATCTTCCTGTTACACATGAATGCTAAAGACGGTCAACAGTGTTCTGATGATCTAGCAACTGAGTAAACCTTCCTTATGTTTTACAACTGTCTTTCTTTATATTTGATGCAGCAGCTGAACTCCCCTGAAATACCGCCATGACAAGCATAGTATACATAACCCATATTTAGTAGCATGTACACACACACACGCCCGCGCGCGCACACGCACACACACACACACACACACACACACCACACACACACACACACACACACGCACGCACGCACTTACGCATGTACACACACCACACACCACACACACACACACACACACACACACACACACACACACACACATGCACATTGATCTGCATGTGCAATCATAACACATGTACACCCATACTTGCACATGTATGAATACATGCACACATCTGTATGTACACGCGCTGACAAACACACACACACACACACACACACACACACACACACACACACACACACACACACACACACACACACATGCACGCATGCAGGCACGCATATAGGCACACATGCACGTATGGACGTACATTGATATATATGCACAGATATACACACATACACACACGCGCGCGGTCGCGCGCACACACGTACACACATAAAAAAAAAACTCACACGCGCACACATATACACACAGCTGCATGTGTACTCAATGCACACAAATTCACTTCTTCTCTCTCTCTCTCTCTCTCTCTCTCTCTCTCTCTCTCTCTCTCTCCTCCCCCCCTCCCTCTTTCTCTTTCTCTTCCTAACACACACACACACACACACACACACACACACACACACACACACACACACACACACACACTGCACAGCCTGGCCACAATGACACGATCAGAGCAGAACTGCACAGCACAGTTATACTGTGAACGTTTCCTTTCTGTTCTGACTTCCATCCACTGAACGTTTCCACCGTTTGTTTTTCTGCGCCGTCGTGAATGTTCCTCGTCAACAGCTCGCTGAAGCTGAGTGACGGGCGCTTGGGCAGTGAGAAATCTCCATAACTCTCTGTCCTTAGTCATGCGCAACAAGCTAGAGGCGTTGTCCATCGGTGTGCCCGCGGATCGACTGTCTGAAACATATAAAGATTTGCTTAGAATGTGTATGTTTCTTCGGATATGAAGGCTAATTTTGTTGTGTGCTGACAGACAGACAGCCAGACAGACAGACTTAATTTACATGCAGTTTTTCTCCCCCCCCCCCCCCTCTCTCTCTCTCTCTCTCTCTCTCCTCTCTCTCTCTCTCTCTCCCTGTCTCTCTCTACCTCTTTGTTGTTTCACCCTTTCATGCATCCAGACAGCAGCTTGTCTACCTAGCGATGTATTCATGCGTGTTCTTATATATATGTATCTGTGTAATGTATGCATTCGCGAACATGTGTTGTTTGTCACACACACACACACACACACACACACACACACACACACACACACACACACACATCTATAACAGTGCAAGTGCTACATCGCTCGATGAGTCGAACTGTTACTATTTTCCAGATATTCTGATGTAGCCATTTTGGACATGAACTTCATTGTGTAGACCCTATATAGCCTGTGACCCTCTCTTTGGTCTGATAAAATACGGGGAAGGAAATTAAGCTCATTTGAGCATTAGCTGTCATTTCATTATTTTAAAAAAATCCCAAATGTCTTTGTTCTGATATTCAGACAAGTTCGGTCGTTTTATTTTCCATTCCGTTATTATTGACCGTGATAATCTGCGGTAGCTACTTTCCACTCTGTAATCAACAACCCCGTATTCCATATCAAAATATTTCACTCTTGCTGTTAAACTTTGTTTGATATAGTTGTCCGCATTGTTTACACAAGAAACTCATCAAGTTCGCTGTGCTTTGTAGTCTCCGTAGGGCTAGGTCAAACCAGATTCACAGTGGCGCTTGTGAGTGCGATCGTCTACTAAGCCTTCTGCTTACGTCCTTTGGCACGATTCTTTTTGTGAAAAACGGAGAGTATATTGCTTGTTCTTTATGGACGGTTCTTTTTGTGAAAAACGGAAAGTATATTGCTTGTTCTTCATGGACGATTCTTTTTTGTGAAAATCGGAAAGTATATTACTTGCTCTTCATGGACGATTCTTTTTGTGAAAAACCGAGAGTATATTGCTTGTTCTCTAATTCTCTTGGTAAAATATGCTACGTGTCATCCCGGTAACATCAAATTTGTCTAAAAACAGACAAAATTTTGTTGATCGGACACTGACTTCTTCGTTTTGCCTCTACAGGGCACAGTGCACATTTAAAGTAACCAAGTACCCGATTGGCTGAGAGAAGTAGGTCAGATATGCAAACGACCAACCATTGAAAGCAAGCATGTACTGCACAAGACAGCATTCCGGCCTAGGCTTACTGCTCAGCTTCTTTTGTTGAAGTAGTTTCTTTTTCTTCTGTTTTTGTCGCTTTTTTAAAATTCAGTTTTATTTGATATTTCAGCCTTGACCAACAATATACCTTATTTCCATGTCTCATTCAGTCATTGCCACTCCGTGTGTGCAGACCACTGATTCAACGTGTTCATCGCCGCCCTAGAAGAGACCGTGTTTCAAATTTCTTTCACCCCACGCAAAATAATATTTTAAGCCATTTTCTTTCCTCTTGTCGAAATGTTACAGTTAAATCCATTTACCTCGCCCTTGGCGAAAGTCTTGTTCAAAATACGTTTTTACACCTTGAAAATTTAATACTTTTTCTCCCCCTAACTGCCAGTGTCGCATGTTGCCACGTATGATTTTTGTGAGTTTTTTTTCTTCTCCGACCTCATCAGAGGAATTGGCATGCACATTTCCCTTCTCCGACCATACCGGAGGAATTACTTACTGGGAGGTATCTTTACTGAAGCCGCAGTTCATTTTGATCATAATTAAATAATTTGTCACAAGAGTGAAATGTCAGTTACGCTAGTCCGATGTAACTAAAGTGTGTTTCTCACCCACGTGAATGCCATGTTGCCCGACCTCGTTCATGCCGACGTGAGAAGGAAATGGTTGTTTGCTACCTTTCTTGATTAAATTGCGAACACAGACCACACGCACACACTTTCCCTCGATGCAAGACACATTCTTATGTAGGGTGTCCCAAGATTTCAACCTTTCATTTGGATAATTTACTGCTTTTCTTGAAGAGCTATATTTGTATGAAGAGAGCTTAAGCGCTCGTTTGACTCGTAAAGCTGCGCATGTTTCCTTCTATTCTTCCTTCATGTAAGCGTTCCAGGCATGTTTTGAATAAGTTGTGCTGAACCGCACACAAACAGATGAACTGATGACAACAATGGAAGGGATTCTTTGAGGGCTGCGAGGCCTAGGCGGAGAAACAGCTGGTCCTCTCCGCAGTTACAACAGTAACTACTGCTATCACCATAACATCTGGTGCAAGATAAGGGAAAGAAGAGCACACACACAAGCCAACAGACAGGGACCAGGATCAGTAGAAAATATGTTCAAAGGCAAAATGGGAAAGCAGAGAGGAGAGAGAGAGAGAGAGAGAGAGACTTGGTAAAAGACAAGGATGCCAAGAGAATCCAAAAGGTGATCCAACAAGGTCAACAGGTAGTGGACCACATGGGAAAACGTACCCCACAGAAGCATATGCTGGAATGACCT
>CM065727.1:33919773-33927273 GCA_033310375.1 Conus canariensis | reverse complement strand
TTTAGATGGTGTGTACTGTGCTCAAAAGTCGTTCAAAACAGAGCAGCATAAAATGTAATTCGTCTTCTTTTTTCATTATGGCAAAGCAGACATTTAAAATCAGTATTACTATGTGTCTTCTAACGAAATCGATGATCTGCTATTTCAGAAATGTCAAATCTAAATCTAGTCAATGCATTCCTCAAGTGTCTGTCTAAGTTCATCAGTAAATGTGTTTTTACATCATGCATGGTGCAAACAGTTCTATGTACATGTTAAATATTTCACTTTACTAGAGAGAGAGAGAGAGAGAGAGAGAGAGAGAGAGAGAGAGAGAGAGAGAGAGACACCACACACACAGACAGAGACAGAGAGACACAGAGAGAGAGAGACAGAGAGAACATGTGTGTGTGTGTGTGTGTGTGTGTGTGTGTGTGTGTGTGTGTGTGTGTGTGTGTGTGCGCGCGCGCGCTGGCGCGCATGTGTGTGTCTAGTTATCGGTTACGGATTCTCCCCCCCCCCCACACACACACACACCACCCCCAATTTTTGAGACTGGGGATGGGCATTTATAGGTGGCCGTTTATTATATACTGGGCGCTTACAAGGAACTCCACGGTATGTTTCCACCACCCGTTTGGACAAGAGGTAAATTACGGTCTTGTCAGGTACCAGTCGGAAGAAGCTTTACAGAAGTATGTCGAATCACGAAGCCCGACACACACATTGATGTGTTGAAATATAAGGTCTTGATATACTGAAATATAGGAGACAGAGGTGAAAACAAGATGCAAAGCATATAAACGTACTCCCGATTTATCTTGAATACGCGTGTGCATGTCAAGAGCATGTTTACTATGAAAATACCCATGATCTACCAGTCAGTTATTAGATTTAAAGCTATTCTAAAATCCGTCAAATACAGTACTTTCATAGATTGAGTGTGATGACTTTCTATATACCAAATTTTATTACAACCCACCAATATATAAGAAATAACGGCAAAATAACGGTGTTAACGGTTATTTAACCGAGGTACCCTTTTGAAAGTGGTATTTTAGTCCTCACTGGGCTAAAGCCTATGTACCTACCAAATTTCATCCAGATCGGACAATATGTCAAGAATAACGGTTTTTAACGGTCAAATTTTGAAACACTATATGGAAGTGCCGTTTGTATGTGATAACCTTTCAGTATACCAAATTTCATTCAAATCCACCAATATATAAAAAAAAAACCCGGCAAAATAACGGTTTTAACGGTTATATAACCGATGTACACTTTTTGAACTGGTATTTTAGTCCTCACTGGACTAAAGCCTGTGTACATACCAAATTTCATCCAAATCGGACAATATGTCAAGAATAACGGTTTTTAACGGTCAAATTTTGAAACACTATATTGAAGTGCCATTTGTGTGTGATAACCTTTCTTTATACCAAATTTCATTGAAATCCACCTATATATAAGAAATAATGGCAAAATAACGGTTTTTAACGGTTGTTTAATCGATTTTCAGCATTACACCACTACATATTATGGAAAGAGGCTCCGATTTGTCACAAGATCATCCAAACCGCTTATAAATCGGCCAGGTACTTTCTGAGATATTCCATAAAGAAGAAAAACCGTTCTGGGCCCTTATGGCCCTTAGTAACGGCTATTCTGGTAAAATAAAACATCGGGCATCATCCGTGACCCATAATGAACATACCTACAAATTTTCAGAAAGATCGGCCCAGAAGTTTTGTCTGGAGCGAGTGGAACACATTTTGACCACGGACAGACACACAGACACACAGACAACAGGCAGACAGACAGACACACACACAGACAGCATTTCGTCATTCCCATTGTTAAGTACTCCCTGTTCTATAAGAACTGGGAGTACAAAAAGGAACCAAACCAAACCAACCCGACCCGACCCCATCCGAAGTTTAAAACACACAATCTCTGATTCAGCTTCTTTCTGTATTCAATCCACAAACAAGCAAGTGTCGTCTGTGAGAGCCAGAGTCAGAAAAGAAATCTGTGCTGGTAATGCATCGCCATTATCCCCCCTCCCCTCCCCTCCCCTCCCCTCATTCTCCCTAAACACTACGAACAGTTACGTCCTTTGACCGGTGGATGAAGGGGCCGGAACTCTCACTTTCAGGATTCCAGGTGGTCAGTCAGTACAAAATACAAAATATCCTTCGAAAAAGGCTATAAACCGAGGTTCCGTGTACGAATGCATGCATAAGATCTTGCACACAGGCAAAAACCTTCACCAGCTTTCGGTAGCGAAGGCCATTTGGCCGTTGGTGTGGATGACATACACGCATAGCTTGCATCATCCGTAAAAATCAAACGACTGAAAATCTGAGTTCGTGACATTCGACTTAATGACACAAGAAACGAGTGAATTGCGCTGGCAGGCAGCTCTTCAGTTGGTCCACTCGTTTAGTGTGTAAACTTTAGTGTGGACTGTAAAGCGCTTAGAGCTTGGTCTCTAGCCGCTTACAGGTGCTATGAAAGGATGACGATGATGATAATGATGATGATGAAGAGGAGGAGGAAGAGGAGGAGGATAATAATAACTAATAATAGTGATAACAATAAGTATAACAGATAATTTCTTTTCTGCCCACTAGTTCATAAACCTAACATTTATCTTGTTGAATAATGATAACAATAAGAGTAATGATGATGATGATGATGATAATGATAATAATACAACAACAACAATAACAACAACAACAATAATGATTATGATAAAGATAAATAATTTCTCTTCTGCTCTCTAGCTCATAAAACCACGATTTATCTTGTTTTCATGGAAGGTGAAGTGGACTACAAATAGAAAGAAAGAGGTTTAATTAGAGACTAGGTTGCTGGAACATGGTCTTTGTTTTTCATATGTGCCTTAATTTTGTTTACGTATTTTTACATCTGAGTCGTGCTACACAATTCGCCAAATCCTGTAAACTGATTTGCGGTTGGTGCCCGATAGTGCCCGAACTTCACCTGCTGGTAGCACTGGTAGCACGTCCTTCAAAAGGTCGCGCTAAGCCGGAACAGAAGAACCTGTGTGTGTTTTCCATTACAAATTGCAGAAGCGAAAGTGCAGACTTAACTGTATGCACGTGCCAAAGCTTTTCACGCTTCCTGTCATGGAGACATAGAGAAGAAGGTGCGGTGGAAACGGCCTCTCTCTCTCTCTCTCTCTCTCTCTCTCTCTCTCTGTGTGTGCCTGTGTCTGGACAGGAATACTGAACGAGTGATGAGGGACCGAGTTTGGTGGAGAGAACACGGGGTGACGAAAACGTGGGCCAAGAGTAAAAGGGGGAGGGAAGAAAGAGGGAGAGAGCAAGAAGGGACGTGGTAGACTGTGAAAGTGCATGTGTTCTTTATTTTCCGCGCTAAAACGTGCGCGTGCGTCAGTCTGTCTGTCTTTCTGTCTGTCTGTCTGTTTGTCTGTTTCTCTGTAGTGTGTTGTGTGCGCGCGCGCGCGCGTGTGTGTGTGTGTGTGTGTGTGTGTGTGAAATATCTTTGCACTGTCTGAATACTTAGTACTTTATTATCAATATGATCAACATCGGATATTCAGCTTTTTATGCGATCGGTAAACAAGGATCGGCCTGTGACACGTAGGGCATGTAAAGCTATCAATTCCCCGTTGACGGTTGATGTGAAATGTTATAAATGGAGACATAGCAGTCACCGCAAGGCAGACACATGTGAAGAAGTTATGAATACATAACGCAATCTAAATAGCAAAGAAGGAACAAGAATGAAAGCTGAGATTAGAGAGGAGTCCCCTCTCCTTATCTTCTGAATGTACAAGAGAGAGAGAGAGAGAGAGAGAGAGAGGAGAGAGAGAGAGAGAGAGAGAGAGAGAGAGAGATACAGACAGACAGACAGACAGACAGACAGACAAAAATAAATAGCTCATCCGGTTGAAAACAACCGACGTTTTGTGTGTTGTTTAAAACATATTGGGAGCTTAAGAATTTCAGTTCATAGAAAGACGTATATGTAAGATACACGAGGTATATGGATGAATTGTGTGAGTACGTATAGTGTGTATGGATGATTTGTGTGAAGGCACATGTGCGCTGTGATTAGATGAAACAATGGAAGTACATATGATGCATGGATCTAACATGAAAAGACTGATAAGGTGCAATTTATGTAAGTTTATTAGGTAGATGGATAAAGTGCATGGAAGTATACGAGACACATGGATGAGGTGTATAGAGGTATGTGAGGTGTATGGGTGTATAGGAGGTGTGCGTGTGGGTGAGATGTATGGAGGTGTGTGAGGCGTGTGGAGGTATATGAGATGTATGGATATATTGTGTCTGGAGATGTGCGAGGTGTATGACTGAAGTGCACCAGGATGTTTGAAATGTGTGGGTGAGACGTATGGAGGTGTGCCAGGTGCATGAAGGTATGTGAAGTGTGTGGTAGAGGTGTATAAAGGTGTGTGAGGTGTATGGATGAAGTGTAATGGAAATGGATGAAGTGTATCAAGACGTATGAAATCTGTGGGCGAGGGTATGGAGGTGTATGACATGTGCGGGTAGGTGTATGGAGGTTTGTGAGGTGTTTGGAGATATGTGAAGTGGGTGGGTGTAAGGAGGTGTATAAGATTTACAGGCAATGTGTATGGAGGTATATGAAGTGGAGAATGTGTATGAGATTGTAAACCTCCCCTTGTTCCTACTGTAAAGAAACGCACAAGGGGAGATCGGGTTCGGGAGAAAGTTGGACTAGGTTCATCCAAAAAAAGACAAATGAGTCAGGCCCAGTGAAGATTTTCTTTCTTTTAATTTGGTCTATAAAGCGAAAAGAGAAACGTAAAGGTAAAGACAGAGAAAAGGTCAAACTAAAAGTAAAGCGAAACAATAAGGAAAGGTAATGAAAAAGAAAAGGGGAAAAGAAAAAGGGCTCTAGCAACCGTGGCATTTCTGGTGCCATCAGAACACCATCACCACACTTCACAGAACAAGGTGTAGTCCTCTCTGTTTGAGATTTGGGGCCTGACTGAATAACTCAGTAAATTCCCAAGCCACCAACGCTTCCCCTAGCGTCACCTAGGGACGCCATCTATCAGATCCCTACGCCTCATGAATATTTATAAGCGTCTTATATGGTTTAAAAGCAGCTATTAACTGCAAACTTCATATCACCTACATGTCCCTCTAACCTAAGCATACAACATCTTCTCAAACATTGCGTGGTCCGAGGTCTCACCAGTTTGAAATAAAAAATAGTAATCAGAACTATTTCCCTTAAAATGTCCCCGGCTGAGCAACATCCTAAATAGTAAGCCCCTCCCACAACTACTGATCTTCATCTTACATAATGGGGCTGGCACCTCCATAAACTTCCCCCGGTCTCTTCCCCGCTCTAGCCGAGAGTATTCCCTCTTTGGAATTTCCGGCCCGTCGCCGGTCAGTGCCCACAAAGGGATTCCTCCTTAGATCGCCACACAACTGGGCGAACTCATCGGGGGTCATCAGACTACCTGCCTCGGTTAATTTAAACATCAACCGTGGCGCTCCACAGTGGAAGCACACAAGAATCTCTGGTACACCATAGGTGGTGTACAAGATGAATGGAGGCATGTCAGATATGTGGATGAGGCGTATGGAGGTGTATGGGCAATGTGTTTTCAGGCGTATTGTGTCTATGAGATATATTTGTATTGAAGTATATGGTGTACCGGTGAGATGTATGAGGGCATTTGCGGTCTGTAGTTGAGGCGTATGCAGGTGTGTAACGCGTTCAGATAAGTGAATACGATGTGTGTGGAGGCACATGAGGTGTATGAATCGTGTGAATGAAGATGTATGGGTTAGATACATAAAGATTTATAACGTATATGGGCGACGTGTATGGAGGTGTACAAGGTGTAGCAGAGGTACAGGTCAGGTGTATTGAATTTATGACGTGGATGACAGAGGCATACGAAAATGTATGAGGTGTTTGGTTGAGTTTATATAAACAATAAGAGACGTTTGGTGGCGTTGTATGGATGATTGTAAGACGTGTTAGGAGGTATTTGAGGATGTATGAAGCGTATGAAGGCGTGTTAGGTGCATGGGTGAGTTTATGGGTAAGACGTATGCAGATGGCTGCGTCCACGACTTTTCGTGAGGCAAGTAATGTTTTTCAACTTCCAAAGTCCAAACCGTTGGATAGACTTTGGTCAAAACTGTAAACGTCTTTCAAAACACACAAATATACACAGATACGCAAACACACATACACAGATACTGACACAGATAGATACACGCAGACACATACACGTACACACACAGACACAAACACATACGCACATACATAGACACAGACACGCACACATTCATGCATACATGTATATACAATGCGTCCATAACACGTGTAAAAACTTACATATATACATAGGTTCACATACACACACACACACACACACCACACACACACACACACACACACACACCACACACACACAACACACATACATACACACACACAAATACACACGCACACGCGCACACGCACCCACGCACGCCTTGGAAAAGAATCTCTCCACACACACACACACACACACACACACACACACACACACACACACACACACACACACACACACACACACAGAATACCAGTGTTGTTTACAGGGTATCGTGGCCGTCTGGACAAGGGAGGTATCGAAGGGTCAGTGTAAATGAACGTGATCACACGTGAACTAACTTCTCTCTCTCTCTCTCTCTCTCTCTCTCTCTCTCTCTCTCTCTCACACACACACACACACACACACACACACACACACACCAACACACACACACACACTGCCTACATACAAGTGCATAGACAGCGTTCCCTTGGCGTAAAGATCAGAACCAGCAATTTGTCCTAATTCCAAGGGTTTCCGGAACACGTCTAGGAGCGGCCAGAGAGGAGCAAGCGAGTAACACATACGTTACACCGTCGCTCTTTTCTCTCTTCCCCTGCCCACTCCATGAGCACATACTCACATACTCATTTATGATCTTGAAGGTGGTTTAAAACCCAGTCAGCTTGGTAAGGAGCAGGCACGCTTTCATTTGTTTGTTTGTTTTGTTTCATTTGTAGTGTTTATTTTTCCCCGCTCAAATGTGTAGGACAAAGGTTGCCATGAATATTTTTCGCGTGTTTGTTGGACATACAACTAACATAGTAACATGGTTGTTCTTCATATGCGAAAAATACTCGTAAATTTAACATAAGGAGGATAATATTTGGCGTATTCCGAGTGTACCCCAACGGCTGCTAGCACTAAGGTCGCCGTGGAAATACCCCACTCCCTGCCCCCTTCAACCTCTACCACGACAGAACTCGCTGATGCGACAGGGGGATTCCCTGCCATGGAAATGACCTCGTCGCGGGTCGTGACCTGACCCCCTATGCGGCCTTCCGTCGGGTCGTGGCACCGGTGTTCCTGCGGTATCGGGTCATCGACTTCTGCTGCTGCCAGTCTCGCGTCTGTCTTGGTGACGGGACCTTGGTGAC
>CM065727.1:33909773-33914773 GCA_033310375.1 Conus canariensis | reverse complement strand
TCTTTTTTTTTTTCTCATGAAACATTTCTTGTCGTATTTCACCTCACACCCCTTCTATAAGACACGACAGCGGCCTGTTCTCTGTTGAGGCTGTCGCTATGATCACCTAATATCCTTTGCTTCCCGTACGGATCTCTGCAGTGCTGTCTGTAGTAACTGTTAATTGCTCCCCGACTCCCACGCTGCGTCGTCCCCACCTTCCCCTCCACGCCCCCATTTTACATTCCATCCCTCCCACACACACATCACCTCCAACTGGACTTTACAGTTATGGGCTATGGTTGGTCATCAGTTACACTCTGTGTGTACTGGTGGTGTGAGGGTGAAGGGAGGGCAGAGAAGAGAAAGGGGGGTGGGGGGGGGGTGGGGGGTGCAGGCGAGTTTGGGGATGGAGAGACCCGTTAATTGTAGGTAACTCGTGGACTGATTCCACTGTGTCAGCAACCAGACCGGCTGCTTCAGCAAGTCTCTGACACGTACTTAACACTGAGCACAGTCGCTGATATTTGAGGGGAAAAAACGACAAAACGTGCGCCAGCCAAAATGGAAGGATGGTAAGGAGAGGGTGAGAGAGAGAGAGAGAGAGAGAGAGAGAGAGAGAGAGAGAGAGAGAGAGAGAGAGAGAGAGAGACACAAGTCTTTAAAAATCTACACTACCATTGATGTACCATTGCAAAATCTTGCATGGACGTGACTTCCAAACGGAGCAGAAATTGAACAAAAGAGCAGGATAATAAAACGCAGGATTAGTGGGGAAGAAGCACAACCTTTTTTTTTTTTTTTAAAGCAGTGTTAAGTTGGAAAAAGCATGAAGCAGTAGAAAGGAAATCAACATGGAAGTAGGAAAGAGCAAGAAGATAGAAAGAAATAAACATGACAAAAAGAGGGAAGGTGGGGACAAGTAATAGAAAACAGAATAAGTTAAAGAAAATGTGAGAAAAAAAAACAGCAAAGAAAGGCAGAGAAGAGAGAGAGAGAGAGAGAGAGAGAGAGAGAGAGAGAGAGAGAGAGAGAGAGAGAGAGAAAGGGGGGGGGGCATGATAAATAGGAAAAAGTCAAGGAAATATAGGACAAGACAGGATGAAATAGGAACAAAAGCAGGACAAAGCAAGACAATGAAGGATTTAGTAGATAAAAGCAAGGTAAAGTTCTTAAAAACAGCAAAAAGAAGGAAAAAATCAGGAATACAAGTCAGAAAAAAAGGAAGGAAAAGAATGGAAAAATAAAGCAGAGAAAAGCCGAAGAGAATCAATTGTGAAAAGCAACAAACGTGTTTAGAAGAGTGAAAACGTTTGGAATAAAGTAGGAATACACTTCAGGAAAAAAGGAGAGAGGGGAAAGACAGGAAAAAGAGCAGGGAAAACGTGAAGAAAATCACTTGTGAACGGCAGAAAAAAAAAAATAAACAAAAAGGAAAATGTTGGGGGTTGGGTGCGATGGTGGTGGGGGTTGGGGGGGGTGGGGGGGGGTGGGGAAGCAAGCAGGAACACAGTAGGGAGGGGAGAGGGGAAAAAAAAAAACACCGCAGGATAGAGTAGCGCCGGCTGAACTGGGCACTCCTGCACGCCCCTCTTTTCCTGCTAATGAAGACGTCGTTTGATGAGCATGGCGGACCTCGGATCCCCAGCCATCCTGATACCACCGACCCTTTGAGGCCGCCACGTTGCCGGCTCCACAAACAAAGAAGAGGACGCCGGCCAGAAAATTGTCTTTCCGAAAATAACTTGATAATTAACTTCTGCAGACGAGGGGAAGCGGGAGGAGGTTGGGCGCGGGATTGGAGGGTGTTGGGTGAAGAGGGAGGGACAGGGGGAGGTGGGGGCAGGGGGAGAAAAGGAGGGTGAGGTAGGGTGGGTGGGGAAAAGTGGAAGGAGAAGTGGCAGATACCAGCGCAGCCTGCAACAGTGTTCCTGGATGAATCGTAAGGCATGCTCTTCGGTTCTGTTGCTGTTCGTTCGGGTACGTGTATCTGTATGCCCACGGTTTTATTCAGAAAATGAACTGCAACGGTATTGTATAGTAGTAGAGTTTCTTTGTTTCTTCATTTTTGACATCCAGTATGGACCATGTGTGTGTGTGTGTGTGTGTGTGTGTGTGTGTGTGTGTGTGTGTGTGTGTGTGTGTAAGTGCGCACGTGTTTGTGTGTGTGTGTGTGTGCGTGTGCGTGCGTACGTACGTGCGTGCGTGCGTGCGTGCGTGCGTGCGTGTGTGTGTGTGTGTGTGTGTGTGTGTGTGTGTGTGTGTGTGTGTGTGTGTGTGTGTAAGCGTGCGCGCACGCGTGTGTGTGTGATGTGTGTGTGTGTATGTGTGTGTGTGTGTGTGTGTGTGTGTGTGAGAGAGAGAGAGAGAGAGAGAGGGGGGACAGACAGACTGAGAGAGAGAGAGAGAGAGAGAGAGAGAGAGAGAGAGAGAGAGCCACGGTACCCCCCCTCCCCCACCCCTACTTTTCTTGCTGTCCAAGTACGTCTTGTTTTGTATGACCGAAGAAAAAGGGAGACACCCACATCGGTCTTTAATAACAGATTAACAACAACAACAAACACTAACAAAGAAAGAAAAGAAGAGCAGAAATGGCCGTGCATACTCCATGTTGATATACAGCCTTCACAAGAGAAACCAATATGTATGGGCACCAGCAAATGACATTTATTTCACAAGTCGTACTTACGGCTCCAGCCCTTGGACCTAGCTGAAGTGAAGTGCGCGTAACAGGAGACAGAAAGCTCTGTCCGAGGTCTCTATGGTGATACTAATGCCAAGTTTTTTTCCAAACATTTTTCTTTTAAATTCTGTGATCTTGGTTAATTTTCCCTTTGAAATATTCCCTCACAGAAATAAAAAAAAATTCACAAATCCCAGGCTTTGATCTTGAGATCCATGTCGGTTGAATCTTGAATTCGTTCAAACAGCGAGCTAGCGCGCGCATACACACACACATAGAAAGCCCTCAGACAAAAGTTTCAAAGTGGTTTTGAATTTGATCTTTTTAGCAAATATTTCCATTTCAGGGACTTGTAATATGCGAAGCCTGAATTACCCTTACGACAAGTCTCACCCTCTTCTCATTTTTCGAGTGCAAACTCTGCATGGCCTCTGTGATTTTGTCCGTCACTGTTTCTACCACTATTATTATTGTTGCTGCTTCAGTTCTTCTGTCTTCCTCCCCTCCCTCCCTGTACCTTTAGTCCTTTAAACTCGTATTGTTTCTGATGCCTGTTCTCTCACGAGAGAGAGAGAGAGAGAGAGAGAGAGAGAGAGAGAGAGAGAGAGAGAGGAGAGAGAGAGAGAGAGAGAGATTTGATAGTTACTAGAAACATCAGTAGTTCGTCCACTCTTAACGCTAGTAATTCGCCGATACTGTTCTCAGAAAATCATTAGTGAGGCAAGGTGAAGAAAACTTTAAAGCTAACATTTCCATTTCTTTCCAGCAGAGTTCACTGTATTTGTATTCGTGTGTGTGCGTTCATGTGTAAAAATGCTGAAAAGGAATTGCCTGTCAGGAGTAAATGATAATTTGTGGGTTTTTTTTTTCACGCATCTGTTGTTATTGCTATGTTCGCGTTTGAAACTTTCTCCAGATAGAAAGTCCCCCCCCCCCCCCCCCCCCACTTCCACGCTGAACCATTTTTGTTGTTGTTAGTTTCTTGTCTGCATATATGCTGGGAGAATAGGTATTGCTAACAGCGTTGGTTTGGGGTTACGCGCCTTGAACTGTTTAACTATGGAAGCAAACGTTACCTACCTTGTTTATTGTATCTTCAGTTACTTTTTGAGTGAATTCGGCCCACTTTTGGGGGCTTGTTACAAGTGCTTTCCTTAGGGGTTGACGAGCAAAGACTGGGTCCTGTTCTGTGGTTGGCACCTTCGAATTTTGCTTGAGGTTTGGCTCAGACTGACATGTGTGGATTTGCAACATAAATCTAGTGGTACAAGGAAAATGAAGAGGATAAGGAATACTCTAAATAGCGGCACTATTATCAGTAGCAACAGCACAAGCAGTAACAGCAGCAGCAGCGGCAGTATAGTAGTAGTAGTAATAGTAGTAGTAGTAGTAACGCTACAAGCAGCGGCAGAAGGAGACCTAGCAGTAGTAGCAGCGGTGGCAGTACAGTAGTAGCAACAACGGTAGTAGTCGGTGTAGTAGCAGAAGCATCAGTCGTACACAGCAGGGGAAAAGGCAATAATAGTGACAGCAGCAGCAGCAAGCAGTAGCAGTAACAGTAGTAGTAGTAGGAGGAGCAGTAGCAGCAGCAGCAGCAGCATAGTAGCAGCATTAATACACGCAGCAGCAGCAAAAAGCCTAGCAGTTGCAGATGCGGCATTCAGTAGTAGGTCGTAGTAGTAGTAGTAGTATAGTAGTAGTAGTAGTATAGTAGTAGTTAGTAATGTAGTAGTAGTAAAAGTAGTAGCAACAACGGAAGTAGTAGTTGTAGCTGCGCAAACAGCAGTCGTAAAGCAGCGGGAGCAACAGCAGTAATAGCACTAGCAGCAGCAGCAGCAGCAGCGGTAGCAGCAGTGGTAGCAACAGCAGGTCAGTAGTAGTAGTAGTAGTAGTATAGTAGTAGTAGCACCAGCGGCAGTAGAGAAGAACCAGTAGCAGCAGCAGTGGTAGCAGAAGTTGTAGCAATTGCTGCGACAGCTGTAATAGCAGCAGCAGAAGTAGCAGAAGTAGAAGCAGCAGCAGCGGTAGCAGTAGTGTAGAAGCGGAGGCAATAGGGGTAGCCGTAGCAGCAGCAGCAGCAGCCAGCAGCAGCAGCCATAATTGCAACAGTGGACAAAGCTATGGTTGTTGGTGCTTGTATTACTGTTACGTCTGCATTAGTAGTAGTTGCTACTTCCATTGGGACTTAGCCTTCTGCTTCAACGGTGATGTCCACTACCACTTCAACTACTACAGCTACTACTGTTGTTGTTGCTACTGCTGCTGCTACTGTTGCTGCTTCTGCTTGTGCTGCCGTTGCTGCTGCTGCTGCTGCTGCTGCTGCGAGTACTTTGTATGC
>CM065727.1:33899773-33902273 GCA_033310375.1 Conus canariensis | reverse complement strand
GTGTGTGAGTGACACAAAACATATCCATGAGTGGTGTGTGTGTGTGTGTGTGTGTGTGTGTGTGTGTGTGTGTGTCTCTCTCTCTCTCTCTCTCTCTCTCTCTCTCTCCTCTCTCACACACACATACACACAGTGACTTACATATGCTGTCAGTCTGGTCTCCCTTGCTGACCTTTGTTAACTTCTGTTCAGGTGGTGTTGCCTCTCCCCTTAAATGATTTACTTTGTATTCTGACACATCAAACAGGTGATAGTGACATTTTATTTCCTCCTCTCTCTCCACTCTCTCTCTTCTTCATCCCAGTCCCCACTACACTCCCCCCCCCTCCCCCCTCATACCTACACAGCTGACACACAAGCAATTAAAACATGTTTTGTGTAAATCAACACACATGCATGTTGATAGACTGGTATACAGACAAATATCAGGATGTGTACATACTACATGCTCACTTGCTCGCTCAATCTCACACCCTTATCACACATACACACACCCATCCTCCCCCCCACTCTCTCTCTTTCTCTCTCTCTCTCTCTCATAGAAACAGCCAGCATGTGCGGGTCAAACATTCACTCATTTCCATAAGTATGCAGTAAAGTATAAAGAGGCTAATAAACAATTTGAAGTCATGTAGCTGTACTGTGGCATGTCAAACTCTTGCAAGTGTGGGTCTGTTTTCTGTTGACTGCTATTCAAAGTAGTAACATGAGAATGATTGAGTGGTTGGAGAGGCCAGCTTGCTGTAATTATTATGAGAAATACTTATGAAAAAGATTCATATTATCAATATTAGGCCTGCAACTAGTTTTGCAGCAAAGAACATAAGTTTTGATTTTTGAAGGCCTGAAAATGTATTGCATGCATTGATAATTATCATCTCGAATGTATACTTACACACAGGCGCACACGGCATGCACACATGCACTTGCTTATGCGTGGGCATGCGTGTATGCAAGCAAACATTGGCATGTTTTCCATGCACTCTCTCTCACACACACACACCCACACCACACACACACACACACACACACACACACACAACACACACACAGAGATTTGTTTATCATGTAGCCCTGTAGGAAGGACATGGAGGATGTGATTTGGTGAACTGGAAAAATGAATAAAACCCACACAAATATATAGTATTTTTATCAATAAACAGAGAGCAAGTGCACACTATATGCATGTGTACTCACACACATACACATTTGAACACTGGTTTAAGCCTGATTATGGTCAGATTGACTAGGACACAAGTGCTGCCACACACACTCACACACACTCATCCATGTACACATACACACACCCACATAAATGTACACACACACACACATTCACACACACAAGCTCAGACACATACAAACACACACACACAAACGTGCGCGCGTGCCACACACACACACACACACACACACACACACACACACACACACACACGTTGTTTTGAACAAAACTGTTTTTAGTGCAATGCGTACTGTATGGATCATGTATCAATTCAAGCATAGGGACTGCTTAAGGGAGAAAGAGTCTTTGCACGCAGCACAGAATGACAGCTGTGGAATCCTCGGAATACGATGGGATTGATACTGCTGCTCACTAATAGTGCTATATGAACAGCACTTCAAACTTCTTCCATGGTTGACTGTGTACTGTGTACCATTGAGCTGAAGAAAATGAATATATTGATTATGAGAACATGTGGAATGATCGTTGCACAAATTATTCTATAGAATGTATTGTATTTTAAACCAGACATACTGTAGTACTTATAGTTTTTCACTGTTTAGTGTAGCCTTCATGAATAGATTGTAATATATGTTAGGTCCTTATGAGTGGGGCTCGCTAATAGGAATGTGGTTCAAGGTTAATTATACTGGTTATGATATTGTAGATATGCCTTTGGGCATTATATGTATCGGAGTTATTGCAATCCAAAACTGAATACAAATATGCATATGTGATGGATAGTATATACTTGCAATTACACTGATCTAGTATTTGAAAAAAATTGTTAGCTTACAAGCATACACACACAGTCAACAATGAATCATATACACAGAGTGGCACTTGCATGACAGTGACATACTTAGTTACATGCATATGCTTGCACACGCACACGCACACAACACACCACACACCCACCCACACCCACACACACACACGTGTGTGTACACATGCGCATGCACACACACGCATGCATGCATGTGCACACACACACTACAAACTGACAAAATGACACATTCACCGCACCAAGACACAAATCCAATTCTTAGTTTTTGTGCCGACAACATCAGCAAGTGTTTTATTTTCAAGACTTTGTTTATGTTTCTGATAATGATGCATAGCAAGCATTATACTTGTATCTAGCTCTAGACATAACACTGCCACTCCTAAATTGATGTATGAGTGCATGCCGGCAGCTTTGAGCCCTGATTACTTACAAGTACGGAGACCTACAAGTGAATGTACAAAAGTATGCAATTAAACCAGTCTGTAATT
>CM065727.1:33879773-33894773 GCA_033310375.1 Conus canariensis | reverse complement strand
GCTTCAAATCCCTAATCTGATCCCCCCCCCCCCCGCCCCCATCATCCCCCCCGGCCCAGCAAACACTATCTCAAACAACTTCAACTTCGTGCAAACCCCCTATAGTCTACAGAATCTTCAAAATGATGAAGGCGGTAGTCAAGGGAAAGAAGGAGGAGGAGGAAGGAGTAGCGTGTGTGGATCAAAAGATACGCAGAGGGTTCCATTCGATTGGAAGTGTACAGGATCACCGAGTATCGCTAGCATCAATGGGGTCGATCTGACATGGTCCACCTTATTACAGAGCATTGTTCGGTGAAGTCTGCCGCTGACAGCCACCGCGGGAATATTATGTTTGTGAATGGGGCAGTGGCTTCACGGCCACAGGTAAGAGAAGATAATCAATTGAAGAAGAGAAGCTCAACGAACCCAGAAGCTTCTTTCTGTCAGTTACTTGTCTTCTCCTGTTTTACTCGTTGAGCTTTTTTTTTTCCCTTCAGATTATCCATCTCGTCTTACCTGCGGCTGCGCATCCACTGCCTTTGTGTATTTTCTAAAATTTGGTTTGTTTAGTTATCTTTTTTTTGTGTGTGTTAAGTCTTTTTCGTGACGTCTGAAGAAGACATGTTTGTCGAAATATCACTTGCTTGTTTTGTATGGGCGTTACTTTCCACATGGCTTTTTGTTTATTCATTTGTTATTTATTTTATTTTGGCGAGTACATTTTGTGTCTGGAATGAAGAAGGTGAAAGAAGAGGAGGAGGAGGAGGAAGGAGGAGGAGGAAGAAGAAGAAGAAGAAGAAGAAGAAGAAGATGAAGAAGAAGAAGAAGAAGAAGAAGAAGAAGGAGAGGAGAGAGAGAGAGAGAGAGAGAGAGAGAGAGAGAGAGAGAGACAGACAGACAGACAGACAGACAGACAGGACAGACAGACAGACAGAGCGAGTTTACCCGTTGATACGTATTGATTGAAAAAAAAAAATTCAGCACATTTCAGGAAATATTGAAAGAAGAAAAAAAAGGAGAAGAAGAAAAAGGAGAGAGAGAGAGAGAGAGAGAGAGAGAGGAGAGAGAGAGAGAGAGACAGACAGACAGACAGACAGACAGACAGACAGACAGAGCGAGCTTACCCGTTGATACGTATTGATTGAAAAAAAAATTAAGCACATTTCAGGAAATATTGATTTATGTCGCGTACACAGGCCCACGCTTGTTCCGAGTGTTCTCTCTGCCGTGGAGTGGGGTGGGAAGACAGCAGATTGAAGAGAGAGAACACTGCTGTGATTCAAAGTTCAGTGATGACAGTTCACTCAGATCACATGTACAGCGAACGAACGGAGAGAACGATTTTTTTTTTTTTCTGGGCCACCGAAGAAGCGGAACATGTTCAGTCCAATCTCTTCCGGCGTCGCCGTCGTCGTTCACGAATACAGGATACCGACCATCCGCCAGCCGATGCCAACGTTAGCCGAACGTTGGTCACATTTGGATGTTACAGTAGGTGAACGGTCACGTACCAGGTTACAGCAGGTAAATCCCGGTGACCCTCCCCACCAATCACCGGGAAGTTAACAAAATTCAGCCGAATCAGGCTGCCCGAGATACTACGTTGATGTTTATCAATCGTGGACACAGAGATGAAGAACAAAGACGATGCTTGTTTAAAACAACGAGTCGCATTCGGCTATTTTTTTAAAAATTTTTTAAAATGTTTTAGAATCCGTCGCATCCCCGATAGAACAAGATAAGATGTTGGATTAAGGGCTTGGGGTTAAAAAAAAAAAAGTTTCAAAGTTCTGTTCGGCCATTATCTATCTCCCTGCACCAAAACTAGTCAAAACCTGTGAATGCTAGAAAGAGGCGTCGGGATTTTTTTCTCTCTCTCAACGTCCACCACAGGTGACGGGCACTTGTGGTGGAGAGGGATTAACCTTCCTAAAAGTGTTGGAATAGAATGGGAAGGGAGCGAGGGGGCTGGGAGGGTGGTGGGGGGTAGGGTTGGGCTGTGACCAGGTGATGGGGGGGGGGGGGGGGGGAGGGGGGAAGGGGGGGATGCAGAACAGTAACACCTCACTGACACCGCCTGAATGGCGCTTCGTTAGGGCAGTGCAGTGGAAAATGCCAGGTGTGTGTGTGTGTGTGTGTGTGTGTGTGTGTGTGTGTGTGTGTGTGTGTGTGTGTGAAGTTGGGCACCTCGACCGGGATTCGAACTCGCAAGGTCTGATTATGGACGAAGAGGATGCGGGGATAGCTACAGGATGTAAGGGGTTAGTGGATGAGAAAAGAACGGGAAGAGAAGGGGGGGAAAAAAAGGTGGATCTAGACGTTAAATCTAAAGTGAACTAAAACCTAGGGGATTTTTGTCGTTGTAGCGAGACTAACGTTCTCGCTGGCAACTGGTCACCTTTGGACACCCCTGCGTTGGTCACAGTTGGATTTACAGTAGGTGAATGGTCACATACGGGTTACACTTACAGTAGGTTACAGTAGGGCCAACTCTGGTCACCTTTGGACACCCCTGCGTTGGTCACATTTGGATTTACAGCAGGTGAATGGTCCACATACGGGTTACACTTACAGTAGGTTACAGTAGGGCCAACTCTGGTCATCTTTGGACACCCCTGCGTTGGTCACATTTGGATTTACAGCAGTGAATGGTCACATACGGGTTACACTTACAGTAGGTTACAGTAGGGCCAACTCTGGTCACCTTTGGACACCCCTGCGTTGGTCACATTTGGATTTACAGTAGGTGAATGGTCACATACGGGTTACACTTACAGTAGGTTACCGTAGGGCCACCTCTGGATACCCCTGATTTGTGGGCAGTCATTGTGAATGACGACGACGTCGTGGAAAAGGCAAAGGGCAAAGTGGTATGTTTTATCTGCGATGTCGAAAACAAGAGTTGTAAACGAAATAATGATAATATTGATAAGAACTTCAACAACACCACCAATAATGATAATAATAACAAAAAAAAAAAAAAATAATGATAGATTTAGCATTTACTTCAATGTGCAATATCTTGCATAAGCAACTCGGTGTGCTGTCACCATTCATCCGAGTCAAAATACACAAATCCAGTCCCTCCTCCTCCTCCTCCTTTTCCTCCCCCTCCTCCCCCCCCCCCCCTCCTTTCTCCAGTCTCATACTTACACACAAACCCTTCTCGTCTCATCGCATCGACCTCGTTCTCTGTATACAAAGCTTACACCGCGTATCCCAGGGGAGGCTGGTTGGATCGAACCCAGTATGTTTTAAGGGCGTTTTTAAACTCGGGCATTGACGAGGTGCCGGGCTGCTTGGAATGATGGCGGGTTCCAAACATGTGAGTGGTGCAGACACGCTACACTGCGCTGTCCCAAGGAACAGTCTCGAGAGCTTTACATGGAAGTTCTCCATACAGTACTAGCAATGATCTCTGTCTGCCTGTATGTCTGTCTGTCTGTCTCTGTTTCTGTCTCTCTCTCTCTCTCTCACAGACAGGACAGACACAGACAGACAGACAGACAGACAGACAGACAGACAGACAGACACACACACACACACACACACACACACACACACACACACACACACACACACACACACATTCGAAAATTTGTTCGCGTTTTTTTTTTTCTTCCCTTTTCTTCTTCTTTCTTTCTCTGGCTACCTAGAGATGCCTCTGGATTGTGGTGAAATGTCTCTTGTGGTGATGAGCAAAAAAATGCCACTGAAAATGACAGATGGTCAGTGTCAGCGTCAGTGTGCCCCTGGCATGGCCGGAGTGGAATCATTACCATGCCTGGTGGAGCTTGCTGCCAGCTGGTTTCAACCAGGAGCCGACAAAGTGACGAAGCCGGAGGCGCCACCAACCAATGAGAGGACATTACTCTGTGTGTGTGTGTGTGTGTGTGCGTGTGCGTGTGCGTGCATGCGTGTGTGTATGGGCGCGCGCGCGCGCGTGCGTGCGTGCGTGCGTGTGTGTGTGTGTGTGTGTGTGTGTGTGTGTGTGTGTGTGTGTGTGTGTGTGTTTGCTTGCTTGCTTGCTTATGTAACATACAGTAACAACAGTAATGGCTAACATAATTCGGAAAGATCTCCCCTTTGACCTCCAGCCCGGCCTTCAACCGACGATTCAACTTGTGTCGAAGTTGAAGTGGATTTTAAACGGGAAGAATCTAAATTGGTTTCAAGATTGTTTGAACCCCTCTTTTTCTTATCTACATTTTTTCCTTCTTTCGTCTCCTCCTCCTCCTCCTCCTCCTTTTTTCTTCTCCTTCTTCTCCTTCTTCTTCTTCCTCTTCTTCTTCTTCTTCTTCTTTTTGCTGTGGTTAGATCTGTTCCTTTCTTATATATCATGCGACGTGATTGGTCCAGTTCTATTAGTAATCTTCTGATTGGGAGGAGGTGAGGCCGGCGTTCACTTGGTAGTTGTTGGACAATCGGCTCTGTCCAGGTGCACCAAACCGTTGAACTCTCCAGAGAGAGAGAGAGAGAGAGAGGAGAGAGAGAGAGAGAGAGGATGTGTGTGTGTGTGTGTGTGTGTGTGTGTGTGTGTGGTGTGCGCGCGCGCGCGCGCGCGATGTGTGTGCGTGTGTGACAAATAAACTTGTAAATTCAATAGAAGCTTACATTGTGTGTGTGTGTGTGTGTGTGTGTGTGTGTGTGTGTGTGTGTGTGTGTGTGTGTGTAAAACAAATAAACTTGTATATCGAACAAGAACTCACAATTTGTGTGTGTGTGTGTGTGTGTGTGTGTGTGTGTGTGTGTGTGTGTGTGTGTGGTGCAAAACAAACTTGTATGTCGAGTAAAAACTCACAATGTGAGTATGTGTGTGTGTGTGTGTGTGTGTGTGTGTGTGTGTGTGTGTGTGTGTGTACGGGGAGGGGGTTGGGGTGATATGAAAAACAAACAACTGGACACTGCGTGTGTGTGTGAGTGTGCGTGTATGTGAGAGCGCGCGCGCGCGCGCGTGCGTGTGTATTTGTGTGCGTGTGTGTTTGCCTGTGTTGAGTGTGTATGTGTGTGTGTAATGAGTGAGTGAGTGAGTGAGTGAGTGTGTGTGTGTGTGTGTGTGTGTGTGTGTGTGTGTGTGTGTGTGTACTACTACTAGTTAGTGGTAGTACTTTCATTTTACGTCTTTTACAAAATCATGTGATTGTGTGTGTGTGTGTGTGTGTGTGTGTGTGTGTGTGTGTGTGTGTGTTGTTGTTGTTGTTGTGTTGTTGTTGTTGTTGTTGTGCGCGTGTGTAAATAGCAGACTGAAAAATACCAGGCGTCATCGATGAGGCTGTCACATGGGACCATTGGTTTATATACCACTGTCACTGATTGGACGTGAACAAAAATTCTTTTAGACTTTTTTTTCTCCATGTCAGTTTCTGTTTCTGTATCTTCTTCTCTGTTTCTCTTTGTCTGTCAGTCTCTGTCTGTCTGTTTATCTGTCTGTCTGTCTGTCTGTCTGTCTCTCTCTCTCTCTCTCTCTCTCTGTCTCTCTCTCTGTCTCTCTCTCTGTGTCTCTTTCAGTCAGTGCGCGCATGCGTATTGTGCGTGTGCGTATATGTATGTATGTATGTATGCATGTATGTATGTATGCATGTATGTATGTATGTGTGAAATGTATGTAATGTATGTATTTTGTGCACGCACTCTGCACGTATGCGTGCTCGTGCGCGCACTTTGTGTTTATATGTGCAATGTTGCGTTTGCGTATGCGAGCACGTGTGTGTACATCGGTGTGTGTGTGTGTGTGTGTGTGTGTGTTGTGTGTGTGTGTGTGTGTTGTGTGTGCTTGTGGTGCGTGCGTGCGTGCGTGCGTGCGTTCTTGCGTGCGTGCGTGCGTGTGTGTGTGTGACTGAGAGAGAGAGAGAGAGAGAGAGAGAGAGAGAGAGAGAGAGAGAGAGAGAGAGAGAGCCTCGTCTAGGTCGAATAATTCATTTCTCGACAGAATTAAAACAAAACAGAGCAAACAAAACCCTTTTTTTGTTTTTGAATTGCAAAAGACCATGGCTTGCATGATCGATATATTCGGTGCGTTTTCCACGGCAATGATACGATCTGTGTCTGCCTTTACATCCGTCGGCCATTCAAGTTGAAGTTCACACATTTTCGTCCAAGTAAACAGCGATGCCATAGAATTTTCGGAAAAAAAAGAAAGAAAGTGAGAACAGAATTTTAAAAGGTGAAGAGAATATGGCGTAGTCCGAAGAGAACGTTATTTATTCCGTTGAAAGGAAGAAAAGAAGGAAAATGGAGAAAGAGAAAATACAAGACAGATGAAAGAAAAAATCGAAAAAAAAAAAAACCCAGAAAAAAAGAAAAAAAAAGGAAAGAGAGAGAAGAGAGAGAGAGAGAGAGAGAGAGAGAGAGAGAAGGATGAATGAATGAATGAATCTTTCATTAGTAAAGAGTTAGACTCATTGAAGGCTATTTTACAATTCTGGCCAAGAAAATTGCTTAAACAACAAAAAGAACCGAGTTCAAAGGAAAATCAAGTAATATAAAATAAGACAAATAGATAATAAATCAGCACACAAACAAACAAACACACACACACACGCACACGCACACGCACACGCACACGCACACACACAAACACACACACACACACACGCACAAAGACACACACACACACACACACACACACACACACACACACACACACACCACACCCACACACACACACACACACACACACACTCACACACCACACCACAAACACACACACACACACCACACACACACACACACCCCACACACACACACACATACACATCTATGTACATCTTCATATTGAACAGCTGTGACGTCAGTTTTTTAAAAGATATTTCATGTCTGGAATCTCTCTCTCTCTCTCTCTCTCTTCCTCTCTGTCTCTGTCTCTATCTCTGTTGTCTGTCTTCTCACTCACTCACTCTCTCTCTCTCTCTCTGCTCTCTCTCTCTCTCTTCTCTCTCTCCTCTCTCTCTCTCTCTCTCTCTCCCTCTATGTGTCTCTGTCTCTCTCTCTCTCTCTCTCTGCCCTTATCTTCTGTTTTTCTCTGTATCTCCATTTCTCTCTCTTTTTTATTGAGTGCTCTCTCTCACTGCTTTTTTCTTTCTTTCTCTCTTTCCTCATGTTGTTGTTGTTGTGTTGTTGTTGTTTTTTCTTCTTCTTTTCTTTTTCTTCTTCTTCTTCTTCTTCTTCTTTTTTCTTCTTCTTCTCTTCTTCTTCTTCTTCTTCTCCTTCTCTCTCTCTCTCTCTCTCTCTCTCTCTCTCTCTCTCCTCCTCTCTCCTTCCCCCCTCTCCCTCTCTTCTCCACCTTGCACGCAGTTATACATTCACACGTACGTTTTCATTTAAGTGTTTGTTTCTAAATCGTACCAACAACAGCGTGTGCGGGCTAAAAAGATGCAAGGAAAAGAGACACCAACGAGTCAGACAGGCAGATAGAGACATACAGACTGACTGACAGACAGACAGCACACACACATCACACACACGCACGCACACCCCACACACACACACACACACACACACACACACACACACACACGCGCCGCGCCGCGCGCGCGCGCGCGCGCACGCACATACCACCACCACCACCAGCACACCACCCCTCTCTCTCTCTCTCTCTCTCTCCTCTCTCACCCACACACACACCACCACACACACACACCACCACCACCACCACCACACCACACCAAACCACTCTCTCTCTTACACACACAAACACCACACCACACCACACCACACCACACCACTTTGTCTCTCACACACAGACACAGACACAGACAGACACACACAGCACGCACGCACGCACGCACGCACACGCACACGCACACGCACGCGCGCGCCCACACACACACACAACACACACGCGAACAAACTACAGATAGAACACGCGCGCTGTTTGATTTTCCCTAGCTCCGCGCGGCGGGCACTGTGTTTGGCTATTGGGTTCTTCGCTTGTCGCACGACTAGTGACACGAACAGGCAATAATATTTCTTGATCAGCGTCTGTCCGCGGAGGACATTGCTAGTGCCACGCTTGATACTGGAGAGGGGAAGCTGGCGCAGGTAAAAAAAAAAAAAAAAAAAAAAAAAATGACGCATCCCTGCTCCCTCCGCGAGGAATCCATCTCTGTTTTGCGTCCGTCTCTCTCTCTCTCTCTCCCCCCCCCCCCCCCACTTCTTCCAACATTGTCAGGTGCGCATGCCCTTGCGTTTGAGAGCGTGTGTGCACGTTAACACAGACACACACACACAGACAGACACACAGACACAGACACACACACACACACACACACACACGCATGCACACAGACAGACACACACACATACACACAGGCGACACACACACACACACACACACACACACACACACACACACACACCACACCACACCCTCACACACACACACACACACACACACACACACACACACACACACTCATATACACATTCACATACACTCTTATCCATTCTCTCTCTCTCTCTCTCTCCCTCTCTCCTCTCTCTCTCTCTTCTCGCTCTCCCCCCCCCCACCCCCCTCTCCTCTCTCTTTGTTTCTCACTCTCCCTCCCGCCACCTCTCTCTCAGCACCATACCATTAGAGCTTCATCAGTCTAACATCCCCCATCAAGGATACTTCTGTCCCCCCCCCCCCCCCCCCCTCACAACCTTCCTACCCCTTCGCACTTCTTTAACCTGTGCCTCGTCCCCTCCCCCACGTCGCACTCCCTCCCTCACCCCCCCCCCCCCCTACCCGAACATTCCGATTCACGTACTGGTGCTAGTAATTACTTTCGCGTGTATTATTGATTTCGTTCTTTGCGACGTGTTAACAGAGGGGAGAGTACGTGTTGGTTAGCAGGCAGTTCCTTTTTGTTGCACAGAATGAGCTGTGCCGGATTACGTGTTGTGCGTGCCTACCTCCGTGTGTGTGTGTGTGTGTGTGTGTGTGTGTGTGTTGTGTGTGTGTGTTTTTGTAGGTAGTGTGTGTTGAGAGAGAGAGAGAGAGAGAGAGAGAGAGAGAGAGAGGAAGTACTGATACAGTGCCTGCTCATTATAACCATAGCGTGGATCCTTTTCACGTGGCTGACACTTAACATACGTGGTGTTTCCTCACTGCGGGTGAAAGAGAGCCTCTGTCCTTTGCCAGCGCCTCGAGATCGCTTGTCTGTAGCCGCTTCAAGTCCTTTATACCCGTGTCTACCGAGCGATCTATCTTTCTGCAGTGTGTACCTGAAGTGCGTTTCATATCTGTGCGAGAGGCTGGACTTGACGCGAGTCAGGTGAGTGGGGGCGTTTCTTTGAGACTTCTCGCGACGAGATTCGCTAGATACACGGCTGACGTGTCTCGGGTCTGGCTTCCATGCTGAAAAGAAATGGAGGTCGGGGGGGGGGGGGGGGGGGGGTCAGATCATTGAATGGTGAGGTTCGATTGCGTTTGAAATAAAATGTGACGTTTAGTCTTGACGTGATCGCCTTGCGGTAAATGACCTAGCGAAGACGTCTCTCGCGGTCAAGAAACGCCGCTGTGAGACGAGGACTGACCTCATGGCAAGTTGTTGACCGGAGCAGCGGGTCAACACCACGGCCATGTTGCCAACCGCGAGAGAGTTGACAGTGGGATTGTCGTCTGTCTGTCCGTATGCTTCTCTACCTACCAGCCTACCAACCTATCTACCTGTCTGCCTGCCTGCCTACCTACCTACCTACCTATCCTACCTACCTACCCACCCACCCACGTACCCACCTACCTACCTACCTGTCTGCCTGCCTGCCTGCCTACCTACCTATCCACCCACCTACCTACCTACCTACCTACCTACCTACCTACCTAACCTACACCTACCTACCTACCTACCTACCTACCATCTAATCTATCATCTATAGATGTACATATGTATATATACATGTATGCATGTGTATATGTATGTATGTATGTATGTGTATGTATGTATGTAGTATGTATGTATGTATGTATGTATGTATGTATGTATGTATGATGCATGCATGCAAGCAAGCATTTATGCATATATGTATGTATGTGTGTATGTATGTATATGTGTATGTATGCATGTCTGTGTGTATGTATCTGTCTGTGTCTACATCTATCTATCTATCCATCTGTCTGTCTGTCCACGTGTCTGTCTATCTGTGTATCTATCTGTATTATCTATCTCAAATCTCTCTCTCTGTGTCTTTCTCTCTCCCTCTCTCTCTCTGTCGCCCTGTCTCTCTCTCTGTCTCTCTCTTTCTGTTATTCGAGTGTGTGTGTGTGCGTGTGTGTGTGTGTGTGTGTGTGTGTGTGTGTGTGTGTGTGTGGTGTGTGTGTGTGTGTGTTGTGGTGTCGTTGCTGCGCGTCGTGTGTATGTGTGGGTGTGTTTGCTTGCTGCGCCGTATGTGTGTGCGTGCCGTGTGTTGTATGTGTGTGTGTGTGTGTGTGTGTGCTGTGGTGCTGTGTGTGGTGTTGTGCGTGCGTACCTGGTGTGTGTGTGTGTGTGTGTGTGTGTACACATCACGAAAAACGCAACTTACATCAGTTTTTTGCACAATACATTTCGCTTCCCCCAGTTAAAACCTTGGACTGAAATGAAGCGATAGAAACACAGTATTTAAAACCCAAATCTTTGATTTTAGTTTTTAAAAAGGCCAAAACTGAGAGTACTGGGTCAAAAATATAACGATTTTTCTTTAAGAAGAAAATAACAATTTGCGCTTGATGCATTTCTTTTTAACCGAAACCAACTAAAACCAACCGAAACCAAGCAAAACATACCGAAACCAGCTATAACAAACCCAAACCTACCGAAATCCCTCTACACAAACCAGCTAAAACCAAAGGAAATCAATCAAACTCCTTATGGCAATCAAATGAATGTTACACGAGTGAATGATTAAAAGATAGACTGAATGGTTCTAAAGGATACCTTCCCTCTCTCCCTCCCTTTAGGTTTTTGAGTGCACGCGCGCGCGTGAAGAGAGAGAGAGAGAGAGAGAGAGAGAGAGAGAGAGGAGAGGGGAGAGAGAGAGAGAGAGAGAGAGAGCTCTCTGTCATCTCTCTCTCTCTCTCACTATCCCCCCCTCTCTCTCTATGTGTGTGTGTGTGCGCGCGTGGAGAGGAGAGGAGAGAGAGAGAGAGAGAGAGAGAGAGAGAGAGAGAGAGAGAGAGAGAGAACTGAAAATAGGAAGCTGCGAACCAGTAACCACATATTGTTACGGAAAGGTAAAATGGTAATTGACATTGTCCCTGTCCGTTGCATGCAGTCCTGGGCTTGAGAAAGCATGCTCATAACGGGTAGTTTCAGGCCCATCATTCGCAGAAGAAAGCATATATGTGATAGACTTGAAAGCAAATCGTGGGAAAGAAAGACACAACAGGAAAACAACAACAACAACAACAAACAGAAAAAACGATGGGCATTTTGCCCTGGAAAAGGCGCACACGTTGTCTGGCATGTAATCAAATACCTGTAAAGGGCCAACAGATCAAGTTCGCAAACGAACAGTTAGAAGCATTTAGCACTGTGACAGTACTTTATTAGTTACTTTCAATGGAAAGAGTTACCTCGTACCATTGCCATCCTTCACCCCCCACCCCCGCACCCCCGTTGCTAATCATTCTCTCCTCTTCAGTTTACACCAGAGAGAGAGAGAAGAGAGAGAGAGAGAGAGGAGAGAGAGAGAGAGAGAGAGAGAGAGAGAGAGAGAACTCTTGCCCTAATTGTGTTTTTATGAAAGATGATTCTGGAAAAAAGCTGAATTTGCAGGGGCGGATTGAGATGTGGTTCTAGGGTTCCGGATTACAAACGTGTTTAGATAACTTGTTATCAGCCAGGTGAGGCATCCGATGCACGTTATTGCGTTATTGACTAGGCTGGAAGCTCCCCTCCCTTCCCCTCCCCCCTCCCAATTTCCCTTCTCACACCTTTTAACAAAATCTGCGTATACTCCCCCCTCCGCTCTTCACCCGACTTTAGAAAATGTGCGTCTTGTTTTCCTCCGACCCCGTCCCTTTCTTCATTTGTTTGTCTGTGTGTTGCTTTTTTTTTTTCTTTTTTGTGAACAGAATCTGCGCCTGGTTCCCCTCCACCCCCCCCCCCCCCCCCCCACACACACACCCCCACCCTCGTCCCCTCTCCCGCTCTGCTCCTTGTTTTCCACCATCATCCCGCCCCATCCCTATTTTTATTTTTTTTGCACAAAATCTGCTGGTGGGTTATCGCACCCCGACCTCAGTTTGGACATCCCGTTTATTAGTACTTGATCCGTCGCTCATTCAGAAACTGGATTGTGTAAATAGGTATTTCTGTTTTCAAAGCAATGGACGTCTCGCAATAGTCCAGCGGTACTCCGCATGGAAGGTGATAAGAATCGTACTGCCTGCGAACCCCAGATTTCTATTGTCTTCTCTCGTCTCTTTATTTGTGTGTATACTGGGCTACGTGACCGGCCGAATTCTGTTGGAAGTTCCTCGCCGTTGGTAGGCAGCGCCGTTACAATTCACCTGTTGGTGTATTACCTCAGAGACTGCGGCAGGAGGGAAGGGGACGGACTGACGTTCACACACATTGTAGAATTATCGCTGAAGGTACTGTTAGTATCATGTGGGTTTCGCCTGGTTTTGGCAGGTCTTGGGGATGGAATGGCGGGGGATGGGGTGGGGGTGGGGGGTCGCTGGATTTGGATTTTTGAGGGGGGGGGGGGGGGTTGGTTTGGGCGGTGTTCGCTTGGTTTCGGTAGGTTTGGGCTGGTTTCAGTGAGAAAATAGCCTTCGCTTTTTAACTCGCCTGCAGTTCATCAAACCGGCGATTGTGTTCCCAGCTACACACGGACTCACTGGCTCTCGCTTTCTCTCTCCCTCTCTCCCTCTCTCTCTGTCTCTCTTCCTCTCACATACTCACAGAAAACACACACAAGCATACGCGCGCACACACAGACATACACAGACACACCCACCCATCCAAACACACACACACGCACACACACACACACCACACACACACACACACACACACACCACACACACACCACACACACGTGCGCGCACCACAGAGGCCTCGTTTATTCCACTCTCTTCACCTCTCCCTTCACACACACACACACACACACACACACACACACACACACACACACACACACACACACACACGCCCTACTCACACGCTCTGTCGTTGCTTAATTCGACATTATAATGTTATTACTAAAGAGGCAGGAGAAAAACCAGCCAACCAACCAACCAACAAACAAACAAACCAATAAACAAACAATGTTAACAGCCCCTGTCCTTGACTCAGCTTCCTTCCGTTCATCATCCACATAATCCCCCAAACAAACAAAGCAGTTGTTCTCTCCACGTCTTGTGGATAGTAAAAAAAAATTCAAAAAAAAAAAAAAATCCCTCACGGAATTATAACTCTCAGGTCGAGGAGAAGGGGAAGGGGGAGAGGGCAAGGGAGGGGTGGAGGGAGGAGGGGGGGGGGAGCGGCAGAGTGCCGTTAGGAGAGCTGAACTGAATGGAGGATTTCGGGGTCTTTAAAGGAGGGGGAAGGGAGCAAGAACTTTTGCTTTGCCCACCTTATCTCATTGTTTTCGGAACGGATGGAAGACGGCGTGGGGTGGGGTGGGATTGGGGAGGCGGAATGACTGGGGGAGTGGTGGCCGGGGGGGAACGGTAAGCGTTTCCGCGGAAATTACAGCGTTAAGTCCCGCGCTTGGCTTCCCCCAAAACATTGGACATGGTTGGCTGGCCCCGAGGTCTTGCTTGACTGCCCGCTTGATGGACACCTTGGGTTTAGGTGCTGGGTTGACGGGAACCTATAGAACTGGTACTACAACCATTTCCCTGGAAGGATAGGGACGAGTGGAAGGGGGTTGGGGGTTGGGGTTGCCTGTCGGGCTAGGAGGAGGAGGGATTAGTTTGTGTGTAGAGGAAGAAAGCGTGAAGGGTTGAATGGACTAGCCGCGTGTGTAAAAAGTGGTTCTCTCTCTCTCTCTCTCTCTCTCTCTCTTCTCTCTCTCTCTCTCTCTCTCTCTCTCTCCACCCCCTCTCTCTCAATCTCTCTCTCTCTCTCATCTCTCTCTCTCACTGCCCCCCCCCCCCCTTCTCTCCCTACGTCCCTCTCTCTCGGTGTCTGTCTGTCTGTCTCTCTGTCTGTGTCGGTCTGTCTCTCTGTCTCTGTCTTTCTCTCTCTGTCTCTCTCTCCCTACGTCTCTCTCTATGCCTCTCTCCGTCTCAGTCTCTCTGTCTCTGTCTCTCTCTCCTTCTGTGTGTGTGTGTGTGTGTGTGTGTGTGTGTGTGTGTGTGTGTGTGTGTGTGTGTTCAATGGTGTGTGTGTGTTCATGTTGTTGTGTGTGTGTGTGTGTGTGTGCGTGTGTGTGTGTGTGTGTGTGTGTGTGTGTGTGTGTGTGTGTGTGTGTGTGTGTGTGTGATATCTTTAATTGTAACTTTCAATTTTAGAGAGAGAATAGTTACTGTTACTACAACTACTACAACCAGACTACTACTACTACCAAAATATAACAGTCATGATGATGATAACAACAATGATAGTAATAATGATAATGATAGTTATAAAATTGATAGTGATAATAATAACAATAATAGTGATGACAATAATGATAATGATCATAATAATGATAATAGTAACAACAACAAAACAACAACAACACAACAACAACGCTACTATTACTGGTGCTGCTGCTGTTACTACTATTACTACTTTTATTACTACTACTACTACTACTAGTACTGAGTGGATTTTTTGTCTTTTCCACCACACCTCAAAACTCTTTGATGACAACAAAACAACCATATAGGCCTACTTGCACGTTTGCATTCTGAAACGAAACACTGACTAAAAAAGTCGTTTATTTTTCAACCAAATTAAGTTTTAACTTTGCTTGTAAAGATCTAGCAAGCAAAGCAAAACATGCTGCTTTGTGTATAATGAGGAAATTATCAAGTCTGGGAAATCAGTCATTTGAAATATTTGTTAAACTATTTGACTCCCAAATCCAACCCATTGTCCAATATGGTGCTGAAATCTG
>CM065727.1:33862273-33869773 GCA_033310375.1 Conus canariensis | reverse complement strand
AGTCTCGGGGCACCATACTGAAGAACAGTTCATCATCGATACAAACAGGGTAGATGTTGTCGCTGAGGCCTTCAGGTCAGAGAGGACATCTTATCAATTAAAAAAAACAAACAAACGCAGCCAGGAGGGAACATGCACGGGTGGCGCTGTACTGTGGCGATTCACTTTCCCTGGGTAGGGAGAACAGCCCGAATGTCAGACTGAGAAGACTGCTGTGACGGTACAATTATACAACAAAGCGCAACAATACAAAGCAGTACAATGCAACACAGTGCCGTGCAACGAAATGCAATGTAATGCATGCAGTACAACGCACTGCAATACAGTCAGTGCGAAGCGGTGGTGAGTGAGTTTTCTCGAAGCCGACCGCAGGCACCAGATGAGTGGCCGCAGGTACCTGATGAGTGGCTGCAAATACCTGATGAGCGGCCGCAAGTACCTAATGAGCGGCCGCAGGTACCTGATGAGTGGCCACAGGTACCTGATGTGCGGCCGCAGGTACCTGATGAGTGACCGCAAGTACCTGGTGAGTGGCCGCAGGTACCTGATGAGTAGCCGCAGGTACCTGATGAATGGCCGCAAGTACCTGATGAGCGGCCGGAAGTACCTGATGAATGGCCGCAAGTACCTGATGAGCGGCCGCAAGTACCTGCTGAGCGGCCGCAGGTACCTGCTGAGCGGCCTCAGGTATCTGATTAATGTAGCCCTTAATGTGAATGAAATCTGTAATGTGCTTACGTTTACGTGATTTCTAAACCAGGTAATACATCACTGCCTAGATTTCAAGCTAAGCTAAGCTAAGATGAGATGAGATGAGATGAGAAGTGATGACATAAGATAAACTGTATTTTCTGGAAAAGGTGCAAAAATTACAACAGCAAAAAGCTGACAGAATATTGAAGACATGTGAAACGAGTAATAAACACGTTTCTACGACAACAGCAGTACAACACAGTTTAACGATGAATACACACATCATATTGTATCTGTAAAATATACACACCTTAAGATTATATAACCCAAGTGAAGATTAGAAATAATAGAGTTAACGATGAAAAAAAGAAAAACAAATGAAAAATAATACGTCATGGATGCAGGAAATTCACCTTCCCCCACGTACTTCCGTCCACGTAAGGCCTGCCTCTTCTCCGGCCCCGTTCCCGGCACCTCGTCTCTCTCTCTCTCTCTCTCTCCTTCTCTCTCTCTCTCTCTCTCTCTCACACACACACACACACACACACGCACGCACGCACGCACGCACGCACGCACGCACGCACGCACGCACACACACACACACACACACACACACACACACACCGAGTGCCACGTTCACTAGTTCACAATGGTTCACATACTTACAAATGTACCAGGTTTACAGGAGAAAATAACCTAAAAGTATCATGAGTCCAACCAGTGTATTGGTACAGGGACAAAAGTTTTCTGTACCCCTGACTTCATCTTCAGTGCCTTGAAACGACAGCCTGATGGTAAAAGTTCCTAGTATTCCGCTGAAACATTTCTCTGACATCCTCCGATCTGGGAATGATGTCTTGGAATGAGAACAATACATCGTTAGAACACGATTTGTTTCGGTACTCCAGAACAACCCAACAGAAATTCGGTGCTCGGGAGTAAGAACTGAGACCATAATGGTAATGCCCACATATCGGAAAAAAGACTATGTACAGTGCCTGGGGAAGAGTGATGGCGGTGCTAACAGAGATGTTTTCTTTCTGTTCTTTTAGTCCTCAGAGAGAAACATTAATCCAAGACAAATATTAATCTGGTTCTTATTGAAGATGAAGCGGATGTTCAATAGAAAGAATCTGAAACATTATTTTCTTTTCTCTTCTTTTCCTGTCTATAATGATAATATTTGTGTTGGCTGATTTACGTAAACTTTTCTCGCGCCTGGTAATGAGAAAAATCTCGGTTTACATGTCGGTCCTCTTTGAAACACGCAAGGGACGGTTCAGTGTGTGTGTGTGTGTGTGTGTGTGTGGTGTGTGTGTGTGTGTGTGTGGTGTGTGTGTGGTGTGTGTGTGTGTGTGTGTGTGTGTGTGTGTGTGTGTGTGTGTGTGAGAGAGAGAGAGAGAGAGAGAGAGAGAGAGAGAGAGATAGTGTGTGTGTGTGTGTGTGTGTGTGTGTGTGTGTGTGTGTGTGTGTGTGTGTGTTTAAAGCGTACGTCGAGGCTCGAGGTGCATTAGTTTCCAAGGAATCCGAGGGTATGCGCTTCCGCCAGCCTTCCCTTCTCTCCCTGATGCTTTGTTTTTGAAGTGGTGTAAAATGTACAATCTAGTAATAATCCAGTGCCATATCAAACATTTATTATTTTTAGGCTGGAAGAAGGTGCACATGCACCTATGCGTGCAGCTCCCTCCACCCCACCTCCCGTCCACCTCTGATACCAGACTTATTTTTCAAACTGAACAAAGCACAGCTGCTTTTATGAATTCATTTTTTAAAGGCTGCTTTCACATTTTCACACAGTGCAGCGCCTTGGTGTATGTTTTCCAGACAAAGCGAACCTTTAAGACAGTCGTTTATTCGAAAGGTCAAATGTTGGATTAACGTTTCTTCGGCTTTTGCTGTTCAAGTAGAAATAGCTTCTCTTTCTTTCGACTGTTTCCTTTTTTTCTTTCTTTCTTTCTTTTTTCTTTCTTTCTTTTTTTTGTTTCTTTCTTTTGAGCTGCTTTCGTTCCTTCCATTCTTTATCTCCAGACTTATTTCAGATTTGCTTAAAAAAATCTTTTTTTTTTCTTCAGTTTTCCTATTCTCTTCATTCTTTTTCTTTCACTCATTCATTTGTTCTTCTTCGTGATTGTTCCTTTTTCCCTATCTTTTTTTCGTGTCCTTGGTTTTCTCTCCCTTTGGTTTTCATCTCTTGCTGTTCAGTGTTACTGTTTGTGTGTTGTGTGTATCGCTTTTACTGCCTTTATGTCTTTTTATCTCAGTTCCCGTTATCGCTGACGTTGCGAAGGCTGTCAAATGCTGGCTTCGACTATCACTGCATAGCAGAGAGAGAGAGAGAGAGAGAGAGAGAGAGAGAGAGAGAGAGAGAGAGAGAGAGAGAGAGAGAGAGAGAATTTTCGTATGAATGGTGCGGGTCAAAAAGGAACAATGAACAGATGGCTTTGAGTTATCAAAGTCCTGGAATATAATGGTTTGGGTATAGATAGAAATAGGAGAGGAAGACATACTCATATGAGTACATGGTCTTTTATGAAATGTAGGGTGAAACAGATGGGTGAAAGAGATGGGGAGTATATATGTTAAGGTGTTTTAAGGTGAGTGGAATAATAAGGATGATCTAATTTCCATCGGTCTCTCTCTCTCTCTCTCTCTCTCTCTCTCTCTCTCTCTCTCTCTCTCTCTCTCTCTCTCTCTTTTTCTACCCCGGTCCTTCCCTTACGCTCCCACCCCAGCGCAGAGGCGTTCCTGGTGGAATCAGAATGTTTTTCTTGAAATCAAATTTTTAATGTTGTTTCTACTTTCTTTTTTTTTGAAATCGAAGGCCTGTATTTTTTAAGTTCCAAATTTTAGGTGTATTTTACATGCCCCTTCAACCCACGACCCAAGTCTGTCATGTAAGGCATCAGTTGTGTATCAGGAAACGTGGTTTGTGACGGTTGTTTTGTTTTTGTTTGCAAATCAAACATGAAATCTACGTTTTTGTAATCTAGTTTGCCTTTCTGTCTATCTGCTTGTCAGTCTCGCTCTTTCCACTACCCTTCCCACACACATGCATGTCTTTACAGCGTGCATGAGTATATGGGACAAGAACTTGGTGGGGGAAAAAAATTGAACGAATTGAACTGAAACGAGTATATACATACATACATACATACATACATACATACATACATACAATGCCGAACAATTAAATAGTGGGGAATACACACACACACACACACACAAAACACACACACACACACACACACACATTTTTTTTTGTTTATTTTTTTATGTGAAAGGTACGCTTGCGTCGCCATTATGGACACTATCATTGTTAGATGAGGTGGAACCTTTCAAAGGGAGCGAACACTCGTGGTCTTGAACAGAGTGATCTAGTGCAAAGGAACAGAAGCCAAACAGTTTTCACCGAGCTACTATTTGACTCCGTTGATGACTCAGTGACAGAGTTTTGTGGGTTGCGTCAAAAATTAATTCAGATCTTGGGAGTCTAATGGAGTTGAATATTTCACTCAAAGCGCGTACCCCTAAGCCGGTTATCGGTGCGTGGTAAGGTCTTGGTAAAGTGATATAATACGTATTCCACCCGTTTCATGATTTTTCTTTATGTGATCTTTAGCTTCATTTGAGGCTCTGAACTCCATTTTTACGTGATCTGAAACATTTAAATCGCTAGGTTACTTTCAGGTTTAGCATTCACGCGTACCAAAAGTGACATGGTTGTAGGGGATAACCATCACCACAAGAGAGCAAAGAAATGTAAAAAAAAGAAAAAGTAAAAAAAAAAAAAAAAAAAAAAAGGGGGGGGGGGGGGACGAGGATGAGCGGGAAGATGGGGGGGGGGGGGTATCTTAAGCTATATTGACACACGTTAAAACCTTGGGGGGGGGGGGGGGGAGGGGGGGGCAGCGCATTGGACGTGTCCATGCAGGATTTGAACTGGCAACGTCTGAAACTGAACCAGGTGCTTGACCATATTGAACCAGGTGCTTGACCATATTGACCTCATCGATGGTGGTGAGAACGGCGATACTAACGTCCGTTTTGCGCAAAGCTCTTGGAAGATGAGGCGTTCACAGGTCCGTGTCTGTGCCAGGATAGTGAGAATAGCAAGGATGCCACCACCCGTGGCATGTAACTCTATGGAGTCATGCACAAATACCATCTGTGAAGCCCCCCCCCACACCCCCCCCCCAATCCCCCCTAGAAAAAAGAAAAGAAAGAAAAAGTTGTGGTTATGATAACATGAAAAAACGTGGGCGTGGGATGGGGATCAGTGGACCGGCTGGAACTTAGGAAACAAGTTTTATCGTTTTAAGTCATTTTCTTTCCGTTTATTTTATTTTTACTGTGTGGTAGCTGACACATGTACATCCGACTTTCCATAATGCACAGTGTTCGTTTTTGTGTCTATGCTACGTGTTCTTGCCGATTTATTTTTCGCAGTTTTTTTTTTTAGATTTAATTTTTTATGAAACGGTGGAAAATGATAGACCTTCCAACACATTAAAGTATTTACGGATTGAGCGTGCAGCAATCTGGACGCCATTGTTCGCTTGTTCAGTACATGGAGATCGCACAAAAATTACCTCCCAGTTCAGGTTTCGATGGTCAACTGAAGATCGTATTAGTTCGTTTTCTGTTACCTTCAGTTGTGTGTTGTTGTTGTTGTTGTTGTTGTTGTTGTTGTTGTTGTTGTTCTTCTTCTTCTTCTTCTTCTTTCTTTTCTTCTTCTTCTTCTTTCTTCTTCTTCTTCTTCTTTCTTGTTCCAATCGTCGGGAGAAAGTTTAGGGTCGGTCGGGTAACCGTAACCACAATTTTTTTTTGGCCTGAGAAAACGACATTCTCATCGGCACAAAGTCCCGATTCAACGTCTTGCCGAGACTGCCTACATGGGTGGGGTTGCGGGGTGGGTGTGATGGGGTTGCGGGACGGGTGGGTGGGTTACTTACCTGTAGTCCATAGCTAGTAGTAGTAGGGGCACCATTGATGACAGTCTGTCGAGTTCCGTATTCTGGTCGGGTCCTCAGCTAGCCCCATTGTGCTGGCGAGAGGCAGGTCTCCCTGGCCATTCCTTGCTGTCATCCTCCACGTCTTTTCTGCTGTCTGCCATGTTTCCTTTCACCTAAAATGGACAAGGAGGAACGGGAAGTGCCGACGAAGGGTAGCATACGATAGTGGGAAGAAAGCAGAATAAAGACATTGTTTCAAGCAGTGATAATATGAGTGCATAGAAAGAGAATAAAGACATTGTTTCAAGCAGTGATAATATAGTGCATGAAAGCAGAATAAAGACATTGTTTCAGCAGTGAGAAGATAAGTGAACAGAAAGCAGATAAAGACATTGTTTCAAGCAGTGAGAAGATAAGTGAACAGAAAGCAGAATAAAGACATTGTTTCAAGCAGTGAAAGATAAGTGCATAGAAAGCAGAATAAAGACATTGTTTCAAGTCGTGATAATATGAGTGCATAGAAAGCAGAATAAAGACATTGTTTCAAGCAGTGATAATATGAGTGCATAGAAAGCAGAATAAAGACATTGTTTCAAGCAGTGATAATATGAGTGCATAGAAAGCAGAATAAAGACATTGTTTCAAGCAGTGAGAAGATAAGTGCACAGAAAGCAGAATAAAGACATTGTTTCAGGCAGTGAGAAGATAAGTGCACAGAAAGCAGAATAAAGACATTGTTTCAGGCAGTGAGAAGATAAGTGAACAGAAAGCAGAATAAAGACATTGTTTCAGGCAGTGAGAAGATAAGTGAACAGAAAGCAGAATAAAGACATTGTTTCAGGCAGTGAGAAGATAAGTGAACAGAAAGCAGAATAAAGACATTGTTTCAGGCAGTGAGAAGACAAGTGAACAGAAAGCAGAATAAAGACATTGTTTCAGGCAGTGAGAAGATAAGTGCACAGAAAGCAGAATAAAGACATTGTTTCAGGCAGTGAGAAGATAAGTGCACAGAAAGCAGAATAAAGACATTGTTTCAGGCAGTGAGAAGATAAGTGAACAGAAAGCAGAATAAAGCATTGTTTCAGGCAGTGAGAAGATAAGTGCACAGAAAGCAGAATAAGACATTGTTTCAGGCAGTGAGAAGATAAGTGAACAGAAAGCAGAATAAAGACATTGTTTCAGGCAGTGAGAGATAAGTGAACAGAAAGCAGAATAAAGACATTGTTTCAGGCAGTGAGAAGTAAGTGAACAGAAAGCAGAATAAAGCATTGTTTCAGGCAGTGAGAAGATAAGTGAACAGAAAGCAGAATAAAGACATTGTTTCAGGCAGTGAGAAGATAAGTGCACAGAAAGCAGAATAAAGACATTATTTCAGGCAGTGAGAAGATAAGTGAACAGAAAGCAGAATAAAGACATTGTTTCAGGCAGTGAGAAGATAAGTGAACAGAAAGCAGAATAAAGACATTGTTTCAGGCAGTGAGAAGATAAGTGAACAGAAAGCAGAATAAAGGCATTGTTTCAGGCAGTGAGAAGATAAGTGCACAGAAAGCAGAATAAAGCATTGTTTCAGGCAGTGAGAAGATAAGTGAACAGAAAGCAGAATAAAGACATTGTTTCAGGCAGTGAGAAGATAAGTGAACAGAAAGCAGAAAAAGACATTGTTTCAGGCAGTGAGAAGATAATGAACAGAAAGCAGAATAAAGACATTGTTTCAGGCAGTGAGAAGATAAGTGAACAGAAAGCAGAATAAAGACATTGTTTCAGCAGTGAAATAAGTGCGAAACGAATAAAGACATTGTTTCAGCGTCAGACTAGTCTACGTCAAATGAGGAACAGAACAGGCTAGTTCGTAAGA
>CM065727.1:33852273-33857273 GCA_033310375.1 Conus canariensis | reverse complement strand
GGATTCGGATTCGACGAACGTTGCCCTTTTTAAAGAGATGTATGCTGCTGCTGACGTAAACAAAACAAAACAAAAACAAAACAAAACAAAACAAAAAAACAACAACAACAAAAAAAAAACGAAACCTGATTGACTTTGCGTATCGTAACATACTGGGCATCTGTCTGTCTGTCTGTCTGTCTATGTATCTGTCTATCTATCTGTATATCTATAAGTCTATTCTCTTTCTGTATCAGTTTATCTGTCCATCCATCCATCCATCTTTCTATCTTTCTATCTATCTATCTATCTATCTATCTATCTATCTATCTATCTATCTATCTGTCTGTCTGTTTATCTATCTATCATGTCTATCAATCTATCTATCTGTCCATCTGTCAGTCTTACCTATCTAGTCTGTCTCTCTGTCTATCTATCTCTGTCTGTTTATCTATTCATCCATCTATCCATCCATCCATCTACCTATGTATCTATCTGTCTTATCTATCATGTCTATCTGTCTATCTATCTATCTATATATCAGTTTTATCTGTCTATCTATCTATCTATCTATCTATCTATCTATCTATCTATCTATCAATGTTTATCTGTCTGCTTTCAGTCTGTCTATCTTTTATAAACACAGCATAGGCAAATATAACTCTAACATTATTTTGGGGGTAAGAGAGGTCACGTGATGATCATGACATCACAGCTAGATGTGAGAGTGAAAGAAACGGGCGTCATGACTTTTTTTTTTCTTTTTTTTTTCAATTCTCATGCTCCCAAAATAATTAACTAATTCTTGGACTGGTCTTGGCGATGTCACTCAATACTGTTGCGAACAGACCGCAGTTATTTCGAAATCAGAAAAGGCCCTGAGTTAGTGCGTCGCCATTTTAACTTGCGAGCAAGGACATTATGCCGTGTAGTTGCGAAATCTCCCAAGCACTGTGTTTGCTGGATGTGAAACGTTGAAAAATATCTCTCGTATCTCGCTTTCTCCCTAGATACTAGCCGTTCTGGTATTAAGAAACGCACCTCAGATCTGTTCTCTTCTGCTTCACTGTATGACTTTCTTATGATGGCCTTCACTTGTCAGCAGATTGAAATCATTAACTTAAATGCAAAAGAGAAAATTGAAATTATAATCACCGATCCCCATGATCTGAGGAAGTAACGAAGAAATGGTTTTGGATTTACGCAGTGCCAGCGCTTTCTTCAGAACTCATATCTCACTTAGAATATTCCCATTCATTAAAAAAAAAAAGCTTTTCTACGAGGTGAGAACTTTGATTACAGAAAGTTGTTGCTCCCATAAAATGTATGCACACTGACTCTATCGTTTGTGAGATGCCAGACACGCGTGGGAAATGTCTACCTATCGGCACGCTTTCAAAACATTTCAGAAACAAATTCAGATTTGCTTTCATCGTACGCTGCAGCATTTTACCAGAAAAATGAGAAGAAAATTCTTTTGTGTTCTCGTTTCATCTCCCACCCGTGTAACCAACAAACCCTCTCGAATGAGACGTTCAGGTGGAGTCGCTTCGAGTTCATTGTCTCCTACCCCCCCCCCCCCCCGCCCCCCTCCTCCCCAACATGTCAGAGTGTCGGTCATATGTGCCGCGTCACCCGGGTGACGAAATTTGATGACGATGATTGCTCGGGGAAACAGATGGAGGCGGGAGCCGATGAACGTCGAACTCTTTCCTCGTCAACGAAAGGGACAAGGACGCACAACCTGACGACGAGCTAGTCAGACGCATCGGAAAACCAAACATTACCGGTCTTGCATACTGCATTTCTTGCAGTTACACGTGAACTAGGGCTCAGCGTGGCTGAGCTTGACTCATGTTGCATCAGCTCCCTAAAACTTGGCGATCGCAGGACCAATTCAAGTAGATGGTGTTTTCGTCAATTTATGGTGAAGGCTTTAAGCGTGTTTCCACTTTCAAACTGTCCCAGACTGCGCCGATTTTCATGTTTCAAAATTTTCATCGGGGGAGCATGCCCCTAGAGTCCCCTAGTTTTTTTTCCCCTCTCCGATCAGTTCCCATGTCGGTAGAAATCAGAGCAGTCAAATCAGCTAAAATCGATGCGTAATGCAACCTTCAGATTTTTTCACCCTATCACCATGGGAGGAGTACATGTCCCCTGGCAACCGTAAATGAGGAGACAAAAAGGAGAAGGCATGATATGTGCTTTTAACTCATTTCCTCAGGTTACGCAGTTTTAGCCAGTCATTAGGAGCACTATAAAGTGGCTCTGAATGTCCTTTTCACCTTGTGGGCACTGAGTGTGTAGACTGTTAAATTTGTTAAGTGTGCGTGTGTGTGTGTGTGTGTGTGTGTGTGTGTGTTGTGTGTGTGTGTGTGTTCATGCATGTGTGCGCGCGCGTGCATAATTATGTGCGTACGTGCATGTGTGTATGTGTGTGCGTGTAAGCGTGTGCGCGTGTGTGCGTGTATGTGGTTCTATGTGGATTTGTTGTGTATGTGTTTATCAAAATGGGCCTCCATGTATATTAGTGTGTGTGTGTGTGTGTGTGTGTGTGTGTGTGTGTGTGTGTGAGTGAATGATACTGTATGTGTGTGGGTGTGTGGGCGTGCGTGCGTGCGTGCGTGCGTGTGTGTGTGTGTGTGTGTGTGTGTGTGTGTGTGTGTGTGTGTGTGTGTGTGTGTGTGTGAGCGAGTTAGAGAGAGAGAGAGAGAGAGAGAGAGAGAGAGAGAGAGAGAGAGAGAGAGAGTTAGTTAGTTTATCATTCAGATTTGTTGTCGTTGTCCGATTTGTGACACTGCCATCTTCCAGTTCGCTTTCGATGGCATTGTTCTCACTGCCGATGGAAAGAAAACAATGAACGCAGCGTGTATCGAGCCTCCATTGTCAATAAAGCAAAGGGACGCTACTCTTTTTTTTTTCTTCGAGTCATGGAATCTTGTCACCTTTTTTCGATTCCAAATCGATCGAAGGCGTATCATAAACACATCAGAACAGTCTGTGGTTGCGTGAACGGGCACGATTTTTCGTTTCTGATGCTGCACAAGAAGGGGTGGGGGTGGGGGGGGGGGGGGGGGGGGAGAGAGTGAGAGAAGAACCGATTCATTCCTACCTCGGCATTATCGAGACAGGCGCGCGACAGCCGGGCGGCACGAGCTTGATATGTGACGCGCCATTTACAAATTTCACGCGAAAACGTCGCGGGCGTGCAGGCAATCTGAAGGCCTGATAACGTGATAACTGGCCATTAACGACGTAACGACCCGGTTCCACTGAAGAGTGACGACGACGACGTGTTCGGAATAAACTCTCCACTGTGCTCCAAACTTTTGCAGTTTTTTTTCTTCTTGCTGTCTCTTCCGTGCTGTCTTAGTAGCATTGCGTATCCGCTCACCCCAGCCGCGTCTTTCTGTGGAAGTTTCATTGCCGACAGGTCCTCTGAGAGTAATCGGTATCCTGTTGGCGTAAGACACACCACCAGAGGAGATGCTGCACAGCGCTCAAAGCTTTGTCGGTGGAGGTTTGGTTTGATGGAAGTTATTTGGTGTATCGTATCATTGAATTGGATATGTCGCTGCAGTGTGCAGTGGAATTGTTCACGGATTAAAATCGTCACAGACTGAAGTTATCAAGTGTTGGACTCAGGCTTAACAGAGTTCGAATACCATAGTTTCAAGTAGAGAAATATTTTCATTGGCCGTCTTAATGTTTAGTCATTTCTGGTGATGTGTAGTACTTGTCTAGGTGCCCCCCCCCCCACTTCTCTATTTAGGATGGTTAACGTGTGTGTCATATCATCTTGGTGGAGATGGACGTCTAAACTCATGTACTATTCAATTAACTGTATGCTTCGCAAGTTTTAGCTGTTTACAAAGAGAATTGGGGGAAACGATCTATAAATATTGTCTGTCAGAACAGGCGTTAAAAGATGAGCACCACATGTAGATTGTTATAAATCAGCTTTGTAAAAACACGGGATTCATTGAAAAAACAAAAAAATCGCCGAGCATTCTTTCGGGTCAGCATTTTTAAAAGAATGTATTTCTTTTTTGTTAGCTTACTTAAGCTTCGCGCACAGTTCTCGCCGCTTTTGTTTTTCTTCTTTTCATTTTTGTCCCCCCAATCCAGCATATTTCCCCCATACCCCACACCTCCTCGGTTACTGCAGGAAATGTCGCAACTACACGATTTGTGTGGCAATGGCGTCAAACGTGACGGGCAATGTACAGTATAACAAAGTTAAGGGAATCGCTATGGTTTTTTATAGCAACATCTCATGCACGGTAGAAGAAGGCAGGGTGGGTGGTAAGAGTGTTCATGTTTGTTTTGTTTTTGCGACGCACATGGGTGTACGCGTGGACCGTGGAAAATGAGTGTTGGTATGAGGAGGCGAGGAAGTGAAGGTAGCGGTCTACGATTTTTTGCCTTTGGAATGACTTGCCCGCGTATACCTGTGTGAAGCGAAATCTTGTAAAATGAACTCACCGCGCGCGCGGTCATCTTGTCCGACAGCTCCTTCTCTAACTGTTTGGTTTAATCAATTCGGGAAGCCTTGAACTAATTTTTTTTCTGTCAGTAAACAAAATTCTCTTCTTTGTCGGTTTACTCACTTCTCTTAAAAAGAAAAGTGACGAGAGAGAGACGAGAGAAGAACAGAACAAGCAAATAACATGAGACGACAGAGAGAGAGAGAGTATTTGCGGATATTTTACCTCCTGGAGCAACAACAACAAACACAACAAAAACAACGACAGAAGACAGACAGACCTCTACACACACGCGCCGGGTGCACATACACATAACATTTAAAATAATCGTGAGAAACGCTCTCAACCACATACAACAACACACACACACACACACACACACACACCACACACACACACACACACCACACACACACACACTGACTGACTGAAACTATTTACTGTCAGATTAACATATTGTTGTACTGACATTAAAAACCCCCCACCTCAATCAGTTAATGAGAAACCAAAATAATAGAAGTAACATCTGAATGA
>CM065727.1:33847273-33849773 GCA_033310375.1 Conus canariensis | reverse complement strand
GCGCGTTCGTGCGCGTGCGCGTTCCTGGGCGCTTGCACATCTGCAAGCCGACACTCGTTTCCTCCATTCTGCGGCAGTTTGCGGCTATAACAGTTGCGCAGTTTTCGGTTTGTCACGTTTTGACCTTTTCACTCTGTAGCTCCAGGCACTTGATGCGTTGCCTTTTTCGTGGAAACTCAGGTAAACAGGCAAAGTTTGTGTGTAAAGTTTCTTCCCCTTTTTTGTCAACTTTTTTTTTTTTTTTTTCAATTATTTGATTTGATTTTTTTTCTTCAACCTTTCTTTTTTTTTTTGTATTATGCAAATGTTAGGCGCTGCTACCTGTGCCAGAAAATTGACACAATGGGCGCTGTTTATGAGGACTTTTGTGAAAACGGTTATTGAGTTTTTATTCAAGAATTAGATTTTTTTTTTTGCGCTTGATTATTTGTTTGAATAAAAAAAACTGAAAGAGATGACCTCGATAATACAAGTAGAACGGCGCCTGTTGGCATACGTGATAGTGATCTACTGTGTTAGCAGAGTAGAAATGTCAGCTGAAAAGTGGGGAAGGCGGAGCAGTGGGAATGGGGAAGGTGTGAGGGAACGAGTGGAAGTCTGTCAGTCTGTATGTCTGTCAGTCTGTCTCTGTCTGTTCGCGTGCGCGAATGTGTGTGTGTGTGTGTGTGTGTGTGTGTGTGTGCGCGCGCGCGCGCGCGCATGCGTGTGTGTGTGCGTGCGTGCGTGCGTGTGTGTGCATGCGTACGTGTGTGCGTGTGCGTGCGCGCGCGCGCTATACCTGTAGTGGTCATGCTAGTAATTTTTGAAACTAAAACCGCCAAGGGGAACTATGTCAAACAAAGCCGGAAGCCTGACCAGTGCAGTCGGTTAAAAAAAAAAAAGTCAAGTTTTACGAACGCTGGCTCCACTTCCCCGTGCCAACTTCCGGTCAAACAAAAATCAGATCGGTACGCACTACGGTAGTCGATAGTTTCGTCAATATTTCGTCGTTTGAACTGGCGAATTACCGGTAATTACAGGTGAACACGAACCGTGAACTAAACTCTGCGTGATAACAGCCCTGAAGGGGGTCATGTACGGGGTGCTAGCTAAAATAACACTGAAACCGAAATAAAGAAATACAGATAACAGAAAGTGACAGGTCAGAAGAACAACAGCTGTTAGGACGTGTACAATAAAGCCGATGCCTGACCAGCGCGGTTCCTCCCACAGTCTGGTCAGGGGTTTTGTAGCTAAGTACTCTGCCTAATGTGGTCAGTCAGTCCTGCGTAATAACGTTTGTTTTATGAATCTGTTAACCGAATTGGGTGGGTAGATTTAGCTGGCTGGGCCTCCGTGGTAATCGCCAAGGGCTCTCATTCAGTGTAAAGTTTGTGTTCTGGAGATTCTTTGTAGTGATTTTCCGCTTTCGTGTTATTCTCCGGTCTATGCCTTAAAAAAAAAATCATTTTCTTAACTGTCGTTCACTGTTCATTTCTGCTTTTGTGTCCCGTTAATTCACATCGCTGTAGAAACCCTTCAGACCTTTTTTTTTTCTCGCTTCAGTTTATAACATGCCTGCTTTCTCTTTTGTTTCCTGGCCACCAGGTAGTGAGTGAGTGATGCTTTCAACTCTGTCCACAGTGGACACTAGTTGACCATTGTGCAGTGTGTATTTGACCATACGTCTTGTTGAAAAATGTAAGCCTGTTTTGCTTTTGCTTTTGAATATTAGAAAAAAAAAAAATCTCTTAAATGGGGTTGCGAAATCAAGCGGAATGGCTGATACCATCAGCATGTCCTGGTCTTATTGGCCTTAACGTTGTTAGTGGATTAATTGCCATAATATAAGTTCACTGTGCATGTTTTATAGTCAGTCATACTGTGTGTATTGTTACCTCCGCCGAGGAAGCTATGTGTTCACCCGCATCCGTTTGTTTGTTTGTTTGTTTGTTTGTTTTGTCTGTCTGTCTGTCTGTCTGCAAGATTACGCAACAACTACTAAACCAGTGTGAGCCAAACTCGTTGGGAAGATGAATTGTGGCTCAAAGGACGTCAAATGGTGGTGCGAGTCCGGATCAGAGCAAACGCCGGATCCAGGAACCGTCGTGCAACAATCATGACTCATTTCCCGTTGAGCTTGAAAACTGTGCGCTTTGCTGTTTATGAATTGATCACGGTCTGTCAAGTAATGTGTTCTCACGGGATATGAACACTTCACAGTAATATTAACGTTCACATGTCTTATCTTTTATGCCTTATTTTCGTACATACAAACAAACAAACAAACAAACAAACAAACAAACAAACAAACAAGCGCACACACTCACTCAGTCACTCACTCAGTCACTCAGTCAGTCAGTCACTCTCTCACTCACTCACTCACTCACACACATACACGCGCGCGCGCGCGCGCGCACGCACACACACACACACACACACACACATACACACACACACACACACACACACACACACACACACACACACACACACACACAGAGGAAAGAATTTTCAGTGT
>CM065727.1:33842273-33844773 GCA_033310375.1 Conus canariensis | reverse complement strand
ACACACACACACACACACACACATGTAAAGGCAATATAACTACACTCGCGCACACGAACAAACAGACAGACAGACAGATAGACATCAGACAGACATCAGACAGCCAGACAGACACACACACACACACACACACACACATCACACTCTCTCTCTCACACATACACATGGAAACACACACTTATGTTCAAGCACACACATATGCACATCCTCCTGATCCCCCTTTTAAGGGTCCCGATTCCTTACCCCCCCTCCCCCCCCCCCCCCCCCCCTCACTGGGATACTGAACCCGGATGTTTCACGATTTGGCTGGGTTGCGATACTACCGTGTCGTGCTTGACAGGAAAGTCAGATGAAATCCAGTCATGGCATGCACCGTCACGTTTTCTCACCCATCACGTTTTCTCATCTGCTGAGAAAACGTGTCGGGTGTGGCGTCACGTTTTCTCACCCGTCATGTTTTCTCACTCCTTGTGTTTTTCTCTCTCTCTCTCTCTCTCTCTCTCTCTCTCTCTCTCTCTCTCTCTCTCTCTCTCTCTCTCTAATGCCGACAGCAGAGAGAGGAACAGGAGAGATCTGAGAGAACTGGTGACATTGCTGAAGAGGAGAGAACTGATGACATTGCTGAAGAGGAGAGATCTGAGAGAACTGATGACATTGCTGAAGAGGAGAGATCTGAGAGAACTGATGACATTGCTGAAGAGGAGAGATCTGAGAGAACTGATGACATTGCTGAAGAGGAGAGAACTGATGACATTGCTGAAGAGGAGAGATCTGAGAGGACTGTTGACGATGCTGACAGTGACGCTTTGCAAAACAACAAATCACCTAACAATGATATATTTCATTTTCACCTCCTTCCCCTGAATTGCAAACTATGATCATAATGAATGTACTATACAGTGACCTAAGTAGCAGGTTTATCCTGCAACGTGTAAACCAATTTTTCAGAAATGTTGTGCGCACTGTGCCTCTACCACGAATCCATATAAATTTTCTTGTTCTGGAAGTCGTGCCCAATCCTGTAAGTGTCAGGCGTCTTGTAATCTTAATTGCTTCTGGATCATTCAGTGGTTTGACCCTAGAGATCCGCCGAATCATCAATCACAGCAGATGGTTCAGGGCTTGGTTAACCCTCAGAGAAATAGATCATCGATGGCTTGAAATAACCAATATTTGGTTTCGACGACCGGTGTGAGTGGGACAGAGAATATAGGATGGAAAGACAGACATATTGTGACTTGGGAATTCCCCACGTATCTGTTGACAGTGCTGAAGAGGAGAGATCTAATGACAGTGCTGAGGAGGAGAGATCTGATGACAATGCTGAGGAGGAGAGAACCCCGGACTTTTTCTTTAAATGAGAAGTAACGCTGTTAAGTAAGAGCATAACTGTTTTGCTAACATTTCTGAAAAAAGTTGCCCCCCCCCCCCCCCTTTTGCTTGTTTTAATTTCAATTTCAAGTGGAAGGTTTAGTTGTCCATAAAAAAGTAGCAATTATAAGCATAGGATAGACAATAAGCATTAATTTTTGTTGGTTTGTCTACTTTTTAAAAAATAATATCAATTGAGTTAGTCCTTTAATTTTATTACAAATTATACCAGTCCCTTGAAGCCCATTTTTGGTGCCTCGGATGCCAAAATTTGATGTGTTTTAGGACCTGATCCGACCACAAAGTTTGTAGGTTATAGAGTGACCCGATTTTGACGAATTGGGTGACTTTTTGCATCCGAGAGTAATGTTAAAATTATGGAAGTGTGTGAGTGTTCATCAGTGAAAAAGTGATTGAACAAGTGACTGTCTGAATGGTCAACGAATGACCTTTAATTTTGATAGATCAGTGAAAAAGTGATTGAACAAGTGATTGTCTGAATGGTCAACGAATGAACTTTAATTTTGATAGATCAGTGAAAAAGTGATTGAACAAGTGATTGTCTGAATGGTCAACGAATGACCTTTAATTTTGATAGATCAGTGAAAAAGTGATTGAAGAAGTGATTGTCTGAATGGTCAACGAATGAACTTTAATTTTGATAGATCAGTGAAAAAGTGATTGAACAAGTGATTGTCTGAATGGTCAACGAATGACCTTTAATTTTGATAGATCAGTGAAAAAGTGATTGAACAAGTGATTGTCTGAATGGTCAACGAATGACCTTTAATTTTGATAGATCAGTGAAAAAGTGATTGAACAAGTGATTGTCTGAATGGTCAACGAATGACCTTTAATTTTGAAAGATCAGTGAAAAAGTGATTGAACAAGTGATTGTCTGAATGGTCAACGAATGACCTTGAATTTTGAAAGATCAGTGAAAAAGTGATTGAACAAGTGATTGTCTGAATGGTCAACGAATGACCTTGAATTTTGATAGATCAGTGAAAAAGTGATTGAACAAGTGATTGTCTGAATGGTCAACGAATGACCTTGAATTTTGATAGATCAGTGAAAAAGTGATTGAACAAGTGATTGTCTGAATGGTCAACGAATGACCTTTAATTTT
>CM065727.1:33827273-33839773 GCA_033310375.1 Conus canariensis | reverse complement strand
AAGAGAAAAAGAGAGATTGAAAGAGAGAGAGAGAGAGAGAGAGAGAGAGAGAGAGAGAGAGAGAGAGAGAGAGAGAGAGAATTTTGATTTTTTTGAGAATGTGTTGTTTGATGAATATGGCACCACACACACAACACACACACACACACACACACACACACACACACACACACACACACACGCGCGCGCGCGTATGCATGGACGCACGCATGCACGCACACACGCACGCACGCACGCACGCACGCACGCACGCACGCACGCACCACACACACACACACACACACATTCGCACGAGGTGAGGGGGAGGGGGACAAGACAAACTGAGAAGCCAAAGTTTGAGTTATTAGTGTTATGCATACATCAACTCGCCTAGACATTTTTTTAGTGCGTCCTGTTGTACATAAGCAGTTCTTGGGCAAAAAAAGGCAAAACGAAGAGAGAGAGAGAGAGAGAGAGAGAGAGAAGAGAGAGAGAGAGAGAGAGAGAGAGAGAGAAACGCGATAATTAAGGGGAAAACCAAGCTAATTCAAAAGTTGACAGGGTTGTTTGTAGAGCTCAGATACGCTACCAACTCCATCGCATGTTGAGACCTCTAGGTGCAATACCAACTACCCCGCGAATGAAAATCCAGTTCGCAAACGAGCAAAACACTAGCAGAGGACAGTGGATCCACAGGCTGTGATGACATTGAATTGCGTCACGTGTCACAACCGACATGAGCTCTTCCTTGAAGTGTTGAAGAGGGCACTGCGGTTTTCACCTGCTGTGGCTGAGGTCTTCATCGCGCAGGATACATGACCTGTTGTTAAATTATATTTTCATCTGTGCTCATTGATTTTTTTTAGTTGTTGTTGTTGCGTGACTGGTGTATGTGTTGATACCCTGTGTAACAGCCCGTTCTTACCCCCCTCTGGAACTTACCCCGGGGTAAGTCTGGGCTAGCCTGCTTTTACCCCCGGGGGTCATTCCAGGACTAGCTAAAACTTACCCCCCCCCCCCCAGTTGGAACTTACCCCCGCGGGGGTAAGTTTGGGCTAGCCTGGATTTACCCCCCCCCTCCCAAAGGGTCAGTCTAGGACTATTTGGAATCTTCCTCCACCCCACCCCACCCTTCAAACAAGAGAGGGTTATTCAGGGTTTTCCTCTGCCTTTTCCCAACACGCACACCCGCCTTTTAAAAAAATTGTGTTAGCCTGCATATTTACCCCCCCCCCTCCCATTTCCTATATACAGTCAGTTGGGTTTAGACAAAGTGTAGTTCTAGACTCTTCTCAATAGATGGGCCTCCTGCTTCCCCAAAATGACGTTGTGACCACGTGTCGTTGTGACCAGGTACCGTTGTTGCTTCATCCCGGTTTGCCTCTTTTAACTGTTTTACAGCTATTTAGTGTTTTGAGTACCTGTGTACCTTAGCTTGTACAATGCGGATGACTAGTGGTCAGTGCCACTGACCACTGGTCATTATGACGTAAATCGGAGATTTTAACTATTTAACAGCTAATTAGTGTTTCCCGAGTGCTTGTGTACCTTGTACAATGTAGATTACTTGTGGTCAGTGCTACTGACTACTGGTCATTATGACGTAAATCGGAGATTTTAACTATCTCACAGCTAATTATAGTCTCCCGAGTACCTGTGTACCTTGTACACTGCAGACGACTGGTGGTCAGTGCCACTGACCACTGGTCACTATGACGTAAATAAGATATTTCGACTATTTTACAGTTAATCAGTGTCTCATGAGTGTTTGTATACCTTGTGCAATGCAGAGAACCAGTGGTCAGTGTCACTGACCATTGGTCACTTTAATGTATATCAAAGATTCTCACTATTTTTACAGCTAATTAGTGTCTCCTGAGTACCTGTGTACCTTGTACAATGTAGATGACTGGGGGGGGGGGGGGGGGTGGTCAGTTCCAACTACGGGGGGTAAGTTCCAGCTAGTCCTGGAATGATCCCTGGGGTAAAAGCAGGCTAGCCCAGACTTACCCCGGGGTAAGTTCCAGAGGGAGGGGGGGGGGGGGGTTAAGAATGGGCTGTTACACCGGTACCCCATTCCAGCCACAAACTTTAGCAGGATTCCTGTCTTGTTGAATCATGGTCGTGCTGATCACAGGATGGCTGTGGGGTCAGGGGAGAGAGAGGTATGTGTAAAGGGGGGAGAAGGGAGAAGGAGAGGGCGGGGGAAGGTGTCTGATAATTAGCATGATTGGGAAGCTTTGGCAGACGAAAGATGGGAAGACCGTGGTAAGTGGGAGATAAAGGTAATTGGACAGCACTACCATATGGTACACCCGGATGAGTGTGGTGACCGGAAGATAGTGATAATTGGATAGCTCTAGGACACAAAAGACAGGGTGACTGTGGTGACTGGGAGATGGTGATAACTGGATAGTTCTAGCACACAAGAGACAGCATGACTGGTGACTGGGAGAAAGTGATAATTGGATAGCTCTAGCACACAAGAAATAGCATGACTGGTGACAGGGAGAAAGTGATAATTGGATAGCTGTAGCACACAAGAAACAGCATGACTGGTGACTGGAGAAGTGATATTGGATAGCTCTGACACAAGAAACAGATGACTGGTGATGGGAGATAGTGATAATTGGATAGCTCTAGCACACAAGAAACAGCATGACTGGTGACTGGGAGAAAGTGATAATTGGATAGCTCTAGCACACAAGAAACAGCATGACTGGTGACTGGGAGAAAGTGATAATTGGATAGCTCTAGCACACAAGAAACAGCATGACTGGTGACTGGGAGAAAGTGAATAATTGGATAGCTCTAGCACACAAGAAACAGCATGACTGGTGACTGGGAGAAAGTGATAATTGGATAGCTCTAGCACACAAGAAACAGCATGACTGGTGACTGGGAGAAAGTGATAATTGGATAGCTCTAGCACACGAGAGAGAACAGTGATCATTGATGCTGCGAGTGACTGGGGGAGAAAGTGACAATTGGATAGCTCTGTTGTTGTTCGTCCTTCGATTTCGAATATGACCATGACTTCAGTGTCAGATGGAAGATCGCTGAGTGTGGGTCCGCAGATGGCTGGTGAGGCCGATATGGGCGCAAAAGGAACACCCACATGTGGGACAGTGGGACAGATGTGGGTGGGTGCTACAGTGGAGATGGAGGTAGATCTAGCCTTGCGCGCGGCTCGCTTTCTCTCAGCTTCCGCTGTGCGTCTCTTCTCTGATGTACATGCACCCTTTGTGAGGCTGCTTCGCCAGGCTGGGCGGTCCAGGGCAAGCGACTCCGAGGTGTTGAGGTTGATGTCCAGGCCTTTGAGGGACACTTTGAGGCAGTCCTTGAAACGTTTCTTCTGCCCGCCAACTTTGCGCTTGCCCTGACTCAGTTCTCCGTACAGTAGCTGTTTCGGTAGTCGACTATCTGGCATTCTGACGATGTGGCCAGACCATCTGGCTTTGGATTTCTGAAGGAGAGTGAGTGTAGATGCTGGGGATGCTGGCCCTTTCCAAGACCCCAGTGTCTGGGACTTTGTCCTGCCGCCTGATGTGTAGGAGTCTGCGGAGACAGCTGAGGTGAAAATGGTTGAGCTGTTTGGCGTGTCTGCTGTAGACAGTCCAGGTCTCACTGGCATAGAGGAGAGTGTTCCTGACCTCTGCGTCAATGTTCACAGCTCGTGAGAGTGTGCTGCCCAGATAGGTGAAGTTGTCAACTGCCTGTAAGTTCTTCCCCATGACCGTGATGTGTGGTTCCTGGTAGGGTTTACCTGGCGCAGGCTGATACATCACTTCGGTCTTTTTGGTGCTGATGGTGAGACCGAAGTTGTCGCAGGCTCGTGAGAGGCAGTCCATTTCGTGCTGCATCATCTGCTCTGTGCTGGCATTGAGGGCGCAGTCATCAGCAAACAAGAAGTCCCTGATGACGGTCTCTTTCAGGTTTGCCAGGGTGGTATACACGTCAGATACAGAACTGACGGTGGGCTGTTCAACCTCAGGATAGTTCTAGCACACAAGAGAAAGCATGACTGGCGACCGAGAGAAAGTGATAATTGGGTAGCTCCAGCACACAAGAGACCAGATGACTGTGATGAGCGGGAGAAAGTGATAATTGGACAACTGTAGCACACAAGAGACTTCAGTGCTGTGGTGATCGGGAGATAGTGCATAATTAGAAGGTAGGTAGTGATAATTGGACAGCTGTAGCACACGAGAGACTCGATTGCTGCAATGATTGGGAGATAGCGGTAAGTAGACGGCACTGGGCACACAGGAGACAAGATAACTACGGTGATGCGGGAGGCTGTGATACATGAACGACCTTTGATATAGGGGACAGAGAATGACTGTCATGAAGGTGAGACAGTGATAACTAGACCGCCTCAGAAGTACAGAAGATGGGATGATCGTGGTGATAGGGAGACTGATAATTGGAGGACTTTAGACTCCCAGGAGACAGGATGACTATTGTGACAGGGAGACTTTTATAACCGGACAACCTTTGATACACTTGATCTTGGGGATGACACACTTGATCTTGAGGATGACACACCTGATCTTGAGGATGACATTCTTGACCTTGAGGATGACTCACTTGGTCTTGAGGATGACACACTTGATCTTGAGGATGACTCACTTGGTCTTGAGGATGACACACTTGATCTTGAGGATGACACACTTGGTCTTGAGGATGACATTCTTGACCTTGAGGATGACTCACTTGGTCTTGAGGATGACACACTTGGTCTTGAGGATGACACACTTGGTCTTGAGGATGACACACTTGACCTTGAGGATGACTCACTTGGTCTTGAGGATGACACACTTGGTCTTGAGGATGACACACTTGATCTTGAGGATGACACACTTGACCTTGAGGATGACACACTTGGTCTTGAGGATGACACACTTGGTCTTGAGGATGACACACTTGGTCTTGAGGATGACGTACTTGGTCCTGAGGATAACACACTTGATCTTGAAGATGACACACGTGATCTTGAGGATGAACGTACGTGATCTTGAGGATGACATACTTGGTCTTGAAGATGACACACTTGGTCTTGAGGATGACACACTTGATCTCGAGGAAGACACACGTGATCTTGAGGATGACATACGTGATCTTGAGGATGACATACTTCGTCTTGAGGATGACACACTTGGTCTTGAGGATGACATACGTGATCTTGAGGATGACATTCTTGACCTTGAGGATGACACCCTTGATCTTGAGGATGACTATGATGAAAATTGTGGTGGTGGAGAGATAGTGATAACTGGACGACTTACGACACACAGAAGCTACGATGCCCTTTAAGACAAGGAGATCGCGATAATGTGACAACCTTTTCATACACGGGAGGCAGGACGACTACAGTGATAACTGGGGCGGCTTTTGCACGCAGAAGAGGGGATGACTAAGATAACGGGGACACAGAGACATTTGAACGACCTTTGACACACTGGAGACGGGTTGATTATAGTGACGCGGAGACAGTGTTGATTGAACGGCCTTCGACACACAGGAGACAGAATGGCCTTGGCGACGGGAAGACAGTGATAATCGGTCAACTTCCGACATACAGGGAGACAGAGGATGATTCGGGTGACGCCGACACCGTTGTAACTGAGCGGTCTTTGAAAATTACCGGAGGCAAGATGAATGTGGTGATGGGTAGATGACGGTACTTGGATGACCTTGACTCAACAGCAGGCAGGAGGACGAGGATGACCGGGGAGACAATTCATGGGTGGACGACACGCGGGCGAGCATACTGCTTACCGTCGACCAACGTCTGACTGTCGTCAAGCTGCTTTCAGGCTCAGGTGCTGGTCATATGTAGAAGCTGTGTCCACCATCGCATTGATTTGTCCGGTCAACGGGAATGTGTGGACATCGTGAGAGAGAGAGAGAGAGAGAGAGAGAGAGAGAGAGAGAGAGAGAGAGAGAGAGAGAGAGAGAGAATTCGTGCGTGAGCTTCCCTAAGAGGATTGAGGTTCCTGACACCTCGCCGGCCGTTGTTTACGTCCCGTCCGTCCCAGGAGGACCAGGGGTCACAAGGTCACCGGATGGTCAGAGGCCACGGGGACGACCGGTGATCAGATCACTCTCTCACTTCCATTCCTCTGCATTGTAATCCTTTCAGAGCCAGTTACAGCTGCCGTGTGTGCACGCTTTTTGATGACGTGCTACATTCCTGCCTCGCCCGTTCTCCCGCACCATGTTCCAGGTCTTTCCCACATCCTTTTTCTCACACTCTTTTTACGTTGTCATCCCGTTCGGTGATTCTTGTCTGAATTTGTTTTAATCACTGACTTCTGAAGTGCTGATTCATTTTATTTTCCACACAGCCACACAATTTAAAGAAAATCCCATCTTATGAAGTTGCGATTGGAGTATGTTTTTAGTGAAGGCAAACGCATTTGAAGGAAAAAAAATGTATTTCTTCCATGGTTGTTGTTGTTGTTGTTGTTGTTGTTGTTGTTGATTTTCATCTCTTTTTATTTCAATTTTTTTTTTATCATTGTTGTTATTTTATGTATCTATATATTTTTACTTATTTATTTTCTTTGCGACTGATGTTCTTGGGAATAGTTTCGTGACATTGTGCTTATGTTGGTTGTGTTGTAATTCCTCACAAGTGGCCATAGCTCCCATTCTGTTGATAATGGCCCTCATGCGGCCTCCATTTCAGCGGTGTGGATGACGTGACAATAGGCAGTATGTTGACGAAAACTGGAGGGGTTGGGGGGAGGGGGGGGAGGGGGGGGGGCGGGGCTATAGGCTGACTGTTTCCTTCCATTTCATACTGGCAACGGTTACTGGGTATCCCGAGCATTGAGTGGGTGTCCCCGTCACAGTTTGTGAGATTTTTAGAAATTGTTCTTCATGGTTTGGGTCATTGCACTTGTGAGTTCATACCTGTATGCTTTGCTGACTGTTGTTCAAGAAAAAGGCACACTCGAATGTGCGGGTAAGTCCCAGAGAAGTACTGTCCTCTACTGCCGAACAAACCAGATGGGAGCAATCCTGCACCACCCTTGGAAGCCTGCACTGTGTTCACATAGGGTGCAGGCACGCACATGGCATTCCATGAACACGTGAAGGGACATAATTGCTCCCTGGCAGATGCATACCTGTGTGCTTTGCTGACTGTTGTTCTGATATAGTATTTATATTGCTGTTTTGGTTTATTATGCCATCTTTTGTTATTATGGTTGTCAGTATTATCATTGTCGTTAATGGGATTTGCCTGAATTGTTTATACATTTTGTCTGTAGCAGTAGTAGTAGTAACAGTAGCAGCAGCAGCAGTAGCAGTAGTAACAACAATAGCAGCAGCAGCAGCAGCAGTAGTAGCAGCAACAGCAGCAGCAGCAGCAGCAGCAGCAGCAGTAGTAGTAGTAGTAGTAGTAGTAGTAGTAGTACAGTACAGCAGCAGCAGCAGCAGCAGCAGCAGTAGTAGTAACAGCAGCAGCAGGAGCAACAGTAGCAGCAGCATTAGTAGTAGTAGTGGTGGTATAAAATCATAACAATACACAGCTACCCACACTATTAGCCTACCACCCCCATTCATCCTGCACCAGCCTTGGGATTTCTTTCGTTGTGTTGATTATCTACTGCATGTAGTAGTATGATGATATGTCCCCTGGAAGGTTCATGAACTGCATACAGCTTCCATGACGTTCATGTCCTTCTTCCCTCCCCCTCTGTCCCCCACACACGAGTGTGGGTTTGTATCTCAGAAAGGTACACATGTGCGATCATATAACATGTGATTCTGACAATACTCTCTCCTCCCCCAACCTCATTCCCCAACGCTAAACGCTTTTAAACCTATTTCCTCTGCTTTTGTGGAAACTGATGTGCAGGTGCAAAATTCAGATGTTTGCCCTTCTAGTAATTCTCTTTCTTTGCTCTGCCTTCACCAATGGGGTAGATGAACCAAAAGAAGGTGGGAGAGAGAGAAAGAGAGAGAGAGACACACACACACACACACACACACACACACACACACACACACACACACACACACACACACACACACCCAGCGTGCGTGCGTGTGTGTGTTTGTGCGCGCGCATGCCCGCACAGTCTAGCAGTTTTCCATTTTTAATGCCAGAATTTTATAATGTAATTATGGACATGGCAAGGGCACATTTTATGTTCAGGAATTAAACAGGTTGTCACCATGTTCAGCCTTTACTCATTGTCCCATTCTCACCAAGGCCCCCCCCCCCCCCCCCACTGTCCCATCCCCATCCCCCCCTGACTCTTCAGACCCGTCGCATGGATTGTGATGCCGAATGATATACTGTATCGTATGTGATCAGGTTTTGCCTGCTACATCCCTTTTTATCATTTTTCATTCTTGTCCATCCTGTCTTCGCTCAAGTCCTTCTCGCCTGCCTTTGCAATATGGCCCCTTCCCGAACACTGCTGCCCCTACTCTTGATTTCAGGGAGAAGCTAGCACATGAACTTTTGTAAGCTTAAAAATTTTTTTTTTTTAATTTTTTTTTTTCAACCTTAGATTACATTTTTTAAGAGTGTAGAAAGGTAAAACAGAATTTTGCTATTGCTGAATTTTGAAAGTTTGGTGGCCTCGTGACACATTGGAACTTAGTAGCAGACTTTGTATTGGTTGGTGTACAGCTTTGACAAATCAGATTGCCGCCGAACTGCTTTGAAGGATTCCCTGCAGTGTACTTTTGTTTGTTTGTTTTTTGACTTAATGCCCCGTTAGGTGGTGAGTCGGTGAGGGGCGTCATAGTCTGACGATGAAAGGTTGTCGTTTCTTTGAATTGAAAATGCTTGCTCCGCCATCTTTCCTCCCTCCCCCCGCCCCCTGCGCTCACGCGCATGTGTTTGTGTGAGCAAGAGTGAAGTCCCTTGAAATAACTTCATTCATTACCAATGACGCACGAAAAGCTAAACTTGCGACAAAATAAAGTTTGTTATAGTCTAATGAGCAGGGCGCATTTTCAACTGAACGTTTCTGATTTTGGTCTAATTTCAAGCTCGTACACCAACCGGTCGAAATGGACGCATGCAATGTGGATGTTACGCGTCGATATACGTTACAGGCAGATACCGTTTCGAGTTTCTACCCTCAGTTTCGAAGCGTATTTCATTAAGTGTATGACGCACAAAGGTACTAAATGAGTAGCCCTGTCAGAAGAGAGGGACTTTAGTAACAAGATGAGTGTGGCGACTATGACGATGGGGAGACAGTGATAATTGAACGAGCCTTGACACACGGGAGACAGGATCTCTATGACGACGGGAAGACAGTGTAATTCAACGACCCTTGACGTACGTGAGACTGGATGACGATGGCGACGGAGAGACAGTGATAATTGGACGACATTTGACATTCGAGAGACAGGATGACGATTGTGACGGGGAGACAGTGATAACTGGACGACGCTTGACATTCGAGAGACAGGATGGCGATGGTGACGGGGAGACAGTGATAATTGAACGACCCTTGACACACGGGAGACAGGATGACGAAGGCGACGGGGACACAGTGATAATTAAATGACACTTGACACACGGGAGGCAGGATGACGAAGGCGACGGGGACACTGTGATAATTGAATGACACTTGACACACGGGAGACAGGATGACTGGCGACGGGGACACAGTGATAACTGAATGACCCTTGACACACGGGAGACAGGATGAATGGCGACGGGGACACAGTGATAATTGAATGACACTTGACACACGGGAGACAGGATGACGATGGTGACGGGGACACAGTGATAATTGAATGACACTTGACACACGGGAGACAGGATGACTGGCGACGGGGACACAGTGATAATTGAATGACACTTGACACACGGGAGACAGGATGACTGGCGACGGGGACACAGTGATAATTGAATGACACTTAACACACGGGAGACAAAATGACGATGGTGACGGGGAGACAGTGATAATTGGACGACATTTGACACACGGGAGACAGGATGACGATGGTGACGGGGAGACAGTGATAATTGGACGACATTTGACATTCGAGAGACAGGATGACGATGGTGACGGGGAGACAGTGATAATTGGACGACCCTTGACACACGAGAGACAGGATGACGATAGCGACGGAGAGACAGTGATAATTGAACGACCCCTTACACATGAGAGAGAGGATGACTATGGAGACGGAGAGACCGTGATAATTGAACGACCCTTGACACACGAGAGATAGGATGACTATGACGACCTGGAGACAGGGATAATCGAACGACTTTTGACACGCAGGAGACGGGATGAGTGTGATGATGAGTAGAGATAGTGATAACCGAAAGCGGATATTCTTTCCGTTATTGATGAAGACATGAGAAGACGGGTCTATCGTTCCCACACTTCATCAACGAGGGTTTTCCTATCTATTTATTCACCTTATTTATTCGTTCGTTTATCTGTTGATTGATTTATTGAATTGTTTATCGATTTATTTCGGCATTTTAAAAAAGAAATTTGCATTGAAATTTTAATAGCGTTTTTTACATAGTTTGGGCCAGTGTTAGGTTTGGGTCAGAGTTAGGGTCTGGTTAGGGTCATGCATTCCGGAGCTGGGGGGTCTCCTGCTTTGCCTATCACCGTGAAGTTTCCATCTCTTAATGCACAAGCACGCTGCCGTAACTGGGCGGCCTGGGACACTTGGGGGCGAGCACAGCGCTGAACTGAACTGCCGACCGCGTTCTTTGGTGCTCCAGCCCTGGTCACATACATGCATTAGCAGCGTCCACCGTCGCATTGATTTTGTCCAGGCAGTGGGATTATGTGGACATCGTTGGAGAAGAGAGAGAGAGAGAGAGAGAGAGAGAGAGAGAGAGAGAGAGAGAGAGAGAGAGAGGGAGGGAGGGAGGGAGGGAGGGAGGGAGAAGGAGAGAGAGTATAGAGAGAGAACCCTTCCCTGTATCCTTGGACGGGTGTTGACCACAGAAGACGGTCTTTCCTGGGGGGGGTCCCCCTCCTCCATTCTGCAGTCTGTCGTTAATTTCATCCCATGGGGGGGGGGGGGGGTCGAGGTCTAAGAGTGATTGGAGGGATAATGTCACTTCATTTCCCACATTGCAGTCCCTCAAAGTCCCTCACTACCTCCGCTTGGCCGCGTTTTCAGTGATTTGCTAGCCTGCTCCCTGTCTCTCCCCCCCCCCCCCCCCCACTCCCCCCTTCCTTCCTTCCTGTCCCACACCCATTTTGTTCTCCTTTCTGCCTCTTTGGTCACTCACCGCCATTCTTTCCACTTTCTCTCCTCTTCCTCCCTTCTTGCTACGGCAAAGCTGGAAAGAGAGACCTTAGAAACTGAGTTAAAAACTACACTATACCGTACTTTAAAAGATTTCACGACTATAGAACTTCCCTCGATGTTGAACTTTGAGATATGTCATAACTGTAGAAGTGCGCTCGATATTATACTTTGAAATATTTCGCGACTGTAGAACTACACTCGATATTGTACTTTGAAATATTTCATGACTGTAGAACTACACTCGATGTTGTACTTTAATGTATTTCATAACTGTAGAACTACACTCAGTATTGCACTTTGACATATTCCATGACTGTAGAACTACACTCAGTATTGTACTTCGAAAAAATTTCACGACAGTAGAACTACACTCGATGGTATACTTTGAAATATTTCATAACTGTAGAACTACTCTCGGTATTGTACTTTGAAATTGAAGTATTCCATGACTGTGGAACTACTTTAAAATATTTCATGGCTGTAGAACTACACGCAGTATTGTACTTCGAAACATTTCATGACTGTAGAACTACACGCAGTATTGTACTTCAAATATTGTATGACTCGTCAGGGTGGTCTTTTGAAAAGATACCACCCTTGACCACAATACTGAACCGGATAATAGAAGGAAAATGGATAGATCCTGTCAGTGCTAGATCGCGCAAAATATTTGCAGTTGCATGACAGAGGTTTGAGGGGAAAGCGGGCGAACCTGTAGTCCTTGGCTGCCCCGAACAACGATAACAACAACGAAACTTTGGCATGCCAAACTTTGTGATATTTGTGTATAGACAGGCCCTATCTTCCTCTGGTTCTTTTCTGGACCAGGTTTATTGTTATCAATCAGACACAGCCAGGCCGTGAGAGCCACGAGAGCCAAGCTGTGTTGGGAATCAGCAGTTCTGGGGTAGCTGTTTCCATAAAGGTCCTGAAAAAAAACAACAACAACAGCCGATACTTGGTATCAGTATGAATAATTTACAGAATAAAAGACGAGTGGCTGGTTTTGGGGGCCCCATGGGAGTGCAGGGGTCTCTCTCTCTCTCTCTCTCTCTCTCTCTCTCTCTCCCCCCCGCTCTCTCTCTTCCCCCACCTTCTCTCTCTCTCTCTCTCTCTCTCTCTCTCTCTCTCTCTCTCTCTCTCTTTCACAGCACAAACAGCTTCCCAGCTTCTCGGAGCTCTGCGCAAATAACTTTTAGTTTTCTGTCACTTTCTTGACTTGCCTTCATTTTTTTTTCTTTTTCTTTTTCGTC
>CM065727.1:33807273-33822273 GCA_033310375.1 Conus canariensis | reverse complement strand
GCTTCCTTGAAATGGAGTCAAAGGCCTTCTCAAAATCAATGAAAGCTACATAGAATTTACGATTTAACGAAAATTGCTTTTGTATTATTGCTAGTAATGTAAACATATGATCCACTGTTGAATACCCTTTCTTGAAACCCGCCTGATATTCGCCGGTTATATTATACTGTTCTACCCATATTTGTAACCTGTAGTTTATAATAGAACTGTACAGTTTGCTGCCGATGTCACATAGTGACACACCTCTATAGTTGCCAGGATCGTTAACATTACCTTTTTTAAATAGTGGTACTATAATTGATTCCATCCAGGCTTCGGGATATATTCCTCTGTGAAAAAGAGCATTGAAAAAGTTAACAAGGAAATCGACAATTATTTCGCCACCATTTTTAAACATTTCTCCAATTAAGCCATCTGGACCAGCAGATTTGCCGTTTTTCACTTTCTTTATGGCAAGTAAAACTTCTTCTTTTGAAATTGGGTTATCAAATAAATTGAGTTCATCTGTGGCTTCTAAATCAGACGCGGTTTCCATTTCTATTGAACTGTCCACATCCTTATCAAGGAGGTTTTTGAAATGCTCATGCCACTCATTAATAGAAATGGATGCATGTACACGAGACCCTTTGGGTGACACCTTATGTACATTCTGCCAGAACGCACTGGGATCATTGACCGAATCAACAAGATTACTTAATAAACAAGTATTATATTCATTTTGCTTTTTCTGTAACAGGTGTTTATATTCTCTCCGTGATTTACAATACTTTGACCTGTCCTCAACATCTAAAGTTCCACGAAATACTCTAAGCAGCCTCCTGGCCGAAATCTTAGCTACATGACATTCTACATCAAACCATGCATCTTTACGTTTCCTCTTATCAGTTCTGATCCTTGTTTTCATACACTCAGCTTGTTTTTTCACACAGTTGTTAAACGCATTCAATGCCAAGTTGATATCCACATCAATAAGATTAATTGCTGCTTCGAGTAAAGATTTACTATCTTCACTGCTCATGAGAGCATGAAATATTCCAGCCCTCTGTTCCTGCCAAACAAACTTTTCAATAAACTTACCGTTTTTATTGATATAACCTTGGTTCATATGAAGCTCATCGCCATTATCAAAATTAACATGTAGTTCCAGAGGCTGATGGTCCGACTCAATGCGTTCTTGTACATATAGAGTACATGATGCCATCATACATACATACAGATCAACAGAGGCCAAAACATAATCATTCACACTATTACCTGTATCAGAAACGTATGTAAAACGACCTTGACGGTCGCCATTACATACTCCGTTTAAAATGCATAATTCTAGAGCTGTGCACATGCTTAGCAAACATTTGCCGTACCTGTTCAGTACCTTGTCTTCAGACTCCCTTTTAACACAAAACGATTCGTTTTTTAAAGAGTTATTATACATAGTGTTGTTCATAGTTATATCCTGATGAACATTAGACGTTCTGCTATTAAGGTCTCCGTTTAAAAGTATGTACATATTAGGAAATTCAAATATCTTATCCGTCAGAATATCTTCTAGTGTCCGAATACCATTATCAACATCAAAATGCGAATAATATGGTGAGTTTTCCGGATGTACATAGGTGCACACATACAAAATATCTTTGGTCAAATTGAGTAGACTTTTAGATATTACAAACATAATGACATTGTTGTTATCAACATCAACAGCTCTAACATGTTGCAAAAACTCTTTTTTTATGAGACAAATTATTCCCCCTGATCGTCTTCCTCGATGAGTAAATTGTACAGCGGGTTTGCAGAATATTTCATGCGTATGAAAAAAAGAAGGTTGTAAATAATCAAGGAAAGTTTCAACAAGGCAAACAATATCGAACGATGTAACATAAGAGATAAAGTTCTGATCACCAATCTTCGACAATAACCCATTGACATTCCAGTGCAAAAAAGACAAGCGTTTATCATCCATACACACATTATTCCTTTCACGCCCTCGCACATATGCACTTTTTTCTCTCTGTTTACAATCTTCACTGCCACCCTCAAAACACACATCATTGACACCACTGGAGATTGGGAACGTGTTCACGCTTTTCTCGTGCACGCTAGTGGGGGCTGCCATTGCTGCAGTGTCATCCTCTGTCACAGGTTCACGGAGAACAGTGTCACTTGCACGTGATGACATTCTGCTAAAGCTGAAAGAACACGGTGATTCTAAACTTTTTGTTCCCGGTGCATTATTTACAGTTCTATGCTCAACATTTTTTGTACGACAGAAACATCCGTATTCGTTATGTGTGCTGGGCCGGCCGTATTCCTATTGAATTAGTTTTAGATTTTCTTGGTGGTCCAAAACAAATTTCTTTCCATCTATTAACAAATGGTCAAAAATCATTGTCGCTTTTTTGTTTTCATTTCTGGCTGCCTTCAAATGAGGTACAAGTTTACGTCGAATGTCTCGGACCCGTGAGGAGAAATCTTCACCAATAAATATGTTGGTGCCTTTAAGTTTTCTTCTGTTACTGAGAATTCTTTCCTTGTCTTTGAAAAAAGTACATCGACCAATAATAGGGGAGTCTTCCTTTCTGTTGAGTCTGTGAAGTCGGTCAAAGTCAATGTCCTGTGTCAGGTCCAGTTTGTCTGTCAATATATCCTTGATTAAACCTTCGCATTGCTCTTTTGTTTCATTTTCATGTCGGGGAATGCCATAAAAGATAACATTATTTCTTTTGGACCGTCCCTCTAAGTCGTCAGTCTTCATTTCCAAGTTCTCTACCTTTTCCCACAGTTTTTCATTTTGTTCCCTTAGAGACTGATTTTCACGTTTTAAATTTGTAACATTTTCCTTCAGTTCGGTCAGCTCTTCATGTAGTCCAGCGCAAATGTCTCTGACCTGTCGAATTTCTTCCTTCACCTCGTCGAACTTACTGTTAAGAATCGACATGATGTCCTTCAGCGTCGGGTCGCCGGCTGTCCGTGACGGCGAAGGGGCTCCACCAGAACCGTCACTGGCACCCTTCAGACGGCTCTGTCGAAGACTGTCCGCCCTTCCGCCAGATGTAGGCCCAGGGTTCAGCTCCACGTCCCCACAGCGGTGTAGAAAAACGCCGGAGTACAAATACGCCAGGAGCAAGCCAACTATGACACCGTGTAGCCGTCTGTCCAGTTTCAATGTCCGAATAAACATGGCTTTCTTCTTCACATCTCTTCGAGCCATGAAAGCAAGGAAGACTGGCACAAATCCTCCACAAACGGCTCGGAATGATAACGCAGTCTCCGGCATAGTGATGACTGTGCAGTCTCCAAGTTGATGTCGGGGCTCAGGTCAGTGAAACTTCACTTTCAAGTCGCAGCTCCTGTCACTCAGTGTGTCGGTCTGAGAGAGAGAGAGAGAGAGAGAGAGAGAGAGAGAGAGAGAGAGGTGGGGGGGGGGGGGGATTAGTGTAGAATTGCAGAGTGTCTAATCGGCTGCCAATCATATGAGGTGGAGCTTTATGCACTATCGAAAGCCGAGTTCTCAAGTGACGCCGATGAACATGAAAGTTTCATTTGAGGAACAAAACGATCTATAGATTCTGGTCGTCGTTGGTGAGCGTTCGTGAGGTGAAACAGGGCGTTGTAGTGGAACCTCCTCCACCCAACCTGCTACCCGCCCACCATTTACCCTTTTCCCCATCATCCCGATCGCTTACCTTCCGTCCCCGCATGCCCAGCAGTTTATTTTTTGCTGTTGACTTCGCCTGCTCGCTCTGTGTGTCTGTGTGTCTGTGCGTGTGTGTGTGTGTGTGTGTGTGTGTGTGTGTGTGTGTGTGTGTGTGTGTGTGTCTCTGTCTCTGTCTGTCTGTCTGTCTGTCTGTCTGTCTGTCTGTCTGTCTGTCTGTCTCTCTCTCTCTCTCTCTCTCTCTCTCTCTCTCTCTCTCTCTCTCTCTCTCTCTCTCTCTCTCTCTCTGTAGTCCATTCAGTAGGAAAATAAACAGCCCTCCTTTTGTGTCTTTCTCTGCGTTGGAGTCTGTGAGTCTCTCTCTCTCTCTTCTCTCTCTCTGTCTCTGTCTCTCTCTGTATACCTGTCTCTCTCACTCTGTCTGTGTATATCAGTTTGTCTCTCTGTCTGTCTTACTGTTTGTCAGTTTTCTCCCCACAGTCTTTTCCCTCTCCTCCGTGTTTCTCTGTGTCTCTGCCTCTCCCTGATTCTTTTGTGGGTTCCCCCATATTTTTGCGCTACAGTTTTCTTCTCTTTGTTTCACTTTGTCCTGTTGGGCAAATGGAGACAGTGGCATCGACTATTAGGAAAATGAAGAGGGGAAATTGGCGATGGGTATGAGAACCACTAAACTGAAAGCACCCCCTTTTTGTCTGTTCTATCATCCCTTTTTTACTCTCCACACGGGCATCACTGGGTGAGGATAAGGTTGGAGAACTTTGTGTGTTTTATGGGAACTTCTTCGTCCGTATCCGTAGACATAACATGGAAATAGTTTACCTTTTTAGGGTCAGACACCTCACAGAAACTACGGACCACGTGCCGTGAGGACTGCCGGAGAGAGGATCATCGTAAGAACGAGGTGCCCGGGAGAGAGGACCGTCGTAAGAACGAGGTGCCCGGAGAGAGGACCATCGTAAGAACGAGGTGCCCGGAGAGAGGACCGTCGTAAGAACGAGGTGCCCGGAGAGAGGACCATCGTAAGAATGAGGTGCCCGGAGAGAAGCTCCAACACCCAAGACCTCTGGCAGAGAACTTAACGGGCGCCCATTGTCCTGGAGACAGCCAGAAGGGTGTGAAGATGGACTGGTCACAAGCCGTAGAAACCTGCTTGGAACATCACTCGCCACGCCTCCTACCTGACTCCACCCGGGCAAGGGCAAGATTGACCAGCCCCCCAAGAAAACACGGTGGAGATGCTGTGAAGAGCAGATTAAGGTTACCTGAAGAAGATCGTACGCAGAATCGAGACAGGTGGAAAGTATTGTTGTTAGGGCCTTGTGCTCCGCCAGAACGGCAGAACTCTTCAGGCTGAAGGCCAGTCCAGTCAGGGCCGGCAATTAAGGAATCCATCTTTTTCCAGCAACAGATCTTTTGAAAGTCACTCTCTTTGACTGCTTGTGACTTTGGTCCTTTCCGAATCTGTTTGTTTTTTTCGTAACTTCTGTGTTGTCAATGAAAATACGTGCCATGTTGAAGGCTTCAAATGTTGTATTTCCTGTTCTTTCTATGATGAAGAGGATGCACCTCACACGGCTGTAAAAATTCCTTGGGCTGGTGTCTCAATGTGACATAAGGACAGTCTTGTTGGTGTATCGTTATTGCCACCAGAGAGGTTATGATTTCACCTGCGCCTGGTGGTTTCTGTCTTGTCAACATGATTAAGCAAAAAGTATTCGATCAATGGGAACGAAACTTTCGCGGATCAAGGACGAACCCATGAGCAGTTAGCGTGGAAGTGGATCAAAGGATAAATCCAGGATCCTTTTGAACACACACACACACACACACACACACACCACACACACACACACACACACACACACACACACTCTCTCTCTCTCTCTCTCTCTTTCTCTGTCTATCTCTCTCTCTCTTTCTCTCTCTCTCTCTCTCACACACACACACGCGCACGCACGCACGCGCGCGCGCGCGCACACACGCACGCACGCGCACGCACGCACGCACGCACGCACGCACGCACACACGCATATATATATATATATATATACACATACATACACATATAATTATATACACAGAGCATGACAATGTTGTTTGCGGATTTCATGGTGTAAATTGTCTGCGCTTGATACTTTGATTATTACTGTAGACACAAGGCATTGTCAGAGAGGATGGAGGGAGATTTTTTTAAAACGCGTCTTGCTAGCCTACATTAGAATGTAGACTTTTAAAAGACATGTCTGCAAGCCAGTTGTGAGACCCTTTTTCAGATTTCAGATCTCGGTAAGAAATTACTGGGTTGAAAAAAATGATTTGGTAATTTTGAAAGAAAAAGATAAAAAATACCGAAGAAAGGGTAAATGAAAGGAAACATAATAAGCATGTAATTTGTTGTTGATCCATACATTTTGTGAATACTGTGTTCTGTACGCATATACACCTGCCTGTTTCCCTTTAAAGTAAAACCATATTGACCACCGTCACTATGGTTCCGTCTCCTCGACAGAATTACTAATTTTCTTTCACAAAGTTGACAATTATATTTATAACTTGAAATTGCTTTCACGGTGAGAAAAGCTTGAAGGGGTTTCTAGAACACTGAGCTGATGTATAAAAGTTTTTTGATGTCTCATACGTACGCGCCTTGACGGAGTTTCTAGAATGTTGTTTAGTTTCTGAGCTGATTTATTAAAGTTTTTTGATGTCTCGTACATACGCGCCTTTCACTAGCGCTGTTTACGACTCTACGAATATGCGCGAAAAAGTCTTTTTTCACCTGTATGTCTTGAATTAATGATGATGATGATGAAGATGATAATGAGATTGTTGTCATTATTACTATTATTACTATTCTTCTTCTTCTTCGTCTACTTCTTCTTTTTCTTAATTGTGTAATCAATGCCCTTTTCTGTTCGTAAGATTCTTTCGGGAGCGGCAGCACACACTATTTCAAAGCTCAGTATGGTCGAAATCGGTTGATGGAGAGATGGAGATAATGGGCATTGGGAGGAAGAGGGGTTTGGAGGTGGGGGGTGTGGTAGAGGAGACAGGAGAAAGGGAAAGGGGAGAGAAAGATAAAGAAAGAAAAGTCTTTGCAGCGAGGAATTCTCCATGTGGTGTGTCACATCTGTCGCTTTTCTGACGATCGAGAGCTCGCCCAAGGACACGCGAGCTTGAAGCGCGTCGCATGGTCGGAGAAAGCCTAAAGGGGTCGATCGACGATCGGACGTTCGTCGTACGGCCGCAGTGAGACGCTTGGTCGACACTCGCGTCTGATCGGAGACAGAACATGTGAGACATATTGAGCGCTGCATTGTCAGGTGGGGCGATGAAAACTAGTACCGACCGCGTCGAAGGGAACATAGCACATGCTTGGTCCCAACCAGGCCTCTCATGTCTGTCACACGGCGACGTCATTTTCTGTCTATTGGCATGGTTGTTTTTATGGCGACGTTCTTTCCTTTAAACCTATTTCACACCCGGCGAGTCTCTCGCTGAAGTGCGCTCGCTTTTTGCCCATCGATAAGTGTGATCACCAAGATAACCAAGCGCAGGAGCAAAGTATCGCCCGGTTTTGGAGAGCTGAACACGTTCAACGTTTTAGGCGAGACACTCGCACAGTAAAGGTATGCACCAATCAGAGCGAAGGTAAAGGTTGTGTGCTATCCAATCACCATCATCCCTGGGTATGATTTTCATTTATTTCTCTTTTTCTTCTTCTCAAAGATCAGTCTTTCGTCCTCGATTTCAGATTGTGTATCAGATGTGATTCCACCAGTATTCTCGAAATCTATACTGAAATAAGGAAGTCAGAACACAACAGTGTGCATTGAACAGACAACTTGGAGTGAACCGTTGAAGTGAAGGTTGAATTTAACGTCAAAATCACTTGACAGGTCGATTTGTATACTGCTTTACTGCGAACTCCCCTGGCATGACCAAAAACTGGTGAGTCGAGGGAAATAAAAGGCACAAGAACAGAAACAGTTGCTTGTGCTTGATTAGGAATCTCGCTCAGTGTGACAGTAGCTTTATTGATGGAAAAAGGAGGAGACAACTTCAGTGTCTTCACTCAGCAAGCACAGTTCATCATTGAAGGCTTTTAAAAGGTTTCATGAAGGAAGGGTTAGGTTAAGGTTTTGATAAGGGCTAAGAGTAGAGTAGGTTAAGGTTTGGATTAAGGTTAGGGTCAAACATTCCGGTGTTGGAGAGTCTGACTTTGGTTGTTTTTTTTTTCTGATCACACATGCCATCTGTAACGCACAGACTCGCCACCTTTGCAACATGATCGTCCATCCTCTTCATCCACATGCTCCCGTCACCTCGTGAGCTAGGTTTCGTTTTGGAGGGAGCGTGCTGTCAGCAGCAAAGCTAGTCATGCGACTCTCAGACACTTTTGATCGGCTGTCCAAGCTAAGCCCACGCTGGATGGACAATCGGCACAGGTAGAATCTCCATCCGACGTCAGATTTTGCTGTTTCGCTGCCTACATTGTCTATGGGTGGTCCACGGAATGAGACACGTCCAGCGAAGTCGCGTGGCTGTCGCGTGGCGAGGCTGGATCGTCGAGGGCCTGTCACGCTAGCCACCTGGGTCTGCGTGATTGGCGAACGACGAGATCGGTTCTCCCTCTGGAACGGGACCCTGAGCTGGCGTGACATAACAGGCGCCATTAACCTGTGGCGGCCAATTAGCCGATCTGCCTGGCATTGGTGCCGCTTTGATGATGCCCGCTGCTTCGGTCTCCATCCTCCACCCCCCACCCCCTACACCTCCTCCATCTCCTGCCAGCTTCCCAGCTCTCACCCTTCCTCTGTCCCTAGGAGTGCTACGTCAATGGAGGAGGAAAGAGGGTGGTGGGGTGGGGGTGGGGTAGGATGGGGTGTGTGACGGATGAAGTGGAGGTGAAGGCTCTGGCTTTTGTGTTATGGACCACTGGCTGGTTTTTATGGAAGAGCGTTCTGTAGGAAGCGGCCGCGCGTGGCCCCTCAGGTTAGGGTATAGGGGTCTGCCATCTTCTGGCGGGTTTTGGGAGGAAGAAGGCTTCTTGTCTGGACCATGGACTGAGTGAGTGGAGGAAGTGAGCATGCTGGCAGTTCCTAGGAGATACGATTCTGGAGGCAGTGTCTTGGATCGCCTCAGGGGAATTATATTCCCCCTTCGTCTGAGTTTCTTTTATGACGTTTGCCTACCTCTCTCTCTGTCTTTGTGTGTGTGTGTGTGTGTGTGTGTGTGTGTGTGTGTGTGTGTGTGTGTGTGTGTGTGCGTGTATGCGTGCGTGTGTGTGTGTGCGTGTGATTCTCAATCTTGTTGCAAGATACGGCATTGAATTCAAAATCTCCGTCTGCGTCTTGCTGTCTTTGACAATCACATGATGTAGCACATCTGTCTGAAATCATGAAATAAAACAACAACAACAACAGCACACAAAAACCAACCAATCAACCAACTGAACCGAACCGAACCGAAACAAACCGAACCAAACCAAAACAAAAACAACGACAGTGAATCATCGTTTGTATCGTCAACTATGTAGAAGGAAGAGATATAAACGGGAAATTGTCGCTGCATGCTCATTAAATTACCAGCTGGTTAGAACCAAGGGCAGTAATCAAACTATCAATAATGCAGCTTCCAAGCGCAGACGCTAAAGTGGAAACATAATACGGTCTTAAACATCTTTGGAGCGGGAAGGGAGGAGGAAGGGGAAGTGGGGAATGAGGAGGCAGAGGAGCTGGGAGTGAGTATGTGGTTGGGGGGGGGGGGGGGGGGGTAAGGTCAGATGGAAGGAAGGAAGGAAGGGAGGAACGCTGCAGGGGTTGGCGATGGGGACGCTGTCGTGTGTGCGTGTGTTCAAGACGCTTCTCTTTGGACCTTATCGGACAAAGATCGGCGACATTTCCCACACATCGATTTCCAGTAATCGGAAAAGGTTATGCCCCACTGGCCCCCGCCGGTTGCTGGCGGGGAACCCCTGTGATGGCTGCCTGAGCGGCGCCGGCTGTAAACCCCCCCCCCACCCCCCCTTCTTCCTCCTATCCCCTCCCCCGCCCACCCTGTCTACCCAGTCAGTAAAGTGTAAAAAAGGAGAGAGGTGGTGGTGGTGGTTAGGCAGTGAGAGTCTCCCCGCGAGCCTCCTTGGCGTTGTGTTTGACATGCGCGGAATCAAGACTTTCGATTCAGTCCAGTCGAAAGGCTGTGTGTTTCCGTGAGGTTAGTCTGGGACCGGAATGGAATGGAACTCCGCAGCGCAGCATCTGTTTTTTTTTTTTTTTATCTTCTTTTGATTGATCCACGTTGTCCTGTACGTTTAAGCCCGTTACAGTACAACCCGATACTATCCAACCCTACTCCGGCGCTGCCCAGTCCACTCTAACAGAGGCCACTGCAATCTCCATTCGGTCTTTGAAATCCAACCCGATCCCGTTGCATATCAGGACCATTACCATGTCCAGACAGATTATATATGTGCGTGAAAACGCGAAACGAAACAAAACCAAAACGAATAAACGAACAAAACCAAAACGAATAAACGTACAAACATCATCATCATCATCATCATCATCATCATCATCATCATCATCATCATCATCATCGTCGTCGTCGTCGTCGTTGTCGTCGTCATCGTCATCGTCGTCGTCCTCGTCGTCATCATCATTATCATCATCAGATCATCAAAAACAACGACGACGACGACGGCGACGACGACGAGTTCATTTCAAACATGCTAGCCCAGTTCAGTAACTGTTCAGTTTGCTGATCTTGACTGGATTGGAATGGATTTCGTTGGACTGCCGAATCCAGTCCACTTCAGGATGGCAACTGAACAAAATCTGCTCTAATGTAGTCAACTTCAGTCCCTCAATAGAGATTAACATTTGTATGTCAGGTTTTATCATTACTGAAAGTTAAAAAAAAAAAAAAATCAACGGCAAATGGTAGGATAATTTTTCTTCTTTTTTTTTTTTTCGATTGGACGATTTATCCAACCATGGTTTTTGTTCAGTCTTCGAAAAAGGTTCTCTTCTTTTGAAATTTGACGTAAAATTAACTTGTACATTAACATGTATCACATTATACAAGTAATATACAACTGTGGTCAAGCGACCGACATTAGTATACAGAAGTCATCTTACATTAAAGCAATGATCTTCAATGTATCACAAAAAAACCCCAAAAAAACTTTAGGTGGTGATTGTTTGTTTCTTTGTTGTTGACTTGAATTCCGATCAACGTTTAACTAATAATGTCAGTGTGGATCATTCATCTTCTGTCCCCTCTCCGACCTCATCCTTTCTGTGTCTGCATTTGCATTCACACATCTTCGATGTTAACTGCACACGCATTTCTTTTCTTTCTCATTCTCATATCACACGAATAAAAAAAGTTTCGTAACAAATTCATTGTCGAGTGGATTTTGCCGTATGATACTCACATGGACTAACATGGAAGAAAGACATTGACACACCCTGTTGTAACAAATTAATTTTCCGGTGGATTTTGCAGTATAATACACACATAGACTAACATGGAAGAAAGACAACGCCCTCTTGTAACAAATCAATTGTCCAATGGATTTGCAGAATAATCCACACATAGACTAACATGGAAGAAAGACTTCAACACACCCTCTTGTAACAAATCAATTGTCCAGTGGATTTGCAGTATAATCCACACATAGACTAACATGGAAGAAAGACTTCAACACACCCTCTTGTAACAAATCAGTTGTCAGTGGATTTGCAGTATAATCCACACATAGACTAACATGGAAGAAAGACTTCAACACACCCTCTTGTAACAAATCAATTGTCCAGTGGATTTGCAGTATAATCCACACATAGACTAACATGGAAGAAAGACTTCAACACACCCTCTTGTAACAAATCAGTTGTCCAGTGGATTTGCAGTATAATCCACACATAGACTAACATGGAAGAAAGACTTCAACACACCCTCTTGTAACAAATCAATTGTCCAGTGGATTTGCAGTATAATCCACACATAGACTAACATGGAAGAAAGACTTCAACACACCCTCTTGTAACAAATCAATTGTCCAGTGGATTTGCAGTATAATCCACACATAGACTAACGTGGAAGAAAGACTTCAACACACCCTCTTGTAACAAATCAATTGTCCAGTGGATTTGCAGTATAATCCACACATAGACTAACATGGAAGAAAGAGAGACTTTGACACACCCGGTAGTTCGAAGCGTTCTCTTCTTCCAAATTTTAAGTATTGTACACGTGGGTGCTAAGAATATTCATCCAGCTGTCTGCTGCGTTGTTGATATGTTTGGAGATAGAGTGTTTTGCTGGTGAACAGTAGTATATTGCGGTTACATTTTGTTTCTGCTTCGTTTCTAGACGTGGATGTTTGTCTTGGCTCGTGCATCCTGTTGTGTGAAGAGCCCTTTCATCAGACTAATTACATTGATGGACTCACACAGTTCCAAGGGAGTCGAAAAAGACACAAAACAAAGCAAAACAAAGCAAAACAAAACAAAGCAAACAAACGTTGACACCCTCTCCCCCTTCTGTCCTTCTCCACTTACTTCCGCCTCCTCCCTTCTGCCCCTCACCCCTTCCCTTCCCTGTCCTTTCCCCCGCGCTCACGTGCGCCCTTTTTATTTTTAAAAAAATTAATTAATTTTTTTTAGTTTAGTCCCATCCTTTTGATCGTTGCTGCAGGTTTGGATGTATGCAGATTAAGTGGATAAAAAATGAGCAGTTTTCCACGTATGTGAAGACACGATGAGATGTATTTCTTACCCTTTCCTACCCTGGAGACTTTTTTTTACGTAAGTCTTGTAGCTTTGCTTATATGCGTTGATAACTGACAACCCAGTGAACCTTGTAACAAGAAACAGAGATCCAACGAAGCCGATAACCAGCTGTCAGCTTCCCCTCTCTCCCTCTCCTTCTTTACCTCTCTCCAACGGCGCCCTGAGAACGGAGGTAGTGCACAGATCGATCGCCATTCATTATCGATAAGTTCACCGGAAATACGCCTCTGTTGGGGGTTTTTCGTGATCATGCGATCGATCTCGCAGCGGGGGGAAAAAAAAGCAAAACAGTACCGCGTTATCAAATAGAGTGTGGGGGAAGGTTGGGGGGGGGGGTAGAGGGGGAAGGGATGGGAGATGAGATGAGAGGTGGGAGAGGTGAGGGAGAGGAGGAGAGGCGAGGTAGCGTTGCTCGACAGTATGGCCGTATTAATTGTTCTGGAAGTGCGTCATCGGGCAGTGTAATGGGCTGCTTTTGTGCTGACCAAACGACTGAAATGTCGACGAACGGGCTGCGGTCCCTTTGGCACCCGAGGCGGGCGGTCCCGGTAATTCCTAGAACGGTTATATTGCAGGCATGATGTCACCCGGAATGATGGGAGAGCACCGCCCGCCGCCTCTCTCCCCGAGATGACGTCCTCCTCGCGCGCCTCTTTGTGACCATCAAGTCATGCAATCGCCGCTTATCGCGAGTACCCGATAGTGATTAAGAGAGAGAGAGAGAGAGAGAGAGAGAGAGAGAGAGAGAGAGAGAGAGAGAGAGAGAGAGCTTTCTTTCGGGTGAACTCTTGTCTTTCTCTGTGACTGACTTTCTCTCTCTCTCTCTCTCTCTCTCTCTCTCTCTCTCTCTCTCACACACACACACACACACACACACACACACACACGCACACACACACACACACACACACACACCACATATATATATATAAACATCCAAACAAAGAACTCAACAACAATCACGTTGAATATTTCCCAATATTTCGACCTCTTTTGGTCTTCCTCAAGGGACTTTAATGTGTGTGTGTGTGTGTGTGTGTGTGTGTGTGTGTGTGTGTGTGTGTGTGTGTGTGTATTGTATATATATGTATATATTCAGATATACACACATACGTATGTATATATATGTATATATATATATGTGTGTGTGTGTATATATATATATATTCAGTTATAAACAAAGCTTGCTCATGTCTTAGATTGAAGAAATAGTTGCTTTCTCTCTCTCTCTCTCTCTCTCTCTCTCTCTCTCTCTCTCTCTCTCTCTCTCTCTCCTCTCTCCTTCTCTCTCTCTCATCCTCTCTCTCTCCCTCTTTCCTTGCTCCTCCTCTCTCTCCTCTCTCTCTCTCTCTCTCTCTCTCTCTCTCTCTCTCTCTCCTCTCTGTGCGTTCTTCTCTACACAAAATAATCATTTTTTCGCCAGTTTTATTTACACGACCTTTTCTGTTTAAGCTAAAGTTAGTAATGTCATCTGCAGACAAAACTACCTTGAAATAGTTTGCTGTTGATCTGAATATTAAGCGTGAAAAAGTAGAAGTACATATCTGAGGGCCAATGACTAAGAATCAAACTGCTCAGTGTGAATCAATCTCCTCTCTCTCTCTCTCTCTCTCTCTCTCTCTCTCTCTCTCTCTCTCTCTCTCTCTCTGTTGTGTCTGTCTGTCTGTCTGTCTCTGTCTGTCTGCCTGTCTCAGACGTTCGCCCAAAGATCATCTTCTGTAGGAGCTTGAAGCAGCTCAGCAGCTTTCCCTCGCCCTTAAATTGGATTTTGTTCTGTCGTTTTAATATTTTTCTATCAAATCAAAAGGACTTCTCTTTTGAAACATTGCTTATATTTTGTCACAGAAACGTCGTGTGTGTGTGTTGTGTGTGTGTGTGTGTGTGTGTGTGTGTGTGTGTGTGTATGTGTGTGTGTGTGTGTGTGTGTGTGTGTGAGAGAGAGAGAGAGAGAGAGAGAAGAGAGAGAGAGAGAGAGAGAGAGAGCGAGCGAGCGAGCGTGCGCGCGCACACGTGTGTGTGTAAGGAAGAAAACTGATTATAACTGAAAGTGGGGTATTAATAAATCTGAATTATTTTCAATTTTTTATTTTTTAAGTGTAACTTTAAAGAATGGCAAGATTCGAAAAAAAAAAAGTAGAAATAATAATCAGTGGTATATAGTGGAGTGCAAGAAAATCCTGCTTTTTATTTTACGGCAAAAACTGGGGTGAAATTGGACAGATCTGCCTTGAATCGTAAATTTTAGCAAAACGCATTCAGATTATAAAAGAATCTTATGTCGAGCACGATTTGCTAAACAGAAGAAGTGCTATGCTGATCTCATACACGTGGAGTGTATCTTTTTCTTAAACAAATAAAAGGCTGACAGCACGAAAACTGTTCAGTTCCTGTTTATAACTTATTTAAGCATTTTAGTGAATCGAATTCTCAAAATGATAATACTCATGAAGATATTGGAATCTATCAGTGCGAAACAAAAGATCTAGATGCTGTTTTTGATTCGATAACTGAAACTGAAAATGTTGCTACTAACTTGAAAAGTCCAAAAAACGA
>CM065727.1:33794773-33797273 GCA_033310375.1 Conus canariensis | reverse complement strand
ATTGCCGTCTTCCTGTCTGCCATCATGCCCGTCTTCCTGTCTGCCTTCATGCCCGTCTTCCTGTCTGTCCTGTCTTCCTTCATGCCCGTCTTCCTGTCTGCCTTCATGCCCGTCTTCCTGTCTGCCTTCATGCCCGTCTTCCTGTCTGCCCTGTCTGCCTTCATGCCTGTCTTCCTGTCTGCCTTCATGCCCGTCTTCCTCTCTGCCTTCATGCCCGTCTTCCTGCTTGCCTCTCTGTCGTGTCTGTCTATCTGCTTTGCTGCCGGTCGGTTTGTCTGTCTGTCTACCTGCCTGCCTGTTTCTCAGTTTTTGTCAGTGTTCGTCTTTCTTTCACCGTGCCCCTTCCCTCCCTCTGGAGACTCTTAGCACCCCCTTCCCCTCTCTGTCCTCTGGTTCAACGTCCACAGTGAGATCTACAGGTTAAGGACCTTTGTCTCCCCTGTCTTCTGACTCCCTCCCCTTCACCCCTTCTGTCCTTTTTTGTTTTTGGTTCAGTGTGTTTGTTTTTAGGCTAGAGTAGCTAGCTTGGCGACAGTCAACTTGTAGAGATGATTGTTCCTGTACTACTGCCATTTCTCTGTAGTGTTGTTGCTGTTGATTGTTCCTGTACTACTGCCATTTCTCTGTAGTGTTGTTGCTGTTGATTGTTCCTGTACTACTGCCATTTCTCTGTAGTGTTGTTGCTGTTGATTGTTCCTGTGCTACTGCCATTTCTCTATGGTGTTGCTGCTGTTGATTGTTCCTGTACTGCTGCCATTTCTCTATGGTGTTGCTGCTGTTGATTGTTCCTGTGCTGCTGCCATTTCTCTGTGGTGTTGCTGCTGTTGATTGTTCCTGTACTGCTGCCATTTCTCTATGTGTTGCTGCTGTTGATTGTTCCTGTACTGCTGCCATTTCTCTGTAGTGTTGTTGCTGTTGATTGTTCCTGTACTACTGCCATTTCTCTGTAGTGTTGTTGCTGTTGATTGTTCCTGTACTACTGCCATTTCTCTGTAGTGTTGTTGCTGTTGATTGTTCCTGTACTGCTGCCATTTCTCTGTGGTGTTGTTGCTGTTGATTGTTACTGTACTACTGCCATTTCTCTGTGGTGTTGTTGCTGTTGATTGTTCCTGTACTACTGCCATTTCTCTGTGGTGTTGCTGCTGTTGATTGTTCCTGTACTGCTGCCATTTCTCTATGGTGTTGCTGCTGTTGATTGTTTCTGTACTGCTGCCATTTCTCTGTAGTGTTGCTACTGTTGATTGTTCCTGTACTACTGCCATTTTCTCTGTGGTGTTGCTGCTGTTGATTGTTCCTGTACTACTGCCATTTCTCTGTGGTGTTGCTGCTGTTGATTGTTCCTGTACTGCTGCCATTTCTCTATGGTGTTGTTGCTGTTGATTGTTCCTGTACTGCTGCCATTTCTCTGTGGTGTTGCTGTTGATTGTTCCTGTACTGCTGCCATTTCTCTGTGGTGTTGCTGCTGTTGATTGTTCCTGTACCACTGCCATTTCTCTGTGGTGTTGTTGCTGTTGATTGTTCCTGTACTTCAGAACATTTCTATATGGTGTTGCTGCTGCTGATTGTTCCTGTACTTCAAACTATTACTTTATGGTGTTGCTGCTGCTGATTGTTCCTGTACCTCAAACGATTACTTTATGATGTTGCTGCTGCTGATTGTTCCTGTATCTCAAACTATTACTTTATGGTGTTGCTGTTGCATGTCCCTGTACTCCAAACCATTTCTATATGGTGTTGTTGCTTCTGATTGTTCCTGTACTTCAAACCATTTCTCTATGGTGTTGTTGTTGCTGATTGTTCCTGTATCTCAAACCATTTCTCTGTGGTGTTGTTGCTGCTGTTCATTGTTCCTGTACTTCAAACCATTTCTCTATGGTGTTGTTGTTGCTGATTGTTCCTGTATTTCAAACCATTTCTCTATGGTGTTGCCTGCTGCTGCTTGTTCCTGTACTTCAAACCATTTCTCTATGGTGTGTCTGCCGCTGATTGTTCCTTTACTTCAAATTATTTGTCTACGGTGTTGTTGCTGCTGATTGTTCCTGTACTCCAAACCATTTCTTTATGGTGTTGCTGCTGCTGATTGTTCCTGTACTTCAAACCATTTCTCTATGGTGTTGTTGAAGCTGATTGTTCCTGTACGTCAATCCATTTCACTGTGGTGTTGCTACTGCTGATTGTTCCTGTACTTCAAACCATTTCTCAATGGTATTGCTGCCACCGATTTTTCCTTTACTTCAAATTATTTGTCTATGGTGTTGTTGCTGCAGATTGTTCCTGTACTTTAAACCATTTCTCTATGGTGTTGTTGCTGCTGATTGTTCCTGTACTTCAAACCATTTCTCTATGGAGTTGTTGCTGCTGTTCATTGTTCCTGTACTTCAAACCATTTCTCTATGGTGTTGTTCCTGCTGATTGTTCCTGTACTTCAAACCATTTCTCTGTGGTGTTGTTGCTGCTGATTGTTCCTGTACTTCAAACCATTTCTCTATGGTGTTGTTGC
>CM065727.1:33779773-33789773 GCA_033310375.1 Conus canariensis | reverse complement strand
ATTCAGAAGGCAACCTGCTTACAGCCATGAGAGAGAGAGAGAGAGAGAGGAGAGAGAGGAGAGAGAGAGAGAGAGAGAGAGAGAGAGAGAGGGGGGGTATTTCTTTTTTTTTTTCATTGGCTTAATAATTTTTCATACTTGCCGTTACTGTTCTAGTAAAGTAGTACTTAATGACAACAAAACAACAACAACAACAACAACAACAACAAACCACACACATAGCAACCATCACCAAAAAACAAGCACTGACATCAACAATGAAATAAGCAAATAAAAGCAGAGCAGTTCAAACCAACAGAGAGAGAGAGAGAGGAGAGAGAGAGGAGAGAGAGAGAGAGAGAGAGAGAGAGAGAGAGAGAGATTTTTTAAAGAGCTATATAGCTCTTATTCTTTTCATACTTGCCGTCACAATTCTAGTAGACTAGTACTGAACGACAACAGAAACAAGAAACCAAACAAATAACAACCATCACCAAGACACAAGTTCTGATATCAAGAGTAAAATAAGCAAATGAAAACAAAGCAGTGAAAAGCAACAGAGAGAGAGAGAGAGAGAGAGAGAGAGAGAGAGAGAGAGAGAGAGAGAGAGAGAGAGACAGACAGACAGACAGACAGACAGACAGACAGACAGACAGACAGAGACATAGAGAGAGAGAAACAGACGGACAGGCAGAGGTGCGCACGAGTGAGTGGAAGAGGAGATTTACGCTGGGGGGGGGGGGGGGGGGGGGGGGTAATGAGAGGATAGACGGAGATCGAAGGGGTAAAGGGGTGGGGGGGTGGGGTTTGTGGTACAACTTTGGCCCAGTTGAATGTCAGCAGACTCAACTGCAGGTGAAGACTGATCCTCGGCAGTGGCTTGGGGAAAACGCGAGTTTGACTTGAATTTTTTTCCCCCGTTTTAGTATGATTAACCTGATATGAGAGGGACGGTAGTAAAGGGGAGGGGGGGGGGGGGGGGGTGAGAAGGGGGGTTCACAGACAGAGAGAGAAAGACAGGCTGGCCTTCTGTCTGTCTGTCTCTCTCTCTCTCCGTCTCCCCCCCCCACTCTCTCTCTCTCTCTCTTTCTCTCTCTCTCTCTCTCTTACTGTGTCTGTCTCAGTCTGTCTGTCTGTCTGTCTGGTCTGTCGTCTTCTCTCTCTCTCTCTCTCTCTCTCTCTCTTTTTGAGTACTTCATATGTACATTTTTGTAAATTTTGGTATTATTATGTCTTATGATTTTTTTTTTAAGCGAACGAACTTGGCATGCTGAAAGAGAACTGTCACCGCTTGCCCTTCCAGGACAAACTTATTCTCTGTCAAACACCGATCTTATGACGTTGAAGTTCTTACTTTGCAGATGCTTGATCTGGTGACGTATTAGTTCCTTCGCATTGGACACCTATAATCTGATGAGTGTTAGTACCTTTATTTTATATACCGCGTCTGATGACGTGTTAATTCCTTCACATTAGTGCTGTTATCTGATGACAGTGTTAATTCCTTTACATCAGTAACCTTATCTGATGACGTGTTAACTCCTTCACGTCAGTGACCTTGTCTGATGACGTGTTAATTCCTTCACGTCAGTGACCTTGTCTGATGACGTGCTAATTCCTACACGTCAGTGACCTTATCTGATGACAGTGTTAATTCCTTTACATCAGTAACCTTATCTGATGACTTGTTATTCCTTCACGTCAGTGACCTTACCTGATGATATGTAATTCCTTCACGCCAGTAACCTTATCTGATAACGTGTTAGTTCTTTCACATCAGTGACCTTATCTGATGACGTGTTACTTTCTTCACCTCAGTGACCTTATCTGGTGACGTGCTCATTCCTTCACATCAGTGACCTTATCTGGTGACATATTTGTTCCTTCATATTAGTTACATTATCTGGTGACGTTTCAGTTCCTTCATATTTGTTACATTATCTTCTGACGTGTTGGTTCCTTCATATTAGTGACCTTATCTGGTGGCGTGTTAGTTTCTTCATATTAGTGACCTTATCTGGTGACGTGTTAGTTACTTCATATTAGTGACCTTATCTGGTGACGTGTTAGTTCCGTCATATTAATGACCTTATCTGGTGACGTGTTGGTTCCTTCATAGTAGTGACCTTGTCTGGTGACGTGTTAGCTTCTGCACACACGTCATTTGAACTGTGGGAAATGTTAGATCCTTGACATTAGAGGCGCACTGAGAAGGGGGGTGGGGTGAGGGTGTGTGTATGTGTGGAGAAACCAGCAAAACAGGATAGTTAAATGTTGAAACCATTTTGTCATCAATATTGAATGAGAGTGGGTTTCGTTAGAATGGATTTGCTTTTGCTGTGTCGTCCAGTTTTTGCGTCAACGTGGATGGTGTTTCTTCGTGCGCGTGCGCGGTATGTGTGTGTGTGTGTGTGTGTGTGTGTGTGTGTGTGTGTGTGTGTGTGTGTGTGTGAAACGAAACGAAACGAAACGAAATGAAACAATTTTTTTTATTTAACCAGGGTAATGAGATAAGCAATATAAATGCTTTTTTCCACCCAGCCCTTGGGCAAAAGGAAAGAAGTAATTCATAGCAAATCAAGGAAAATATGTAGAAGAAGAACAACAACAAGCAAACAAAGAAATAACATGATAATACAAAATTCAATGCAAATAAACTGCTGTCATCACCACTGTCAAACGAACGCAGTGGGAAAAATGTGGACATAGGGTAAACGGGGAAAGGCAGGGGAAGGAATTGGGCGGAGGGGGGTGGAGGTGGGGGATGGGGTGAGGATTAAGAGAAGGACAGCATACAGCAATGATACACACACACACAAAATAAAAACAAACAAACAAAAAAACCCACAAGAAAACACGCGCGTGCGTTTTTGTTTGCGTTTATGAGTGTGTGTGTGGTTGTGTTTGCGTGTTTTTTTAAAATTTCCTTTATCTGGTTTTTTTTTTGGGTGCTGTCTTTTCGTGTTTGCTTTCTGTTAAACAAAGGACAGGAAACAGAAACAACAAGAACAGCAACAACAACAACAACAACAACAACAAAACAGTACCAAGACACACAGGCAGTGCAAAGCACACCCGGTGGCCGAGAATAGTCGTTTCGTTGTTATGACACCAGCTATCATCACTGACTTAGAAGAAAAAAAAAGAAAAAAGAAGAAAAAACCAGTCTTTCAAGAACGCTGCTTTTTCTCAGCAACAGCGACAACAACCGCATCTCTGGAATATTTTCATGATTCGAGTTATTTTCAAACTGCCTCTGCATCCGTTCCCGACAACCGGAAAGACCAGACTGTCGTTTTTGTTTTGTTTTGTTTTGTTTGCTTACGTTATATATCGATTTTTCCTACCCGCCGGCACTTGTACAAACAAGGTTGATAGCGTTGTCGTCAATGTCTTCACGGGGAAAATGTCAAGGGGATTTGTCGCGAAAAGGTCTGAGTTACTAGTAGTGGCGGGGTTTGTTGCCTGCTTGCTGCTGCCTCTGTGTGTGTTGTGTGTGTGTGTGTGTGTGTGTGTGTGTGTGTGTGTGTGTGTGGTGTGCGTGCGTGTGTGTGTGTGTGTGTGTGCTGGATCGGTTTCCCTCCCTGGTGTTGTTGTGCGCCGATACATATGGCTTGAATTATTCGTGCGCTTTTGAGAGAAGAGAGAGAGAGAGGAGAGAGAGAGAGAGAGAGAGAGAGAGAGAGAGAGAGAGGGGTGGGGGCTGGGAGGGAGGAGGGGTACGCAGGAGGGGGGTGGGAGAGGGCTTGGGACAGAGAGAGAGAGAGAGAGAGGGAGAGGGAGAGGGAGGGTGAGTGGGCATGCATACCAGACGGAATAATAAGGTAGGGTATTCGCGCGCGCTTTGGGTGTCTCTCTCTCTCTCTCTCTCTCTCTCCTCTCTCTCTCTCTCTCTCTCTCTCTCTCTCTCTTTCTCTCTCTTTGTGTGTGTGTGTGTGTGTGTGTGTGTGCGTGCGGCGTGCGTGCGTGCGTGGCGTGTGTAAACCCACTTTTTTTGTTGTTGCATAGATCCGGCCGTATTTGTACTATCGGAAATATTTTCTTCAAGAATATATATATATATATATACCCTCTATACAGCAGATATGAAAAATAAAAATCAACGTTTCACAGGTAGATGACCGATAAATCGAGTTTTTAATATGTTGCCAAAGCGTAACAATTCGTCTGAGATCACATTTGTTTCGCTTAAATGAAGGTATTTTTTAAGCGCCAAAATAGTAAATAAACATTTTATATTCTTTCCGTAAATGCGTTTAAAAACTCAGTCAAGCCAGTTTTAGGTGTATATGTGTGCGTATGTATGTATGTGTGTATGTATGTATGCACACACACACACACACACACACACACACACACACACGTATGCATGTGTGTGTGTGTGTGTGTGTGTGTGTGTGTGTGTGTGTGTGTGTTTGCGCGCGCGCGCGCGTGCGTGCGCGCTTGCTAGTGTGTGATTGACAATCATTGTATTACAGGCATTGTCTCCTTGCTGTCATAGGAAAGTCGTCGGCTTTTTTTTTTTTCGTGCGTGTGTCTGTGTATGTTTGAATAAAGGCCTAAATGTTTCATATTGATATTCATTGTTTTACATTGTTCAGTAGTGTTCTGACAGCTCTTACTGTGCCTGGTTATTGATTACTATTTAGCCCTTCCGCCATCCTACTCTGTCAGTTAATGTCAACGCACTTATGTGATGTGGACGGGAAAAAAAAACGCGAAGAAAATCATAATGAAGGAAGTTATTTATGAGCTGTTTGTATATGGCTGGGCAAATTCGAATTCTAAACGGAATTGGAAAGGATTGTTGAAGATGATTTTTACACTAAAATTTGGTGAGAAGCTTTTAAGGCTCTGGGCACTCAATGTATTTTGGTGGTTAACCCTTTCCCGGCTGCCGATGATTATGCTCATCAATTAGAGACCATAGCATCCTCATGATGACATGGGGCAGACAGATGAGGTGTCTATATATCACTGTCTGTCGTTTCCTCATTGACATAAGAGTACAGTTGACTCTGGTAAAAGAACGAGAAACTTCAAGTCTACGCAGAGGATAGTTATTTTCCTTCAAATCTTGCGAAGCACTCTTATTCAGTATAGTTCAGCAGTCGGAACTCAAGGACATCTATCTTATCATTCTACTGAGTTCAGTTTTGAAGGTGTCTAACTTCAGTCTGTGAAACAATGGAATTATATACTAGAAGATATATTTCAAGATAGGTTTCCTCGAACATTTTCATGTAAAATGTTTTTATTTTTTTAGTATTTTTCTGATTTTCCGGTCATGCAAGTATCGATTTTAGTCACTCTTTAAAGTGATGCTAAAATGCTTCTCATTTTACACATTGATGTCCTGGAGTAAGTAATTCCACTGTTTCAACATGATTTTTTTTTTTTTTTGGGGGGGGGGGGGGGGGGTGTCGTTCTTTTCATTGCCATACCTGCCAAATGAACGTTATCAATTCGGAATTGATATGTCCGGAAAAATGTGAAACTACTCCTTTTTCAGATCAGCGTACGATTTTTAGTATTAATTTTACAAATCATTCTGTTCTAGCGCCAAAGGGCATGGGTTTGCAAAGCGTTTGAAACAGATATAGAAACAACGCAACTGATAACTTGACATACAGGAACAGGTAGATCAAGCACGAAAGCCGGTGTGATATTTCGCAACGACAGTGGACCCATTGTTATCGATGTTAGGTAGTTTGTGTATCTTAAGGGCTGGGATTACAAACCCAGTTCCTGTGTGCTGATTGTCCAGCTCTCATCTATCAGTGTAACGTTCAGGTATTGCTGATAGTGTTCGTTATTATTATCGTCATCATTGTTAAGAACATTGATACACCTAATCAACTGAATGCCATTGGCGTTTACAATAAACAAGAACGCAAATTGAATTACAAGCCAAATTAATCTGAACAACAGACAGTACACAACACGCACCCTACAGCCACAGGCCCCGTTCCATATCCACACGAACTACCACCCAGCCTCACCCTATTACCCTCCCTCTCCACCCATCTCCCTCTTATCGAAAAAGGAGAAGCTTACCCAGTTACTATTGGATAAATAAACACGGGCATCCAGACACACAGCACTCCCGAAAACAGGGCTGGCAGTATTTATGTATGTGAATCAGATGAGAAAAATGGAAAGAAAAAAATTCAAATTTGATTTAAAAGAGAATATGGTGGCTGAGTGTCTGAGTTGATGTGGGAGATTGTTCCAGGTAAATGGGTCGTGATAAGCAGAAGAACGCTGACCGAAAGTTTTAGTATCGACATGAAGACGGAGTTTATGATGTTGGATGTCCGCAGATTAAAGGTGTTCGCTATTTGTCACACCTGTTTAGTCAGCATCAGAATCACGTTGTGTTGAATTTCAACATCAAAACCAGGCTTTCTAGTTATCAGCATGATACTCAGGTTCGTTATTGTCGACAACAGAATCAGGCTTGTTCTTGACAAGTCAAAAAATCAGACTGGTACAAACAAGATTCAAACTCAGACTTGTATTGTTAGCATCAAAATAAGACTTCTGTGCGCAACACCCAAATCATACATGCATGGTCAGCGTCAAAATCAGTCTTGTGTGGTCACTTTCAAACTCAGACTCGCTTCGTGAACACCTAAATCAGATTTGTATAGTCAGCACTCAAATAAGACTTGTATTGTCAGCATCAACATCAGACTTCGAGTGTGTCAACACTAAAATCAAACTTACATAGCAAACATGATCAGACTCGTACATACAACACCAAAACAAGGCTTGCGCTATTAAAAGAAAAATCAGACATATGATCAACAACGAAATCAGAGTTGTCAGCAGCAGCAGCAGCAGATTAGTATAATCAGCTTTAAAATCCATACGTTGCCTCTCTTTCAGTGGTTTTGCTGTAAATCAAGGATTAAGAAGATGCATTGTTTGCCAGCGGGTGTTAACCTCAAAAAACTGGAGAGAGAGAGAGAGGAGAGAGAGAGGAGAGAGAGAGAGAGAGAGAGAGAGGGGGAATAGGTTCAAATCAACGGTCTGTAGGTTGTCTAGGTTATCATTTCATGTTCTTACCCCTACGCCACGGCATCCAGTGATGGAAAGACAGAACTGAAGAAATCTCTCTCTCTCTCTCTCTCTCTCTCTCTCTCTCTCTCTCTCTCTCTCTCTCTCTCTCTCTCTCGTGTGTGTGTGTGTGTGTGTGTGTGTGTGTGTGTGTGTGTGTGTGTGTGTGTGTGAGAGAGAGAGAGAGAGAGAGAGAGAGAGGGGGGGAGAGACTGCGCGCTTGCGTGAATGTGTGCGTTTGTGCGCGCGCGCGCGCGCGCGCGCGCGCGGCGCGTGTGTGTGCGTGTGTGTGTTGTTGTTGTTGTTGTTGTTGTTGCTGTTGTTCCGTTTTACGTCTTTCTACTAAAAGTGACATCAGACTATAATTATGTTTAGGGGATGGTTCCTTGTTTGTTCTGTGTGCTCTGTGCTGTCATATCAGCTAGACGATTCGGTGTCGCAAGCATCATTCATTTGGAGTTATGAGCATGTATTTGTTTTCTTGTGGGAGCAAGAGTTACTCTACTTGTTTGTTGTTTATATGTTAGAGGATATGGAAGGTGCTTATGAATCTGTGTGATGCTGATTGTAGATGTTCTGATAACGTGTTTTAGGGGCGACAATCTATGACGAAGCTATAAGAATAAGCGTAAGGGAATTTTTTTTTCTTTTATAAACGTGAACATGTACTGTAAATGTGTGTGTGTGTGTGTGTGTGTGTGTGTGTGTGTGTGTGTGTGTGTGTGTGTGTGTGTGTATGTGTGTGAGTGAGCACGCACACGCGCGTCTGTGTGTGTGAGCGCTTGAGCGAAATTCCGGGCGGTGTACACTTAAAGAAAAATGTTACATAATAGAAGAGGAATGCTTTTATCATTTTAAGGAGTAAAAAAAAAAGCCATCGAGGATAAATACCCACTAAACTGCATAACAAACTTTGGCAGTTTGGTTTAAGAAGAACTGAGAAGAAAAATAATCAAAGACACAGCTGTGACAGTATTGAATGTCTGAATCCATGAACAAGTTTCTGAAACTTTTACCTGATGCTTTATATGTAACAGTACAGCGTTCTGTTAAATGTGAAGAAATGTTAAAGGGAGCCGAACCTTTGATATTTTGGGCTGCCCTTTCCGCAGGCTGGTGGACCCTCTCATTTTATGAAATTCCACACTGAGATGGCACCGACAACAAGCACCCTTCACGGACAAAAGATGTATTATATGATGCAGTGTTGTCCGTCGTCTCCAAACGAACTTTTGAATTTGAAGACTGGATCGCATTAAGAACTGATTTGCTTCGGAATCGGTACATTCCAGAACCTGGCAGATATTGATCGGGAACTGCAGAGTGTACATTAGAGACTTGAGGATGGTAGCCAAGCTTGGCACTAAAAATGAAAAAAAAAAATCTGCCAAGAGGATACAATGTCTGATCTTTTAAATCGGGTGTGAGGAAAGCCTCATCTTTAGTGCCTGAGGCATTAGATATGAGATGCTTCCGCAAGATCCTTGGCATCTCATACAAAGACCACATTTCCAAATTGAAGGTCCAGACCAGGGTAAGGCAAGCCATTGAACCATACGAAGACCTGTTGTCCACAGTGAAAAGAAGGAAAATGAGATGATATGGTCATGTATCAAGATGAACAGGACTTGCCAAAATCACCACTCAACTAGGAACAGTGCGAAGAGACATAAGGAGAGGAAGACAGAGAAAGAGATGGCAGGGCAACATCAGTGAATGGACTGGCCTCACACTCAGCAACTGCCTAAGAGCGTCTGAGAACCGGGAGGAGTGGAGGAAGCTGGTTGCGAAAACTTCTGTGGTGCCCCAACGGCCTCAAGACTCCGGGATAGTGATGGGCGAGTTGATTGTGAAAGCAGCTCCTGTCCTACCGTTATTTAGCACTTAACCGTCTCTAGTTGAAAAAAAAAAGTCTTGTATTGATTTCCTTAATGAATGCATCAACTTTGTCAGTAAATTAGGTGAATCATTTTTTTTTCTCCAGATTTGCATGACCCATATCGAAGGTAGGTTTAGTTTCCAACCATCTTGCAACTGGTGAAAACGATGGTTCCTTACCGATTTTGGTTTTGTGTTGGAATATTGAAGAAGAGTCGAAGCATATGTAGTGAATTGATTTAATGGATTGTATTTCTCGAAGACGCTTTCCAAAATTTGATTTTCTGAATTTAGACGGACTTGAGCGGAAACTGTTTTGTTGAAAAACTTTTAAAAACAAATTTGGTAGCAGGTGATTTCCGAAGCTCGATGAGTGGAAACTCCGATTTCACTACATGTACCCAAGTTCGATGTATGTGTTGGGACTCCAAAGGTCAGTCTGTAAGCTTCGCAATCAATACTCTGCAAATTATTCAATAAATGATGTACTGCACTGAAATATATTTACTGGCATAGGTCAGGCCCAAGAGCATATGATAAAACAGCTAAAGTCATTGTATCTTGCCCCCACAATATTGCTATTTAAAAAAAAAATTATTTGAGACACGTTTTTCTTATTTTATGCACAATATATGCGATATGTAGACTCCGTGAGTGTTTAAAAGTTAGATCCGCCATTAAAATATCCAATAATGTTCGATGAATTACGGTAATATTGTTAATATTAATGATAGTGGGAAAGTGTGAGCGATGTGAGTGAGTGAGTGAGTGAGTGAGTGTGTGTGTGTGTGTGTGTGTGTGTGTGTGTGTGTGTGGTGTGTGTGTGTGTGTGTGTGTGTGTGAATGCGCGCGTGCGTGTGTATGTATCAGTGAAGGCGGGCATGTGCTCGTGTGTGTGTGTGTGTGTGTGTGTGTGTGTGTGTGTGTGTGTGTGTGTGTGTGTGTGTAAGTGCGTGCGTGCGTGTGTGTGTATGTGCATGCGTGTGTGTGCGCACGCGTGTGTTTGTGTGTGTGTGTAACTGAAGTTCTCTCTTTCTCTGTCTGTCTGAGTGATTGCGTGCGCTTGTGTGTGTGTGTGTGT
>CM065727.1:33772273-33774773 GCA_033310375.1 Conus canariensis | reverse complement strand
TGGATAGACGTTAAATTGAAGACAACAAACAACAACACACACACACGCACGCCACGCACGCACGCAACGCACGCACGCACGCATGCGCGCGCGCACACACACACACACGCTATAAGCAAACCATGTCAGTGCAAAATTTCGAAGGCAATGAAAGGAGAAGAAACAAAAAAGTCCTGAAAATATTGAAGCAGATTTTGTCGAAGACTAATTTTTTTTTATAAAGGGGTTGTTTTTAATGTGTGTCGGATCCCACTTGAAAAACCCCATCCCCTTTCTTTAAAATTTCAACAGTTTTTCCCCGAGTACTCTGGCTTTTTGGTTGTTGTTGCTGTTGTTGTTTTTTTTTGTTTTGTTTTTTTCTTGGGGAAAAAAGCATCTTTCAGAGGTTTGCAAAAAAAAGGGGGGTTTTCCAGGTTTTACTTAGAGTACATGATCCCTGGTCATTTTTTTTTTCTTTTTTCTCTCTTTTCCCTCCCCCCAAAATCTTATTTTTCCTCTTTCGCGTGCGTGCGTGCGGGCGTGCTGCGTGCTTTGCTTGGGGGGTGCGTGCGTGGTGGTGTTTTTGTTTTGTGGGGTGGGTGTGTGGTGTGTGTGTGTGTGTGTGTGCGCGCGCGCGTGTGTTGTTTTATGTATGTGTTTGTTTTTTAAAAAAAGCAAATTTTAAAAAACATTTTCTACAGGAAAAACCCCCAAAAATTTTGTGGTGGGTTTTTTTATTTTTACTTAGTATTTTTTTTGTTTATTTTGGGGGTCGCCTTTAATTAAGGACCACTTATACACGTTAAAAAAAAACTAAAAAGAAAAAAAAAAACAAACGACAAAACTTTATAAAATTTTTAATTTCATTATTGAAAAAATTTTTTTTGCCCATTTTTCAAAAAAAAATCTTTTTTCGATTGACGGGGGGCCCCTGAAGGGGAAAACCCCCCAAAATGACTTTTTCCAACAAAAAGATTTTTCTTTAAAAGTTGAAAAAAACCGAGTCCCCCCCCCTTGTGTTTGCCCCCCCACAACCCAAACACGCGTGCCCAGGGGGTTGTTAAATTTTTTTTTCCCTTTTGGGTTAATGAGTCCCTGGGGGGGGGTTTTGCCCACCCCTGCTGCGGGTAGTGCAGCGTCCTGTCGTTTTCCCGGGGAACAGGGGTTTTTTTTTAATCTCCCCCCCAAGTTCCCCCAGATGTTTAAATTTTGGGTTTATGTCCGGGCTGTTTCCCGGCCCCGGGAATCCTGGTGATTTCCAGCTTGCCCCCCAAAAAAAGGGTTTTCCCGGCTCGAAAAGTGTGGGGTGGCATTATCGTCCCTAACACAGCCTGGCCCCAATCTGCTGGGGGGGCTGGGGAAAACCCAAAGGGGCCCTTTAAAAAAAACCTGCCCGGGAGCGGTTTGGGCCCCCCAGGTTGCCCTCCCCCATGGACAGGGGATCTTTGGGGCTGCTGATGCCCCCCCCCCATGACGGAGCCCCCACCAAAAAGGATACCTCCCGGAGACGTCATTGCCAGCTGTCCCTAGGGGCCGCCCCACCTAAAGCGGGGCCCCTTGTGGCTTCAACTGGAACTTGGGGTCATCGGTGGGAAAAAACCCCCCCCGCCACTGAGCCCCAAATCCCTGTTCGTAAAGGGGCACCAGGCCAGGCGACGTGCCCCGGGGGGCCGCAGTCAGTTTTTTGGTTTTTTTGGAAAGGGGGGGCCCCGCTCGAAGGTTTGGGAGCATTGAGGCCCCCCCGTTTTGGGGAAATTAAAACACGGGGGGTTTTAGTGGCAGCGGGGGCCCACGCCTGTGGGTTGGGGTGGTGGCCTGGTCCAAAGGGGCATGTCTGCGGGTGAACCGTCTTTTCTTGCAGGGGTTTTTCTTTGGCTGGCCGGGGGGGGTCTTCTTTGCTTTCCCCCTGGCTTGAAAAAAGTTCTCCAGCCAAAAGATGAGGAATGGGACATTTTTAGTCTTTTTGGCCACTTTTCGAAGCCAACTGGGTCCCGCGCCATGCAATCGCCCGGGGGCCCGTCAAAAAAACGAAAGCTTGCGTTTGGGGGTTTTTTTTGTTTGAAGGGAAATTTTCCGGGGGGGCTTTTAGGGGCTTTAGTCAGTTAAAAAGTCTTTCAAAAATTGGTTTTTTTCACGGGGCATTTGGAATTTTAGTGCCAAAAAGTTTTTTTGCAGTGTTCATCTTGCTTAAAAAAAAAGAAATTTTTACAACAATCTGCAACTTTCAACCCCCCCCTGCTTTCCCCCGTAAAAAAGACAGCTTTCGCAAGCTTTGGGAATCTCGGGTTTAACCCCCCTTAAAAATTTTCCCCGTGAAGTCTTCGAAAAAAAAGCATTGTTGTTTTTTGGCCAATTTTTAAAAAAAAAGGGGGCCTTTTTTTTTTGGGGGTTTTTTTAATTAAAATTCGTGTATTTTTTTTAGGAGCTAAGGGATGTACAGATTTGATGTTTTGTGTTCCTTTAAAAAAAGGGGGCCTGGGCCCTCCCCTTAAATTAAAGGAGGAGGGTTGGGCCCATAACC
>CM065727.1:33757425-33772173 GCA_033310375.1 Conus canariensis | reverse complement strand
CACCCCTCCTCCTCCTCCTCCACCACCAGCGGAACATCGACTGCCCGCAGCACCTGGAGCAGGAACGCAATCATCACTCGCCGCCTCCACGCCCTCCCCCTTCCCTTCCCTCCCCCTCCCCTCCCAACCCCATCCCTTTCCACGTTCAATCCCCTACCTCATTCACCTCTACGTCACATCCCAGCCAACGCTGTGGCTCTGACATCATAAGCGCCTGTTAAAAAAAGAAAAGAAAAGGAAAGGGGGGGGGGGAGGGGAGAGAGAGAGAGAGAAGGAGAGAGAGAGAGAGAGAGAGAGAGAGAGGAAAAGCTTGTCAGACAACACACAAGGTTTAATTTTGTTTTTACTTCTTTTTTTTTAAGCAGATATCGATGAACTGACAGAATCCTCCGGAGACTTAAACTGACCCGATCAACATTCTCGGTATATTTATTCACCATTGTTTGTGGAATTGAAAAGGTTTCTTTTCATTTCAAAACACACACACACACACACACACACACACACACACACACACACACACACACACGCGCGCGCACGCACGCACGCACGCACACACACACACACACACACACACACACACACACACACACACACACACACACACACTTCCCCCTCTTCTCTCTCTCTCTCTCTCCTCGAAGAAGAAGAAGAAGAAGAAGAAGAAGAAGAAGAAAGAGAGAAAGAAAACTACAGATAACAATGACGGAAAAATGCTGAAAGTGCGCTCTCTCTCTCTCTCTCTCTCTCTCTCTCTCTCTCTCTCTCTCTCTCTCTCTCTCTCTCTCTCTTCTCTCTCTCCGCACACACATGCACGCAGACAGAGAGATAGAGACAGAGACAGAGAGACTTAGTTCTGTATGAGAATGATAAAGCCACATCAACAAGGAATTGTTATCTTCGATCCGATCATTCTGTCGAACGCTTTGACTCTAGAAACAAACTGAAACTCCTGTAAAAATCAAGGGGCAAAAAAAAAAAAAAAAAAAAAAAAATCAGCATTTTCAGATCAACTTACGAAATCACTATCCAAACTGAAAGAAACAAGCGTTTCTAGAAAATATCTTATCTTATTCGGTCTTTCCATAAAAGCGGTGTACGTGTACAAAAATTCAGGAAACTGAAAAGGAATGTGTGGAGGTTTCGACAGGACACAGGAGGAGGAGGAGGAGGAAGAGAGGAGGGGAGGAGGAGGAGGAGAGAGAGAAGAAGTAGAAGAAGAAGAAGAAGAAGGAGACGAAGAAGAAGGAGGGGAAGAAAAAGAAGAAAGAAGAAGGAGGAGGAGGTGGAGAAGGAGGAGGGAAGGGGAGGGGGAGGAGAACCAGGAAAAGAAGAAGAAGAATGTGATGTTGATTTCATATAATAACAACTCATTGCTACGTAACCTGTTTGTTGTTGTGATTTGACAGAAATATGTCCCCCCCCCCCCCCCCTCCCTCCCCCCGAGGAGGAGGAGAAGAAGAAGAATATGATGATGATTTCATGTAGTAATGATTCACTGTGACGAACCTGTTTGTGTTGTGATTTGACATAAATATGCCCCCCCCCCCCCCCCCCCCCCCTCCTCCCCCCGGTTTCTGGAAAATAAACCACCGTCTATATAGATACTGGCTGCAGCCGAGAACCAGTCTGTCAAACACACTGTTAGTACCTCCTACATCCCCACTTCTGAGCCAAGCACCCACAGAAGCGCACGGACCCATCAGTCCTTCACTACATCATTCAACCTTGATTTCATACCAGTCGGACTCGGAGCTACAAACAAGATAAAGCAATTCGTGTGGAACACACACACGCGCAAGCGCGTGCGCGCGCACGCACGCACGTGCACGCACACCACACAACACACACACACACACACACACACACACACACACACACACGACGCACCCACCCACACACACCCAACACACACACACACACCACACACACAAACGCGCGCGCGCTTTTTATTTATGGTATCTACAAATATTGTTAACAGCATCCACAGTTTCACTATTTCCGACAAAACGGGATATATATATCCTGTTTTGTCGGAAATAGTGATTACAACACACACACACACACACACACACACACACACACACACACCACACACACACACACACACACACAGTAACCGACTCCCTCACTACCTTGCCATGCCTCGTCTAGTCTTTACTGAAAAGCTGTTTCCTTCCATTATCTCTGTCACCGACACGCAGGACTAGAATATCACCGCATCAACGGAAATAATCACATGGTTCTATTCACAGAAAACCTACAACGTGCCGTCGATCTCTGCTTACCGCAGGTGACCAGTTAGCCAATTGGTCTTCTACTTAGAGAATAACCACATTTACTGTATTTCTGGCCACCTCGTGGTCAAAAATAGGTGGACTTCTTTGAGGAAGAAATTACTTAAGAAATAATCCCATTTTCTGAAACCTTATTTACACCGCGCTCAAAAATAGGCGCACTGCTCTGAGTCGGAAAATTACTTAAGAAACAATCATATTTTCCTGGTCAAAAATAGACATCTTGGGTCCAAATACAGGTGCAGGCTTTTAAGAAACAATCACATTTTCTTGGTCAAAAATAGACATCTTAGGTCAAAAACAGGTGCAAGGCTTTCAGTGTGTGTGAGTGTGGATAATGAATAGACAGACAGACAAACAGATAGATAAAGTCGCCGAATAGAATGAAATGGAGTGCCAAACACAAGCACATACAGATAAACTAATGTGGATAAGTGAGTTCCAAATAATTACATTAATAATTTTTAAAAAAACACACACATACACACACCAGGTAAGCGAAATATTCATAAACGGAACAGCGATGGAACGTCTTCGACGATGCTGTTTACCTGTTCCAGCATCATCTTAACGACTGGCAAGAACACTTTCAAGACGAAAAGTCTGGAACCGGAGAGCAAGCATCGAATGTGGAAGACATTAACTGAACAAATGTTTTAAAATGTCAACCGGACCCTCAGCTTTCCTTTTTCTTTTTTGGTTTTAATATAATTTTCCAAAAAAAAAAATAAGTATCGCATTACAACTACTACAGAACGAAAATGCATTTTTTCTTTTACCACGAGGTTTAGATGTACGTATTAGTTAAGGACTCTACACTGCTTGATCTCCACAAGACATATATAGCATAAAGAACCTGTCCACAAACGCCTTGCCATCAAGTTGAACCTGAACAGGTGAAAATGTCAAACATCAGAAAAAGACGGCTTTAAACGAATCTGTATTCAGGTACAAAAATAGCGAATAAATGAACTGTGAGCGTAACAAGCCAAAGCTTATAGAATATACTAGGAGCACATAGCTATTTATGAATACTTGACTGCAACAAAAATTGACTGACAATAACAATGCGAAACAAACAATCAATCAAAACAAAACAAAGACTATTCGACAAGGAATGAATTAAAGTACGGCAAGCATGGAACGATGATCAACTCTAACAATAAGTCAATAAATAAACAGAAACACTGAAAATGACCAGACACACCGGGCAACTCTATGCATCTTTTAATGGCCAAGTCAAGAAAAGATTCGTATAAGTGCTAACAAGCAACCCTGTTAATCCGTGCAAAAGTCAAGCAAATCATGTCTAAATATCACTATGATAACCATTGATATTACAGTATGTATTCTGAGTTTAATATAAACATGCGCATGTGTATGTGTGTGTGGTGTGTGTGTGTGTGTGTGTGTGTGTGTGTTGTGTTGTGTGTTGTGTTGGTGTGTGTGTGTGTTGTGTGTGGTGTGTGTGTGCGCGCGCGCGCGCGCGCGCGCGCGCGCGCGCACGCGAAAGAGCATTTATCAAAATGAATGAGAACTACGTTGCAAAATTAATCTTGTGAAACTCCACTTGATCAACAGTCATTAACATACTTAAAGAAGGAATAACATTTTATTACAGTCTTGTAACAGTAGATGGTAACATCACCAAAACCAAAAAAAAAAAAAAAGAAAAAAGGAAACAAAAAACTCTGATAAGAAGAAAGGTTCAAATAAAAGCGGATATAGAATATCACGCGCGCACGGGCGCGCGCGCGCGCACACACACACACACACACACACACACACACACACACACACACACACACACACACATATATATATATATATATATATATATATATATATATATACACACGTGCGCTGGTGCGAAACAAAATCAAAGATAAAAAACTCAAAACCATAGCAAGTCAGACTGACACAGAAAATATAACACCCCAAAAAGGCCCATGAAATATACTGGATAAAATGAGTGTTGAAAATGACAACACATGTTCTTCCTGTGAACAAAAACATGAAACCGTTTTCTTTTTCAGGATTGTGGGTATGTCACAGGAGCTTCAGTTGCACGTTCAAATGGCCGTTAATGATTCAAATAATGACGCCTTATCCTCCAATCTCAGCAGGCCGATGTGGTTTGTTGTTGTTTTTTGTTGTTGTTGTTTTTTGTTTTGTTTTGTTTTGTTTTTTGACAGGTTTAGGTGTTTGGAGATAGATCAAATATGACACATTCGACTCGATTATGTTAAACAAAAAGGTTTGTCTTCGTCAATGTACCAAAAAAAAAAAAAAAACACACCACCAGCAGTAGCAGCAGTTCTAGCAGTAGTTAGTGCAGAATCTCTTCAACAGATCACACGTGGAGATGAAGAAACACATGTGAAGCCTTAACAAATCATCTATGTCTAAAGCAAATGTGGTGTTCCAGAGATTCTCTTTTTTTTTTTAACTTGCAAAGAATAAAGATACAGAGACGGTTTCTACAGGCAACAAACTGATGTGGGCAATATGCAGAAACATGCCACTATCCTGATCCTGATGTTCTGATTACATGTCAACTCAAGCAGATTGCCCATCACCAAAAGACAGAGCCAAAGGACCTGGCAGCCCAAATATTGGTCAGTCTCCTTGGATACTCTCGTTATTGTTCAGTTCACGGCAGAACAATCCAAAGCCATGCGATCAGAGGAATCAGTTCACCGTCTTCAAGGTAAGGTAAGGTAATGTTGCTTATAGCCCAGCTACCGTACAGGGCCGTACAGGGCCGTCACAAAAAAGGATTTTGAAAACCTTCCGCTTCCTCTTCTGAAATCATCATGGACTAGAATTTCATCATATGAACAGGGACCATTCCATTACTGTAATAGGAATGTTTAAAAAAAAAACTGAAATCAGACACATTTGAAAGAACAGCCACCATCGGTGTTGTTCCAGGTAAAGAACGACCCGTTTTGAGCTGGAACAAAATTACAGGAGCTACAACTCATCTAGCAACGTAATTAAAACTCGGCAGATCTTCATCGGTTAAACGAGTTTCCGGAGTTATTCATAGGTTTAGGATGCCTCGAACACTCCAAAACCAAACCCCACTCTGATGGAAAGGTCCAGCCAGTTGCACAAGCATATTGAAGCACACCATGGAACATGCAAAAAGAAGAAATTGCGAAACACTTTGAGCAAGGCGTGAAGGAGAAGGCTACAAGTCCTACACTTGGGGTGTAGCTGTCCCCCAAACAAAGCAGCCTGGGAAAGCGTGTGTGTTGACAAGCGAGCTGCAAACCAAGCAATGAGACGGGAAAGACCTAGCGCCTCACTCTTTGATGAAAACATTACTCTCAGGCGCAAAAGAATTTTCTAAGCTTAACCCGAATCCAGGTTATAACCACCTGGAGCTTGACCAGGAATCAATATGCTTCACAACATTGTCAGCACACCTTGCTCCCTGTCGCTACCGCAGACTATTCTTTCGTGTACGAAAGTGGCGAGCACTGAGTACTCTGAACGGTGTTGTCAACATAGGTCATGACTTCTTGTGCTTTGGTTCATCACAAACAGATCATGACACCAAACTACGGGCACTTTTCCAACGCTCACAACACAAAAGGCGTCACTCTCATGGCAGTAAAAGGTGTCCACAGCAACCAATCACTTGAATTCCTTGGGCATGTTTTCACTGAAGATGGCATTACACCCAGCGAAGACGAAAATAATGAAAACTATTTTTTTTTATCTTCCAACACACTTTCCAGCGATCAGAAGTTCGTAGTCTTCTAGCTGTGATGAACTTCTGAGGGGCTCGTCATTTAGTGAATGATGCCCACACTGACTCATGATCCGAGACGACCGACTGAGGGATCCAATCCGTTCTCATGGACGTCAAGACATGACACTTCCCTTGCAAACCTGAAGGAAGAAAGCGCTGTGTGAAGAATTGACGCCTGCTAAGTTTGATCCCAAGAAAAAGACTGAGACCTACACTGAGGGAAGCCCACTGGGAATTTCAACTGTGCTGACAGAAGAAGGTCGTGTTGTTGCTCCTTATGCACGGCCTTGGAGCGTTAATTTTTGGTGTGCGGCTACATCTGTCCCCACATTCTAGTCAGAGTCTCACGTCATCCACACACACACACACACACACGCGCGCGCGCGCGCGCGCGCCACGCACACGGCACACACACACACACACACACACACACACACACCACACAACAAGGACAACAGCAAAAACAAGGAAGAGTAGCTTTTTCGGGTTGAATGTGACCTCCCCCCCCCCCCTCCCCAATCTCTTCAGAAGAAGTCTTCCCACAGCCAGGAAACAGACCCCTGTCATTAACAATGGTCAAAAGAGGATTTGCCAGAACCACAACTATTCCCAAAGGATTTGATTATTTTATCCTGAACTTACTATTACTGTGACAGCAAACAACGATGTTTGTTCAGACTTAAGAATGTGTTAACCCATCTTTTCAGGTTCACTTCTTTGGTTTTTCTTTTTCTTTTTTTTTTCTTTTTTTTTTTAAGTGAAGGAAGGGATGTATGTAATGTTGGTTACATATTCAGGGCAAGACTAAGAAAAGGGACATAACTTTTGTTCGACTGTGTACAAAATCTGTTGGAGTTGTTATTCTTGCTTTACCCGGACCCAAGTGCTTCTTTTGGTTACCATGACAGACAACATTACAGTAGCAGTAGCAACAGCCGCAGCAGCAGCAGTAGTAGACATAGCAAAAGTAGTAGTAGCAGCAAAAGAAGAAGAAGCGGCAGTAACAGTAGTAGTAATTGTAGTGGTAGCAGCAGCAGAACCGGAAGTGACAATAGCGCTAATAAACACCAGCCACAGTAATAGCAGCAGAAACAAAGTGTAGTTGAAACAATAACGGCAGCTGCAGTAGCTGCTGCAAAAGCAGCAGCAGCGGTAGTAGTAGTAGTAGACGTAAAAGTGGTTTTAGTAACAGTAGTTACAGCAGCAGTCACAAGTGGTAGCAGCAACAGCAGGAGCAATAACAGTAGCAGAAGCTGTAGCAATGGCAGCAGCAACTGCAGCAGCAGCTGTAGTAGTTGTAGTTGTAGCAGCAGTAGCAGCAGTAATAGTGGCAGCAGTGGTACAAGCCGTGATGGTAACAGCAGCAGCAACAGGAAGCAACCGCAGCAATTGAGCAAAAATAGCAGTAGCAGTAGTAGTAGCACTAGCAGCAGCAATAGTGGCAGCAGTAGCAGAAGTAGCAGCAACAACGGTAGTAGCAGTAGCAGTAGCTGCAGCAGCAGCAGCAGCAGCAGCAGCAGCAAGTAGCAGCAGCGGTAGTTTAGCCGCAACAATAGCAGCAGCAGCAGTGATAGTAGGAACAGCACCAACAATAGCAAAAATAGCAGCGATACGCAGAATAAGAACGAATTTGTGCAAGGCCCGATCAGAACTGAAAATGACCCATTTTCGTCGCAAATTCTTTTAAACAGGTTGAGAATTTCGTCTTTTTTTTTTTTTTTTTTTTCAAAAAAAACAAAAAAAGGAAAAAAGTCAGCAGCTAACCAAGTCCTAAGCAAACGAGGACCCAGTTTCCCCACGCGCACCAACCGCGAACCAATCAGCCTCCAGCTCCCCCGCTTCCAAGGGAGACAACTCTTAGCGACGGGCCACAACTCCCCCCCCCCCCGCCCCGCCCCCCCCTTCCCCCTACCACATTCATTCAGCTCGCGTGTCTCCCCTGGCAGATGACATTTTGGAACATGATTTGGACGGAGGCCGGAGTGGAGCTATTTTCAGACCGTCGCGGGCACCCCGGAGACCGGGTTCATGGCCGAACAAAGTAATGTATGCGTTCTTTTATTCCCCGCTGGTCAGACTCCGCCATTCGTTTGTTGGGGGCAGAGAGCTCTCCCGACCCGTAATGGATTGATCGAGAAAGCAGCGAGTGTCTGAGTGTGTCTGCTCCCTTTTCTTCTTCTTCGTCTTCTTCTTCTTCTCTCTCTCTCTCTCTCTTTCTCTCCCTCTCCCCTCTCTCTCTCCCTCCCTCTCTCTCTTTCTCCCTCTCCCCCCCCTCCCAAACACAACTACACACACACACACACACACACACACACACACACACACACACTTCTGGAGAGAAAGTGAAACTGCATTACTCTGGAACCGAGGAAATCACAGTGGAATTTAGCGTCAGCACCTCCCGGAGAGAAAGCCATTACAAAATGCTCCACCGTTTCCAAATGTAATCTGCCATGGGGAAAGGGGAAGGAAAGGGTAGAGGAGGGGAGGGGAGGGGAGGTGGGCGGGGTAGGTAGGACGTGATCATGGCCTATCTCTCAGAGAAAGACCTCCAACTACTGCACAAAGCACAACTCGCGTGTGGAAAAAAAAAAAAAAAAAAAAGATAACCAATATAATCCACGCTAGTTCTCACTTTTGCTAGTTTCAAAGTGAAGTGACCGCAGGCGGGAACTGAAACAAATTTTGAAAAGAATTATTAGTGAGACCGCCAAACAACAGGGACAAACAAATTATAAGACAAAACACGACGCGTTTCGACCTCTTAGGTCTCTTCTGACAAGACAAACAGCATTCAGGACAATGAAAACGAACAGCGAGAGAAGATACGTGACTGCTCGTTCCTGAGACGGTAAGTGACTGCTCGTTCTTCGTTTTCATTGTTCTACATGCTGTTTATCTAGCCTGAGGAAGACCAACAGATCAAAACGAGTCGAGTCGTGTTTTGTCTTGCAATTTGTTGTCCCTGTTAACTCGCTTTTGCTATTAGCATGAAGCTTTCGATGGGGGTGAAACAATGACGCTTCGCTTGGGTCAACCCCTTGGAAAGCGCCAAGGTTGTCTTTTCTCCCTCCCCTTCTGCTCGACATCTACAGTCAGAATAATTCCTTACGCCGGGAACGCTCTGGGACGTCACCATGTTCACTGGTGAAGAATGTGAAGGGAAAAAAAATTTAAAAAAAAAAAAAAGAAAGAAAAGAAAAGCCCTGCCACTGCCCAGGCACATGGACACAACTGGTGCAGCGTTCATCGTACTGCACTTACCAAACGACCCTGATGGGTCAGAGGAGTACAGGTCGTTCTTTATTAAACGAACTTGAAGATCGTCGGCCTAGTTTGTCAAATCAGCAATCTCGACGATCTTCTCCTATGTTCCCGACTGCTCGATCTTCTGATTCGCGATCCAAGATCGGAGAGGCTCGCGAATACAGACGATCCTATCTTCAGGAAGAATTTAAAAGAAAAGATAGATAGACAGACAGACAGATAGATAGACAGATAGATAAACAGATTCTGAGAATTGCTGGAGTAAGTGTAAAGAGAAGTAACTAAATGAAAGCGCTCTTATCATAGAAATCAATTTGAGACTACTTTCCTGCAACGGAAATCAGCTTTGGATTGGTTTATCTACATTTCCAATAATCAAACATCTTCATTCGGTGCGGCCGAAATATTCGAGGATAATAAAGCTTTAAGTTTAGTAGACTTGACAATATATGTCAGTCAAGTATCAGCAAACATTCTTAAGCATCAGGTTTCAGTTCGTTGTAACTCTGTCAGCTGGATCGTGGTCGCGGGCTTCAATTAAGTCAGAAAATCAAGTTCGTCATTACTTCGCGATCTAGATTCACGAACCAATGGTTCGGCTCATTCAAAATGACCATAACTAGCGACATTGTCATTGGAGAGTGAGGCTTCTTTGCAAATCTTACGTTTCGCTGACGACATGAACACACTGCCAGGTAGCAAAGCAGAGCTGAAACTTGCTGTCACATCGAAAGAAAAACGCGAGCATGTGCAAGATGGAAGTCGGCTCCAAGAAGAAAAAAAAAGGCAAATTCTTGTTGAACATTTCATACTATAAGCAGAATTCAACTCAACATCAATCTGTGTCTACACTGAACAAGTGAACACTGGAAGAAGTGAACCACTTTGTCATGAGTCGGCCGAATGTTCTCGAGCATTTAGGCAAATTAAGGGTAGCTTTGCTGTTGTTGAGAGCAAGTTCCTTGGGTTCTTCAAGTGTGCGAACTCAGACATCACCAGTGGGGAATACCCCAAGTCGTATACTGAAGGAGGGACAATTACTGGGAAGTGTTTCGTATGTCCGAGGCATAATGACAAGTAGTTGCCGACCTGCCGGTCCTTGGTGAAGGAGAATGTCCGCCACTGGCTGGCTATTCACTGGGTTCTCCAGTGGGGCTGAAAGGTAGGCGATCGTGTCAGGTGACCGTCACGGGTAGGTGACCGTCAGCCTGCAGGCAGAGTGCAGTGACCAGTCAGTCGTCCTTGTTCTGAGGAATGAATGGAAGGCTTCGGCCTATTGAGTGGTTTGCACCTTGTTGTCTATAGAGGTAGTAACTACTTGAAGCATCAGTCCTGGCTGGTAGAGAAGTCCAGGCTGTTAGTACAATGGGTAGCTCGGGGAATCGAACATGAGGTTGAATAGGAGGTCAGGCATTAAGCACTTGGTACCAAGTCCTTGTTGGCGCTAGCAGCTGTTGTGTGTATGTGTAGGTGACTAGTGATTCCATTGGCGGGATAAAAATAACTTGGGAATTTATTGGTACAAATCGGGTGATGTGTGTGTGCCAGTGATCCCATTGGTTGAACCAGTTAAACTCGGGTTCTCTCTTTCTTTGAGAACGAATATAAGGTGCTTGGAAAACCAGGAAGTTGTGACTCACTTAAGGGAATGTGAGCTCATCCCGTCTTGCTGAGGGCTCAAGAAAATACAGCGAGAAGCGGAGGTTTGCTGTCGCCTCGTTGTCTCCTTGGTGGGGACGTAAGACAGTGGAGGTTGCTGTAGCCTCGGAGCCGACGACGAGAAGAATTGTCTCCCGTGTGGGGACGTCGACAGCAAGACGTGTCAGCCTGTTGGAGCCTAGACAGGGAGCTGCCAGACAACGGTGGGGTGTTTGCAGCCAGAGAAGACCTGTGGGAGAGGCCGACAGGAGCCCTTTCCATGGAGAGGGCGAAGTGCAGTGGAGTCCGGGAGACTCGGTGTGAGGGTGCGACTCAAGCTACGTTGCCAGTGTCGCCCAACTGGGATTTGGCCAATCGGGAGGACACAACACTGTAGCAGCTTCAGCTCGTGGTCGCACAGTGGGATGAGAGAAACTGACGGTCAACCAAGGAATGCTGGCAAGTTATGGACGTTTTATTTGCTCTTAAGTTTATAAGTGTGCAAACAGGATAGCGGAATATTGTCTTTCCTGGCTAAGTAAGAATAACTGAAGAACAGGGGATGCGATTTATGAGACTGTCTGTATGATGTTTACATTGTTGTATGATACAGATAAGTGTGTTGTGTAGTGACGGGTGGAGGCTCGGAGTCAAGTTAAATAAAAGTTGATTACTTTCTATGAAATGTTATTGGATTCCCGTCACCTTTGTGCGGGCCCGATGTGAGTGACAGAGTGCGTGTGCCTATGCGAGAGCGCATTTTGGTTGTGAAAGCGTAAATACTTCTGTCTATAACCCCCTGCATCCCTGAATATGAAAATCATATTTTAATAACGAGGGGGAGCGTCGGAGACCCGTCACACACTTAAAAAAAGTCGGTACTTCCTGAGCAAAGACGGTCACTCAACAGAGATGGTAAAACGAGGCTCGTTATGGCCATGTCTGCCACGACAACCTTCCCTTTCGATTTCAGTTTAACATTACTACAGTCCAGTCCGGGTGCGAAATTCGAGTGGGATCGTCTCACGGACAAGCACATAATTCGTTTGCCCCTTACTAGTGCATTCAGCGTTCATCTCTGATCAATATTTACAATCATAGCCAGTGCGTTTTGGAGCCAAAAGCCACTGTACTTGTCTCTATTCCGCCTCTGGAAGCAAAGCTGGTGAGATCACCTCTAATTATTGTTTAAAATCAAAGCCAGTGCTTTCTGTATTCTATTAATTCAACGTCTTTAATCACTGCCAGTGTGCTGTCTCTCATCTGTGCCCACAATCAAAGCCTGTGCGCTTGTCTCTAATTGGTGTTTTAATGAAAGCTGGCGCAGCGTTTGTCTCTAATTGTTGTTGTAAGCAAAGCCAACACGTCCGTCTTTTATCAGTGTTTTTAATCAAAGCCAACACCTTGCTCTCTCGTTTTACACAGGTGTTTACAATTAACGCCAGTGCATTTGGCTCTAATCAGCGTTTTCAGGCCAAATCAGAACGCTTGGCTCAAATTACTGTCTTCAATTCAAAAGTTGCTCGACTCTAATTAGGATTTACAATCAAAGCCAGTGGGTTTGTTTCTAATCAGTGTTGTACCTAAATTCAGAACCTGAGTCCACAACTGGTGGTTTCCATTACAACTGGTGCATCTGATCTAATTAGTTTCCCCGAAGATGGAGTATGGCTGCCTTAATGGCGGGATAAAAAAAAACGGTCATACACACAAAATTCCACTCCCTTTGTTGGGTAGATGATGGGATTAATACTTGTCTGTCCATATAGGGAGTGTTCTGCGTACGCAGAAGAAGAAGAAGAAGATCTAATTAGTGTCTTCAATGAAAACCAGTGATTCGGGCTCAAATCGATGTTTGCAGTAAATCAAACCATGATGTTTGTCTCTAATATAAGAGCTTTAAATCAAAATACCGGGGATTTTCAATCCAAAGAAGTAAATTTGGATCTGATCAGTAACTGTCAATCAAAACCAGTAAGTCTGACTCTAACCAGTGACAGCTGATCAAAACTAATACATTTGGCTCTAATCACAGGCTCTCAATCAAACCAAGTATGCTTCACTCAAATCAGAGGCTGTCAATCAAAACAAGTGTGTGTCGCTCTAATCAGAGGCTGTGTCAATCAAAATAAGTGCGTTTGGCTCTAATGAGAGTCTGTCAATCAAAACAAGTGCGTTTCCCTTTAATGAGAGTCTGTCAATCAAAACAAGTGCGTTTCCCTTTAATGAGAGTGTCAATCAAAACAAGTGCGTTTCCCTCTAATGAGAGGCTGTCAATCGAAACAAGTGCGTTTCCCTTTAATGAGAGTCTGTCAATCAAAACAAGTGCGTTTCCCTTTAATGAGAGTCTGTCAATCAAAACAAGTGCGTTTCCCTTTAATGAGAGTGTCAATCAAAACAAGTGCGTTTCCCTCTAATGAGAGGCTGTCAATCGAAACAAGTGCGTTTCCCTCTAATGAGAGTCTGTCAATCAAAACAAGTGCGTTTCGCACTAATCTATGGCTGTCATTTAGAACAAATGCGTCAGGTTCTAATCAATAGCTGTAAGTTAAAACAAACTGTTTTGGTTCTCTGGAGGGAAAAAAAAATTGATATCAAATAACGTCAGTGCGTTTGACTCTCAAAAGTGGTTGTCAGTCTGAACAAATCCGTCTGGGTGCAGTACGTCGCTAGCTGTCCATTCACACCAATGTATGTTTGGATGTGGATCTGAAAGTGGCTGTAAATCGGAGCCAAATACTGTCGGCTTTCATAGGCAGCTGTCATTTATTATCAACCCGTTTGGCTCTAATAAGCGACTGTCGACCAAAACGAGTGCCCTTGGCCCTAAAAATGTCTGTCAATGTAACCAAAGCCAGTGCCCTTGGCTTTAATCATTGGCCATCACTCATAGCCAGTTTCCTTTGGTTCTGTAAAGTTAGTCAATCAAAACCAGAGCGTTTTCTCCAGAACTAAAAAAAAAAAAAAAAGGCGACAATCAACCAAAACTCGTGCATTTGACTCTACAAGACAGTCAACCAAAACAGTGCGCGAGTCTCTGAAAAGTGGCCGTCTTTCTGTCGAAACCAGTGCGTTTGGCTCTGACAATTGACAGCCAGTCAAAACCTCTGCGTCTGTCTCTAAAATTTGGTGGTCAGTCAAACCCTTGCGTGTGTCTCTAAAAAGTGACTGCCAATATATATATATTATATATATATATGTATGTATGTATGTGTGTGTGTGTATATATATATAAAGTCAGACAATGTACGTGGGTGTAATAAAACAAAAACGGCACCGATAAACCAGTGCGTTTGGCTCTAATCAGTGACTGTTAAACAGCATGCCATTGTCTCTAGCTTGTGACTGTCAGTTACAAACCCGGTAACTAGCGTGTGTTTTTACTACCGTGTTTCAAGAGCAATGTTTCTGCCGTAGAGTCAACGATTTGTTGTCAGAGCCTCGTTGTTGGCATCTGGGAACTGCCAGGCTATAAACAAGATTAATGTTAATGATGTTACTGCTGCAGTTTTCATCTTCATCGGTCCCCCCCCCCCTCCCCCAATATCATTATTATCATTACTATTATCATTACCATTACTACCATTATTATTATTGTTATCATCATTATTATCATCATCATTATTGCTGTTTTTATCATTATCATTATGATTATCATCATTATCATTACTAATATCATCATTGTTTGTTTATTATTAATATTATGCTATTCTTACTTTTATTATTTGTTGTGATTACTCGGTTTATGTCTAAACACTCTGGATCCAACCATGAAGACAAAGT
>CM065727.1:33732425-33747425 GCA_033310375.1 Conus canariensis | reverse complement strand
TTTGGACATGGACACCTTTCTGCTGCAGTCAAGGTGACTTGCGTTAGCCATTGTCAATCAGCGCAAGAGTTTAGGATTACACTTTCATTAGAAAACATTTCACGCACGCACGCACGCACGCACGCACGCGCGCACGCAGACACACACACACACACACACACACACACACACACACACACTCACACACACACACACACACACATATTTTGTACACTTGGACTTTTTGAGGACATACTGCAACGAAGCTTTCACCTCACCCTCAGTAATACAAATATACGTTCTCTCTCTCTCTCTCTCTCTCTCTCTCCTCTCTCTCTCTCTCTCTCTCTCTCTCTCTCTCTCTCTCTCTGAAAGCGAGGAAACAGGGAGAGTGACAGTATGTGGTTGGGGGGGGGGGGGGGTTAGGGCAGGGGAGGAGTTGTGCGAGGAGAGGCAGAAGGGAGATTACAACTGAACTATTAGTTATTATATAAAGAGAGAGAGAGAGAGAGAGAGAGAGAGAGAGAGAGAGAGAGAGAGAGAGAGAGAGAGAGAGAAGAGAGAGAGAGAGAGAGCGGTTGTTGAGATTTACTTGTAATGAAACAGTACCCTGGCTGAGTCCTGAAATGAAATTGATCAATGAGACGGGAGAGAGTTGATTAAACAGCAACAACAACAACTACAACAACAACAACAACTATTTCACTTGTTATGAAAGAAGGATGGAGACTTATAACCGACATGTATCTTTTACACCGAGAAGGAAGAACACGAATTGTTCAAATTTCATGTGTTGTAATGGAGGGAGGGAGACAAATTACTGCTGAACCGAGGCAGACTCTCGGAACTTCGCTGACGTAGAAACGACAAATAAGCAACGCAGAATTCGGAAGAACGACCGACTGCCAAAATTCAACATGTAACCTAATGACAATTAGTTAGAAGTTTGGGAGTCGGTTTCCGAGGCGAAGAAGACGCTGACTGCTGTATATCCGAATGAATCCCACACGAAGGAATTTTTAACGGCTGCGAGATTGTATTCAACAACTTCGTCGTTGGGCGGTGAAATTCAGACTGGTCTCCCCCCCCCCCCCTCCCCCCCCCCCCCCCCCCCCCCCCCCCCCCCCCCCCCCCGCCGGAAAGCTGGAGGAACTCTTTCCACTTTTGATGGTCATTCTCTATCACACTGACCTAGGTTCAATCTACGTCCGTTGTTTGCCTGCTGTCATACAAATGAAATACTGTCTTCTTTTTCTTCTTCTTTTCTTCTCTTCTTCTTCTTCTTCTATTGTCTTCTTCTTCTTCTTCTTCTTCTATTTCTTCTTCTTCTTCTTCTTCTTCTTCTTCTTCTTCTTCTTCTTCTTCTCTTCTTGTCGTCGTCGTCGTCGTCCTGGTCCTGGTCCTGGTTCTCGTCCTCCTCCTCCTCGTCGTCGTCGTCCTCCTCCTCCTCCTCCCCCTCCTCGTCTTCGTGCTCGTCCACGTCGTCCTCGTCCTCGTCGTCGTCGTCGTCGTCCTCCTCCTCCTCCCGCTGCCGCTCCTCCTCTTTCAAACGACATCATCCACCATCACTATGAGGGGGAGAGGAGGAAAACTTCCAACAGTATGCTGACGGACGGGAACGCAGAGATGCTGTAATATGTGAGCTTTCCGCAAATCAACGTATTGTAACGTATTGTGATCATGCTGATTTGACATGTTTTCAAGAAAAACAGCTTCTTCGCTGCCAGAGTGGAGAGTAGGAGGATGGAAGGCAGAAGGTGGGGGAGGGGAGGGGGGTGGTCAGGACTAAAACATTAAAAAAAATACTTAGCATATGAGCTAAAAAGAACGAACCATAAAAACCCATAGCCACGACTTCAGGTACATTTTTATTTATTCCTCCGAACACAGACTAAAAAGCCAGGGTTATTAGAAAAGACCAGAGAGCCTTACAAACATGAGAAAAGACAACAGAACGAGAAAGCAATGAGGAAGGTGATGAAAAAAGACACAGAAGAAGAGCCAGAGTGGGGGTGGAGGGGTGGAAGCAGAAAGAGAGAGGAGGGAGGGAGACAGAAAGAGAGACAGAAGGAGAGACAGACAGACAGACTCACTCACTCTCTCTCTCTCTCTCTCTCTCTCTCTCTCTCTCTCTCTCTCTCTCTCACACACACACACACACACACACACACACACACACACACACACACAGAGGCAGACAGGTAGACAGGCAGACAGACAGAGACAGAGACAGTGAGAGACACACAGAGACACAGTGAGAGAGAGAGAGGATGGAGAAAAGAGAGGGTAGAGGTAAGAGCTGAGAAGGGATTAAGAAAAAGTGGTTGGGGAGGAGGGAGGGGGTGGGGACGAGGAGGAGGGGAGAGGAGGCAGACAGAGTCGTCCCAAAGACAGGTAGACAGGGGTTTGCCACCCTCGTTGGTCAACTGTTACGATCTCAATGAAAGAAAGACCAGCGTACTCACATAAAGCGCAGACACTCCGGAGAGACTGCAGCCCCCCTCGGCTGATGACCCTTTAGCGTTTAAGGTAAACTACACACACACACACACACACACACACACACACACACACACACACACACACACACACACAGAGGCATTGCCTTCCTCTCCTCCTTCTGTCGGAATTACCCTGCAGTCTGCCCAATTAGTTGCCATGGCGACCGTGGGCAGGTACAGGCAGACGATACGGTGGAAGCGATCTTTGGAGAGGACGAGCGACAACAAAGGGGACAGTTAACGATCCATCCGCGCACGCAGGGAAAGCCTGTCTCCTCCCCTCCTCCGTAGCTAATTATTGTTCTCCCGCGTAAACAAGAGAGAGAGAGAGAGGGGGGGGGGGGGGGGGGGAGGGGGGAGAGAGAGAGACAGACAGACAGAGACAGAGAGAGAGTGAACGAGGGAGGAAGGGGTGAAAAGAGAGAGACAGAGAGACAGAGACAGAGAGAGAAGGAAGATATGGCAAGGCAAGGAAAGACAAGGCAAGGCAAGGCCAGACCAGGCCAGACAAGTCAAGACGAGGCAAGCCGCGGCAAAGCAAGACAAGGCTAGACCAAATTAAATCAGACCAGACCAGACCAGGCAATGCAAGGCAAGACCAGACCAGACAATGCAAGATCAGACCAGACCAGGCACAGACCAGACCGGATCAGACCTAGACCAGACTAGACTAGAACAGACCAGGTAATGCAAGGCAAGACCAAACCACATCAGACCAGACCAGGTAATGCCAGGCAAGACCAGACCAGATCAGATCAGATAATGCAAGGCAAGACCAGACCAGATCAGACCAGATAATGCAAGGCCAGACTAGACCAGTAATGCAAGGCAAGACCTGACCAGATCAGGTAATGCAGGCAAGACCAGACCAGTCAATGCAAGGCAAGACCAGACCGGGGAATGCAAGGCAACGACCAGACCAGGGAATGCAAGGCAAGACCAGACCAGGGAATGCAAGGCAAGACCAGACTAGGGAATGCAAGGCAAGACCAGACCAGACAAAGCAAGGCAAGACCAGACCAGACAAAGCAAGGCAAGACCAGACCAGGGAATGCAAGGCAAGACCAGACCAGGGAATGCAAGGCAAGACCAGATCAGACCAGGTGATGCAAGGCAAGACCAGACCAGGGAATGCAAGGCAAGACCAGACCAGGGAATGCAAGGCAAGACCAGATCAGACCAGGTAATGCAAGGCAAAACCAGACCAGGGAATGCAAGGCAAGACCAGACTAGGTAATGCAAGGCAAGGCAAGACCAGACTAGACCAGACTAGACCAGACCAGATAATGCAAGGCAAGACTAGACCAAACCAGATAATACAAGGCAAGACCAGACCAGACCAGGTAATGCAAGGCAAGACCAGACCAGACCAGATAATGCAAGGCAAGACTAGACCAAACCAGATAATACAAGGCATAACCAGACCAGACCAGGTAATGCAAAGCAAGACCAGACCAGACCAGGTAATGCAATACAAGACCAGACCAGACCAGGTAATGCAAGGCAAGACCAGACCAGACCAGGTAATGCAAGACCAGACCAGACCAGGTAATGCAAGACCAGACCAGACCAGACCAGGCAATGCAAGGCGTAACCAGACCAGATCAGGTAATGTAAGGCAAGCAGACCAGACCAGACCAGGCAATGCAAGACCAGACCAGACCAGGTAACGCAAGGTAAGACCAGACCAGATCAGGTAATGCAAGGCAAGACCAGACCAGACCAGGCAATGCAAGACCAGACCAGACCAGACCAGGTAATGCAAGGCGAACCAAACCAGGTAATGCAAGGCAAGACCAGACCAGACCAGCAATGCAAGGCATAACCAGACCAGACCAGGTAATGCAAGACAAGACCAGACCAGACCAGGCAATGCAAGGCAAGACCAGACCAGGCAATGCAAGACCAAACCAGACCAGACCATGCAAGGCAAGACCAGACCCGACCAGGCAATGCAAGGCAAGACCAGACCAGACCAGGCAATGCATAACCAGGCCAGACCAAGCAATGCAAGGCAAGACAAGACCAGGCAATATAAGGCAAGACAAGACCAGGCGATGCAAGGCCAGACCAGACCAGACCAGGCAATGCACGGCAGACCAAACCAGGCAATGTAAGGCAAGGCAAGACAAGACCAGGCAATGCAAGGCAAGACCAGACCAGGCAATGCAAGGCAAGACCAGACCAGGCAATGCAAGGCAAGACCAAACCAGGTAATGCAAGGCAAGACCAGACCAAACCAGGTAATGCAAGACAAGACCAGACAATGCAAGGCAAGATTAGACCAAACCAGGTAATGCAAGGCAAGACCAGACCAGACCAGACCAGGCAATGCAAGGCAAGACCAGACCAGGCAATGCAAGGCAAGACCAGACCAGATCAGACTAGACCAGACCAGACTAGACCAGACCAGGCAATGCAAGGCAAGACTAGATCAAACCAGGTTTACCCGAAGATGGAGTATGGCAGCCTTAATGGCGGGATAAAAAACGGTCATACACACAAAACTCCACTGCCTGTCTATACCGGCAGTGTCCGCAGGAGTATCAGCTTGCCTACGCAGAAAAAAAAAAAAAAAAACAGGTAACGCAAGACCAGACTAGACCAGGCAATGCAAGGCAAGACCAAACCAGACCGGACCAGTGAAAGGCAAGACCAAACAAGACCAGACCAGATCAGATCCGACAGACCTCAACACCAGACAAGACAATGCAAGGCAACACCAGACCAGACCAATCTGACCAGACCAGACCAGACCAAGACAAGGCCAAGCAAGACCCGGCCAGAAAAGACAAGACAAAACAAGATAAAACCAAACAAGAGAATTTTCATTGGGTTCGAAAGTTGATTCTCCTCATTTTCTTCCATTTGGCCATCAAAGTACAAGCCAGGTGGTTCCAAGCAGACAGATTAAAATCAAAGGAATGGGACTATTTGGGCATTCCAAGCTGGCAAAAAAAGATGGGGTCAAGGGTTAGAGCAAAGGCCTGAAATGTGCCTTCAACTAAGGGGAGGTCATGCATTTGAAGATTGTGATTTCATCGGTTAATATACCCCAAACAAGGGAAATAACTAGTGGGGAGTAGATCTTTTGATCAATTATCAGTTGACATTAAATGCTGGCTCAAGTTTATGGTAGGCCTCAAAACTCTTACATGGATTGTATAAAGTTTTAGTGCAAAATCCTAATTGTGGCGTATGGCCACACAGTACAGCTTCTGCCCAAACGTCGGCAGAGTTACCTGCCGGTATCATCTCTGCCATTTTTTTTTTTTTTTTTTTTTTTTTTTTTTTTTTTTTTTTTTTTTTTTTTTTTTTTTTTTTTTTTTTTTTTTTTTTTTTTTTTTTTTTTTTTTTTTTTTTTTTTTTTTTTTTTTTTTGGGGGGGGGGGGGGGGGGGGGGGGGGGGGGGGGGGGGGGGGGGGGGGGGGGGGGGGGGGGGGGGGGGGGGGGGGGGGGGGGGGGGGGGGGGGGGGGGGGGGGGGGGGGGGGGGGGGGGGGGGGGGGGGGGGGGGGGGGGGGGGGGGGGGGGGGGGGGGGGGGGGGTTAAAGCGCTATTTCATTAAGTGGCCATCAAAGTGACAAGCCAGGTGGTTTCAGCAGAAGATTAAATCACAGGAATGGGCTATTGGGCATTCCAAGTGGCAAAAAAAGAGGGGTCAAGGTTAGACAAAGGCCTGAAATGTCCTTCACTAAGGGAGTCATGATGAAGATTGTGATTTCTCGGTTAATATACCCCCAACAGGGAAATACTATGGGGAGTAGATCTTTTGATCCAATTATCAGTGACATAATGCTGGTCAAGTATGGTAGGCCTCAAAACTCTTACTGGATTGTAAAAGTTAGTGCAATCCTAATGTGGCGTATGCCACACAGTACAGCTTCTGCCAAGCGCAGAGTTACTGCGTTCATCTGGGATGTGGACTGGACAACTTGGAAGGGCCATTCCAGTTCTCTGCGTGGACTCACTGTTCTGTACACTTAAAAGCATACTCCTCCTCCATCCCTGGCCGCTTCTGTAGCAGATTCATCTGTGTCGACGCGCGTCCACTGATCATCAGGGTACTTGGCTGGATGACAGTGCTTTCCTCTCAGATTCGGGTCGTGTTCCTCTCTTTCACAATGCCAGGGGCTTATTGACGGATGTTTGGCGAGTTCAGTCTTTTTCACACACACACACACAAAAAATAGACACGGTCAGTGGTACTGTTACAGCTTACCATCAAAACAACTCAAAATCTCTTCTCTCGGGCATTCTGTTTTCAACGGTTGTACGAAGCTTGCATTGCATTTTTCCATCTCCTTTTGGACGGATGGCTACTCCGGACTTGCATGAGGTCTTTTTGCAACCTTCCACATGTCCACAAGATAATCCTTTTCTCCTCCTTCCCACCCTCCTTCCCCACTCCCTTAAGCTCCTACCCGAACCACCACCTACCCCTTCCAGCCCCTCCACTTCTGTTTTCCCTCCTTGATTTTCACTATTTTCATCAATCTGCTAGACAATGATTATCGGAGTTGCATACTATGAATCCGGTATAAAACATTCCTCGGGATAAGAGAGAGAGAGAGAGAGAGGAGAGAGAGAGAGAGAGAGAGAGAGAGAGAGAGAGAGAGAGAGGCAGATAACAGACAGACAGACAAGCAGGCAGGCAGACAGACAGTTAAAAGTGTGGGGGAAAGGGAGGGTGGGAAGAAGAAAGAGATGAAGGGGTAGACAGACAGACGGAGGCACAGAGACACAGAGACACAGGAGAGAGAGAGAGAGAGAGAGAGAGAGAGAGAGAGAGAGAGAGAGAGAGAGAGAGAGGCAGACGGACAGACAGACAGACAGACAGGCAGAAACGGCAGGACAGACAGACAGAGACAAAACAGGAAAAGAAAAGAAAAACGGGGAGGGGGAGAGGGGAGGGAGGAAATCTCTTAAGCAAGCCAACACTTTATCCGTTAACAGCAGAATTACGTCCTTGGCTAGAAATGCAGTCCCCTGCACCATTGGTCCCGTGAGGACCAGCGTAACGACACCAGCTAAACCCTGAACGAGCACTTGACCATCAATACATTTTCCCTGAGGAGTAAAATTCTCGCATAATATCGGCGAGCCCATCACCACAATTGCAAGGTATAGAAATTCAATCGCTTCAAAACGTCGCGGTTACAGTTTTTACAACTTAAAAGCATAATTTTGATCATGTAGAAGAAAAAAAAGAAACGATGATCATGACGTGAAAACAATAGATCACACACACACACACACACACACACACACACACACACACACACACACACACACACACACACGAGCGCACGCGCTCGCACACGCACACGCACGCACACAGCGCACAATTTTCACCTGAGAACGATTTTTAACCAATTTGGACGCTGTTCAGACATTACATAATGTTTCAAAAGAAAGGAAACAACTAGCTGATCCAGCAAGTCATGAGCAGTATAATCACATAATGAAAGCTGTTGTTTACAGCAGATCTTTCTGGGTTCTTCCGCACAGCGCCTTCGCAAAGCGTCTTTCAAAGACCTACAACCCCTGTGTCGATATCAACGTGTTACAGCTACAGCTGAAATTGTCAGTAGAATTTGTATACAGGGATTCTTGTGCCTGCATTCCGTCAAAACTCTACATAGGTACACACGCCAAAACCCATTCGGTGTTTGCTAAGGAAGCCTGTCCATGGCATGCGCTGTGTGTGTAGACGTTAGCTCTGCAGTCAGCCAGCCCCTACTGGCGCAGCAAACTTTCTTTCCTTTACCGATGGAGAACAGGAGGAGACAGTTCCACTACATCCATACACTGGCACAATATACATGAATGCAGGCAATCTATTCAATCAGACTTTATAAAGTTACGTTTACTTAAGGATAAAAATTTGAGCTACGCTTAACTTAGGTTAGCGGTGGTTTTGGTGCGGCGGGCCGGCTCACACGTGTGTGTGCGCGCGCACACACACACACACACACACACACACACACACACACACAAACACACACACACACACACACAACACACACACACAAGTACAGAGAAGCAGAGACAGAAAAGTTAGAGACAGAGATAAAAACAGAGAGACAGAGAGACAGACAGGCAGAGGCAGAGACACAGAGAGAAAAGGTGAGCAGTTCAAACGGCCATTGCATTATCAATCTTAAAGTTGTTGTTAATTTTCTATAACGTTTCTTTATGCCTGTTATTTACCCCAGCCCGAAGCCGCTCTCACAGGCTATAGGCAGCGGGATACATGAGGGCGGTGACTGTGGATGGATTTTGTGTTCACGGAACGATGTAAATATACGAGTCTGTTTGTACCTGCCTGCATTTCTCTTTCAGGATATTGGATGGGAACATACCCTGGAGAAAGCAACTGTGCTTTGTTAATTCGACTTTGTAGTTTCCCATATGCAGAATGAGTTAATTCAACGTTGTAGTTTCCCATGTGCTGAATGGGTTAATTCGACTTTCTGGTTTCCCATATGCAGAATGGGTTAATTCAACGTTGTAGATCTAGTTGCAAAGGGAGAGGACTGCAGGCGGAAATCTAAACAAATCTTAAATAAATGTTAGCGAACCGCCCAGAGAACGTGGACAAACGAGTCACACGACGAAACACAACGTGTTTCGACCTCTTAGGTATTCATCAGGTGAGACATAAACGAATAAAACAACGAAAATTCACTTAGCTTTGATCGCTTCAGATCACTTCACAGGGAGGTTTCCTTGCGCTGAACCCTGTGAAATGATCTGAAGCGATCAAAGCTAAGTGAATTTTCGTTGTTTTATTCGTTTGTGTCTCACCTGATGAAGACCTAAGAGGTCGAAACGCGTTGTGTTTCATCGTGTGACTCGTTTGTCAACGTTGTAGTTTCCCACGTGCAGAATGGGTTAATTCGAGTGTCCATGCAAAGAATGGATTATCTCCCACCAGACGACATAGGCCGCCTCTCCAGTATCCATAACGTTATCCCTGCGCGCGCGCGCGCGCGTGTGTGTGTGTGTGTGTGTGTGTGTGTGCGTGTGCGCGTGTGTGTGTGTGTGAGTGAGAGAGGAGAGAGAGAGAGAGAGAGGGTGTGTGTGTGTGTGTGTTGTGTGTGTGTGTGTGTGTGTGTGTGTGTGTGTGTGTGTGTGTGTGTGTGTGTGTGTGTGTGTGACGACATAGGCCACCTCTGCAGTGTCTACAACGTTATCTCGTTGAGTGTATTGTGTGCGTGTGGTGTGTGTGTGTCCGTGGGGGAGGGGTGGGGGAGAGGTTGGGTGAGTGTGTGTTTGTACAGTGTGTCTGTATGTATGTGTGTATGCGTGTGCGTGCGTGCGTGCGTGCGTATGTGTGTGTGTGTGTGTGTCTGTCTGTGTGCGTGCGTGCGTGCGTGCGCGCGAGCACGCGTCATCTCCCAGAAGCTACTTATCTTTACGAGTCATCGCTATCCACTTCCAGAGTCATAATGACTTTTCTTACAGCGATCACGTCCGGTCCACCTGCCTATGAGGCCGAAAGACACAAATACCGACGGAAGCGGCATCGTGAAACAAACAACATCCGTTACAACAACTTTGAATGAAAATAGTGATCACCATGGGTCTAGAAGAAAACAGCTCTTTCCAACGAAGGAAACGCTTATTATGGGCTTTTGAGTGCAAGTGAGCTCCCATAGCAAGGGCCTGAGAGGGAACCGAGGGTGTGGAGGAGTATGTGTGTGTGTGTGTGTGTGTGGGTGTGGGTGTGGGTGTGAGTGGAAGAAGGGATGGAGGGGGTGGGGGGGTAGGGAGCCCCCCCCCCCCCCCTGCTGGATCCCGACATTCCCTCGCCTCCGTCACCTCATCAATTCCCTCATCGCCTCATCAGCTTCATTCTGGGCCTCCCAGTGGCCCTGGTCGGTCGGTCGGTCGGCCATCAACCTGCCGTCTCCTGTCCCTCCCTTCCTCCCTTGCTCTTCTTCTTCTTCTATTCTTGCTTCCCCTCGCGCCAACCCCCCCCCCCCATCCCATCCCCTTCCCCCCCCCCCCCCCACCCCCGCCCCCTCCTCTGTTTCGTTTCTCCCTCCCTTCCTCTCTCCCTTATTCTCCGACCCCTTCACCCCCCCCCTCTCTCTCTCTCTCTCTCTCTCTGTCTGTCTGTCTGTCTGTCCGTCTCTCTCTCTCTCTCTCTCTCTCTCTCTCTCTCTCTCTCTCTCTTTGTTTCTCCCCTACCCCATTCCTCAACCAACCTACCCCCACAACCCCCGTTCCCTCTCCTCCCTTCACCCCTCTCCTCCCCTCCCTTATTCTCCGACCCCTTAACCCCCTTTTTCGCCCTTCTCTCTCTCTCTCTCTCTCTCTCTCTCTCTCTCTCTCTTTTCTGTTCCTCCCCCACCCCATTCCTCAACCAACCCCCCCCCCCTTCCTGCTCCTCCCTTCGCCCCTCTCCTCCCCTCCCTTATTCTCCGACCCCTTAACCCCCTTTTTCGCCCTTCTCTCTCTCTCTCTCTCTCTCTCTCTCTCTCTCTCTTTCTTTTCCGTCTCCCCCACCCCATTCCTCAACCAACCCCCCCCCCTTCCTGCTCCTCCCTTCGCCCCTCTCCTCCCCTCCCTTATCCTACTACCCCTTAGCCCCCTCCTCCCCATTCTCTCTCTCTCTCTCTCTCTCTCTCTCTCTCTCTCTCTGTCCCCCACCCCCACCCCTTCCTCTCCCCCACCCGTCCCGTTCTTCCCTTCCCTCTCTCCTCCCCCTCTCCCTTTCCCTCCAAATCCTTAACTCCCCTCCTCCCCTTCTCTCTCTCTCTCTCTCTCTCTCTCTCTCTCTCTCTCTCTCTCCCTCTCCAAGCCAGCGTCACACTCTCGATTTATGCTTTCTCTTGGGACACGTCACTCAGAACATACGTCATATGGTTTCTTGAGGGCAGGGGTGCGGGAAAAGGGGGAGGGGGGGGGGCGCGACAGTGTTTCGCGTCCCCGAATTTTCGCCATTCTGTTGTTGCTGTTTTAGCCCGTTAAAGTCGGCCACGGTCTCACTCTGAACACGGCGTCGAATGAATGGGATGTTTCTGTCACACGCCCTGTTACTGTGGTTGGGAAGCCTGCGGTTTAGTTTAATTTCCTTTTGTCTGTTACTTTAGGGTGGTGGGGGTGGTGTTGATTGTGTTTTGCTTCCCCCCCCCCTTTTTTTTTTTTTTTTTTTCAGAGAGGGAGGGGTTAGAATGAAGTGTTGCTTGGGTTCAAGCTTGAAAAAAAAAAGTGGCAATCGAAAATGTAGAAGAAAGAAAATCGTCTGTTAATGTCCTCTCCAACCCAGTTCGTTTTTGTAGCGTTGCAAAGTTGTTCTTGATTGCTGTGGCTGGCGTCTAGGACTATAAAGGCAAAAACAAACAAACATGCAAACAAACAAACATACAGACAAAACACCAACGCCGACAACTTCAGCTTTGGTCCTAAGCTGAAAACGGTCCTTCTCCGCTGTATTTTCTTACTTAAATCCGCATCATATTGCTATGGTAAGATCAACGATTCTGTAGTTCGAAGTTTGAGATAAACACTACACCACTGCAGGTTTGTTTTTGTTCTCTCTCTCTCTCTCTCTCTCTCTCTCTCTCTCTCTCTCTCTCTCTCTCCCCCTTCCTTCCTCTCTCGCTCTCTCATTTCATTTCTTTTCTGTTGACTGCCTCCTTCGTTCTGCAGCGTTTAATGTCCAAGCCCATCATATGTAACACGACGAACAGGATCTACTGCTTCCGTAAAGTCAAGGTGCACGAGGCATTTTCAACTATCATCATCCATCACCTCTCTCTCTCTCTCTCTCTCTCTCTCTCTCTCTCTCTCTCTCTCTCTCTCTCTCTCTCAGCGTGTGTTCTGTGTGCGCGTGTGTGTGTGCGCGCGCGCGTGCACGACACCCCCCCACCCCCCGCAGATACGGACACACACACCACACACACACACACACACACACACACACACACACACACACACACACACAACCCTTATGCGCTTTTACGTTATCAGTTGTACTTCATTCTTCGCTGCTCGTCTTCGCCCTCTCCCCCCAACCCCACCCCACTCTCCACACCCCTTTTCCCCTTCATTCCCTTCCCTACTTCTGTCTGTCTTTATCCCATGCCGGCCGATGACGACAGAACGTTCAGATATTACGTTAGGAACCATCTACACGTGAACAAGCCAGCAGCGCTGTTGCAAGTACGGATCGTCCGCAAGGCGACGCCACCTTTCTCTCTCAGTCCTTCCTCACAAATAAGGTGGCATCAACGCTCTCCTCTTCTTCTCACCAGTTTGTCGTAACTATCAATCCTGTGAAATGGTCGGCACGTTTCTTTTGCCGCGCGCGTCTGCACGCGCGACAGGCGCGGCGAACGACGTAACTTCGCCCATCAGCATTAAAAGCTGAAGATCTCCAGTCTGATGGACTGTCATCTTTGATCCAAACTGTACTGAGTCACACTGCACGTGCTAAGTGGTAGATGTCTCCCTTCAAACGAATTACTAAAAACTCCTTTCTGTAAGAAATGTCATCGGCTGTCCTGTTCCTCCGACTTCAATCAGACGGTCATCAAAAAATATGATAGTTAGCTTAACCCTCTAACAAAAGAGATCAAGCTCAACAACAACAAAACTCACAGACCCACCATAGGCCACATGACTGAAAGCAGTCCCTTTCAGTGTGCCAGACAGAGGAATGTCCTACTCTGACACCCTGCTTAGAGATCCTGGCCTAGAAGAAAAGCAAATGGAATCTTGGTGTCTAAGTCTTGTGACTACGCACTGTTTGTATCTTAGCACAACTTTATGCCAATCATTGGTAAAATCTGTTAAGATGTTTTATGAATACTGTCGACTGTCTAACTGCTTTGCAGTAGGTGATTAATTTAAGTAATACTTGTGTTTGGACTAATTGTAACCAAGAAGTTAGTTACACTACCCGAGTATTTCAGTACTTCAGAGTTATTTCTCTTCCATTGCCTTGCAGTTCATTACTGTCTCACACCACTTGTTAAATCCACTCTAAATCTGAGAGAAGAAATTAGAGTGGATACAGGAAATTAAATGCAATACATTTGTTTGTCTCGACTCCTTACATCGGCTGAGACTTAACACTTTCATGAAAGCTCAGAGCGCAAGTGTGAGGATTCAACCAGCCAGAATCCAAGCCGCTGGTCTACAAACCAGGTTCTGTAACCTCCGCAGACCACGGGACCCTAACGTCCACCACGACTAGTCCAGCACAGGAGCGAGAGCCATGCTACCACGTGGTCTAGTGGACAACCGACAAACCGGCAGTCCTACCTATCGGGGTAGATTCAACAAAAAGAAGAGGCATCCATAAACTTCTCCCTGGAGGCAACTTCAACATAAGCTAAGTCCTCGCGTACCCACTGTTCCCGAACTCAGCTCGGTGAGACTGTTCAACGTCTATTCATAATGAGATAATATGAAAAGAGGCCAGCCAAGCCAAGGCCATACTGACTTTTGTTGAATTCTAACAGTTTAATGTGTTTTAATCTTTTATACAAAACTTATTACTTTTAAAGTAAAGACTGCGTGTGAAATTGCACTTAACTTGTGTGAAGTCTATTCCTTGTTTATATAGCATTAATGTTTGAACCAGTTTCGGATTCTAAGATTATTCCATGCGCATAAGCCTGAGTTAAATCACACCTGAGCCATTCTTGAGTACTTTTAACAGACCTGAAAAAAAAAATTCTTTCAATGACTAGCACCGGAACATTGCTCCTCCCACCACAAGTACCAGAAAGGGTGAAGGTGAATTCTGATTTTAAAACGGCTCTTTACTTTTAACAGAAAAAAAATTCCGATTTCATCTTCTAGAAGACCACACTTTCCACTTTCATACGTTACAGAGGGGAAGGAGAGGGAGGGGGTGGGCAACTGAACACGACACTAAGACACTAGAATTAACGCCACGTTGGGAAAGGGGTGGGGGTGGGGATGCGGTTATCGTTCCCAACTCCTCCTGGCCTTAATTAAGGGATGGTCCAGGTCCTCCTTTTTAAGATGAGACTACAAAACGACGTCTAATCTGTAGCATGCACTTAGCTCGCTAAAAAAATACAGGGTCGAACTTTAATTAAGGAACACCCCGAAAAAAGGCCCATTCTTTTTAAATTGGCCAAAAATACAAGCAATGCATTTTTTCGAAGACTTCGACTGGGAAAGGTTTAAGGGGTTAACAGAGTATTCCGCAAAGCTTGCGAAAGCTGTCTTATTGTCACGTGCGGCATGCAGAGGGGGGGTTGAAAGTTGCAGATTGTTGTCAAAATTGCTTGTTTTTTAAGCAAGAGTGAACACTGCTTCAAACGGTTTTGCACTGAAATTCCAAATGCACGTGCAAAAACCAATGCATTGCAGAGCATTTTACTGACTGGAATGCCCCTAAAAGCAGCCCAACGTGCATAATTCTTCATAACACAAAAATGCCTCCAAGACGCAAGCTGTCTGATTTTGACGGGACCCGGGCGATTGCATGGCTGCAGGATCGAGTTGGCGTTCGAGAAGTGGCCAGAAGACT
>CM065727.1:33714925-33719925 GCA_033310375.1 Conus canariensis | reverse complement strand
TTTATCCTCGATGGCTTTTTTTTTTACTCCTTAAAATGATAAAAGCATTCCTCTTCTATTATGTAACATTTTTCTTTAAGTGTACACCGCCCGGAATTTCGCTCAAGCGCTCACACACACAGACGCGCGTGTGCGTGCTCACTCACACACACACACACACACACACACACACACACACACACACACACACACACACACACACACACATTTACAGTACATGTTCACGTTTATAAAAGAAAAAAAAATTCCCTTACGCTTATTCTTATAGCTTCGTCATAGATTGTCGCCCCTAAAACACGTTATCAGAACATCTACAATCAGCATCACACAGATTCATAAGCACCTTCCATATCCTCTAACATATAAACAACAAACAAGTAGAGTAACTCTTGCTCCCACAAGAAAACAAATACATGCTCATAACTCCAAATGAATGATGCTTGCGACACCGAATCGTCTAGCTGATATGACAGCACAGAGCACACAGAACAAACAAGGAACCATCCCCTAAACATAATTATAGTCTGATGTCACTTTTAGTAGAAAGACGTAAAACGGAACAACAGCAACAACAACAACAACAACAACAACACACACACACACACACGCGCGCGCGCGCGCGCGCGCGCGCGCGCGCACAAACGCACACATTCACGCAAGCGCGCATAGTCTCTCCCCCCCTCTCTTCTCTCTCTCTCTCTCTCTCCACACACACACACACACACACACACACACACACACACACACACACACACACACACGAGAGAGAGAGAGAGGAGAGAGAGAGAGAGAGAGAGAGAGAGAGAGAGAGAGAGAGAGAGAGATTTCTTCAGTTCTGTCTTTCCATCACTGGATGCCGTGGCGTAGGGGTAAGAACATGAAATGATAACCTAGACAACCTACAGACCGTTGATTTGAACCTATTCCCCCCTCTCTCTCTCTCTCTCTCTCTCTCTCTCTCTCTCTCTTCTCTCTCTCTCTCTCTCTCCAGTTTTTGAGGTTAACACCCGCTGGCAAACAATGCATCCTCTTAATCCTTGATTTACAGCAAAACCACTGAAAGAGAGGCAACGTATGGATTTTAAAGCTGATTATACTAATCTGCTGCTGCTGCTGCTGACAACTCTGATTTCGTTGTTGATCATATGTCTGATTTTTCTTTTAATAGCGCAAGCCTTGTTTTGGTGTTGTATGTACGAGTCTGATCATGTTTGCTATGTAAGTTTGATTTTAGTGTTGACACACTCGAAGTCTGATGTTGATGCTGACAATACAAGTCTTATTTGAGTGCTGACTATACAAATCTGATTTAGGTGTTCACGAAGCGAGTCTGAGTTTGAAAGTGACCACACAAGACTGATTTTGACGCTGACCATGCATGTATGATTTGGGTGTTGCGCACAGAAGTCTTATTTTGATGCTAACAATACAAGTCTGAGTTTGAATCTTGTTTGTACCAGTCTGATTTTTTGACTTGTCAAGAACAAGCCTGATTCTGTTGTCGACAATAACGAACCTGAGTATCATGCTGATAACTAGAAAGCCTGGTTTTGATGTTGAAATTCAACACAACGTGATTCTGATGCTGACTAAACAGGTGTGACAAATAGCGAACACCTTTAATCTGCGGACATCCAACATCATAAACTCCGTCTTCATGTCGATACTAAAACTTTCGGTCAGCGTTCTTCTGCTTATCACGACCCATTTACCTGGAACAATCTCCCACATCAACTCAGACACTCAGCCACCATATTCTCTTTTAAATCAAATTTGAATTTTTTTCTTTCCATTTTTCTCATCTGATTCACATACATAAATACGTGCCAGCCCTGTTTTCGGGAGTGCTGTGTGTCTGGATGCCCGTGTTTATTTATCCAATAGTAACTGGGTAAGCTTCTCCTTTTTCGATAAGAGGGAGATGGGTGGAGAGGGAGGGTAATAGGGTGAGGCTGGGTGGTAGTTCGTGTGGATATGGAACGGGGCCTGTGGCTGTAGGGTGCGTGTTGTGTACTGTCTGTTGTTCAGATTAATTTGGCTTGTAATTCAATTTGCGTTCTTGTTTATTGTAAACGCCAATGGCATTCAGTTGATTAGGTGTATCAATGTTCTTAACAATGATGACGATAATAATAACGAACACTATCAGCAATACCTGAACGTTACACTGATAGATGAGAGCTGGACAATCAGCACACAGGAACTGGGTTTGTAATCCCAGCCCTTAAGATACACAAACTACCTAACATCGATAACAATGGGTCCACTGTCGTTGCGAAATATCACACCGGCTTTCGTGCTTGATCTACCTGTTCCTGTATGTCAAGTTATCAGTTGCGTTGTTTCTATATCTGTTTCAAACGCTTTGCAAACCCATGCCCTTTGGCGCTAGAACAGAATGATTTGTGAAATTAATACTAAAAATCGTACGCTGATCTGAAAAAGGAGTAGTTTCACATTTTTCCGGACATATCAATTCCGAATTGATAACGTTCATTTGGCAGGTATGGCAATGAAAAGAACGACACCCCCCCCCCCCCCCCCCCAAAAAAAAAAAAAAATCATGTTGAAACAGTGGAATTACTTACTCCAGGACATCAATGTGTAAAATGAGAAGCATTTTAGCATCACTTTAAAGAGTGACTAAAATCGATACTTGCATGACCGGAAAATCAGAAAAATACTAAAAAAATAAAAACATTTTACATGAAAATGTTCGAGGAAACCTATCTTGAAATATATCTTCTAGTATATAATTCCATTGTTTCACAGACTGAAGTTAGACACCTTCAAAACTGAACTCAGTAGAATGATAAGATAGATGTCCTTGAGTTCCGACTGCTGAACTATACTGAATAAGAGTGCTTCGCAAGATTTGAAGGAAAATAACTATCCTCTGCGTAGACTTGAAGTTTCTCGTTCTTTTACCAGAGTCAACTGTACTCTTATGTCAATGAGGAAACGACAGACAGTGATATATAGACACCTCATCTGTCTGCCCCATGTCATCATGAGGATGCTATGGTCTCTAATTGATGAGCATAATCATCGGCAGCCGGGAAAGGGTTAACCACCAAAATACATTTGAGTGCCCAGAGCCTTAAAAGCTTCTCACCAATTTTAGTGTAAAAATCATCTTCAACAATCCTTTCCAATTCCGTTTTAGAATTCGAATTTGCCCAGCCATATATAAACAGCTCATAAATAACTTCCTTCATTATGATTTTCTTCGCGTTTTTTTTTTCCCGTCCAATCCATAAGTGCTTACATTAAACTGAAAAAGATAGGAGGGCGGAAGGGTAAATAAAATCAAAAACCCCAGGCACGTAAAGCGTCAAACACTCCTAAAAACAGTAAAACAATGAATATAAAATAAAACATTAGGGCCTTTATTCAAACATACACAAACACCGCACGAAAAAAAAAAAAACCGCATTCCTAGACCAAGGAGAAAATCCCTGAAAAACAAGATTGTAAATCACACACAGCAAGCGCGCACGACGCGCGCGCGCGCGAAAAACCAACACACACACACACACACACACACACAGTACGGTGTGTGTGTGTGTGGTTGTGTGTGTGTGTGTGCATACATACATAACACATACTACATACGCACAAATAAACCTAAAACGGGCTTGAAGATTTTTTTAAAACGCTTTTTTTAGGGAAAAGAATATAAAATTTTATTTACTTTTTTGGGCGTTAAAAAATACCTTCTTTTAAAAGCAAAAAACAAATGTTCCAACGAATTGTTACGTTTTGGGGAAACATTTAAAAACTCGATTTGGTATTCCCTGTGAAACGTTGTTTTTATTTTCTATCTGCTGTATAAGGTATTATATAATATATATATATTCCCCTTTAAAATATTTCCGATAGTACAAATACGGGCCGGGTCTTGCAACAAAAAAAAAGTGGGTTTACACACGCCGCACGCACGCACGCACGCGCGCCCCGCGCACACACACACAACACCACACACACACACCCCAGGAAAGAGGGGAGAGAGAAGAGGAGAGAAGAGAGGAGAGAAGGAAAGAAAAACCCAAAGCGCGGCGTAACCCCCTTATTTTTCCGTTGGGATGCTCCCACTCACCCTCCCCCTTTCCCCCCCCCCCTCTCTCTCCCCTTTCTCTCTCTGTTCCCAAGCCCTTCCCCCCCCCCCCCTGCTACCCCTCCTCCCTCCCAGCCCCCACCCTCTCTCTCTCTCTTCTCTCTCTCTCTCTCTCTCTCCCTCTCTCTCTCTCTCAAAAGCGCACGAATAAATTTTAAGCCAATGTATCGGGCCCAACAACACCGGGGGGGAAACCCATCCAGCACACACCACACACCACGCACGCACCACACCACACACACACACACAACACAACACCACACACACAACACACAAAAAGGGAGCAGGCCAGGCAACAAACCCCCCCTATGTCCAACCTTTTTCGCGACAAATCCCCTTGAATTTTCCCCCTGAAAACAATGACGACAAAAGCTTTTTCAACCTTTTTGTACAAGGCCGGCGGGGAGGAAAAAAGATATATACGAAACAAACAAAAAAAAACAAAAAAAACGACAGTCGGGGCTTTCCCGGGTTTTCGGGAAGGGGTCAGAGGCAGTTTGAAAAAAACTCAAAACATGAAAATATTCCCGAGATGCGGTTGTTGTCGCGTTGCTGAAAAAAGCAGCGTTCTTAAAGACTGGTTTTTTCTTTTTTTTTTTTTTTTTTCTTTAAGTCAGTAGATAGCTGGTGTCATAAAAAACGAACGACTATTTCGGCCCCCGGTGTGCTTTGCACTGCCCGTGGTCTTGGAACTGTTTTTTTGTTTTGGTGTTGTTTTTGTTTCGTTTTTGTTGTTTCTGTTTCCTGCCTTTTTTTAACAAAAGCAAACACGAAAAACAACACCCAAAAAAAAAAACCAGATAAAGGAATTTTAAAAAAAAACCCAAACACAACCCCACCACATCATAAACGCAAACAAAAAAGCACCGCGTTTTTCTTGTGG
>CM065727.1:33710821-33714825 GCA_033310375.1 Conus canariensis | reverse complement strand
TTAAAGGGTGGAAAATAAGGGTTGGAAAAATTTTTTTTAAAAAAAAATTAAGAGGTGTGTTGTGTGTGTTTTGTGTTTTGTGTGTGTGTGTGGGTGGTTTTTGTTTTAATTTACTTTTAAAAAAAATGTCGGGGATTAGGGGTGGGGGGGGGGGGTTTTGGGGGGGGGGGGTTTGGGGGGGGGGGGGGGAAGGGAACTTAAAGTTTTTTAGAAGAGCCAGAGAGAGGGATTATTGTTTCTCTTCTTTTCCTCTCTCTCTCTCCCCTCTCTCTCTTCTCTCTCTCTCTCTGCTCGCGCGCATGCTTGGCCAAAAAGGCACGCGGGCATGCGCTTTTGCCGTGTTTGAATCTGTGTGTATAAACCGTCCCTTTTTTTTTTTTTTTTTTTTTTTGGTTGATCTTTGATGAAACGTCCCCTTTTTTGAAAGGTTACCTCCCCCTTGTGCATCAGAATGACTTCTCTTCCGGAAAGGGACGACGGGACGTCACTGTTAATGATGGTGCTACTTTGGGTGTGCAGTGGCAAGTTGGAAAGGCGAAAATGCAAGGTAGTACACGGGACCTTTCTTTTTTTTCTTCCTTCCTTCCTTCCTTCCCTTCCCCTTTTTGTGCCTGCTGCTCTCACTCTGTACTGCGTATTACTCCGATGTAGCCGTCTTTTTTATACTTTTCACTTTGTTTATGGACCCCCAGTCTGGTGTGCTTGCTATGCTTGTTTTCCGTCCCCTTCCGCCGGCGTATTGTCAGGGGACCCGAAGATTAGAGTGTGAGAATGAAAGTCTAGCGCGCTCCCCCCTTTTCCCTTAATGAAACTGGGCTAAATTTTGTTTGGGGACTGGTTTGGGAGGTGATGCTTTTTTTAAAATTTTTAAAAACCCCTTGGGTTTTTCTTTTAGGTGTTAACAAACGGTTTTGATTGTTTCCCCCGGGGGGTCAAGAGAATCTCGTGAGAGTGAAGAAAAAGTACATATAAATTTCCCCCTTTAACATTTTTGTTTTTTTTAAATTTGATGTACATGAGGTACGTGTTAATACAAGAAAAGGAACAAACAAAGGACAGCTTCAATTTTATTGCACACACTGCTTTGTAGTCTGTGAAAAATTTTGAAGCTTTAGTCAAAGTATCAATTTGGGAAATTTAAAGGTTTAAAAATGGTCGATTGACTTACTGAACAATTTTCACTCGAAAATTTTAAAAGGCTTCGTATTTTCTAATGTAAAATTTTAGGCTTTAAAACATCGTTTTTTTTGTTTGATTTTTTTTTTTTATTAGACATGAAATAGTTCTGATATTGTAATCTATTTCACTTCGATGCATTTTGTGCAGGTCAGTGAAAATTGGAGGATTACAGACATGCAGTACTTATTTGGGATTTTGAGGAGATAACGTAGAATAGTTGCAGCTAGAGCTGATTCAGATTAACGGAATTGTAATTAAGTCTGTAACACTTATTGTTGTAATATATTGAAAATGGTTAAAAAAAAAAGAGGTTGCAATCTAAAGTGATGCTGACAGGATATCGCAACTGAAAGACTTGACAAAGTGCCAGAGAGGGGCGATGGGGGAGGGGTGCGGGGGTGGGGGATGAGGATGGGTGAGGGGTGGACAGCGGTGGTAGGGAGACAGATGTCACATTATCAGCCAGTGACAAGCATTGCAAGCATGAAAAAAGTTTCTCCAAGTCTTTGTGTCGCTTCCCGTAGATTTTTTTTTTTTCTCATCCAGATTGCTGCTTGATTTTTTCTTTATATACTTGCCTTTGGACATGCGATAGTTGTTTGTTTTGCAGCATGGAGTGTGAGCCTAGGATGTGATTACTTGTGCCGTTTGATTGTGTTGCCTGGCATGATGACAGTTGGAAGGGGTGCCCGGCCGTTGGGAAAGGAACTGTGGGTACAGGAGTGACGAGGACAGTGATATACTCTGTTGCTTGGCTAGAGGGTTTAACTTGGGTGGTAAACGCACTTCACTGGGGTTGGACGTCTATTCATAGTACCGTGCTTCCAGAGCCGATGCTAAACGTGTGTATTGTAATGTTTGGAGGCTTTGCGCACCCTCGCTCAGGTTGGAGAGTTTGGAGGCTGAAAGGTGCGTTTACTTTACCTATGAAACAGAGGAAAATGATAATTTACTGTTGTTGATATGTCTGGTGTATCATACCCAGTGTTATGCCTACTTTTCGCACATTGTGATATAGGCTTGCAGGAGGCGGCCGTGTTGGTGTGAAAACGACCTGATGTGCCCACCTTTACATCATTGTACTGTAGTCCATTGTCTTGTACTGTCCTTCCACGATTAAGCCGACACTGTTTCATGTCTTGCAATCCCTGTTATCAAGATTGCATACCCTCAGCGATTCGAATCGATTTTTCTTTAAAACCATTCCAGAACGGTTTTTGTTTTGGCCTGGGTAGACCTGTCCTGTCCCTTTTTTTTTTTTTTTTTTTTTTAAAAGAACAGGCAATGTTGATTTCTGAGTGTTTTAAGTCGTGTGTAGAAGGAGATAGTAAGGTTTGCTCTTTTACTGATTTGAAAGTGGACTTGGGCGTACACATACAAGCAAACACATAAGAATACACGTACACTGATCAATGATACATCCTCGTGATTGCTTGTCTTGTGGGAAAACTTTGTTCATTCCAGATCAGCTCTGCTGAATTTGGGGACGAGTTCAGTTTTAGAGGCACAGCTCTTTCTGCATGTGTTAAACATGTATTCCCAAATTACATACACACAGTTCTCCTCGTAAGTGTTAAAATATATTCACAGACTATATACACAGAGATTTTTGTTTGGTAAATGTTAAAATATATTCCCAAACTACACAGATATTTTTTGTTTGGTAAGTGTTAAAATATATTCCCAAGCTGTGTGTACACACCCTTCTTCTTGCAAGTGTAAAAAGATATCCCCCAGACTGTATGTAAAACGAAAGTAATCATGTGTCTGTTTTCAAGTGTCTGTATAGTTCATACCGTCTGTCGATCAAGACTACATGTGTCTTCATTGTGGGAACCCGAACTCCGTCCGTGCAGTGAGAAAAGGGAACGAGGGAGGGAGGGAGGGTTGTGTTTCCTTTCCACCCGGTCTTCTCTCCATTCTAACAATTCGTGAAGACCCGCCCCCGAAACGTAGTATGGTTTCATTCTATGGCTGTCACTGGTCCCCGAACAAGGACTGTCTAGTCTAGGTAACCATTAACAGAACCCATTGTCTGCCATGGGCATCGGAAACACCAAGCATGCTGCATGAAACAATTGTGCTTGATTTTTTCACCGTTTTTTTTTTCTTTTGGTCTTTAGCTGTGTTTTTTTTTTTTCGGTCCGTTAAAACATTCTTAGTAGTCTGTGATGACTAGATGTGCATGTCTGAATGCAGATGTATGAACGAGTGTATTGTGGAGCCGATCGCATTGCTGGGAGGAGAAGTGCTTGGACATATTCCTCGGTATACTTACCCTTAGATTTTAAAACATCTTTTTTTTGTACTGTTTGCAGTTGGTGTTCTTGACGGAAAAGTACAGATGTGTGTGATTAGTATTTTGTGGATTTGTGACTGTTTAAAGGTTCTCTCTCTCCCCCCCCCTCTCTCTCTCTCTCTCTCTCTCTCTCTCTCTGTGTGTGTGTGTGTGTGTGTGCGCGCGCGCACACGCGCATACGTGTATGTGTGTGTGTGTGCGCGCGCGCGTGCACACATGCTTGTATGTGTCGGCGCGTTCGTGCGCATGCGTTCTGAGTGCGTGCCCGTGCATGCGTGCAGATGTGTGTGAGGAAGGGGAGGGAGGGAGGGAGGAGATCATGCCCTTTTAGTCATACATGCTACATGCAGGCTCCCAAATGAGAGGAGAGAGAGAGAGAGGAGAGAGAGAGAGAGAGAGAGAGAGAGAGCGAGAGAGAGAGAGTGAGTGAGTGAGTGAGTGAGTGAGTTGTACGGTGGAGAAGGGGTCCGTGATTTTGAACGTTTAAAGCGATTTTTTTTTTTAAATCACGAGTGATTACGTCACT
>CM065727.1:33705821-33708321 GCA_033310375.1 Conus canariensis | reverse complement strand
CCAAAAAATTCATGCGCCAAGGCCTTAAGGAGTCGAGTATTTATAGACTGTTGCAATTAGATTGTTTTGAGGGGTTTTTTTTTATTATTGTGTCTGAAAGTTGATTCTCCTTGTTTGCTTTCATCTGGCCATCAAGGTACAGGCCCGGTGGTTCCAAGCAGACAGGTTAAAATCAAACGAATGGGACTATTTGGCGGCTTCCAGCTGGCGCAAAGATAGGGTCACAGGTGGAGTGCAAAAAGCCTGAAATGTGACGTCCGCTAAGGGGAAGGTAATGTATTTGAAGATGGTATGTGATTTCATCGTTGGAACCCCTCCCCCCCCCCCCCCTTAAACAAGGGAAATAATTGGTGGGGAGTTGTTCTTTTGATCAAATATCAGTTTAACATTAGATGCTGGCTCAAACTTCTGATAGAGGCCTCGAAACGCTTACATGGATTATATATGGTGATGTAGTGCAAAATCCGAGTTGTGGCGTGTGGTCAGATCGAAATGACGGGAGTTCCGAGCTACATCAGCAGAACCGCACGAAAGCAACAAACTCTTGAACTGATTCACGTGATGAAGTAATAATGCATCGTTTTATGTGTGAAGTACGGGATAATAATGACTGTCTTTGTTGCTAACGGTCTCCCGTAAAAAGGGGACACCCCCTTCCACCCCCCCCCCCCCGCCCGATCCACCCTGCGTCCTTCCTCCCCTTTCCAGTTCCCTGCTCTAAACCCCCCCCCCCACCTTCCATCTCCACACCCCATCCGCCTCTGCACTCTCTCTCCCTCTCTGTCTCTCTCTCTGTCTCTGTCTCTGTCTCTCTCTCTCTCTCTCTCTCCATTCCGCGATGTGTGCTAGTTGTGAAAGCAAGCTATGGCCCGGGGCCACTGTTTGCTATCACACGCTGTCGTTAGCTTGAACTAGGGGGCGTGTGCAGGATTCGTGCTGTCAGCCTGCCTGTCTGTCAGGTCAGTTACCACTCTTGTTGAGAAACGGATGCACGTGCACCACGTGCGTAAACTTCAGTCTCTCGCTCTCTCACTCTCTCTGTCTCTGTCTCTGTCCGTCCGTCCGTCCGTCTGTCTGTATGTCTGTCTGTCTGTCTGTCTGTCTGTCTCTCTCTCTCTCTCTCTCTCTCTCTCAAACATGTGAAATCTATATTCACAAGTGCATTGTTTTGAGAAAACAACTCCGTGCTACGGGGAGTGTCTTGAACATTGTTAAAACAATCCAGTGTCGTCTGTCTGTTAGTCGGCTCGCGCCTCTCTCTCTCTCTCTCTCTCTCTCTCTCTCTCTCTCTCTCTCTCTCTCTCTCTCTCTCTCTCTCTCTCTCTCCAGTCCTTTTGATTATCAACATAGTATTCCTCGTAGATAACTGATTTACTTCTAATAGGAAAAATGGCTTTGTATTTCTCAGGAAGAAATGTTTTTCAAGGCTAGTCACACACACAGGTCATTGTAGACATCTAGCTAAGAAAATTAATTTCACATTAGCTTTTGATCATTTAAAAAAAAGAAAAAAAAAAAAGGGGGGGGGGGGGGGGGCGGGAAGAGGAAAAAGAAAAACGGGAAGAGAAGGGGAAGCAGGGTAAGAAGAGGTGGGCGAGGGGAACAGACGGGGAAAGTTAAGTTGTGTGAAAGCGCAGGCAAGGTACATGAAGGGAGGACTCAAAGACACATTAGAAGTGACCTAAAGCCCAGTGACAGAACACCGTGTAATGGGTTTGATAACAGGCAAGTCGTCAGTTTAACAAGACTTAACAACTGAAACCGAATCTTAAAAAGTAAAAATGTCAACACAGAGAATCTTCAAAAGTCAAAAACATCAACACAGTAAGTTTTGAAAAGTCAAAAACATCAGTACAGAGAATCTTAAAAAGTCAAAAACATCAACACAGTAAGTTTTCAAAAGTCAAAAACATCAATACAGAGAATCTTAAAAAGTCAAGAACTTCAGCACCACTTGCATCTGTTGGTGGCACACTTTCATATGAGTAAGGCTTCGTTAAATCACAGTCACACAGTTAATGATTGGCTGAACAGTAAGATCAGTGTGACCGATACACAGGATATCGTGGCAAGATTTATTTCGAAATGAAAAGCATAAAAAAAGTTGAAAGTGAGATTTGAAATGGATCTGCAAATCAAAATGAAGTTCGAAATAGTCCTCTGACGTGGTGATGAAGTGAAATACATAAAGAGTGTCTTTCAAGTTTGTATGGTTATGGGCCGTTGACTCTTACTCTACCTAAGGCTTTTTTTTTTTGTTCCCATTTTGGCCGCTCATTATATTATTATCATTATAATGAATACTTATATAGCGCCTATTCTCAGCTAGAGACCAAGCTCTAAGCGCATTACAATCCACACTCGTTTACACAACGGGCTGCCTACCTGGGTAGCGCCGACTGAAGAGCTGCCAGCTGGCGCTTCATTCAGTCGTTTCCCGTGTCATCCAGTCAATATAGTTCAATATCGTTCACTCAATGTCCTTACTTCCTTCATTCTT
>CM065727.1:33698321-33700821 GCA_033310375.1 Conus canariensis | reverse complement strand
CAACAAGGACAAACACATTACAAGACAATCCTGCCAGTCAACAAGGACAAACACATTACAAGACAATCCTGCCAGTACAATTCTGCCAGTCAACAAGGACAAACACATTACAAGACAATCCTGCCAGTCAACAGGGACAAACACATTACAAGACAATCCTGCCAGTCAACAAGGACAAACACATTACAAGACAATCCTGCCAGTCAACAAGGACAAACACATTACAAGACAATCCTGCCAGTCAACAAGGACAAACACATTACAAGACAATCCTGCCAGTACAATTCTGCCAGTCAACAAGGACAAACACATTACAAGACAATCCTGCCAGTCAACAAGGACAAACACATTACAAGACAATCCTGCCAGTCAACAAGGACAAACACATTACAAGACAATCCTGCCAGTCAACAAGGACAAACACATTACAAGACAATCCTGCCAGTCAACAAGGACAAACACATTACAAGACAATCCTGCCAGTACAATTCTGCCAGTCAACAGGGACAAACACATTACAAGACAATCCTGCCAGTACAATCCTGCCAGTCAACAGGGACAAAAAAAGTTACAAGACAATCCTGCCAGTCAACAAGGACAAACACCTTACAAGACAATCCTGCCAGTCAACAAGGACAAACACATCACAAGACAATCCTGCCAGTCAACAGGGACAAAAAAAGTTACAAGACAATCCTGCCAGTCAACAAGGACAAACACCTTACAAGACAATCGTGCCAATCAACAGAGACAAACACATTACAAGACAATTCTGCCAGTCAACAAGGACAAACACATTACAAGACAATCCTGCCAGTCAACAAGGACAAACACATCACAAGACAATCCTGCCAGTCAACAAGGACAAACACATCACAAGACAATCCTGCCAGTCAACAAGGACAAACACATCACAAGACAATCCTGCCAGTCAACAAGGACAAAAAAAGTTACAAGACAATTCTGCCAATCAACCAGGACAAACACATTACAAGACAATTCTGCCAATCAACAAGGACAAACACATTACAAGACAATCCTGCCAGTCAACAAGGACAAACACATTACAAGACAATCCTGCCAACCAACAGAGACAAAACACATTACAAGACAATCCTGCCAACCAACAGAGACAAAACACATTACAAGACAATCCTGCCAACCAACAGAGACAAAACACATTACAAGACAATTCTGCCAATCAACAAGGACAAACACATTACAAGACAATCCTGCCAACCAACAGAGACAAAACACATTACAAGACAATCCTGCCAGTCAACAAGGACAAACACATTACAAGACAATCCTGCCAGTCAACAAGGACAAACACATTACAAGACAATCCTGCCAACCAACAGAGACAAAACACATTACAAGACAATCTTGCCTCACAAGACAATTCTCCCAATTAACAAGGACAAATACATTACAAGACAAAAAAAAAAGTCCTGTCATTTGATTGTCCCTGTTGGCTGGCAGACCCACTAATAATTCTTCTTAAAAAAAGATGAATGTAGTCCTTAATGGCTTGATGTGAGAGCTGACTTTTTTGTTTGTTTACTCCTATTTATGTCAGGCCATTTTCCCCGGGCACCATAGATAACAACAATAACATCATTTGATGTAGGTGTATGAAAAGGTCGGCGTTCTCGCCCTCAAAGCGACAAGTTACAGTTTAGTGTACTGTTAGGTGTGAAGTTCGTCTGATGCACTGCTTTTTCAGAGAATCCTCCTCGTTTACTTTTGTTGGCTTCTTACCTGTCTTGAACACACTGAATCCTTAGCATAGAGAGGAGAGGGGACAGGGAGGAGGAAGAGAGAGAGAGAGAGAGAGAGAGAGAGAGAGAGAGAGAGAGAGAGAGAGAGAGAGAGGGAGGGAGGGAGAGAGGGAGGGAGAGAGAGAGAGGAGGGTGGAGTTGGGGGATGAGAGGGGAATCGAGTCGAGGAACGATGGTATGTGAATGCGTACACATTTATATTTCTTTCTTTTTTTTCTCTCTTTCTTTTCTTTTCTTCCCTTTTTTTTTCTTTCTTTTTCTTTTCTTTTTTTGTTGTTGCCGAAAATAACTGCCAAATTCTTGCGCACGTGGGCAGGGACCGCTGCAAATCACTGCCACGTTGGGAAAAGGTCGTCTACTGCATGCATGCCTTTCCGGAGAAGCCTGCGTGTCTTTAAACGTCCTTTTCTTTTCCCGTTCACATTCTGACGTCGAACACACCTGGGGTCTTCAAGACATCAGGGACGGTGGGGACGTGGACTCTGGGATGCGTGGGGCGGATGGAGTTGATAGGGAAGGGGAGTGGAGTGTGGGCAATCATGCACGCGGGCAAGGTATGTTAAGTGATCAAAGTTCTGCCGTATGACAGTGAATTTTGATCTCGTTATAATGGTGTCGTGACCCCCCGAGTCATACTGAAGAAGTTCCAAAATCTCAAGAATGTCAATCGACTAATTATCCTGTCACAGATTGAATGCATGTAATTTGTAAATGGTTTT
>CM065727.1:33695311-33698221 GCA_033310375.1 Conus canariensis | reverse complement strand
CACACACACACACACACGCACACACACACACACACCTCTCCTCTCTCTCTCTCTCTCTCTCTCTCTCTCTCTCTCTCTCAGCTTTGAGCTTCTCTTGTCCCACATGGGAAGAGTCTTCAAGCGAACGAACGACAGTGGCCAGGGGATGAATGGGACCCTATCGACTCGTGACGACACTACATCAAAGCAACCCTCGCATCAAAGGAGGCAACACAACTGGAAAGAATGTGGAAGATAGGGTCAGCGCCGCAAGCAACGACCGTCGATAGGAAAAACAAAAAAACAATATCACACACACACACACACACACACACACACCCCCACACACCACGCCGCACCGCGCCGCCCACCACAAACACACTCACACACACAACACACACCCACCTCCCCCCCCCCCCCCCCCCCCCCACACACACACGCACGCAAACGCAGGCACCGCACGCAACCCACACACACACACACACACACACACACACACACACACACACAACATGCAAAAGAAAGAGGTCGAAAAGCAACTACGAAAAAAAAAACTAGCTTTTTCTCCTCGAAGCCTCCTACTTTTTAGCTGGTTGATTCACAAGAATCCTCATTCCCGTGAAGAGCTGAACAACCGCCATCGCCCCCGAAAAATGCCGTTATCCTTTTTCTCAGTTTGCAGGTTGAGATCGTCACGCAACGCAGTCTGTGCATGCGTCATTTGGTAAGCAAACTTCACTTCACATCAAATCCAAGACCTGTACATCTCAATCGATCGATGATCATCATAGAAAGTGAAGTGGCACCGTTTGCAAAAGTTGTCTGCATTACAGGCGCACCGTTTCACACCCATGTTTTAGCACTTTCTCTCTCTGGTTGAGCTGTTAAGCTGTCTGATGGGGCAGAAAACAAACAACAACAAACAAAATCAGGGGAAGCTAACGCATGTCCGTCCATTGCAGACAGAGTTATCTTCTCGGTATATGGACCTCCTTTGATTTGAGGCGAACGACGGGATAACAAGCGATTGTCGGCGTAACATGCGCATAGTTTTCAACCCCTTGTTTTTGGTCTTCTCTCTTTTTCTGACTGAACTGTGAAGCCGACTGAAGGAGCTAAACTGCTTTGGGCGCGCCCACCTGTGTGACCTCTGACCCGTGGAAACAGCGGAGTCACTTTGCTGAACGCGAGCCTCAACACGGATTATCCCCCTTAGCAGCTTGTCTTCTTCCCATGAATATCATTTCAGAAATCCATGTTACGAGTTTTTTTTTTAAAAAGTCAAATTTCTTATATCAAATCAAAAAGAAAAGCAAACGGAGGAGGGGGAGGAGGAGGGGGAGGGGAGGGGGCATGATTTTTCAAAGGGATGGCAAAGTATTGCCCATTGGACTCGAAATGATGGTTTGAAAATCTAGTTATTACATGCACTTGAACGACATGTTTCCTTTGTGAGCCCTTCTTTGATAAGCTAAGGCAATTCGACTTTTTGTCTGTTTTTGTTCTGTATTGTTCCCTTTTCTTTTCATTCGTTTGTTTGTTTGTGTTAATACAACGACTTGAAAGCCAAACTTCCCCTCTGCTCGCTTTGAGTCTCGAGTATTCACTCCCCTAGCTGCATCTGAGAGAATAAAAGAAACCAAATCTCTCTCTCTCTCTCTCTCTCTCTCTCTCTTCTCTCTCTCTCTCTCTCTGCAAACAAGCAAGTCAATCGATTTCGGGCTTAAACGTAAGGCCAGAGACAAAAGAGACCGGTAAGCCTGAGAGAAGAGATTATACTTACCTGTCCAGATACAGGGACTGACCTGGCCACTTCGGGAAAAAAGGCTTCTCCACATGAAGAGAACCAGCTCTCCTACCCCCCCCCCTCCCCCACCCAGCCAACCACCTCCCCTTGCCTTTCCCCTTGCATCCCATCTCCCCCCTCTCCACCCCCCCCCCCCCTTTTCCAACCCCTGCTTCGAACTATAAACTGGCAGCTCAAGCTTTACTTTCCTTATAAGGAGTGGGCTGCCAAGAAAAGACAGTAATAAATCGCCAGCTTTTCCATCCAGTCAGCGCCTCACTGTTAGACACGAAGCAGGCCACGAAGAAAATACAGCCAGAAAAAAAAAAAGATTGATCCACGGATCTTCCATCAAGTCAAGCATATATCACGTTTCACCCGATCCTGTTTCACCCCAATCCTCTGTTCAGCTTAGTGAACTGCGAGTGTTCCCACCCTTGGGCTCTTGAAATCGCAAGCGTAACGTTGCATCCGAATGTTCGCTCACGGTCCCACCCAAACAGGATTTTTGTCCCGACTTCCACAATCACAGAATGTGTGTGGAGCAGGAATGAACACAAAAATGTTCTAGCATGCTACCTGGATTGAGCCAGCGGTGTGAATGCAGTGGACGGACTGGCGCATTCCCCGCAAGTAATTAACTGACCATACACCGGATGAACATGCCCAAGCCCAGGTGAATGTCTGAGGGTTGGCGTCTCTGTCGTACTATTATCATCATCATCATCATCATCATCATTATCATCATCAGCTGTATGTCACTATTTATGAAAAAAAAAAGTTTTCAACCGCATGTGGAACCCCTGACAGACGTAATTCATTCAACCAATGATTTCAAAAGCTTTACTATACCCAACGCAAGGCGAAACATGATGAACGTGTCGGGATGAAGACGCGCTGGGTGTAACGTAATTGGGCGAAATGTGACTGGGTGAAACGTGACTGGGCAACACGTGAGTGGCTGAAACGTGATCAGGTGAAACGTGTTGGGCAAATCGTGATTAAGCCAAACATAGTGCACAGCAGTCAGCTCATCAGAGTCTGACCGAGCAACTTGGTAGGTCAGTGGAGTTGGGTTGTTTTGTTGACGAGGTAAAGATACCTTCAGTCTTCTGTTGCCTCTTCTGTCGCCATTCATTCCTCGT
>CM065727.1:33685311-33690311 GCA_033310375.1 Conus canariensis | reverse complement strand
CCGTTTCTGTTGTTCAGGGAGTAGCTTACCCCCGTACCCCACCCCCAGAAAGTTTTTTACTGGCATTTTTACCTCAACTTGCACCTTTTTCAAGGAGTAAATGTAACCAAAAGCTTGCCATTGCCAAATGTTGAAAGACTGATGACCAGGTGAGAACATTTCGTTTTTTGTTTTTGTTTTTCCAGCTTAGTAGCTAAGCTAGACTCTGTATTGGCTGACCTACTGTCTCGACAAAACGGTGGAGAACTTTTTTTTTCTTTTTTTTATGCCAAAAAATTTCTTCATCCAAGATATTTTGAAGTGTTCTTCATAACTACCCCCCCCCCCCCCCCCCAAACTGATGGCTTGGTATAGTACATAGTGGTGATTTGACGGTGGCGTCATTGTCTAAAAAGAAGCCTGTTTCATATATCCGAAAAGTACTTGCTTGCTTCACCACTGTGTGTGTGTGTGGTGTGTGTGTGTGTGTGTGTGTGTGTGTGTGTGTGTGTGTTGTATGAGTGTGAGACAGAGACACAGAGAGAGAGAGAGAGAGTAGGTGTGTGTGTGTGTGTGTGTGTGTGGTGTGTGTGTGTGTGTGTGTGTGTGTGTGTGGTGTGTGTGTGTGTGTGTGTGTGTGTGTGTGTGTGTGTGTGTGTGTGTGTGAGTGTGGTGTGTGCCTGTTTCATGAAATCGAAAGTACTTGCTTGCTTCACCACTCTGAGTGGTGTGTGTGTGTGTGTGCGTGTGTGCGTGCGTGCGTGCGTGCGTGCTGCGTGCGTGCGTGCGCGCGCGCGGCAAGAGTGAAACCATTGAAATAATTTCATTTAAAAACCAATAACGCGCGCAAAGAAAAAAAAAATTACGAAAACATACACTTGAGCAGCTTGTGTTCTCCTGAGAAGGACGCATATTAAAAAGAACGCACACAGATTCTTAAAGTTTCAAATTCTCGCATCAGCCAGTCAAAAATGCACGCACGCGAAGTAGATGTCATGCGTCAACGTATATGCAGTCAAACCATTCTACTTCGTGTTTTTCCTACCTCAATTCTGAAATTTTTGACTATTTCGTGGCATGTATGTGACGCATGAAGGCGCTGAATGTGAAGCCGTGGACACCTGGTATTTGTACACAGCGGGCGACAATGAAGAGAAATGGCTGGAGAAGAACCCCCTTAGCCCAGCCCAGTTGTGTGCGCCTTATGTATGTCAGCAGTCTGGCTCTGAATATCATGACACGGATGTACCTTGTGTGCATACTGCATCCTTCTTATTAGGTTCGTGGAGTTATTTCTTTATACTGAAGTATGCATTGCATCTCCCTTTACTAAAAGCCTCTGAAAAGTTCTTTCCGTGTCTTCCACACAGCAGGCAAGTTCTTTCCCTTTCTCCGCGTAACTGAAAAAATGTCTCTGCTTTCCGACATACAGCTGAAAACTTTTTTTTCTTTCTTTCTTTCTTTTTTTTCTTCGCGTAGTTAGTGAGTTATTTCCTTTTCCTCTGTTTCACTGATGAGTTCTTTTCCTTTCTCCTATGCAGCTGCTAAGTTCTTTCTTTTTTTTTCTCACCCCAAATGATAAATCCCTTCCCTTTCCTAAATATAACTAATAAGTTATTTTCCATTGCCTTCACGCAGCTTAAGTTCTTTCCCTTTCCTCCATTCCGGTAGCAAGTTTCTTTCCATTTCCTTTACGCAGCTGAAAAGTTCATTTCCTTTCATCCATGCACAAAAAAAAACCTGATTTCCCTCTCCTCCCTAGTAACAGCAAACTTCAAGGTTAGAGAACATATACAGGCCAGATCACGCACACTCTGGAGAGAAAAAAAGCGTTAGTGTTAGGTTAGATCAGAGATGGGTATAAAAATCCCTGGTTAAATCTAGGCACTTGGGAGGTATGGTAATCCCCCCCCCCCCCCCCAAAAAAAAAAAAAAAAAAAAAGGCTAGAACAAAAAATAAATAATTTAAAAAAAAAAAAACAGAAAAGAAAAGAAAAAAAAATGAAGCTTACACGAATATCAACGTCTCATAAGAATACGATGGCTGAGAGAGAGAGAGAGAGAGAGAGAGAGAGAGAGGGGGGGCGTGGAGAGTCGGGCCGGAAGGGGAGGGGGTAGGGGGTGGGGTGACGGGGGCAGGATAACGTATGCGAAACAAACACGTACATGTTTCAATCCCGTCTTGTTATTTCCGATTGAATCTTTCAATCTCCGGGAGACCGCCGCTGCCGTTCCTCGTCTGCCGGTTTCAGGCGGACAGACAGACACACAGACAGACAGACAGATCTACACCTCCCTCCCGTGACGACACGCCATGCTTGCAGATCAAATGGACTTGGGAGGATAGGGGGGTGGGGGGGTCGTGGGGTGGGGAGGGGAATCAAATCAGCGAGTACTCGGCCATGCAGAGTGTTACTCCCGTTTGTTCGGGATTCGTTCGGTAGTCGGATCGTAGGAGGCGGGGGGAAAAAAAAGGTGTGGGGGGGGGGGGGGGAAGATGAGAAGCGGAGGGAAGGTCAAAAAGAAGGAGATGAAAGAGGAAAAAGAAAGAAAAAAACCTTTGAAATCAATTAATTTGGACTTCTCCGTCCCCTCTCTCTCTCTCTCTCTCTCTCTCTCTCTCTCTCTCTCTCTCTCTCTCTCTCCAACCAGCCGCTTTGGCGAAGTGGTTAGCCCGGCTGGGAGGTCGAGGGGTTCGATTCCCATCAGAGTCATGTGGGGTTGGGAGGAAGAGTCTCAAACTAAATTTTATCCATTTCTGAGCACATTTTATCACATGCGCTTTATATATAAAAAAAAAAATTAACAATTTCTGAGCATATTTTATCACATGCGCTTTATCAAAACAAAAAAAGAAAGAAAAAAAGGCATGAGGAGAGAGAGAGAGAGAGAGAGAGAGAGAGAGAGAGTGTGTTACGCACGAGCGTGTGTGGGCAAACGCAAAGGGGAGGGCGGAAGTGTGGTTGAGGGGAGTGGAGTGGGAGTAGGAGTGCAAGGACTGGTTGTTTATGATCTCTAAAATACCAGTGTCGGTCAAAAATCGTTTTAACACACGGAAGACAATTCTCCAAAATTTCGTCACACCATCCCTGAGCATAAAACACGACCATGCGCACGCCCACATTCGCATTCGCACATGCATATACGCACACGGGCGCGCGCGCACGCGCGCGCACACACACACACACACACACACACACACACACACACACACACACACACACACACACATACACACACTGTGTAAGTCGCAGTTGATCTTTTTTTCCTTCCGCGCAAACAATATGCCGGGAAAACACTGCGCCTCGTTCTTCAACAAAGTAAGTCAATATCACCGACGAGGCAGATCGCAGGAATGCGTCCCAGCGGACAGATCCCTTACCTTCCGCCCGTCTAACGCCCCATCGGCTCTCCGTCATCAAAGAGAGAGTGAACACACACACACACACACACACACACACACACACACACACACACACACACACACACACACACACGCACGCACACACACACACACACACACACACACACACACACACACACACACACACACAGATGGTATGAGGGAGATACGGAGGGAAAGGGTCATTCGTCGAAAGCTCAAGCGATTTTACATCATCAAAGAAAGAGAGCACACACGTGGAGACACACGCGCACGCGCGCGCAGAGAGAGAGAGAGAGAGAGAGGAAGAGAGAGAGGAGAGAGAGAGAGAGAGAAGAGAGAGAGAGAGAGACAGACAGACAGACAGACAAAGACAGACAGACAGACAGAGACAATGAGAGACAGACAGAGAGAGACAGAGACACAGAGAGACAGGGACAGACAGGCAGACAGAAACAGACAGAGGGAGAAAGACAGACAGACAGAGAAGACAGACAGACAGACAGACAGACAGAGGAAGAGGAGAAGTACCCAATACCGTCCCCACATCAATCTAAAACTGGACCGTAACAAAAACAAAACAAAAACAAAGAAAGAAACGAAAGTTTAAAAAAAGAAAAAAAAAAAAAGGAGGTGGGGGGGGGGGGACTCCCGGGCCGATCGTTTCATCACCCCCCAGTCTTTTCTCAGTCCAAAAGTATCCACAGTCCACAGAGAGGGGGGACCCCTGATGACAGGGCCAGCGACACGCCAGCTGCCTCTTTTCATCCCCCCCACCTCCCCCCACCACCAGCTAACCGCACCACCACAACCCCCCCCTCCCACACCCCCCCCCCCCCCCCCCTGGGGTATGAGGTTTGCTGGAAGAGTGGCGGGAGGGGGTGGGGGGATGGGGGTGGGGGTGGGGGTCCGGTTGAAAGCATTACAAGTTTTCTTTCTGAATTTCCAGATCTGCTGGGTCTAACTACTGCTGTTTGGTGTACTTTTTCAACAACAACAACAACAAAAATGAGCGTATTTTCTACGACGAAGAGTGTGTACGAAATTCTAAATTTCTGTCTTAAAAGAAAAAGCAGGAAGGGGAAGGGGGGGGGGGGGGGGCGTAGGCAGGGAGCGTTATTTCGTTTTCACTTGCAATCACACTGCAGAGGCTTCTTCCAGGTAGTAACCACCTGATCTTGCATAAATCACAAAAAATAAAAATAAAAATAATATAATAATAATAATAATAATAAAAAGGTTCTAACACAAAATACTTTCAAAATTGATTAATCAGCATACTTTGGCACAAAGTCTTGCTCTCTCTCGCCTTTTGTTCACTTTGTTTGTTTATTTGTCTGTTTGTTTTTTTGATGTTTCAAGACGTGTTGTCGAAGAAGGAGACACGATCTGACGCGATTTCCCCCCCCCCCCCCCCCCCCCCCCCCGCGCTCTGGTTACATGCCGAAGTGCAACTATCGCTCAAGAATTTTGTCTCTTGAATTTTTGTTCAACATATTTTATTTCAGTTCGTTGAATTCGTCGTATTTTCGCCAGACATGCCTTGCATTGCATGAGACAAGGTTTGGACACGAGAATACTTGTGAATGTTTGAAATACGTAAAAGACTTGTCTCCGTTTACCCTTCCTACATAGTCAC
>CM065727.1:33677811-33680311 GCA_033310375.1 Conus canariensis | reverse complement strand
GAAACAGGATAAATCAATTATGATTTGAAATTAAGCATGTAATACTCTCTGAATATGAAAGACACAAATGTTGACTTTTGGTGAATACCATCCAATCCTGGCTTTCGTTTCAATGAACAAGCAGACATCGGAAGAGACGGCCAGTTTGGCCGTTGGTATGGATGACACGTTACACATAGCATGCACCCTGCATGAGAAATGGAAAGAATGAAGGAAGTAAGGACATTGAGTGAACGATATTGAACTATATTGACTGGATGACACGGGAAACGACTGAATGAAGCGCCAGCTGGCAGCTCTTCAGTCGGCGCTACCCAGGTAGGCAGCCCGTTGTGTAAACGAGTGTGGATTGTAATGCGCTTAGAGCTTGGTCTCTAGCTGAGAATAGGCGCTATATAAGTATTCATTATAATGATAATAATATAATGAGCGGCCAAAATGGGAACAAAAAAAAAAGCCTTAGGTAGAGTAAGAGTCAACGGCCCATAACCATACAAACTTGAAAGACACTCTTTATGTATTTCACTTCATCACCACGTCAGAGGACTATTTCGAACTTCATTTTGATTTGCAGATCCATTTCAAATCTCACTTTCAACTTTTTTTATGCTTTTCATTTCGAAATAAATCTTGCCACGATATCCTGTGTATCGGTCACACTGATCTTACTGTTCAGCCAATCATTAATTGTGTGACTGTGATTTAACGAAGCCTTACTCATATGAAAGTGTGCCACCAACAGATGCAAGTGGTGCTGAAGTTCTTGACTTTTTAAGATTCTCTGTATTGATGTTTTTGACTTTTGAAAACTTACTGTGTTGATGTTTTTGACTTTTTAAGATTCTCTGTACTGATGTTTTTGACTTTTCAAAACTTACTGTGTTGATGTTTTTGACTTTTGAAGATTCTCTGTGTTGACATTTTTACTTTTTAAGATTCGGTTTCATTTGTTAAGTCTTGTTAAACTGACGACTTGCCTGTTATCAAACCCATTACACGGTGTTCTGTCACTGGGCTTTAAGTCACTTCTAATGTGTCTTTGAGTCCTCCCTTCATCTACCTTGCCTGCGCTTTCACACAACTTAACTTTCCCCGTCTGTTCCCCTCGCCCACCTCTTCTTACCCTGCTTCCCTTCTCTTCCCGTTTTTCTTTTTCCTCTTCCCGCCCCCCCCCCCCCCCCCTTTTTTTTTTTTCTTTTTTTTTAAATGATCAAAAGCTAATGTGAAATTAATTTTCTTAGCTAGATGTCTACAATGACCTGTATGTGTGACTAGCCTTGAAAAACATTTCTTCCTGAGAAATACAAAGCCATTTTTCCTATTAGAAGTAAATCAGTTATCTATGAGGAATACTATGTTGATAATCAAAAGGACTGGAGAGAGAGAGAGAGAGAGAGAGAGAGAGAGAGAGAGAGAGAGAGAGAGAGAGAGAGAGAGAGAGAGAGAGAGAGAGGGCGAGCCGACTAACAGACAGACGACACTGGATTGTTTTAACAATGTTCAAGACACTCCCCGTAGCACGGAGTTGTTTTCTCAAAACAATGCACTTGTGAATATAGATTTCACATGTTTGAGAGAGAGAGAGAGAGAGAGAGAGAGAGAGAGAGAGAGAGAGAGAGAGAGAGAGAGAGACAGACAGACAGACAGACAGACAGACATACAGACAGACGGACGGACGGACGGACAGAGACAGAGACAGAGAGAGTGAGAGAGCGAGAGACTGAAGTTTACGCACGTGGTGCACGTGCATCCGTTTCTCAACAAGAGTGGTAACTGACCTGACAGACAGGCAGGCTGACAGCACGAATCCTGCACACGCCCCCTAGTTCAAGCTAACGACAGCGTGTATAGCAAACAGTGGCCCGGGCCATAGCTTGCTTTCACAACTAGCACACATCGCGGAATGGAGAGAGAGAGGAGAGAGACAGGAGAGAGACAGAGAGGGAGAGAGAGTGCAGAGCGGATGGGGTTGTGGAGATGGAAGGTGGGGGGGGGGGGGTAGAGCAGGGAACTGGAAAGGGGAGGAAGGACGCAGGGTGGATCGGGCGGGGGGGGGGGGGGGGTGGAAGGGGGTGTCCCCTTTTTACGGAGACCGTTAGCAACAAAGACAGTCATTATTATCCCGTACTTCACACATAAAAACGATGCATTATTACTTCATCACGTGAATCAGTTCAAGAGTTTGTTGCTTTCGTGCGGTTCTGCTGATGTAGCTCGGAACTCCCGTCATTCGATCTGACCACACGCCACAACTCGGATTTTGCACTACATCACCATATATAATCCATGTAAGCGTTTCGAGGCCTCTATCAGAAGTTTGAGCCAGCATCTAATGTTAAACGATATATTTGATCAAAAGAACAACTCCCCACCAATTATTTCCCTTGTTTAAGGGGGGGGGGGGGGGGGGGGGAGGGGGGGTTCCAAAGATGAAATCACATACCATCTTCAAATACATTACCTTCCCTTAGCGGACGTCACATTTTCAGGCTTTTTTGTG
>CM065727.1:33664847-33677711 GCA_033310375.1 Conus canariensis | reverse complement strand
CAGACATGCGCGCGCGCGCACGGACGCACGCATGCGCGCTCTCACACATTCACAGTCACACACATTCATACGCACGCACGCACGCGCGCGCGCACATAAACACACATACGCACGCACGCACGCACACGCACATACGCGTGCGCGCACGCACGCTGGTGGTAGAGGGGTGCCGGGTGGGTGGGACGGGGGTAGTGTAGGAAAGAAAAAACGAATGATGTTGACTGTGGTGGGGAAGCAGGCCAACCAGCGGGTGGTGGTAATGGTGGTGGAGTCTGGCCTCCATTGGCGCCCAACACCACCTGACCTGTTTTGAGAAGCTGCCGCCGCTGCTGCCAATACTATGCACCGTCAGGAATCGTCTGTTTGTCTGTCTGGCGGGAATGGCTGTACGGATGAAATAATGTATGAAAATATTGGCCCCCGCCTTTCCATATACATCTCTCACTACATCACCTACCTAACCTCTGTCCCACCACGTCACACTCCGCTGCCGCCTCTCTCTCTCTCTCTCTCTCTCTCTCTCCCCCCCCCCCCTTACTTCCCTCGTTTCCGCCGATCTCTCCCTGTCCGTCACATTTCTCCCTCTCGTCCTTCTCTGTTGACTCGCTTCGAATTTCTACATCGCTTTGCTTCGCCATAAAGTCGCGATCGCAAAGAAGTTGACTTTTTCTTTTTCTTTTTCTTTTTCTGCGGTCGATTGTTTTTTGTGTTTGTTTTTTTGCGTCAGATCTCCAATCCTGTCGTCACGATGAAACCCACAGTCTTCTCGAGGTCTGGACGACTGCCCCAAAGCTGCATCTGCAGTTCTGCACCCTCTGGCCAGGTTTGACGCCGTAGAATATCATGGGCTGGACAGTGTTGGAGGAAGTGTTCTGGGGTCAGAGATCCACACAGATATTCATCTGTGTGGGCTATCTTAATTCGGCTGAGATGGCTCAGCAGTCGCATCGGCAGTTGCCATGTCTCATTCTGAAGAGGATTGTTTGCTGGTATCTATGGAGCTGATGGATTGGATCAGCACCACTGTCTGCACCCAGCCTTCTCTTCCACTGGTTTTGATATTGGTTGTGGATGATAGTTTTGGCCTCTCTGTAGACCGGCTGGCTGAAGTTGACAAAACTGCACGAATCACGTAGCCAGACTAATGTGTTTATAAGTTTTAAAGAGTAATGATGATTATTCCGCCGTACAGAAGAGACAAACAAATTACAAGACGAAACGCGACGCCTTTCGACCTTTTTGGTCTTCTTCAGGCAAGATAAACAATATTCAGGACAATGAAAACGAAGAACGAGCAATCACTTATCTTCAACGTCCATCTTGCGCCCAATTTGAGAAGATAAGTGATTGCTCGTTCTCACTCTGTCTCTGTCTCTGTCCGTCTGTCTGTCTGTCTGTCTGTCTCTCTCTCTCTTACCGTCTCTCTCTCTCTCTCTCTCTCTCTCTCTCTCTCTCTCTCTCTCTCTCTCTCTCTCTCCCTTCCTTCCTTCCTGTCACTGTCTCTCTCTTCGCCTGCCTGCGCACTCTCTGTGTCCCACTCTATGTACGTCTCTCTGGCTCTTTCTTTCTGCGTGTGCGCCCCATCTGTCTGCGTTCTGTTCACGCCCCCCTCCCAGCCTCTCTCCATAACTCAGTATTCATGAAGTAGATGTCATACAGGTGTGCTATTTCCAATCTTATAAATCATTATAATAGCTGAAAAAGATGCCTTTATGTTTGCTGTATATCCTTTGCTCATTGGCCTGGAAGTGAAAATAGAAACACGTTTGATGTTGCTTGATTTTTTCACATCCGTCGCGGAAGGCAGCTCCCACCAACCTGTGTCCCTTCCACCCGCTCCCTGTCCTGATTAAAACCAGGATTTAGGGCTTCTGGCAAATTGATTTTTTTATGCCCCAAAAATGACGTTAATAGGTTCGTATTTCCGTCCTGCGGCTATACATTCTACCCTCGTTAAAGTTATTTGCTTGTTTATTTTACCACGAGGCGTGGACACGAAAAACAGCGTGCATCCCATTTTACAGTTTTCTTCCCGCTGTCGGTATACATGATTATACTCTCTCTTTCTCTCTCTCTCTCTCTCTCTCTCTCTCTCTCTCTCTCTCTCTCTCCAATTTTACCATTTTCTTCCCTCTATCGTTAGACACACACACACACACACACACACACACACACACACACACACACACACACACACACCACACTCTCTCTCTCTCTCTCTCTCTCTCTGTCTGTCTCTCTCTCTCTCAAACTATGTGCGCCTAGTTCTTACTATCCTTCTCCCCTTCTGTTTTCCCTGAGCGTCCTTATGGGAATGCCGGCTGTCTTTCAATATACATGTATAATCTATCCCAGCCTTCAGCCTTCAGGGAGTTGTGTGGTAGTCATTTTTCCTCTTTTTTTCTCTCCCCGGCTTCATTGTTATCCACCGTCGTGCTGACTCTGTGGCCTATTCGTCTGTCTTTTTTTTTTCCTTCTAGAAAATTTTTATTGGGGGGTGGGATGGGGTGGGGGTGGGGGGGGGTGGGGGTGGGGTGGGGGGGCGGCTTCTGTAGAATTTATGGCATGCGGCTTTTTGTTCGTTTGTTTCTTTCTTTGTTTTTGATGTTGTAGTGAAACTGTACACCCTGAGCTGAGTGGATACTAACCATCCATTCTGCGGTATTTATGTGCCAGTATGGCCTTTTTATGTATTAGTGTTATCGAATGTTTTCTTTCCCTTATTTTTTTTTGCTTGTTTATGGTAACTGAAAGTAAACCAGACAAATAAACAAGCAAACAAACAGGCAAACAAACAAACAAGCAAGTAAACAAGCAAGCAAACAAGCGAACAAGCAAACAAAAATTAGTGTCTTCATCACAGCCTGCTTTTTATCAGCATGAAGGGTTTTAGTGGATGAAGTGACCATGCTATGAATTTCATGTAATAAATAGGTAAATGGTGTTTAGTGTTGCTTATTGCAAGACAAGACTTTTTTCCTCTGAGCGGTGACAGTCTTGTGTGGTCGGGCAGGCTATACTGATAACGATAACGATAACGATAACGATGCTGAGGATTATGATGATAATGTTTTGTCTGCACGAATGTGTGACCATGTGTGCATGAGTGCGTGCGTGCGTGCGTGAGTACGTGCGTGTGTGCGTGCGTGTGCGTGTGTGTGTGTGTGAGTGTGTGTGTGTTGTGTGTTGTGTGTGTGTGTGTGTGTGTTGTGTGTGTGTGTGTGTGTGTGTGTGTTGTGTGTGTGTGTGTGTGTGTGTGTGTGTGTGTGTGTGTGTGTGTGTGTGTGTTCAAAACACATTTCCTCCGACAGCTCCGCGTAAACTGCTGAACTCTCCCGCGTTTGTCCTGGCAATCAAAATGGTCTCTAAATCGAAACATAAAGATTTCCTCATTTGCGCTGACTCCCTTTCTGCTTAGGAGCCGTTGCTGATCATAACGTCAAGCTCCCTCAACTACTGATTTTGTGTGTGTGTGTTTTGTATGTGCACCTTCCTGAAATCCGATGATTACAACATATTTCTGCTTGGGTCCCTGGTCATATGGCGGCGTTTTAGGCAAGTAGTGACTGATTAGCATGCCAGAAAGGCCATAAAATGAACAGTTGTGCAGATTCTCAACCCCTCTTGCCGATCTGAAACCCAAACTTCAGATCGATTTCAAAGAGCTCTGGCCAGAGAACTGGAACTCGCAGACGGGATGAGAAACTCTTTCAGAAAAGCACAGTATTGTGTCTTTTTGGTTATGTTGAAAACGTCAACCAATGATTTTGAATACAAACACATGGTCAAGAGTTGGAACAGGAGCAGAGAGTGTAGAGGGACAGTCCTAACTGGGAAAGCCACGCACCCACCCACAAACAAAAACACACACACGAGAGAGAGAGAGAGAGAGAGAGAGAGAGAGAGAGAGAGAGAGAGAGAGAGAGAGTGTGTGTGTGTGTGTGTGTGGGGGGACTCGTTTCTAACGCTTAAAGGAGAGAGCTAAACAGAGTACAGAGAATAGAGGGACAGTCTTTGTTGGGAAGGGTAGACAGACAGACAGACAGACAGACAGACAGACACAGACAAGGGAGACAGACAGACAGACAGACAGGCAGACAGACACACGAAAGAGGAAAGAACTCGTTTCTAACGCTGAAAGGAGAGAGGTAAAGAGAGCACAGAGAATAGAGAGACAATCTCTGTTTGAAAGCTAGACCGACAGACAGACAGACAGACAGACAGACAGACAGACAGACAGACAGACAGACAGACAGACGCAGTCACACACAGTCACACGACAGAGGAAAGAACTCATTCCTGTCGCTGAAAGAACGAGGGTAAACAGAGCAGAGAAGGTAGGGCGACGGTCTTTGTCGGGAAGGACAGACGGACACACACACATAGGCACACAGACACAGACACACAGGCACAGACACAGACACACAGGCACACACACACACACACACACACACACACACACACACACACACACACACACACACACACACACAGAGGGAGACACAGGAAGACACAGGAAGCAAGCAAGCAAGCAAGCAAGCAGTGGTGGACAGAAAGACGGATGGACGGACAGATAGGCAGAAAGGAAAGGAAGACAGACAGACAGACAGACAGACAGACAGAAAGGAAGGAAGGAGGAACTGGTCCTAACGTTGTCTTAACGGAGACAGAACAGAGACCTATGGACTGTCAGGGGGTAGGAGGCCAATCTGTGTGTGGGGAGGAAATGGCTGGCTGCCGGGGGGGGGGGGGGGGGGGGGGGGACACCAGGAGTGATGTGCCCTTGGCATCCCGGGCTTGTGGAACGATCGATTGCATCGACATCAATCAGGAACACAGCTGATGGACATCAGAGAGAGAGAGAGAGAGAGAGAGAGAGAGAGAGAGAGAGAGAGAGAGAGAGAGGGGGGGGGGGGAAGAGAAAAGAGAGAGAGAGGTGAGAGTCGTCTAAAGTGTCTGTGGTTTGTTATTCGCAGTTTCGAGTCAGGACAGTCGCTCGTTTTGCTTTGCATGCCGCATATTAACAAATAATTCAGAGATTACTGTCCCAGGACTTCCCTGCCCCCCTCCCCCCCCCTTCTCTCTCTCTCTCTCTCTGATCTCTCTCTCTCTCTCTCTCTCTCTCTTTCTCTCTCCCCAACCAGGTCTTCCTCGCTGTTCCACACACACTGTCTTTCAAACTACTCTGGTCGGGCCTTCGATTATATAATGTCAAACTTCGGTGTTGAATTAAAAGGAGGAAAGGTGCAGGGTGGGAGAGATGCAGGGAAGAAGTTGGAGTTGGAGTAAATACTACTGCTGCTGCTGCTACTACTACTACTACTGCTGCTGCTGCTGCCGCTGCTGCTGCTACAACGGCTGCTTGCTGCTGCTGCTACTACTACTGCTACTGCTACCACTAAGAGAAGGAGAAGGAGAAGGAGAAGAGGAAGAAGAAGAAGAAGACAACGACGACGACGACGACGACGACGACAAGGAAGAAGAAAAAATATATAAGTGTGGGGTGAGTGGTGAAACGAAGATTTGAAAGACTGGACGCATGAAAACCTCAACGTTTGTGAATATTCATCAGCAGAACGTGCGAAGTTTCTGTCTTGTTTTGTTGGGTTATAGTGTTCCTTCTGTGTGCCATTTTTGGCCGTATTCGTGGTTTTCAATCCCATTATTCCCCAAAAGAGAACAAGTGAAACAGAAAAAAAAGAAGAAACCAACAGACGAAGTTGAATAAAAATCATCCAAAATGATCTCATCTCTTTCGGATCTGGCCCGGTCAGTGCCATAGTTTTGTCGCTCAGCGGGCCTCTTTAGTGTCCGTTAGAGCCATCTTGAGAGCTTGGTTAGAGCCATCTTTAGTGTCCGTTAGAGCCGAACAATACTGATTTTTCCCTATAAAAACAGCGTGAACTGTGTCCAAATCAAGTGTGTGGTCTGCTTGGGTAGTGTGAGTGTTTGTAAGAAAAGAAGCCGAATTATTTACATGTGCGTCCCATAGAAAGCAGTGAGGGGAATAGAATTGCATTGATGCTGGGCTTCTCTGTAACTGGACAAATAAGCAAGAAGCACAGGCATTGAGCACCAGCTGCACACAGCTGTGCGGGTAAGGACGACCTGGAGTAGGGATGGGGTGAGGCTTGTAGGTGGGCTGTCGTGGTAGTTTAAGGGCCCTCCATTCACAACACTGCCAGACAACTCTCGTTGAAAAGACGGACTCTTTCCGTCAAACGTATGTACTGAGCAACTTGTAAGGAGACGAAAACAGCTTCACAGTCGTGAAATACAAGTGTAGGCAGTAATTATTCTTTCTTTCTTTCTTGTTCCCGGCCATGTTAGATCCTCAATCCGGTTAATAAGGCAAAGTCAGCAGTCCGCCGTAGCGACCCCGACGCTTCTCCTAAACCTCAACCGGACTGGGCCACATCTGGCGTCTCAAGGCTTCAAAGGAGGGGCGGGACTGTAAGATGTGGGTAATCATTCAAAGGTGACGGGAAATTAGGTAAGAAAAAACCTTATTGATATAAATGAATATGAAGAGAGAGAGAGAGAGAGAGAGAGAGAGAGAGAGAGAGAGAGAGAGAGAGAGAGAGAGAGAGATGTGGATAGCATACTAGGAACATTTAATTCCCTACGGAGACGGATGCTTACTTTAGCCTTTTGCAATGCCCCTTAAAGGGGAACAGCTGTATGGGTGTATGAAATCTCCTGTCTTGAAGGAAATCATTGCTGAAGCCTGCCTGGACACGTGTTTCGGAGGTTTCGCTCCTCTTGAGTGGGCCTGGCAAAGGACAGAAATTTGTCGGGACCCCTGAGACGCTACAAGATACGGTCGCTACAAGTGTGAAATATTCTCTGAATACCATCGGTAATAAGTAAAATGTAACAGAACTATAGAAACGTTAGATCTAGGTTTATCCTATTATTCTGAAAGTATAAAGAGAAGAAATTGAAAGTAAAGAGAAGAAAAAATTGATTGTGCTCATTTGCGGATGAAAAGTGGATACATGAAGGGGGGTCTCCCTTGGAAATTTAATTCAGATCAATGAATAAGCCAGGTTTACTGAGTTTACAACGCAAGTATATCAAGGCAAAGAATGCCCATATGCCAAGTCGCGTATGTTTTTAAGCATGTTTACAACATTAAGGATGTTTTCTAATTAAATTTACCTCAGTCTTTGACGCGAAGACGACAGACGAAAAGACAGGTTTGAAGGGAGCGAGTGTCGCAAATAGGAGACCCCTCCCCTTCCCGTTCATCTTCCCTACCATCCCCTGTACTTGCCAATGTGGCCTCTTTGGAAATACCATTAAAAAAATCTTTGTTTTAATCCGGAGGTGGTAGATTAAACAGAACATTAGTCGCCTCACTCTCTTTCCTTGTCTTGTGAACCGTAGAGAGTTTTGAGCGTTAAGAAATGTATGTGTGATGGCTCGCGACAAGCTGATGCTTTCCAACACGGAAAAAAAAGTTGGTGAGTTATATGTATCTGTATACTGACTAGCGTGTTGAAGGACGCTCATGATGCCGATGTTGATAATGAAGCTGAACCTACAGGCTAGAATATCGTCTGCCGCGCCCACTCTTGTCGTCCCTACTACTTTCGTCATAACTTTTTTTTTCACCGGTTCAGTCACCGCATGGCAACCACATTTCATTTGTAAGAGCCATCATCAAAGTCAACTTTTGCCGTCACCCAGATTATCGTCCCAAACAAGCTCACCCACTTTTGCCAGGTGTCTGCCATACAACAAGTACAGCGGGGGAATCGATGACCTGCAAGGTCATGTGCTTTGGAGATGAAAGTCATTCTTTCTACAGTGTGTCACAGAGAGGCTTGTATGCGTGTGTCAGCCCTGAAAAAGCCCTGCGTGGTCGCTACAGTGTGTCTCGGAAAGGCTTGTATGCGTGTGTCAGCCCTGAAAAAGCCCTGTGTGGTCGCTACAGTGTATCTCGGAAAAGCTTGTATGCGTGTGTCAGCCCTGAAAAAGCCCTGTGTGGTCGCTACAGTGTGTCTCGGAAAAGCTTGTATTCGTGTGTCAGCCCTGAAAAAGCCCTTTGTGGTCGCTACAGTGTGTCTCGGAAAAGCTTGTATGCGTGTGTCAGCCCTGAAAAAGCCCTGTGTGGTCGCTACAGTATGTCTCGGAAAGGACTTTGTGTATGCGTTGTGTCAGCCCTGAAAAAGCCCTGTGTGGTCGGTCGCTGGGCTGTAACGTTGAAAAACCGTAAACTGTCTGAGAACAGTCAAGATAGGGGTTAAGTTGAGAAGCGTGGCTAGCTATAGGCGACAGATGTTGTTTTGCACCGCAAGAATGGTTTAACTCTGATGACAAAATGGGTGACCTCGGTGGAGACGAAAGTTGACAAACGTGTTGAGATGTGAATTAAGGGGTTGTTGTGTGATAATTAAGCGGGTAGTTGTTTACAAAGAAGTCGCTACCGTCATGATGATGATGTTGATGATGATGATGATGATGATGATGATGATCGTCGTATGATCGTCGTATGATCGTCGTCGTCGTCGTCGTCGTCTCGTCTCGTCTCGTCTCGTGTCGTGTCGTCGTCCTCGTCGTCTCGTCGTCGGTAGCGACTTCTTTGTAAACAATTACCCGCTTAATTATCACACAGCAACCCCTTAATTCACATCTCAACACGTTTGTCAACTTTCGTCTCCACCGAGGTCACCCGTTTTCTTCTTCTTCTTCCTCTTGCTCTTGTCACCCATCATTACGGGAGCTTTTACATCACCGTCATCACCATCATCTCTATCTTTTTTTTTTTTTTTGTTCTTCCACTTCGTCGCGTCACTGAAACGTCATCTGTTCTTTTACGGGAGCTGCTTACAGTCCTCACGATGATTTTTGTTGTTATTGTTGTTTGTTTGTTTGTTTTCCTTTTTGTTTTCTTGTCATATTCACAGTGTCTGGGGGAAGAGTTTTGACGATTTTTGTTCTCGTCATATTTTTCACGGGGTCTGGTTACGTGTTGATAGTGTTTTCTTTGTCTTGCCTTGTTTACTGGGTCAAGGTAGGCTTTTGACGACGTTTTTTTGTTCTTCTTGTCATGTGTATGGAACCTGAATGGAGTTTTGACGATGTATTCTTATTCTTGTCTTATTCACGAGGGCTGGCTGTGTGACTACGTTTTTTTTTTTTCTTTCTTTGTGTGTGTGTGTTGTTTGAATTATAGTGTCTGGATAGAGTCGAGACTGTTTTCTTGTTTTACTTATTCACAGGGCTGGGTGGAGGTCTGAGGATGTTTTCTTTGTTCTTCTTTTTGGTCAAAAGTTCGTTGGGTATTGATTCTGTCTCTTCGTTTTTTTTTGTTTTTTTTTTGTTTTTTCTTTCCTGCCGCCGAAGAACTCCCTCAGCGTGTAATGTACTTTTACAATGATTGAGGAGCCGACGGAACCGGTCTGTTTGTTCGTTTGCCCTTTGAGGAAAAATACAGTTTGATATGCTTTAGGGAAGTGGTGTTTGGGAAGAGGGTTATATATGTGTGGTTTTACTGATGTGGACATCGAAAGGCAGGTGAGGCATTTAGAGGACAGATTCATCACCTCCGTCCTCATTCCTCTTCCCTTTATCGCACCGTTCACCCTATCTCTGCCCCCTCCAGCCCCTACCTCCTTTGTCATCTGACGAATGCGAGCTTCATAAGCCGATAATAGTTGTTTTGCCAGGAGAATGGCAATCATCCGTCAGGAAAATGGGGGTAAGCTATTATTCACGAGGATCACAAGTGTTTTCTTCAGGATAAGTGCTGTTTTCCACGTTTTTCCAATGGATCACAAGCGTTTTCTCTATTTTCCTAAATAAAACAGTTGTCATCGGGTTATCTCTTAGGGTCGCAACTGTTTTTCCTAGAAAACAGTTGTTGTCCTTAAGGGAAACATCGAAAATGTGAAAACAAACATGACCCACGGGATCTCAACTACCTTCCCTAGTAGTATGTTGTCACCCTATTGGCGCTTGTCACACAAAGCGATTATAGCTGCTTTCACCTTTAAAGATGTTTTCCTCGTGATAATGCCTGAGTCCCTCAAAGAAAATGGTGATGACAGTAATTATCCCAAAGAAAATAGGCCAAACAATTGTGATTCAGAAGGAAAACAGGGAATACAGTTATTATCATCGTGAAAACAGTTGTGATCTCATGGAAGATAGTTGTGATCCTCATCATTCTGTTTACCACTTTTGGCTATTTTCCTCTAGGGTCATAGCTTTTTTTTTTTGCCCGAGGAAAAGAGCTTTTATCGCCTTTAGATGCGAGTATGGTCCCATACTTCCGTCTTCTCATTATGAGTCTCCATTCCTTCCCTCCGTCTCCTCCCTCTTCACATCCCGCCTGCCTCCATCCCCACGCCACCTCCCCCCCCCCTCCACATCCCCCCCCACACCCACCACCCCTCCTTCCTTAGCTCCGAGGCAGAGCCATGAGTATGATAACTGGATCGACGCAACACTGTTTTCATGTGGCCAAATGGAGACAAGATTGGAGGGAGAGAAATACCTAGAGTGTCCTGGGGGGTTTGTTGTTGTTGTTGTTGTTGTTTGTTGTTGTTGTTGTTGTTTTTTCCGATGCTGTTGTGTTTGTTTCTTCCTTGTTTCGTTCAGCCTACCCGTTCTTTTCTGTTGTTTCGTCATACGCTGGGAAGACAGGTCGTTCTTACATACTAACACATTAAAAGATTGTTATCATTATTATCATCACCATCATTTTTCTTCTTCTTCTCCTCCTCGTCGTCCTCCTCCTCCTCCTCCTCTTCTTCTTCTTGTAGTTGGTGGTGGTGGTGTTTTTCTTTCTGTTTGTTTTGCGACGGTCTGTCTATTCTCATATGCCTGTTTATTCGTTTGTTTAATCTTTGTTTGCTCGCGTCCGAGAACTTTGCTTTTAAGTTGCTGTTTTGTTTTAATTATCGCCTGAAATCACATCAGTTTGAAACGACCCTCTTCGCTTATTCGTGATGAACAGCTCTACGCGTGCTGTTAGTGACCTGCCCTCCACCTGTATCTCTTCTTCCCTTCAGATTTATTTTTCTGTCTGTTAATGTTCTTGTTTGTTCTCAAACTCCTGTATTCTCCCCTCCTTTTTCAGTCTACCAAGAGAAGATAACTCTCATCCCATTTCCCGCTCAGCAGCTGAACAGACCGTGCTTGTCACGGTTAAGTTCTTTGTTGTGGTCGTTTTTGTTTTCTTTGTTTATCACGTTTGGTCGTCTTGTCTGCAGACGACGTTAGCAGTCGAAACGCTGTCCTTTGTTCCATCGGTTTTGCGACTGGTGATTGTTATCCTTTTGTTATGAAACAATTTCACCGCTCGCAAAATCTGCATACGTAGTGTTTCTTGTCTATTTTCTACTACTACTACTACTACTACTACTACTACTACTACTACTACCGCTGCTGCTGCTACTACTAATACGACCACCACCGACGGTAGTGGTGGTGATGTTGGTGTTGGTGATGGCAGAAGTAGCACACACACACCACACACACACACACACACACACACACACACACACACTCACACACACACACACACACACACACACACACACACACACACACACACACATTCGCATGCACGCACGCGTGCATTCACGCACGCACGCACCCACGCACGCACGCACCCAAGCGCACGCAAGCGCGCGCGCGCGCGCGCGCACACACACACACACACACACACACACACACACACACACACACACACACACACCTCTTTATTGAACGTCATCGTCTCTTGCTCCCTCTGCCGGTGGTGGGGGCGAAATAAAGGTCTCCGGTCATGTCCCATATCAACAATGTTCCCATCAGTTGTTTTTTTCCAGCTCAGATCGGTCTGAGACCGCACCAGGCCTGACCTAATGACCTCCGTGGTCCACTGTGTTATAGAAAACAACACGTTCTGACGCGACAAGACCGACATACTTCTGTCTACTGGCAGTAGTACGATGTCTGCTTATTTATTGATTTATCCATTCGGGGGGTAAGGGGGAGGGTGCCGAGAACAGTGGGCACTTCAACTGTTTGTGTTCGTAGAAACGTGGACTTGAAAGTAAACCAAATACCTGTTTATATCGAAAGGTATTTAGACACGATGTATAGGACATTAAAAGAAAAAAAACAAAATCAAGTGTCGTGATAGAACATCGGTCCTGTGAAAGGAATATAATCATGTACCTTTTAATGTTGATACTGAAAAAAAAATCATTATCACATTAACTCCAAAGAGAAGATCTTTCCGTCTAGTTGGTTGGTGTTGTTGCCTATATGGTTAGCAACGTGTGTGTGTGTGTGTGTGTGTGTGTGTGTGTGTGTGTGTGTGTGTGTGTGTGTGTGTTGGAACCACTCTTAACAAAACTTGGTGAAAAGATGGAATGTGACGCAGGGACGAACCCGTAGAATTTTGGTGTGGATCCGCAGTGCGAATCCGGATTTTAGGGCGGGATCCGGGATCCGCTCATCCCTGGCGGAGAACTGCTCTCTCTCGTGTTTGAGCTGCCAGTTTCGAATATCCTGTTGACGATAACGTCCAAGCTGCTTTGCATCTGGCCGGAAAAGAAACAACCCGGAAAAGACGGCGCTGGCGGTCGACTCGGCTTCAAAGATGGATGGGTCGGTGACGCGAGAGCTACGCTCTTCAATAACGGGGAGGGATCCAGAACCGACAAGCGTAACGCGGTCCATTAGTGGACGGATCCTTTCCCATCCATCCATCCCGGGGAGGGCTCATTTGTCCTGGCTGCTATTTTGAGGTGGTGGCCTGTCTGGGCTGACGGGGCCGGACAGTGAGCAAATAGATTTCAGTCCCTGGACCGGACTCTGCATCCAGGCACTTTGACTTGCTGTGATCCCCAGCTGGCGGAGCTC
>CM065727.1:33647347-33659847 GCA_033310375.1 Conus canariensis | reverse complement strand
AGGATAATGTCCTTTAATTGTAATGCTAATTCGTTGATGTCTTTTGGGTATAGAATAATCCGATGCCCATTCCTCCTTCTCTTCTTCTCCCTCATTCTCTTTCTCGCCCTTCCCCCTCTCCCCCCCCCCCCCCCCCCCCCCCCCCCTCGCCCTCTTTCTCTTCCTTCTTTTCCCTCTCCTCCTCCTCCTTCTCTCCCCCTTCTCTTCTTTTTCCTCTTCCTGCTTCTCTTTCTCCACCTCCTTCCCTCCCTCTTCCTCCCCCTCTTCCCCTTCTTCTGCATGTCTTTCTCTTCTTTACTGTCTCGCTCGTCGTCTTTTCTCACTTTTCGCCTTTCTCTTCCTCTCTCTCTCTCCTCTCCTCTCACCTCTTCTCTGCTTTCCTTTTTCTCCTCCATTCCTGTCATCACTGTCACATGGCATGCGCTTTTCGACCCCAACAACGAAACAATCAACACAGACTACATATTCAGTCTTTGTCGCTGTCTGTCTATCTGTCTGACTGCCAGTCTGTCGGCCTTACATACACGTCCTCCTCTTCCCCTCACGCCCTCCTGTCTCTCACACACTCTCCTCTGTCTGTCTGTCTTCTCTCTCTGTCTGTCCCTCTCTGTCTCTGTCTCTCTCTGTCTCTCTCTGTCTCTCTGTGTGTGTCTGTGTCTCTCTCTCTGTGTCTCTGACTCTCTCCATCTCTCTATATATATCTCTCTTCTCTCTCCCTCTCTGTCTGTCTGTCTGTCTGTCTCTGTCTTTCTCCCTCCCCTCCCCCCCCCCCCTCTCTCTCTCTCTCTGTTCCTGGAAGACACGAGCTGTGTTACAACGACGTCCTGTGGTGGTGGTGGTGGAAAGGACTGGGTCTTCTACAGCACAGAATGGTACAATACCACCAGTTGTTGCAGCTGGCGACAGGACGTAAGGAGAGCCCCCTTGAAGGGTGTCTCCGCTATTTTTCACAGCCGGCGACAAAACGTAGGGGAGATGATGACCCGCATCATGGTGAGGTGATTCTTGCGAATCATTTTGAGACCCAGTAAATTTGCAGACTTTTTATTTGGTTATTTATCTATTAATCTGTCTACTGATTGATTGATTGCTTTTCATTTTGGAGAAACCCATTGTTTGTCTTCCTTTCCTGAACATACAGTTCATCTGTCTGTCTCTGTCTCTGCCTGTCTGTCTGTCTGTCTTTTTCTTTATATGTGTGTGTGTGTGTGTGTGTGTGTGTGTGTGTGTGTGTGTGTGTGTGTGTGTGCGTCTGTGTGTGTTTTTTTAGAGAGAGAGATGGAGGGAGGGAAGGGGAGGGGTGGGGGCAGAAGGAGCGGGAGGGAAGGCGACAGAAAGTGGATATTTGTATTTCTGGAATGAAAAAAAGAAGAAAAAAAAAAAAAAGAAGAAAATCTGACATTGTGTTCCCGCCATGATTTGTCGCAAACTGAGAACGAAAGAGAAGACGAATAGCGGAGATTCACCTCGTCTGGACGCGTTGCCACATTTCACAGGGGCTCCCGTTTGCACCTCTGTTGGGAACCGGATGCTAACCGAACGAGCCAGCGTTGACCAGAATTAGGCTTTAAATCGATGTTAAACTGGTTTCAGTGTATTTATAAAGTCCATCAGCACCTAACGTTTTAAGTTATTATTATTATTATTATAATTATAATTATTATTATCATTATCATTAGCGCCTGATGTTCTGTATGATTTGTCATTTTTGGTTGAATGAAACCAGAAATAATGACCAGTATTTTTTACATTTACGATGTCAGTCGAGCGCTCGCCCGCTCGCTCTTTAAAAAAAAAAAAAAAAAAAAAGGGGGGGGGGGGGGGGGGGTGGGGAGAGAGAGAAAAGAATAAAAAGGAAATAATACCGACAGATCTGCTCTATTTTCATCTGGCTTATCAGTTTTCGGCTACTGAGCTGGGAAAATCATGGCGAAGCTTTAATTGATCGGTGTTTGTGTTCCTGAGCATTATTTGCTATGTGCACAGGGGAAAACTGAGCAAAAGCAGGGGAGTTAACTGGTCAAGGTCGTCACGGTGTTGCTGTTGTTTAGATTTCTTCGTGTCCAGTCTGTTCCATGGGCCCAGCTGGTGCCACAACACCACCACAGCCCCTCTTTCCTCCCCGCCAAGTCACTCCTCCCAACCCCCGCGCGCGCACGCGCACACACACACACACACACACACACACACACACACACACACACACACACACACACACACACTCTCTCTCTCTCTCTGTCTCTCTCTCTCTCTCTCTCTCTCTCTCTCTCTTACACGCACACGTTTTGTCGCCATGTGAAGCAAAGTGTGGGACTGCGGTAATCCAATGAGTGACGGAACCCTTCGAATTTTCGGGGAAAAGCGTGGGCAAAATTAGAGGGGAGCTGCGTGCAGTTAGATTAAAGCGAAGTCCGTGTGATACAACATAAAATGTAACATTCCAGCCGTCTCCGGAGAAAATGTAGTTTCTTGCAATGTGACATTGTGACATTTTAGTGCGTAATTCATGAACAGTACTTGTGTATGTATTTGTGTGTGTGTGTGTGTGTGTGTGTGTGTGTGTGTGTGTGTGCGCGTGTGTGTGTGTGTGTGTGTGTGTGTGTGTGTGTGTCTGTGTGTGTGAAGCCTCCTTCCCCCACGCCTACCCCCTCAAAGAAAAAAGGGAAGTAACAAATTGTTCCATGTGTTCTGTGGAATGCTTCACCACCATTTTTCAGTTTACATTTAGTTAAAAAAAATTATTGTTCATAAGGAGGACAAACACGCGCGCGCGCGCGCGCGCACACCACACACACACACACACACACACACACACACACACACACACACACACACACACACAAATGTAACAGTTGTCTTTTTTTTTTTTTGCTGTCCCAACCTCTGCGCCACCTCAGAGGCAGTGCACCCACGCCGCTCATACCGACACCCCGTCCACAGCCACAGCCAGGTCGGCCCCGCCGCAGCCCCAGCACCGGCAATCCACAGGGAGCAGTCAGTGTCGAGCCGTCAAGAGGCAACCCACCGGAGGAGACACTGCACTGCTGCCGAGTCACTTCGGTGGTGTTCAGTGGCGCCTGTTCTGATCTAACATACGCTGGACACCACCTACTAAGCCCCATACTGACGACAATAATTGCTTAGTCGCAGAGCCAGCGTGAGTGAGCTCTCCCTCCGGAGGGCGCCACCACGTCCGTCCAGCGACAGCCCCCATAGTCTCGCCGATACCGGTGACCCCGACGGAACCAAACCAAGGCCATAGACGCAGAGAGGACATCGAAATTGAGGTCACCATGAGAGCAGGGCATGAAGGAGCAGGGCATGAAGGGCCACAGAATTTGAGACTTTTTTTTTTTAATGCTGATCGATGAGAATGAGGATGATTAAGATGATGCTACGGATTTCCATTTCGGTCTCAGACTACATGACAGGGCTGTACTCTACGCTTTCTTTCATAATATATCCCTGCGTCAACCAGGCCCGAGAGATACAGGCAACTGCAGTGTTGGTCAGGAAATTTGGGCAACACTCTCAGAAACGCATCCATTAAGTGGATGAAACTCGACTGTGTGGTCCCAGTCTTCCCAACTGAGTCCGCAGCAGACTCAACTCTGGGTAGGAGCCGGTCGGGGCAGAAATACCCACATGACTCTGATGGGATTCGAACCCACGACCTCCCAGCCGGGAGTCCGCGACGCTAACCACTTCGCCACGGCGGCTGGTGCACAATTGTCATATTTATTTTTTCCCGACTGTTGCATTGGTGTGTGTGTGTGTGTGTGTGTGTGTGTGTGTGTGTGTGTGTGTGTGTGTGTGTGTGTTTCGTTCAGATTGCCAGACTGTTAAAACTGACCTCACGATTGCTGGATTGTCACATTTGGCGTGGTAACACCCTGTGTGCACGAGGCGTGGCGTTCGGTTTCGGATCTCTAGCGAGTGTTGTTGTTCAGTGTAGATCAGAGCACGACACTTGAACCCCTAAAAATAAAGTGATCTGGAGTGCAACCACGGCAGAGATAGCACAGACGTAAACTCTGCACCATCTGCCACCCGGGTGTTTAAAAAAAAAAAGCACACACACACAAGCAAAGCAATCTGGGTGGTGGGTGACCCGTGAGATGAAATAGGTCACGCTGACTACGCGCACGCGCGTGTACGGACGCACGCAGGCACGCACGCAGGCACGCACGCAGGCACGCACGCATGCGCGCACGCACGCGCACACACACACACACACACACACACACACACACACACACACACACACACACACACACACACACTCTCCCTCTCTCTCTCTCTCTCTGTCTCACGCACACATACACACACACTCATGAACACATACACGCACGCATGCGCACATGCACACACGCACACACACACGCGCGCACGCACGCGCTTATAAACACATCTATGCATACAAACACATATTCTCATTGTAACACACACACAGACACAGACACACACACACACACACACACACACACACACACACACACACACACACACGCATATTCACATTTCTCTCACATTCTCTCTCTCTCTCTCTCTCCTCTCTCTCTCTCTCTCTCTCTCCCTCCACTACCCCCCCCCCCCTGTCCTCCTTCCCCCTCTGTCTACCTCTGTTTTTCTGCCCATCTGCCTCCATCCCTCTTTCCTTCCCCTCTCCTCCCTACATTCCCATCGCCCAGCTCCTCTGTCTCTCCCCTGTCTGTCGCTCTCTGTCTCTCTCTGTCTCTTTGCCTCTGTCAGTCAGTCAATCTCTGTCTCTGTCTGTCTGTCTGTCTGTCTCTCTGTCTCTCTCTCTCTCTGTCTTATTCAGCTGATAGTGTAGTCAGACTCCGACCTGTTTGAATTATGTATGTTGTGTATCAGTTCATACATATTTTTGTTTTAACGACATGATTAGGTGGCACCCAGGCGGACCCCAGATGATCCTGTCTACAGTCAAACGGATCGTTTTTCTGTCTATCTGTATCTGTCTACCTTTCTTATCTAATCTTATACATAGAGATATAGGCGCTTAAAACGTGTAACAACAAGACTAAGATTAGGAATGTCCGAATGAAGTACCTGTTGTTTTTAATATCAGATATGTTTAAAGATTGTGTTGTGTTTTGTCCTCTGTACATAGAATAACCGTGAATCAAAATGTACTTTGTTCTTTGCCGTCCAGTTCATATTAGCATCAGAGAAACGGTTGTTGATCCCAGATGTTATAGACATCCCCATCTGTTTGAATCGGGCCTACCTCTGTGGTTATCTCCTTCCGGTAATGTTCTTTATTTTTTTGCATGAAGTCCGTTAAGATAGAGAAATTTTGTCACCCATTCTTTATGTCCACATTCATTCACATTTTGTTTTGTAATATAACTATATGATTTTATACTTTCATATGTTCACAACAACACCCCTTCCCCCCTCCCACACACACATACACGTACGTATGTACGTGTATGCGCGCGCGCACGTTTGTATGGGTATATGCACGCATGTGTTTATGTGCATTACAAAGAACGCCAAGACAAATTAGGCGAATCAATGAAAGTATATGAATGCACAGCAATGCACGCTTAGACGAATGAATGAGGGTAGATAAACACATGGATTACATATACATAAATGTGATCTATAGATGCTACTTAGAAAACAACAACAGTACTAAAGGACATAGCAAAGAGCAACAATACCAAAAATGGAAACAAAAGAAAAAAAAAGTGCACAAAGATATATTTAACAAAAGAACGAAACACACGGAAAGGAAGGAAGAATATAAAAAGCAAATGGCCACATTAAAAAAAAAGAAAAGGCTAGAGGAAGAGAGAGACATGATTAAAAAAAAAACCCGAAAGAGAACAAAAGCAAAGCAGAACCATCTCTCCCTGTCCTGCCATCAGGGAGACATCGTACTGAGCTGCATTCCGACGCTCGGCTCTTCGGTCTCATTAGCGGTAGGGGGAGGGGGATTCTTTCCAAGTCTCTGCCGCCAGAACAAACCCTTGAACTAAACTCAGGAAGAGAGAGAGAGAGAGAGAGAGAGAGAGAGAGGAGAGAGAGAGAGAGAGAGAGAGCACAAAAACAGCGAGGACAAAAACAAAGCTAAAACTCCAAGGTCTCATCACAGTCGTCTGTATGTACACACACAGAGGAGGAGACATAACAGAGCAGCAGCAGCCGCAGCAAGACTGGATGAGCCGCGCTCCAGATGGGGAAGGAGGGGGAGGGGGTGACAGAGAGGTGGGTGAAGGGGATTGGGGGGGGGGGGGGGTTGATCGATGAAACTCGGTGTGATTACCAGGCAGAATACGAAGGGACGGAGGGAGGCGATTGGAGAGGGGAAAGAAAGGGTCGGGGTGGAGGTGGAGGATGAAAATGGTGGTCTGGGTCTGAGCTAATTCGTTTTGTCCGTTTGAAATTAGCATTACTTTTCTTTTGTTGGACTGGGTGGGATGACAGCGCTAAGCGAGTCGGCTGAACTCCCACGTCTCTCGTACTGTAGAAGTTTAGTGGAATGGGGAGTGTGTGTGTGTGTGTGTGTGTGTGCGTGTGTGTGTGTGTTGTGTGTGTGTGTGTGTGTGTGTCGTGTGGATGTGTGTGAGTGATCAAGTTAAGACATTCAATTAAACTAATTCCAACATCGTCACATCTTGCAACATAACATTAGTAGCAGAAAGAAAAAGCATAGGGTGTATCAGGGTCTGATTACATTTTCTGTCTCCGAAGAGAAAAAACACAACAGGATATGCTGGGCGAGCACATGTTGGAAGCAGTCCAATAACATGAGCTCCAAGGGTTTTGTCATTTTAGTCTGTGGTGGAAAATCTGTTTTTGTGATCCTTGTCATCAGGTCATAACGTTGTGTGTGTGTGTGTGTGTGTGTGTGTGTGTGTGTGTGTGTGTGTGTGTGTGTGTGTGTGTGTGTTGCGGGATGGGAGGAGTAGGCAGAGGAAGAAAACACACACACACACACACACACACACACACACACACACACACACACACACACACACACACACTTTCTCTCTCTCTGTCTTTAATTGGTCCAGTACCAGAACATTTTCTTGAACATTTTGTTTATTGATCGAAACAATGGCAGGTAATTTCAATCATTTGATGGGGATGGGGATATTGTGGGGGTGTGCAATGGGCTGGGATGAATGGGGAAGTCTTTGTGTTAGACACGGTACATTGCTTGTCAATGCTTTGAAGTTGGTAAAGAATCCGATGCACACTCGGCGTTTTCCATCCTTCCCAGTCGACCAGTGTACTCTTGTTAGCGCTAGGTTTTGTTCTTATAGTGGTTATCCGTGCCTATTGTGTCTGTCCGCTGTGCGACACTGGTGCAAACCTGTTATGATTTGTATTAAGCCACAAGACGTTCAGGAAAGAAAAGAAGAAGAGGAAGAAGAAAAGAAAGAAAGAAAGAAAGAAAGAAAGAAAGAAAAGAAAACCCTGGACGAAAATAAAATTCTTGTGTAAAGGACGGGTCTTGATGTATGTCCAGAACATACCACGGATGTCCGCAGAGCAAAATATTCCTTAAAACAAAGCAAAAACTGTGCAGACGAATTAAAAAAAAAAAGAAGAAATAGAAGAAGAAGGGGGAGGAGGAGGACGTAATAAAAGAAGGATGAAGACAGGGAAGAGAGTGGGAGAAAGAGGAGCAGGATTCGCACGACCAAGTGGCCTGTTAGTGTTTGGAATGGCCAGAGAACAAACCTAACGCAGGAATTCAGATGCAGGTGGAAAAAGAAAACTCGGCTGAAAAGCTGTCATTATATACACTGCCGGTGCAGTCACCAAAGGTAAGTCGGACTGGGGGTACACGGTGAAGCAAAATCGCCAAACAGCCCAGGCAGGCTGTGGAGGTAGAAGCAGCGACACAAGCTCTCCGCTGGTTCTATATCTTCTGACAAACTTCGAGCTCTACAAGCCACTACGCTGATCGCCTCCATGAACATGCTGCAAGAAGTGGAAGGTGGAATGGAAAGCATTGATTGACATGAAATAATGTGCAACCATCTGTTGGAGGAAGAAAAAAAAAACTCATGTGGACGTGCTGTCTAAGACTCGCAGATATCACCAGCCGCCGTGGCGAAGTGGTTAGCGTCGCGGACTCCCGGCTGGGAGGTCGTGGGTTCGAATCCCATCAGAGTCATGTGGGTTTTTCTGCCCCGACCGGCTCCTACCCGGAGTTGAGTTTGCTGCGGACTCAGTTGGGAAGACTGGGACCACACAGTCGAGTTTCATCCACTTAATGGATGCGTTTCTGAGAGTGTTGCCCAAATTTCCTGACCAACGCTGCAGGTGCCTGTATCTCTCGGGCCAGGTTGACGCAGGGATATATTATGAAAGGAAGCGTAGAGTACAGCCCTGTCATGTAGTCTGAGACCGAAATGGAAATCCGTAGCATCATCTTAATCATCCTCATTCTCATCGATCAGCATAAAAAAAGTCTCAAATTCTGTGGCCCTTCATGCCCTGCTCTCATGGTGACCTCAATTTCGATGTCCTCTCCACGTCTGTGGCCTTGGTTTGGTTCCGTCGGGGTCACCAGTATCGGCGAGTCCATGGGGGCTGTCGTTGGACGGACGTGGTGGCGCCCTCCGGTGGGAGAGCTCACTCACGCTGGCTCTGCGACTAAGCAATTATTGTCGTCAGTATGGGGCTTAGTAGGTGGTGTCCTGCGTATGTTAGATCAGAATAGGTGCCACTGAACACCACCGAAGTGACTCGGCAGCACTGCAGTGTCTCCTCCGGTGGGTTGCCTCTTGACGACTTGACATTGCTCCCTGTGGATTGCCGGTGCTGGGGCTGCGGCGGGGCCGACCGGGCTGTGGCTGTGGACGGGGTGTCGGAATAAGCGGCGTGGGTGCACTGCCTCTGAGGTGGCGCAGAGCTTGGGGTAGCAAAACAAAAAAAAAAAAAAAAAAGAAAGACTCGCAGATATCAAAGGAAATTAGAGAGCAGACACACTGGCAGGCGAGGGAACAATAGGACACTGGATTACCGATTTGCCGATTTGATGTAATAAGAAACCTCAGGAGTCACCCCCAACAAACAAGATGGAAGCCACCATGCCACTGATCATCTTGCAGGACTTAATATCAAGAGAAGAGGTGGTCGCGCATCCAGACTGAAAGGGAAGTGTAGGAAAAGCCTGACCAATCAAATGTTGGAATCATCTCAAGACTGAAACTGCGAAGACTCCAAGGGAGTGGGGCAGAGTCCAACTGGGCCTTTAAAACGCCAGACGTAAATGACTTAACACGCAACTGAGTCTTTGAATCTCTTAGGATCCCCAGGGTTTTTTTTTGGTTTTGTTTTTTGTTTTTTTAATCGCAGACGTGTGTTGGTGTGCACGGATTAAGCGATGAAAGTGCGTAATGTGGAGTATCAGTAGTGGGTTTGTATGTGATTCTTTCTCCCCCACTCTCTCTCTATTTGTTTTGACTCTGTGTGTGTGTGTGTGTGTGTGTGTGTGTGTGTGTGTGTGTGTGGTGTGTGTGTGTGTGTGCGTGCGCGCGGGCGCGCGCGTGCGTGCATGTGTGTGTATGTGTGTGTGTGTGTGTGTGTGTGTGTGTGTGTGCTCGCGCGCGTGCGCATGTGTACATGCGCGCTGACCTGTGTGTGTGTGTGTGTGTGTGTGTGTGTGTGTGTGTGTGTGTGTGTGCGTGCGCGCGCGCGCGCCTTTGTGTGGGAACATTTGATTACATTCATTTAATGATTGATAGCTGTGTTGATTTATCTGTTGGCTTATCTCTGTGTAACGGGTGATGCGCTGGTGGTATGATATGAAAGAAACATATGGGAACCTCAGCTTGGAAACCTAGGGCTTTTAACGCCCGTAGATGTGGGGGTGTGGGGGGTTGAGGGAATAGACTGGTTGTCTTATGCGCGATGTACCAGACACGCGTGTTCTTGTGGGTGTAGTGTTGGTGGTGGTGGTAGTGGTGGTAGTGGCAGATGGAAAGTGAGATTACGCGTGTCAGGTGTTCCATGAGTGTGGAGGGAAGGGGAAGGGGGATGGAGGGGGGTTACAAGAGGTACGTTTAATATCTGTTCGTTTATTGATGGGCTAAATTGTGTTTAAGAGTCTTCGCCCCACCCCCACTCCTCCCCCCCCCCCCCTTTTCTTTCTTTTCTTCTTTTTTTGAAAAACAAACCAATTTCATTGTGTGATACGCTTTCTGTTTTTACTTATTCACTTTTCCATCATCATTATGATGATGATGATGATTGTTATTGTCGTTGTTGTTGTTGTTCTTCTTCATTCACTTTTCCATTATCATTATGATGATGATGATGATTGTTATTGTCGTCGTTGTTGTTGTTGTTGTTGTTGTTACCCCAGTTGGTATAATGTTTGCCATTGACTGACTTTTATTGTTATCATCATCATCACCGTCGTTGCTGATCAATAATACCTTCGTCATTCCCCTGCCATTCCCACACACACACACACACACACACACACACACACACACACACACACACACACACACACACATGGACGCACGCACGCGCATACACACGAACACATATCTGTGTGGTTCATATACACATGAAGGAACATCATGCTTACACAAGCCCATAGAACACTCACACGCGTACTTATACAAATGCACACGCGGGCACACACACTCACACTCACGCACATGCACGACACACACACTGCGCACACTGGCATGCACACACAGACCCATCTATTCACGCACACGCACGCACGCACACACACACGCACGCACGCGCGCGCGCGCGCGCGCACACACACACACACACACACACACACACACACACACACACACACACACGTCAGAAAATAGGCCTGTAGGGATCGCCAGTCTGGTGAAGTTCCCGTAAGGTAGCGAGACATTTCTTGAGACTTAAAACAAGAAATTGTTCACTTCGCAACAAGAAACTGTACACTGTTGCGACCTTCGCACTGCGCGCGCGCGCGCTCGTGTTGTCTCACAAGAGAGTGTATGTCAGCGCTAATGTGTGTGTGTGTGGTGTGTGTGTGTGTGTGTGTGTGTGTGCGCGCGCGCGCGCGTGAGTGTGTGCGTGCGTGCGTGTGTGTGTGTGTGTGTGTGTGTGTGTGTGTGTCGCGCGCGCGCGCGTGCGTGCGGGTGCGGGCGCGATCGCGGGCGCGCGCTATTGAGAGAATGCTTGGGGAGAGGAGGAGAGCGGTGACGACCAGCAGCCTCAGCTCGGAAAGGACCAGCAGCACGTGCAGCTGATGATGATGGATATCAGTGCACACTCTATTGACCGCTTTCATTGCGCGCTCAGGTTGTGGCAGATGTTGCCATCGACTTGGGCGCCCGTCAACACCCATCCATCCTTTCTTCCCTCCTCCACCCACTCCGCTCCTCCCTCCCACCCCCTCATCTTTTTTGGCTGGTCCCACCGCCTACGCATTACTGTTGTCCTTATTCAAAAAATATGCCTTCCATACAATAACATTTAAGCAACAAGAAAAGCACGTCTGACCTCACCGAACACGTAGCATGTCACGAACACACGTCAAAAATCGTGACTAATCTTGAAGAAGGCTTTTGATAGACGATTTCTGAATGGAACTCGGCAACGTGTTTGCCGACAAGCTTTTTATTTGTACTTTCATTCTTGCTTAAAAACGGGGCCCTATCACTAATCAGGCCGACGTTAAGAAAATGCCGAAGAGCTGTTGGGAAAGAAAAATCGCTTAGAAACCTAGGTAGTAACATTATAGCTTGAATATTGACGTCTTGAAGACGGTTAACACAAAAAAGCCCTGTGGTCTGCGTTAACGATTCCGCTTGGTTTATTACGCAAAGTTAAAAAAAAAAAAGAGCAAAATTTAGGAAGTGAGGGGGTTAGTTTCCGCCAACTAATTCCCTCTCTTTCTAAAGTGTGCTTCATTTTCCGCCCTTACTCACTCCATTTTGAAACTTAAAAAAAGAAAAGCAGTAAAAAAAAAGTCGGCCAAGAGTTAAGAAAGATGTAAAAATCTTCTGTGCTATAAACACCGCAGAATCGATAGTTTGCGCTCATTCTGGAGGTGAAGACAGATCCTACCTGGTCGCCAGAATACAGCGACATAGCCGAGATGTCGTAAATCCTATTAAGAGAGGAATGGTTAAGGACTGTACAGGGCAAAGACGAGTGAGCGGGCCAAACAGAAGAGAGAACGATACAAAAGATGTGAGTTAAGGGGGGATAAAAAGATAAGAGTCGAAGTGTTGGAAAAGGTTAAATTTCTAGCCGACACTTTCCATTAGGCGAGCATGCATTTCATACTTGAAAGAAAACCCTGGCATTCACATGGGAGTTATTGTAGAAACGTCGCACCCAACTTAAAACACACACACACACACACACACACACACACACCCCACACACACACACACACACAGAAGGGAAAAAAACATGAGCAAAAACACACAATTGCATTCAACTGATTTTTTTTTTTTTTTTTTTTTTTTTTGGCAAGGGTATTCAGCTGAATTATTTTTGGC
>CM065727.1:33634847-33642347 GCA_033310375.1 Conus canariensis | reverse complement strand
GGTTCTCTCTCTCTCTCCCCCCTCTCCCCCCCTCCCACACACACACTCAAGCACGCGCGCACACAAATACACCCATTCACACACACACACACACACACACACACACACACACACACGCACGCACGCACGCACGCACGCACGCACACACACACACACACACACATACGCGAACGCGCGCACGCACGCACGCACACAGACAGAGAGAGAGAGAGAGAGAGAGAGAGAGAGAGGGGGGGGGAGGGAGGGAGGAAACGGAAAGGAATCCTTGAAGTCCCATTAAAGTCTCTTGTTTCCCCTAATCCCTACGTGTGTATGTGTGTGTGTGTGTGTGTGTGTGTGTGTGTGTGTGTGTGTGTGTGTGTGTGTGTGTGCGTGCGCGCGCGGTGTGTGTGTGTGTGTGTGTGTGTGTGTGTGTTTGAGAGAGAGAGAGAGAGAGAGAGAGAGAGAGAGAGAGAGAGGAGGGAAATGTAGCGTTAGGAGAGAACACGATGGACAAATGAGGACAGGAGTCCGAACGCGAGGAGAATCACCCGGGCTTTGAAGAATGATGGGAAGTGCTGGGGATGAAGGGGTGGGAAGGGTGGACAGAAACTTCACGTGAGAAAAGATCGAAGAAGAAGGAGAGGAGAAGGACAGTGGAGAAGCAGAGGAAGAAAAGGAAGGGTAGTAACAGATTGCGGCATGTCTCTTTGGAATTGCTGCGCACTATGGTGGGAAGAAAAGGAACAATGTATATAGAAAAAAAAAAAAAAGGGAAAAACAAACTGTGGGGAGAAGAGAGCCATGTTACCGCAATGAATCTCGGATTTTCACTCGGGCCTTTGTAGTGTGAACGTCGATTTCAGAGTTATCGGCCGTTTCTCAGAAAATACTGTTAGTGAGAGTTCCTTTATAATCCCCCCCCCCTCCCTCCCCTTCCCCCATTCCTCGCTCGTCTTTTCTGATGTCACCTTGGGACACGGAAACTTGAGGACAACCCGGAAACTATTACCCCCCACCATTCCTCCCCCTTCCTCCCCCCCCCCCCCTTCCCGCAGGAGAGCAGTGTAAGAGGCGTTGGACCAGTGAACTTTTATTTTCTCTCTCTGTTTTTATGTTCAAGTTGTTCGTCCTTGTGGAAGAGCTGATTCCATCGTCACTGGACGACGAAGTCAGTTTCTTGATGAGAGAGAAGGCGGCGTTACTGGCTACATATGTGTGTGTGTGTGTGTGTTGTGTGTGTGTGTGTGTGTGTGTGTGTGTGTGTGTGTGTGTACTTTTAGTACAACAAAGAGCACAAAAGTAAGCAGTTTCTTTTTTTGTGTTTTGGGTTGTTTTTTTTTAGCTACTACTTCTCGCTTTAAAGTTTGCTCAGTATGTATCGAACAAACAACTTGAAAGTTTGAAAATGCGCACTTTATCTAAGAATCTTTAAAAAAAAATAGTTTAGAAGACTTTCTTTGCAGGTAAATCATAAGAAGTTGTTCTCTGTCCTTTCTTTCATATATCTACTCGTACACACACACACACACACACACACACACACACACACACACACACACACACACACACACACACACACACACACACACTGTCTAACATCACTTTTAGTGAACAGACGTTAAACAGAATAACAACACACACACGCGCGCACACACACACACACACACACACACACACACACACACACACGCACGCACGCACGCACGCACGCACGCACGCACCTTCTTTACAGTTTTCACATCTCTCTCGACCGTATGAGTGTCCACTCTCTGATAACTCTCATACCTTTGTCTCCGGGTCCCTCCCCTCAGCACCCCCCCCCCCCCCCCGACCGCACCCTCAATCTACCCCACCCAGCGCACAAAACCTCCACTGTAACTCCAGATAGGCAGAAACGTTCATCCAGCTATAATTATAGGCATGAAACTATTTGATCGATGTGGCCTATTAATCTGACAATAGTGTCATTAATAGTAAAGGATTATTTTCAATGCTGTAAAACATTATCTTTAAAGAAATTCCGTTTTTTTTTCTTTGTGGGAGGGGAAGTACAGTAGGAAGGGGTTGGGATTGGAAGACTAGCGCACGGGACTAGAAGGAGGGCTGGATGGGTGGGTGGAAAGTGTGGGGGTGAGGAGGACAAGGAAAGGAGAGGAGGGGGAGGGGAGGGGGGCTAGGGTGGACGGGCTTGGGGAAGGGGGAGGCAGAGAAAAAATCCTTCTGTCGGAGTGTTACATAATTTCTTTTTTTTCTTTCTTCACGAGGTACAAGGCAGACTTTTGACAATAAAGCACATTGTACTTATACGTTCACACTGGGAGTTCTTTCTGTTTGGTACAGAGTGTTTCCATTTCAGCTTATACCATTAAGTGTTCGACGTATGCCTCAGGCTGTGACAATAGTTACAGCTAGTTGCAGTTTGTGTCAACTCTGTTAATACGTTTCCTTTTATGTTATGAGATCATTTACACAAATTCATCTGATTCGTTTAATATCTCCTGAGTGAGAATCCGAAGATTAAACTATCATGATCATGCAGCGTTCTTTCCATGTGAGTGAGAATCCGAAGTTTTAACTATCATGTTCATGGCGCATTCTTTCATGTATGGGTAATGTGTAAATGTATACATGTTTATTATGAAATTAGATTTTAAGAATCGTTTCTCTGTCACTACCATTTCTGTGAAAAAAAATTATAGTAATTTCATATCATATGTACGTATGTGTGCGTGTACATACATAGATATCATGACCACATCGTGAACCAGACTGTTTGCTGAGTTATATTATGCTCTTTGTGTGTTATTTATTTATTTCTTTTTTTTTGACATGCTGTAGATGTGGCGAAGCCTGTTTCATGAAAATGGTGTCATGAGCCAGTGAACGGCGTCCGCGGATTCTCGTGTGACCACGCCCACTCCGCGTGAAAATCACACTTACCCACTTTAAAGTTTGAAGATGAATCAAAATGGATAAAAAATAAAGCATCATTTCTCGGTCGATCTGTTCCAACTTTCTTCTTTTTTTTCTGCTGAGTGCGAGGCGCCGGCCTTTTGAAGCAAGGGGCCAAACAGCAGGAAGTCGGATCTGATTGACTGTTTAGCTTGCGCACCGGAAGCGGTGACATGCAGGGCAGGTGAAGGTCACTCCAAGGACTATAAAAGGGACAAAGAGTGCTATGGTCCTTCCAAGACTACCGCGAAAGAACCACTTGTCCCTGCAAGCTTTTGCTGTGAGGATGTAAAACTCAACCATTCCTACGGTCCTCGACCGCGCGACATTCTGGACATTCTCCAGGACCATAGAAACAGTTTTGAAATGGACATGACTAGTCTGAATTCATCATGCTTTTTTGTTTGTTTGTTTGTTTGTTCGTCCGTTTGGGTTTGAAGACGTGTTTCCACAGAAATCTCTAGTGCGTGTTATGTCACGGACTGAGAAGACTGCAGTGACTGCCAGTGGATCACACGGCCCCTTGGAACTAACTGGTTTACCCGGGTTCCTAGGAAGGCCGGCAGGACGTGCTGACCTCTACTGTGCCCCCTCCCCCCCTCCCTCCTCCCCGCCACCACCACCGCCACCGCCCCCATCCCGCTCACCTTCCCCGCCCCCTCTCATACCCCTGTTCCCCGCCCCTTTACCCCAGTCCAGTCCAGTCCTCACAGTGGACAGCTAACGTCGTGAGAACACGTCGGCACTTCTCTCAGGGGACACGTCCCAGTTACCCCCCCCCCCCCCACTGCCCCCTCACGCATACCCCCGCCCCTACCACCCACCCCCTGTCCTTCTCCACCCCTTCCCCACTCCACCCCGACATCCACATCTGCCTCGTGGAATGACGAAGTTTCCAATATATACATGTCCAAACTTTTGACGGCTGCGTTATGATCACACCATTCCTCCTGCAGCGTTCGCCCAGCACCTCCTCTCCCCCCCCCCCTCTCTCTCTCTCTCTCTCTCCCTCCACACACAGAGACATGTCAGAGAGAAGACTTTCATACTTTTTTTTTCTCCCCATTTTGGAGGAGTGTGGAGGTGGTGGTGGGGCGTATGTATGGTGGCGGAAGCCCTGAGGGTGGTAGGAGTCAGGGGATGGTGAGCAGAGTAAGGGGGGGAGGGGGGTAGGGGGGGGAGATGGTGTGTGTGTGTGTGTGGGGGGGGATATGACCTGTGTCAGCAACAGTTACGAAAAAGACCTTACTTTATTGTTGTTGTTTTTTTTGCTTGCTTCCTCCCCGTCAGGTCTGTTTATTTGTCATACAATCTGGCGGACTGGGAGTGGGGGGGGGGGGGGGGGGGGGAGGGAAGGAGGGGGTGGGCTCAAGGCATTAAAAAAGTGCCTAGTTGAAAAAAAAAAAACATGTCAGAATGGCAGGGAGGTTACAGACATCTGATATAAGCATCGATTTAAAAAACGAAAACGAAAAAAAAGTTGTAACAGAATCCGACATTGCCCAGTCTGAAGGATCGATAACGCAAACAATGCAAGTATCGGTGTGTGTGTGTGTGTGTGTGTGTGTGTGTGTGTGTGTGTGTGTGTGTGTGTGTGTGCGCGTGGGCGGGTGTGCGTTCTCTCTCTCTCTCTCTCTCTCTCTCTCTCTCTCTCTCTCTCTCTCTCTCTCTCTCTCTCTCTGTCTGCCTGCCTTTCTGTGTGCCTACCTGCCTGCCTGCCTGTCTGTCTGTCTCTGTGCCCGTGTGTGTGTGTGTTTGTGAGCGAGTGAGTGTGTGTGTGTGTGTGTGTGTGTGTGTGTGTGTGTGTGTGTGTGTGTGTGTGTGTGTTAGAGAGAGAGAGAGAGAAAGAGAGAGAGAGAGACAGACAGAGAGAGAGAGAGAGAGAGAGAGAGAGAGAGAGAGAGAATCGAATCGTGGAGGAGAAGAGAGATGGTGCTACAAAACTAGGAAAACTGGGACACTTGTCTTGGGTGTTGGTAATCTGGTTACAGACAGGGAAGTGAAGAGAGGGAGAGAGAAAGAGGTGGCAGGTGGGGAGGGAGGGAAAGGGATATTAGAGGGAATGGGGCGGGAAGTGGAGGGAGGAGGAGGTCAGACCAGCCCATACCAGCCTGAAGGCAGGCCAGTATTGGGGACAGGTCCTCCATCAGTTGACCGGCCTCTTGTCACTTACCTCCCTTCCCCATCACCACCACCACGGCCGCAGCTGACAAGACTAATGTATTGGAATTTAACTCTCAAGTTTCTTTGCCTGCCGCAGTGGCCTGCTCGCCGCTCTGTCAGCTTTGTGTGTAGATAAGTGTGTGCATGCATTCAGTCATGAAATGAAAACTCTTCGATCTGTTAACTCTTTCGAATACTTAGGGTTTGGATTTTTTCTTGGAACAAATAACGAAACAAAAATCCTGCGTTAGCAAGCATTAAAGACAGTGTTTGCTTCGATTCTCTCGATCTCTGTCAAACGTCACGACCTGCCTGTGGGAATTGTAGAAGTATTTTCTGAAGTGCTTTCTGTTCTGCGGTACGTTTGTAAAGTTTAGGGTAATGACAAAATAATTACCTTGGAACATTTTCAGACTAAGCGTTTGAAGCGTTTGTTTCAGTATGCGCAGAAGCATGATGACCACCGTGTTGGACACTGGTTTTTTTTCTGTGACTTGTTTACATAGCATTTCTGTATTGATTGATTGCTGGGTCGTAGCTTTTTCGTGTACGACAAAAAAGCAGAAGAGCACACGTTTTCGTGTACGTTAGTCGTAGATGATCCAAAATGTTCTACGTTGTATTCATTTTTTGTTCATGATCTTAGAGTAAATGGAATTTTTTTCACTCAGCCTGGATTCAATATATTCGCAGCATTATAGTTGATGTAGAATTTGGCTGCGTTGGGGGGCACAGTACTTCTCTTTAAAAGACGGGGGCCCAAACTTAACGAATTCAAATGCTAGTTTCATCCAGGAGGCGTCACTGCGTCCAGGCTAGTTCATATACGCTGCACCACATCTATCAAGGCCTGAGACCACAGTGCGCAGGGCTTACAGGTCGACTATATAAATGAATAATTAAATTTAAAAGGCTTGAGAAGAGGATCACATGGGTAGGTTTAGCAGATGCCTGACCTGCGTATGAACCAGTGCGTTGGCCAGGCCAGGGATACCTAGTATAATTGCGCTTTTATTGCAGTTCGTGAGCGCGCGCGCGCGCGCGCGCGCGCGCGCGCGCGCGCGTGTGTGTGTGTGTGTGTGTGTGTGTGTGTGTGTGTGTGTGTGGAGAGAGAGAGAGAGAGAGAGAGAGAGAGAGAGAGAGAGAGAGAATGCTTGCGTGTGTACCTGTTATATGCGCATATATTAGCTCGCACTGTTCATGTAGACGTCTGCGGGAATGTGCGTGTGCGTAGGCGTATATGCATACGTTCACTTGAATGGAAGAGCTGTTCAGAAGATGGTAGAAATCATAATAAATTTTTCTTCTAAGCTGTCCAGGATATCTTCAGGATAATCATGAACTTGATTAGCAAACGGGGTTGTTAAGAAGCAATAAATGTATTTAAGCTTGAGTTTTCAAGAAACGTTATGGCCAAGAACAGTACATCATTCAGTGGCTAAATATACTCATTTCCACATTAATTTGTTTTTGACATGAGGCGCGCCCCCCCCCCCCCTTTTTTTTTAAAAAAATTTTTGTTTGTTTCATGTGATCTTAGTGATGTGGCATCGACATTATTACTCCATTTTCTAAATAAACCCAAAGGATAGATCAAACTTGAACTTGTAAGTGTGTGTGTGTGTGTGTGTGTGTGTGTGTGTGTGTGTGTGTGTGTGTGTGTACGTGTGTGTGTGTGTGTGCGTGCGTGTGTGTGCGTGTGTGTGTGTGCGCGCGCGCGCGCGCGAGTGTGTGTGTGTGCGTGTGTGTGTGTGTATGTGTGTGTGTGTGTGTGTGTGTGTGTGTGTGTGTGTGTGTGTGTGCGCACGCATAAATTATGCGCGCGCTCGCGCATGAGCTTTTCTCTTCTCCCTCCCTTCTGTCCCTTCAACGATATCTCAACCCAGTTCGGAGTAGGTCTGCCATTGTCGTTCTCTACCTCTGTTCTCTGCCTGAATCATTATCTGTTGTTTCTTTCGCTGGCTACAGCTCTCTCTCTCTCTCTCTCTCTCTCTCTCTCTCTCTCTCTCTCTCTCTGTGTCTGTCTGTCTGTCTGTCTCTCTCTCTCTCTCTCTCTTGTCTCTCTCTCTCTCTCTCACTGTCTCTTTCTCTCTCGCTCTTTCCCTCTCGCTCTTTCTCTTTCATACGCACACACGTAGGGATACACACGTACGCGCGCGTGCGCATGCATACACACACATGCACACACGCGTTCACGCGCACACGCAGACACAGACAGACAGGCAGACAGACAGACAGAGAAACAGACAGACATACAGACAGACAGACACACAAACACCTGTACTCTCTCTCTCTCTCTCTCTCTCTCTCTCTCTCTCTCTCTCTCTCCTCTCTCATGTCGCGCCCATAGCTGCCTATCCAACACCCCTTTCCCCACTCACACATCCGCCTTCTTTTCTCATT
>CM065727.1:33627347-33629847 GCA_033310375.1 Conus canariensis | reverse complement strand
CTCTACTTTGTTTCATGACACTTGGCTCTAGTTTGTTTCGTGACTCTAGGTTCTACTTTGTTTCGTGACGCTAGGCTGTTCTGTTTCGTGACACGGGGCTGTACTTTGTTTTGCGATTCTGTGATCTTGTTTGTTTCGTGACGCTCTGCTCTACTTTATTTTGTGACACGCGCCTCTATTTTGTTTCCCCCCCCCCCCCCTTTTTTTTTTTTTTTTGGGGGGGGCCTAAACCCCAAAAAAAAAATTTTTTGGGGGGGTTTTTTTTTTTTTCCCCCCCTTTTTTTTGGGGTTTTTTTAAAAAAAACCCCGGGGGGGGGGGGGGGGGGGGGGGGGAAAAGGGGGGGGGGGGGGAAAAAGGGGGGTTTTTTTAAAAAAAAAAAAAAATTTTAAAAAAAGGGGAAAAAAAAAGGGGAAAAAAAAAAAAAAAAAAAAAGGGGGTTGGGGAAAAAAAAAATAAAAAAATAAAAAAAAGGGGGGGGGGGGGTTTGGGTTTGGGGGGTTTTTTTTGGGGGGGGGGGGTTTTTCCCCCTTTCCCCTTTTTTTTTTTTTTTTTTTTTCCCCCCCCCTTTTTTGGGGCCCCCTTTTTAAAAAAAAAAACCCCCCTTTTTTTTTTGGGGGGGGGGGTTTTTTTTTGGGGGGGGGTTTTTGGTTGCCTTTTTTGGGGGGTGTTTGGGGCCGGGGGTTTTTTTTTGACCCAAAAAGGGGGGAAAAACCCCGGGGGGGGGGGGGGGGGGAAAAAAAAGGGGGGGTTTTGTTTTTTCCCCAAAATTTCCCTTTTTTTTTTTTTCCAAAAAGGGGGGGAAAAGGGGAAATTTTTTTGGGGGGGGGGGGGTTTTTTTTGGGGGGGGGGGGGGTTTTTTTTTTTTGGGGGGGGGAAAAAAAAACCCCCCCCCCCCCCCCCCAAAAAAAGGGGGTTTTTTTCCAAAGGTTTTAATTTTTTCCCCCCCCCCCCCCGGGGGGGTTTTTTTGGGGTTTTTTTTTTTGGGGGGGTTTTTTTTTCCCGGGTTTTTTTTTGGGGGTTTTATTAAGTTTTGGGGGTTTTTTTTTTTTTTTTTCCAAAAAATTTTTTTTTTTTTGGGGGGGCCCCCCCCCCCCCTTTTTTTTTTGGGAAAATTTTTTTTTTTCCGGGGGGGTTTTTTTTGGGGGGTTAAATTTTTTTTTTCCCTTTTTTCCCTTTTTTTTTGGGGGGGGGGTTTTCAAAAACCCCCTTTTTTTTTTAAAAAAATGGGGTTTTTTTGGGGGGTTTTTTTTTGGGTTGGGGCTTTTTTTTTCCGGGTTTTTTTTTTTTGGGGGGTTTTTTTTTTTTACCGGGGGGAATTTTTTTTTTGGCTTGGGGAAAATTTTTTTTTTTAATTTTTTTTTATTTAAAAAAATTTTTTTTTTTCCCCCCTTTTTTTTTTTTTGGGGTTTTGGGGTTTTTTTGGGGGAAAATTTTTTCCCGGCCCCCCCCAAAAAAAATTAAATTTTTTTCCCGGGGCCCCCTTTTTTTCCAGGCCCCCTTTTTTCCCCCCCCAAAATTTTTTTTTTTAAATTTTTTTAAAAAATTTTTTTTTTTTGGGGGGGGGTTTTTTTTTTGGGCCCCCCTTTTTTGGGGGGCCCCCCCCGGAAAAGGGGCCCCCTTTTTTTTTTTGGGGGGGGGAGGGGCCCCCGGGGGGGCCCCGGGTTTTTTTGGGTTTTTTTTTTTTTGGGGGGGGAAGGGGGGGGGAAAAAAAAAAAAAAGGGGGGGGGGGGGAAAAAAAAAGGGGGGTTTTGGGGGTTTTTTTTTAAAAAAAAGGGCCCCCGGGGGAAAGTGGGGGTAGGTTTAAAAAATTTTTTAAAAAAAAACCCCCAAAAAAAAAAAAAAAAAACCCCCAAAACCCCCCCCCCAAAATTCCCCCCCCAAAAAAAAAAAAAGGAAAAAAAAAAGGGGAAAAAAAGGGGGAAAAAAGGGGGCCGGGAAAAAAGGGGGAAAAATTTTCCCCCTTTTTAAACCGTTTACATAGCATTTCTGTATTGATTGATTGCTGGGTCGTAGCTTTTTCGTGTACGACAAAAAAGCAGAAGAGCACACGTTTTCGTGTACGTTAGTCGTAGATGATCCAAAATGTTCTACGTTGTATTCATTTTTTGTTCATGATCTTAGAGTAAATGGAATTTTTTTCACTCAGCCTGGATTCAATATATTCGCAGCATTATAGTTGATGTAGAATTTGGCTGCGTTGGGGGGCACAGTACTTCTCTTTAAAAGACGGGGGCCCAAACTTAACGAATTCAAATGCTAGTTTCATCCAGGAGGCGTCACTGCGTCCAGGCTAGTTCATATACGCTGCACCACATCTATCAAGGCCTGAGACCACAGTGCGCAGGGCTTACAGGTCGACTATATAAATGAATAATTAAATTTAAAAGGCTTGAGAAGAGGATCACATGGGTAGGTTTAGCAGATGCCTGACCTGCGTATGAACCAGTGCGTTGGCCAGGCCAGGGATACCTAGTATAATTGCGCTTTTATTGCAGTTCG
>CM065727.1:33604847-33622347 GCA_033310375.1 Conus canariensis | reverse complement strand
CTCTCTCTGTATGTGTGTGTGTGTGTGTGTGTGTGTGTGTGTGTGTGTGTGTGTGTGTGTGTGTGTCACTTAGCTTCTCTGTCTGTCGGTCTCTCTGTCTCTGTCTGTCTGTCTGTCTCTCTCCTTTCTTTTTGTCTCTGTCTCTTACTGCGCGCGCGCGCGCATGTTGTTCAGTCGACAGGCGTTAATTTGCTCTGTTACATACATACTGAAATAGCGGATTGCGGAATAATGAATCATGATCAGAATCTCATCTGCCCCCCCCCCCCATCCCCTGCCCCCACCCCATTAATCCCTCCCTCTCTCTCTGTCTCTCTCCCTCTCTCCCTCCCTCCATCCCCGATCTTTTTCATAACTGTTATATGTTTTGGAGTGTCGGTAACATCACTAGGGTAGTTTTTTTTTCATTTGTTTTCTTTTGAGTCACTATTGTGTGCCGCTGTTGCTAGATATTACTCATAATACCCCTTTGCAAACAGGGCTTTTTGCTAATGGCAATGAAATTGTGTCAGTGTCTGTCTCGCTTCCCCCCCCCCCTCTCCCTCTCTCAGTCTCTCTCTTTCTCCCTCCCTCCCTCTGTCTCCTTCTCCCTCCCTCCCTGCATTAGCAGCAACACTAGTAGCTATCATGAACAATAATTTACATTTGCCTAAGGTGGTAACTGCGTCTGCCATCACTAATTTAGTGAACATTGTGTTTGGAAACTGTTCGGTGTGACAGGAACACGACGTTGTTCGAGGGAGGGAGGGAGGGAGGAGGAGGAGGAGGAGGGGGGGGGGATTGGGGAGGGAGGAATTGTGGTTCTAGCTTCTATTGTCCAAATGAAAGTAATGTTAAACGGAAAAACAGGAAGAAAATTGAAAGGTGAAAAGTTATGATAAGCAGAATGTGTTTGGGATGGAAGCGTAGAAAGAAGGCATTAATAAATCATACATAAAAAAAACAACAAAAAACACCGAAAGTTGGGGAGGGATAAGCATAAGAGAAATCGTTCCGCTTTATTGTCGTAAGACGCGAGAGATTGGAGAGGGCTTTGCAGAAGAGTTATACATGAACTCTTTGTTGGCAGGAAACGATGCCTAGTGTCTCTGGATCTCGCCCTTACAAAAAACAAACAAACAAACAAACAAAAAAGTTTGTTTCGTGACATGGGCTGCACTTTGTTTTGTGACACTGGGCTCTAGTTTGCGTCGTGACACTGGACTCTGGTGTGTTTGGTGACACTGGGCGCTACTTATTTTCCTGACACTGTGCTCTGCTTTGTTTTGTGACACTGGGCTGTACTTTGTTCGCGGTACTGGGTTCTACTTTGTTTCGTTACATTGGGGTCTTCTTTGTTTGCGACACTGTGGTTTGCTTTGTTTCGTCACACTGTGCTCTACTTTGTTTCATGACACTTGGCTCTAGTTTGTTTCGTGACTCTAGGTTCTACTTTGTTTCGTGACGCTAGGCTGTTCTGTTTCGTGACACGGGGCTGTACTTTGTTTTGCGATTCTGTGATCTTGTTTGTTTCGTGACGCTCTGCTCTACTTTATTTTGTGACACGCGCCTCTATTTTGTTTCGTGACACTGGACTCTACTTTGTTCGTAACAGTGGGCTCTGTCTTGTTTTGTGACACCGGGCTCTGCTTTGTTTCGTGACACTGGACTCTACTTTGTTCGTGACAATGGGCTCTACTTTGTTTTGTGACACAGGGCTCTACTTTGTTCGTGACGCTGGGATCTACCTTGTTTTGTGACACTGGGCTTTACCTTGTTTCGTGACACTGAGCTGTACGTTGTTTTGTGACGCTGGGCTCTGCTTTGTTTCGTGACAGCAGGCTCCACTTTGTTTCGTGACACGGGACTCTGCTTTGTTTCGTGACACTGGGGTCTGCTTTGTTTCATGACAGCGGGGTCTATTTTGTTTCGTGACACTGGGCTTCACTTTGTTTCGTGACACTGGGCTCTGCTTTGTTTCGTGACAGCGGGGTCTATTTTGTTTCGCGACAATGGGCTTCACTTTGTTTCGTGACACTGGGCTCTACTTTGTTTAGTGACAGAGGGTTCGACTTTTTTTCGTGACACAGGGCTCTACTTTGTTTCGTGACACTGGGCTCTGCTTTGTTCAGTGACAGAGGGCTCTACTTTGTTTCGTGACATTTGACTCTACTTTGTTTTGTGACATGGGGCTCTATCTTGTTTTTTGACACGGGCTTCACTTCGTTTCATGACAGCGGGTCTATTTTGTTTCGTGACATTGGACTCTACTTTGTTTTGTGACACCGGGCTCTATCTTGTTTTGTGACATTGGACTCTACTTTGTTTCGTCACACCGGGCTCCACTTTGTTTCGTGACATTGGGCTCTACTTTGTTTTGTGACACTGGCCCTACTTTGTTTCGTGACACTGGACTCTACTTTGTTTCGTGACACTGGGCTCTACTTTGTTTCGTGACACTGGCCCTACTTTGTTTCGTGACACTGGGCTCTACTTTGTTTCGTGACACTGGGCTCTACTTTGTTTCGTGACACTGGCCCTACTTTGTTTCGTGACACTGGGCTCTACTTTGTTTCGTGACACTGGCCCTACTTTGTTTCGTGACACTGGGCTCTACTTTGTTTCGTGATACTGGACACCAGTTTGTTTCATGCCACTAGGTTTGCCATTCTCTTCAATAGTGACGACGCTTGGTCGTGTTCGGACACCTAACCCGTGGAACACTGAGGGAGAAATGCACATCAGTAGCGAATGTGATCACAGCCCTGTGGCTTGTCAGTATGGAAAGCGGATGATGGAACTAGCTCCAGGAAGAGAACCGTGGTAACAGAATTGGTTCTCACACACACACACACACACACACACACACACACACACACACACACACACACACACACACACTTACACACACACATGCGCACACGCATGCACGCACGCACAGAGAGAGAGAGAGAGAGAGAGAGAGAGAGAGAGAGAGAGAGAGAGAGAGAGAGGAGATAGGTGGATGGGACGGTAAAACGGTGTACCAGGAAAGGGACGCAAACCAAGAGCGCTTAATCCATTCCCTGCACAAATGAACGTGGCGTCCCTTTTCCACAGATATTGTTGCCCAGCTGTTTTCAAAACTTACTGGCGGAGCTAGACTAATATATATCATACGCACAGACACACACAGACACACAGACACACAGACACACACCACACACACACACACACACACACACCACACACACACACACACTAATACACACACACTAACACGCAAGTAGACACGTTCACACATGCGCGCATCACACATATAAACACACACACACACACACGCGCGCGCGCGCGCACACACACACACACACAGACACACACACACACACACACACACACACACACACACACACACCTCTCTCTCTCTCTCTCTCTCTCTTTTTCTTTCTCTCTCTCTCTCTTTCACACACACGCGCACACGCGCGCGCGCACACACACACAACACACACACCACACACACACACACACACACACACACACCACACGCACCGACACCAAAGGACATATCTGCGTGCATGATAATTCTTAAGCCGGGAAAACAATTCACGTACGAGCGCTCCTTGAGTTTTTTGTTTATTTGTTTGTCCGTTTTTTCGGGCTTTTTTTCACTTTTACATTAAAAAGGTTTTTTTAGCAATTGATTTTCGTGTTTTTTTTTGTTTTTTTTAACGTTAAAAAAGTTTTTCAGCAATCGATTTTCGGTGAAGGTTCTGCCTCTGGAATCATTCCTCCTGCAGGGATGGGAGGACTGGGAAGGGACTGGAGGGTGAACAGGGGGTGGGTTGTGGCTGGCAGGGCAGGGTGGGAGGGTCAGTGGTGTGTGTGTGTGTGTGTGTGTGTGTGTGTGTGTGTGTGTGTGTGTGTGTGTGTGTGTGTGGAGAGAGAGAGAGAGAGAGAGAGAGAGGAGAGAGAGAGAGAGAGGTTTTTAGTCCCAAGACCATCTCGCTGCTGCCCCCTTGCGGTGGAAGTGGGTGCGCGTGATAGTTCACGGCGAACTGATCGATGGGTGGAGTCTGCCTCTCCTTCCTGATGACGGACGCTCGACCTCCAGGGTCAAGCAAAATCACCATCATCAGTTTCACCCAATCATGATGAGAATACAGTCCTCGTCACCCCGCCACTCGTCCCTTCACTCCCCCCACTCTCCCACCCTTGCCCACCTTTCGTGAGTCAATAATCTGCTTGAGAGAGAGAGAGAGAGAGAGAGAGAGAGAGAGAGAGAGAGAGAGAGGGAGGGAGGGGGAGGGGCGGGGTGGGGGTGGGGGGTGTGTGGGGGGGGGGGGGAGCAGGATAAGAAAAGCGGATACCTACTCAACACCAGTCTTGCCTTCCCTTCCTTTTTCGTTTTCCTTCTTCTTACCCCCCCCTCCCCCCACCGCCCTCCGACTTCACATGCGTGTGCGTGTGTTCATCTATTCGTGTGCGTGGCATTTATCCGTTATCTTCTCTGTCTCCCTGGAGGCATCCGATGGTAATGTAGAATCCGGTTGGTGCATTCGGAATCCACGATATGTGATGGTGTATTCCCCCAACACACACGCACGCGCGCACGCAACCACACACACACCACACACACACACAACACACACACACACACACACACACACACACACACACACCATCTCACACTAAACGGGGAGATAGCACCGGTTGTCATCTACTCTGGGCGCTTTACCAGATTGAGGGCGATCAATAGAGGGGTAGGAGTCGTGGATGGTTGGGTAGATTGGAGTTTGGGTCAACTAATATCCCCCCTAATTAAACTCTCCCAACTCCTTTCTTCTGTCTCTCCTTCCACCGTCATCTCTTACTCCTGAATGCGCCCTCCACCCTTCCCCTCCTCCCCCACTGCCACTATCGCACTATCGCCTCCATTCATTTTCAGTTTCTGTACGCGTGCACGCGCGCGTGTGTGTAAAAGACATTTTTTTCACCTAATAGTTATTGGTTTTGACTGACAAACAATAAAGGAATGGGATTGTTAGGCCACTGTTGTCCGACATTTAGATACATTGAGTTACTCGCATTAACCTTCAGAACTGGCGAAGAGGTCACCGGTGCTATGCTGTAGAAACTGAATCTGCAGTTTTTCAGGAACCACAGCAGAACATCAAGTTCATTCTACTCATTACTCTAAACAGCCCAGTAGACTAAGGGGATGGAGGGTGGGGGTGGGGGCTGTTCAAGGCTGCCACGAAGTTGAGGGTAAAAGTTCAGCCCTGATAAAGAAGCAAACAACAAAGACAGTGGTTGTATACTGACATCCGATACATTACGAGCTTGCTAAACTATCAATACCATGAAGAAGACTGATAACAATAGGCTCTGCCTAGGCCCCAGCCATGACTGATGACAGCCATGGTACGTAATGTGTTGTCCCCAGACGACGACAAAGTGAAAGAATTTTTGAACAGTTTAAATACTTCAAAAGTGCCAAAAAAGCCATGTATGCCAACAGACTCAACAGAATAGTAAACCAGTTTCTGCTCAGGACGTTGTGTTCAAATCTCACGTATCTAATCGCCTCATTACAGGCAAAACGCTGGCATGTCATAATCTGCTCCCAAAGGGAAAAAACCCAACAGTAAAAGACTTTCCAGAACGAAGACAGGAAAGTGGGAAACAAGGGCATACAATTTGGGGGGGGGGGGGGGGGGGGGAGAGAGAGAGAGAGAGACGAAAAGGCAAAGTCAAAGAGAGTAAAAGTAAAGGGAGGTCACCAACAACGAACTTTTAGAAGGCGGGCATAGAATGTGCACTGAAACAGCCTCCGAAATCTTCACCAGGGTAAGAACATCTGATAATAAAAACGGAAGCAATTGAATAAAACGATGTCACTCGTTATTTCGAGTGCCTGTTTATCAGTAAATAAGAGGAATTAAGCATCCTCAAACATGTCCCTGTTTGACACCTGCAGAACAATGACTGAGGGGGGATAATACTGTTCCAGTTCTCACAGTTGACCTCAGTCTTGCTTTGTTAGCAGTGGCCGTTCTTTTCACACGACGATATACTTTCCTTCTGTTGAATTTGAATGGGAAAAGTCAGATAGGGTTCTGTTGATTCTGTCGAAAGCTGTTCCAGAATGTGTGAACGCAACGTAAAACGTCCGATTTTTGTAGCTAACTTGTTTCTGTACACGCGTGTAACAGTGTGTATATTTGATCAACCCTAGGGGATTTTTTTTTTCTGTACTCTAAACCAGTATGTCTTCGACTGTACGGGCTTACTGTTTTATCATTCTGGAATGGATCTTTACGCTGATGTCATGCAGCGAAATGCCTCGATGACTTCCGAGATCAGTTACATCACCTTTCATTTATGATGGTAAAATGACGATCCAGTACAGTCAGCAGAAAAATCACCATTGTCGAGCAAAACACGAAGCCGGATTAATGCGAGAAAGAGAGTGTGTGGGTGTGTCTGATTTGTACTTATCGTTTTTTTGTTTTGTTTTTTTGTTTTTCCTTTTTTTCTTTGTTCTCTTCATTTATTTTTGTTTTAAAGAAAACAAAGAAACGACCAAATGAAGAGTACTTTGAATTTCATCATAGAAGCCAGTCGCAGGCGACAAAAGACGTCAGTGACGCCGAAGGTGTAAATTCAGCGGCAGCAATGGCACAACTCGTCCTGGCACCGAGATGCAACCCCTCCCCCTCCCTACCCCCACCCCCATATCCACGTGCACACACGCTCAGGATTGTACGGAGCCTGTCCGTGACTTGACTTATGCACGTGCGCTTTCAACACCGGACAGCCCTGACCGGTACTAAACAAGCTCCGGACCGGACGTTCCGGTCTTTATCCGCACGCTGCTTCCGGCGCCATCCACGCTGGCGACGCCTCAGGTTTCAAAGACCTCTGTGAAAAAGACCGGCCATCATCGTAGGACCAATCATAAAGCAGGTCTCTTTTGCCGTCAGATGGACGACCACTACTGTCTCCAACCAAAGTAGGTGGACCGACCGTCTTCCGTCCATCAAAGAGATGTCGGTCACGTCAAGGTGAAGACGTCGGTCGGTTCCGCCGCAGAAAGCATTGAGGGCTCCTGTTCAGGCTGTCACAGGCATCCCGGGCATCCTGTCAGCTTCCCTGTGATCCGGCGGTGTCGTGTTTCTAAGAGTGTTTGACGTGTTGTCCGTGCCGTGCAGTTTCTGTTTGTCATCGTTTGACCAATGCCGGGTTACATTTCTAGAGGCGTCAGCGTTAGCTGCGGACTGCAGTTCAATGGTTTTGTTTCATAATGATTTAAAAGAAAATGATGAGTGTGTTTGTATGCACTGCACATGTATTAACTATGCTACACGAAAAAAAAGAAAGGGAAAATGTGTTTGTATGCACTGCACATGTATCAACTACGCTACACGAAAAAAAAGAAAAGAAAAGGAAAATGTGTTTGTATGCACTACACATGTATTAACTACGCTACTCGTAAAAAAAAAAGAAAAATGTGTTTGTATGCACTACACATGTATTAACTACGCTACTCGTTTAAAAAAAAAAAGAATGTGTTTGTATGCACTACACATGTATTAACTACGCTACTCGTAGGAAAAAAATGTGTTTGTATGCACTACACATGTATTGACTACGCCACACGCAGTTACAAAAATGAAACTGAAACACAACATTAGTAAGGAAAAAAAAAACAGTTGTGATAAGAACAACGTGACAGTGAACCAAGCAGCTGACAAAGTTGCTCGCCCAAAATGGAATCTGGTCGGGGATGAACCTATTAAATGGTGGAGCGGATCATTGTTGCTGATATAAAAGGCGTATCGTGGATCTTCATATCATCAATCAATCAGTCAGTCTGTCTGTCTGTCTACCTATCTAATTATCTATCTATCTACACGCAGTATCTTTATTTCTGTCTGTCTGTCTGTCTGTCTGTCTCTCTCTCTCTCTCTCTTTCTCTCTGTGGCGTATCGCACATGATTAAACGCGCGCGCGCGAACACACACACACACACGTGCACACACGCACACGCACACACGCACGCACACACACACACACACACACACACACACACACACACACACACACACACACACACACATATCAAACGTATTAGCGCTTTTCGGCATATTCTGGAGATGTGTTGCTGAATCAGATAATACTTCATGTGACGTCCCCGTGGGTCAGCCATCTTTGAGCCAGCATGAATGACGTACGTACGTCTCCAGTAGCGACGGCCAAAGCACACAGGGGATCCAACGAGAGACGGGTAGCACAGTCGGTGGGCGGTAGGCAAAAGAAAGCCTGGTCGGTCCAGCGGAAATGAAGAGAGGGTAGGGTGTTCGAGCACAGTATTGAAAATAGTTGAGCTAACTTCCTATGTAATCAACTGTGAGTGTACTCTTCCCTCTCTCTCTCTCTCTCTCTCTCTCTCTCTCTCTCTCTCTCTCTCTCTCTCTCTCTCTTCTTCTTCTTCTTCTTGTTCTTCTTCTTCTTCTTCTCAGAGCCCTTTTCCTTATTTGTTCTCTTTCAACTCTCTCTCTCTCTCTCTCTCTCTCTCTCTCTCTCTCTCTCTCTCTCTCTCTCTCTCTCTCTCTCTCTTCTTCTTCTTCTTCTTCTTCTTCTTCTTCTTCTTCTCAGAGCCCTTTTCCTTATTTGTTCTCTTTCAACTCTCTCTCTCTCTCTCTCTCTCTCTCTCTCTCTCTCTCTCTCTCTCTCTCTCTCTCTCTTCTTCTTCTTCTTCTTCTTCTTCTCAGAGCCCTTTTCCTTATTTGTTCTCTTTCAACTCTCTCTCTCTCTCTCTCTCTCTCTCTCTCTCGTCTTCTCAGAGAACCTCATGTATCTGTTACTGCTAGTTGGGCCGCCTGTGCGGTTCCCTGGACAAACGTTCGCCGAAATGACTGATGGCAGACGCAATTCACCGCAGGCAACTGCAGATTATTGTCCTTGATGGCTACTTGTGCCGCTGCTGATCAGAGAGAGAGAGAGAGAGAGAGAGAGAGAGAGAGAGAGAGAGAGAGAGAGAGAGAGAGAGACTTGTAATACTGATATCAGAGAGAGAGAGAGAGAAAGAGAGAGACTTGTGCTGATGATCACACACACACACACACACACACACACACACACACACACACACACACACACACACACACACACACATGGCTACTTGTGCTGATAATCAGAGAGAGAGAGAGAGAGAGAGAGCAGAGGATCGAGAGAGAGAGAGAGAGAGAGAGAGAGAGAGAGAGAGAGAGAGAGCAGAGGATCAAAGGAATTTGAATGTTACCCACGAAACCTACTCTCTCTGTCTCTCTGTCTCTGTCTCTGTCTCTGTCTCTGTCTCTGTCTCTCTCTCTCTCTCTCTCTCTCTCTCTCTCTCTCTCTCTCTCTCAGTTATCACAGCAACAAGAGAGATTTCAAGATAAACCATCCTCCCAGTCAGTAGGCACGAGATGCCGGGGACTCTTTCTGTATCTACCGTCATCCCCGCCTACTAGAAATCCTCTGCTACTAATTTTCCTCTTTTCTGGCACCCTCTTCGACCATGACTGTTTTTTTTCTCTCCCATCTCGCTTCATTGTCGTCAGACTTCCTTCTATCCCCCGTTGAGGCCCGTTTATCTGTCTTTGGCCTGGAACATTGTTACCATTTTCTCTTGTTACAATGTATAACAGACCAGTTTAAGTTATTTTATATTTGTGTGTGTGTGTGTGTGTGTGTGTGTGTGTGTGTGTGTGTGTGTGAGTGTGATTTGGCGGCTTGCTAGTGATACTGTTAATACTGTTTAGTGGTGAGAAGATACCCATTCTACGGTATTTGTTTGCCTGTGTGGTCATTAAAAGAAATTTGCTGGACACTATATGTCTGTCAGTGATCTGTTTCTACCTGTCTTTCCCCTTTATTCTTAACGTGATGGATTGTGTGCAATGTTTGGCACATGGCATGGTCTTATCTGCCTTAAATTAGCTGCTGTGTTATGAACTTGTAGTATACAGTATATTGCATAGATAAATGTGTGTGTGTGTGTGTGTGTGTGTGTGTGTTTGAGAGAGAGAGAGAGAGAGAGAGAGAGAGAGAGAGAGAGAGAGAGAGAGAAAATAGGAATCGCACTTTCCCCCGACGTACGCATGTATGCTAGATTACATTATAACTGCAGCTGAAATCGTCAGTGGGTCATTGATAGTACAAAAATATCGGGTTTGAAAAATAACACTCAACAGTAAGTAAGTAAATTCTGTCGTAAATGCGGCGATTTAGTCTGGCGCCGAGCACTTTATGGTCCCACTGGCACCGTAAACGTCCCCCCCCCCCCCCCCCCACACCTTTTTTTTTTTTTTTTAACATCATTCAGCGTAAAAGTTTACACTCCTCAAATGGCTTTGTTACAATCATGCATCGGAGTCCACTAGGTTGGTAGGGGAGACAAAAATAGCTGTGCAGTCCAGTAGAAACTTTGCTTTTTAGGCCAGTCTCAAATCGATTGAGCTTGACCTTCTTTCCAGATCACATGACAGGCTTGCTTCTAAGATATTGCTGCTGGACAAGGTTTTATTCATATTGAAAACGAAAGAAGAAATAAGAGATAGCTGTTTTAAATATGCTAATCCGTCCCCCCTTCTCTGTCTCCCTGTCTGTCTGTCTGTCTGTTTGTGTGTGTGTGTGTGTGTGTGTGTGTGTGTGTGTGTGTGTGTGTGTGTGTGTGTGTGTGTGTGTGTGTTGTTTTGCATTGATGCATTTTGATTTTCTTTTTTTGTGATCGATAACCTGCCCCTTTTCTACCATTTCCACATTCGTGCACGTTCGCGCGCGTGTGCACACACACACACACACACACACACACACACACCACACACACACACACACTGACAGACACACACACACATACACGCATGCACGCACGCAGACACACACACACACACACACACACACATACACACACACACACACAGGTGTTGAGCAACGTTCATAAAGAAAGGAGGAGCCTTTTTTTTGGAAGGAGGAGAAAAATCGTCTCCAGTGGCTTAAGGAAATTTACACCAGATAGTATAGCCTTGAAAACATAATTCTAAGCCGTATGGTTTGCGTAGGAAGAAGTAAGGAACAATACGAGATAAAGATCAAAACGGCCAGAGGAGACAAGCCGCCACGGTGAGTTTTGCGGTGTCAGTATTGCTGTCTTCCGTGCTGTCAGTTTTTGAGTTCTGCGTCATTCCTTTGTGGGATTTTTTTTTCTCGGCCATAGCCGACTCCTTTCCAAAGTTGATGGTGCTGTGGGCTCAAAAGGGAAAACAAGAACCACATAGTGGAATTTCATCTATTTCATGGATGCGTTATCAGTACGTTGCTCGCATTTTCTGACCATCGTTGCAGACGACTGTTCTCTTCGGGCCTGGTTGACTGCGGGGATATGTGTGAAAGGAAGCATGGTGTACAGCGTTCTCATGTAGCGTCAGACCGAAAAAAATGGAACCACACATAGCATCATCTTCATCATTGTCACACCTAACTGATCATCGTGATTGCAGAGTCTGTGGCTTTTCATGCCGTGCTGTCGTGGTGACCTCATTTTCATTTCCTCGCCATGTCATTCCCTGGTGAGTTGGAGGTCAAATCGTCGGTATGGGCGAGTTCATGGGGACTGTTGGTGGATAGGGAGCCATCACTGTCGTCGGTAGGGAGGGAAGAAGGTGCCGGAAGGGCATAGCTGGTGATTCCTGCACCTTTCGGATCAGAACAGGCGCCACGGAACACCACTGAAGTGACTCGCTAGCACTGTAGTGTCTCCTCTGGTGTGTTGCCTGATAAAAACTTTGAAATGATTACTCCGTGTAGCCTATGGTTCTGCAGCTGCAGCAGGACAAACTGGTGGTGCCTGTTAGGGGGCAAGCCGGAATGAACGGCATTAAAATAACACCTTTGATGGATAATGGAAGATGACACAGTAGCCACCCCTCTCCCATCCCCATCACCCCCCTCCCCCCCTTTTTTTTTTCCAAAAGCGTGAGAGAACACATTCAGAAGAAACTCAGAAAAGAGACAACAGAACAGCGCTATTAACAGAAAAAGAGTTAGGAGGTTTTACAGTCTACGGTTTTTCGACGAAGTTGGTAGCAGCGAAGTGCATGAAGAAGTGGTAAGAACACTTTTAATACCTGAACAGAAGGCGAGCAGTATCTTCGTTCTTTCAGGTTATTTTGGCGTGATTGTGACAGTGTCAGACAGGAAGACAGCTCTGTCCTGGTTGTCACTGGAGATTATGGGCTCGTTTCTTTATACACCTGGTTGAGGGGTGGTAGTGATGGCAGGATGGCGAGGGGGAAGCTCGCCTCTTGGTTTGTTTTGATGTAACGTTTTGTTCTAAAAGATCTGGGAACTCACGACTGCTTGAGCTTGTCGCTGCCTGTCATGGCGGCTTTCTGGTGTTCTTTGGTTCAGCATGAGAGATGACGGCGGAGGGATCGAGAGGAGAATGACTATCTGGAACACTTGGCCAAGTCATCCAACGTTTTAGAAGTAAGAGTTTTGCTATCAAAGATTGCGGGGTTTGATGGGGGAAGCTGTGCAAACTCACTGGTGAGACTGGATGGTGTGTGTGGTGTGTGTGTGTGTGTGTGTGTGTGTGTGTGTGTGTGTTTGCGCGCGCGTGCTCGCGAATGCGAGCGCGTGACCTTGCGCTAAATTTGCACCACACTCGGTTTCTAGGACACACAAAAGCTGTGATGTTCATTGTGATGGTTTCGTTTTAAGTATTCTCATCACGTTTTGATCTGGAATAGTAATTTCGTAATACTCTACATTGTCAAAACTAAATAGATATGAAACAAAACCAATAGTCCTCCAAAGGGAAGTAACAATACACAAGATCACAATTCCACTCTTCAAATTTTCGGCCACATGGCCTTTTTCAAAAGAAATAACAACAAAAACAATACAAATACGTAATGATTTATGACGTCAATTCTTTGCTCTGTCAAGTTGCCAAAGATGGACATTACGTAGTTGTATTTTTTTTTTTTTTTTTCTTGAAAAAGCCACGTGGCCGAAAATTTGAAGAGTGGAATTGTGATCTTGTGTAAATGGATATGGGCAGTCGTGGAAGACACACTATTCAACGAAAAGTTTCGAAACTGGCGACGCATGGCATCCGTAATAGTGGTTGCTTCGATCTTTAAAGAAAAGGAGATGATAAGCTTGTCGGGCTAGCTTTATCGCGTGCTCATAACTGTCATCCATCGGAGTTTAACATGCGGACACGTTCAGAAAGGGACGTAATCATACCTTCGGGCGCTGGATAGAATAACTGTGCCCATGGAGATTGTGTGATACATGCTGGTAAATGGGGCTGATTCTGTAGAAGCTGCCATGCGAACGGAGGGTATTTCCTGAAGAACGTCTTTCGACGGAGAAGAATGCTCGACGGCGGCGTCCGGATGGAAAACGTTCATGGCTGGTGCTGCCGTAGAAAGTGGTGTGTGTGTGTGTGTGTGTGTGTGTGTGTGTGTGTGTGTGTGTGTGAGAGAGAGAGAGAGAGAGAGAGAGAGAGAGAGAGAGAGTAGGAGGATGTGGAGTGTGTGTGTGTGTGTGTGTGTGTGTGTGTGTGTGTGTGTGTTGATGTTGTGTTGTTGTTTGAGAAGTAGGGAAAGGATAATTCTGAAGTGTTTCTTCAGTTTTGGGGTGGGGGAGAATGCTGTGTAGATGATGTGTTCATGTTCAAGTTGTTTACAGCCCGGCCGACAACAGGGTACGATGCTGCCATGTCCAGTTGATTCAGCGTATGTCTGTGGAAAAAAAGACTTTTCATTCCAAACACGCTTAAAACCGGATTTATTTTCCTAGAAAATATATAACATATCTAGAAACATCAATGCGTTCAGATCGGTAATGGTGAACCTCGGATTTCTAGGGAGGGAGGAGAGAGAGAGGAGAGAGAGAGAGAGAGAGAGAGAGAGAGAGAGAGAGAGACAGACAGAAGACAGAGAAGCAGGCAGCAGACAGACAGACAGACAGACAGACAGACAGACAGACAGAGTGAGAGAGACAAGTACATCGGTTTTGAACGCCATGACCCTAAGCCCTGGTAAAGATCAGTTCTGATCGTGGGTGTGTGAGACGAGTGGGGTTGGCGTGGGGACGACAGCTGCCCTCCAGTCACGCTGTCCCTGGGGATACCAGCACGGAGGATGAATGCCAAGACGCTTTCTGCACCCCTTGGTGACTCGGGGGCCAGAGTGCAAGAGGCTAAACTGATCGACCATTTCCAACGGGCGGTGAATTGTGAGCGCGTTGGGTTCAAAGCTGGGTTGATTACCGGTGAGGGAGTTCTGCCAGATACCGCTGCACAGGGGACGACGCACCCGCCGCACCCACGGCTCATACACACACACTCACACACACGCACGTGCACTAACACACAGACATTCATTAGCATAATTCACACAAAGGCAGCCGTCCGCCCATCCGTATTGCCTCGTGTTTCGTCACCGTTTCCTTTCAACTTGAAAGAAGTGTAGGCACAGGAGAAAAGAAACACAGAGGACTGAGAGGGAGAGGTCTACCTGTTTGTGAATATCAGAAACCTCGGATTATGCCTTAGATTCCCACTTCCTCAGATCTTTTTTTTTCAGTTCGGGACATGTGGGATCAAAGAAAATGGGCAAAGGAGAGGAGGAGAGAGAGAGAGAGAGAGGAGAGAGAGAGAGAGAGAGAGAGAGAGAGAGGGTAGGAGCGCACGGGTATACGGATTATTGGCCGGTAACATATTCAATTGCATTCCAGGCATTATGTCATTATTTGGCTCTCTGTCCTTTAGGTCGTACCCATAATCTAGTAATGCACATCTGAAAGCGGGGCCGGCTTTTTTGGCCGGGCATCTTTCGATCAATAACTGAGAGAGAAAGAGAAGGAGATGAAAAGATGGGGAAAGAGGGAGAGAGAGAGAGAGGGAAGGGGAGAGAGGAGAGATGGGAGGAGAGAAGGGAGAGAAGGGAGGAGAAGGAGAGAGAGAGAGGAGAGAGAGAGAGAGAGAGAGAGAGGAGAGATGGAGAGAGAGAGAGAGAGAGAGGAGGAGAGAGGGAGAGAGAGAGAGGGGGGGGATGGGGGGACATTTCAAAGGGTTTCCATTAGCGTCTTGCAACACAAATACGAGAATTCCCACAGTCGAAGCTCGTTGCTTCCACAACAAAACAGTTCTCTTCCACCACAGAGGATATTGCAGACAATGTTTATTGTCACTGGATATGGTTGGTTGATTTATGTATAGTCTGCTCAGCTGCGTTGATGGGTTTAGACTCCGAACAAATTGAAATCTTGTTCCAGTAGTCAGCAGATCAATTATTATCAATGGGGCTACAGCAAACAAAAGTTTAAAGGAAAAAAAACCCAAAAAAAATCAGCCCTATGATTCTCTCAGCATCTCCGTAATGTTTAGTTTTGATTTGTTTCGGTACGTCAAAAAGGGTTTTTATTCTGCCTCCCATCGCCCCTCCTCCCCTCCCCTCCCCCCCCCTTTTTTTTGTTGTTGTTATGTCCACGTTTTGTCCTCTGCTGAGTTGTTGAGCATAAAATGTGATCAGGCAGCAGGGGAGTTGTTGTCTCTGTGGATCCCAGAATAAAGATCCTCGCTGTTTTGTGTGGCCCTTGTTTGTTTGCGGCAGGTGGAACTGGTCCATGTCCCTGCTCTAATATGTGGACTTCCCTCTCTGTGTTCTGTTGGACCTCCCACCAGGAAGGCTGGAGGGTCCACGTGGGGGAGGTCGGGGTCTCTTTTGTTGTCAACCCTATTCCTTTGTTCTGGAAATTCTGTGCTGCTAAATGCCTGTTTAATAATAACGAGAATAATATTGATAATAATGATAATGATGATAATAACAATAATAATAATGATAATGATAAAAATGATGATGATGATGATGATAGTAATTATAACGTATTCCCTTGTTCTGGAAATTCTGTGCTGCTAATTGCCAGTTTGACTCTGTCTTTTCGTTACTATTATCATTGTTGCGTTTATCGGTCGTCGTCATCATCATCATCATCATCACTATCATCATCATCACTGTAATCCACTCTTTTCTCTGTACTTGTGTTCCTTTTACCTAGTTTTGTCTTTAAATTCTTTTTCTCTCACTAAAAGCTGTAATATGCCAGCTTTTTTCTTTCTTTCTTTCTTTTTTTTTTTTTTTTTTTTTTTTTTTTTAGGATTGCTGGAAGGTGACTGGGTAGTGAAAATGTATATGCTATCCACCATCTTTCGTTTTGCATTGTTCTGTTGAACTTTTTTTTTCTTTTTTCTTTGTATTCAATAGTTTTCATTTAATTTTGCGCTTTGGGGAAAAAGACTGTAGAAACGATGAAAAATCAAATGGAAAGGCTTACGCCCTCGGCACGACCTGACTGTCAACTGTCCTAAGCCTGTCAGATGATTCGTCACCATTTTATAGATTTGATATTCATATTTGGTAAATAGTCATATTGTGGCTGTCTGTTCATTCATTGCAGGGCTTTTTCTCCTAAGTTACGGGCGATGGCTCTGAAGTGCCTCTGTGTGGTCGGCTGAACTGTAAGAAAATTAAAACACGAATCTGTCACCTTGCGCGCGTGAGGACCATGGCAAAGGAGGGGGGAGTTTATGGTGCTGTATGCCTGCCTGCCTGGTTTTTGTTGTTGTTTGTTTTTGTCCTTTCCGCAAGTAAACTGTCAAAAGGTGAAGCGGATGGTTATTCCAGTTTGACAGGGCATCTTATATCTATGAAGGGATTCCATGTGGAGAGTTCTTGGTATAAAAAACTGACCAAATAAACCGTTGGCAAACGAAGGGTGGAGGAGAGAGAGAGAGAGAGAGAGAGAGAGAGAGAGAGAGAGAGAGAGAGAGAGAGAGAGAGAGAGAGACTGACCAAATAAACCGTTGGCAAACGAAGGGTGGAGAGAGAGAGAGAGAGAGAGAGAGAGAGAGAGAGAGAGAGAGAGAGAGAGAGAGACACACACAACACACACACACACCACACACACACACACACACACACGCACGCACACACACACACGCAGTTATTTGTTGAGAGAATAGCACAACCGCATACGAGTGAGTCCTTGGCTCTGTCGGAGACTACTTCTTTTTTTCGCCGATTTTTCACTGTCCAGACAGTCCTAACTTGGTGCCCGTGATGACCGAGTACATTCACCTAAGCCCACGATGTTTGAGAACTTATTTTTCTTTAATAAATCGCACGTTCTTATTTTAGTTGTGCTCTCCAGCGGTCTTTCTTTCGATAGGCCCAGAGCAAAACCCGTCTTGGAACAGCCGCTTTGTGGCTCTGATCGGCGGGTTTTTTTTTTTTTCTTTTTCTTTTTCTTCTTTTTCATCCTGGAGGTCAGACAGAAAAGAGGGTAGTTTGGCCATTTGCACGTTTCCATATTTAGAAAAACCCGGAAGTCAGCAGAGCTAGATGGCGGCTAATCCATGGCGGCTGTTCCGGGTGGAAATGTGACGCTGATCTGCTGTCACTCCGTGGTGAAAGCTACTTGCTGC
>CM065727.1:33569847-33599847 GCA_033310375.1 Conus canariensis | reverse complement strand
GTCACTGTCAGTATTGCTTTCTGTCTGTCTGTCACTGTTTGTCACTGTCAGTATTGCTTTCTGTCTGTCTGTCTGTCACTGTTTGTCACTGTCAGTATTGCTTTCTGTCTGTCTGTCACTGTCAGTATTGCTTTCTGTCTGTCTGTCTGTCTGTCTTTCTCTCTCTCTGTCTGCGTGCTTGTACTCACTCTGTGCTTCTCCCTCTCTTTCGCTTTTTCGCTGTCTGTCTGTGAATATGATATGTGATTTTACATGCCTTCCTCGTCTTGCAGTTGTTTCTACTACTGTCTCTAATGGTATTATGGCTTCTTCTTTTGCTACTAGGCCTACCACTGATGGTACCGGAACCGCTGCTGCTGCTGCTGCTGCTCTCTCTCTCTCTCTCTCTCTCTCTCTCTCTCTCTCTCTCTCTCTCTCTCCTTTTCTCTCTCTCTCTCTCTCGTTGGTTCGTTCGTTGGTTGGTTCGTTATTTCTTCTTCTTCTTGCTCTTCTTCTCATTTTTCTTCTCTTCTTCTTCTTCTTTTTCTCCTTCTTCTTCTTCTTTTTCTTTGTTTCTTTTGATCTTCTTCTGTATTTTTTTTCAACGTGATCATAACGAGAAACTGTCTTTGAAGTCTGTCTTAAGGCGTCATATTTGTCCTAAAGGAATAATCGAGAGTGTGATGCTGTTATTGGTTCCCTCGATACAGTATTCAGTGTGTGGTTGTGTAGTGCTGTTATTGTTTTATTCATCATCATATTCATCATCATCATTATCGCTATTATTACTTGTCTTTATAAGCGTTCGTATTTTTGTAAGTACAATTGTAAATATGGATGGAAACGATTACCTGTTCTACCTTGCCGTCGTCTTTATGATTGTGACTGAAAGAGATCAAAGCCAAAAGTAATATGCGGCTCTCTCTCTCTCTCTCTCTCTCTCTCTCTCTCTCTCTCTCTCTCTCTCTCTCTCTCTCAGGCTCGCTCGCTCGCTCCTTCGTCCTCTGTCTCCCTCCTTCCTCCCTGTTCTCCCACCTTTCTCTCTCATCTTCCCCATTCCTACCTCCCTCCCCTGTCTGTCTGTCTCTTCTTCCCGCCCTCTCCGTCTGTCTGTCTGTTGTCTGTCTGTCTTTGTCTCTGACTCTTTCTCTCCCCCCTCCCCCTCTCTTTTTCTCCATTCCTCTCTCTAAGCTCAGATGTGTCAGAAGCATGTATGATGTGGTTAGAGTTAAAATTTGCTGCGAAGTTAAACTGACAGATTTTATGAACTGTACAGCGTTTAACAACGGAGGACATGGGGCTTTGCTGATGCTTTTTGGATGCTTTTGTATTGTCTGTTCTTTTAGAAGCCGATGATGTGGTTTTGATATCGGATACTGTTACTGGCTTACAGACTCTATAGTTTACAACGCGCAGTTCGTTCTCTTTAACTGAACGTATTTTTTTTCCCCAAACGTAACATTATTTAATTACCTAAGGGTGGTTATTGAAGTGCGAGAGAAAGGTGGTTCTATGATAGTGTCTCGATGCCTGTTATGAATGCTTTTAAGTATTTGGGTATATACCCTCCGCACTTGAGGTTTGTTAGTGCGTGCTAGGATCTTGCTCGTTCGGCAAAAAAAAAAAAATGTGTTGTTCTGTACTATGGAAGGCCTTGTATCTTCAATAATAATTCAATTGTAATTTAATTACGTCCACTGAAATAATGTATTTCTAAAGCTGTTTGATGGTCACTTTCAGCCAGATGTACAGTGTAGGTCTGAATTATGGGGATGAGATAACGCTGCAGTTTACCGTGAATTTGTGCACTTTCAGTTTTGAAAAGGTTTTTTTTAGGTGTAGACAGGCGAACGGCTAATGATCTTATTGATGGTGAGACGAATAGAGTTCACATGTATAGATATAGTTTCAGCGGTTAAATGCATCCGCTGTTGGCTAAATTTATTTGAAAATAATGAAGGAGCACAGATTACCTCGCTGAGCTTACAACATGTTATATGATCTCGATGCTAGAGGAAAAAGAACATTTGGATAATAAAGTACGCATTTGTCTCTCCGAATACGGTTTTGTTTTTACATGGTTAAGTGAAGGTGTTGGAAATGTTAGTTTACATGTTGTTTTCGTCAACGATTGATTGACAGCTTTTAGCGAAGATGGTCAGACCATGTTCAAAGTAATGAAAGGTATGATTTCTGTAGAAATGTTTAAAATGTTTTAGCATTTTCATGATTTGAAACCTGATTTAACTTCAGAAATGGACAGACACTTAGATACATATCATGATCAAATTCAGACTTGGAATATCAGAATTGGCAGTTCTTACGTTTAGACATCAATCCACTGTTGATGACAGTGATTTGCCATGTCCGCTTTGCAAAGTCTCCAGAATATGAAATCCATTTTGTTCTTTGCTTGTTTAAACCCAAGGAATATTGAATTGATTAACCCAACATTTTATAGACGGCCTTCCCTTTTTGGATTGACCATACTGATATTATCATCCTCAGCAGAAAATGTTCAAAATTTGTCATTGTTTTTGTATAGGGCATTTAAATGTAGAGGACTTTTTTTTTATTATTTAAGACAGCCTTCCCTGTTTAAATTGACCATACTGATGTCAACCTGATCAGAAGTTGCTCGAAATTTGTCAATGTTTTTGTGCAAGGCATTTAAATTTAGAGAAGCAACTATCTCTTGATGTTCTGCGTTATTTGTGGGTGGGGCACTGTACAGTTATGGGTGTTTGTTTCAGATGATATCCTATAGTCACTCTCCACATCAAAAGAGAGCCAAGGTCTACCTGATCAAAACCATCCGAATCTCTGTCTGTCTGTCTGTCTGCTGTCTGACTCTCTCCTCTCTCTCTCTCTCTCTCTCTCTCTCTCTCTCTCTCTCTCTCTCTCTCTCCCCCTTCCCTGTGTCTCTCACTAACACCCCCCCCCTCTCTCTCTCTCATGGTCAAAAGGACAGTGCGTGTCAGTTCCTTTTGAAATGATTACTTAAACTCGGTGCCTGAACAGTGTTGTGCTTTGTTTCTGTTGCAGGTAAGACAGTAAATGGGTGGCCGGCATCTGTGAGTAATGTGTATTGCTGTCCTTGTGTTGGTGAATACGGTGGGAATGAGGGTGGTGGCGAAGATGGCTGTTGTGCGGTGTGGTGAGATATGGTGGTGGTGTGTGTTTGTGTGCGCGCGTGCATGCGTGCGTGAGAGAGAGAGAGAGAGAGAGAGAGAGAGAGAGAGAGAGAGAGAGAGAGAGAGAGGAGAGAGAGAGAGAGAGAGAGTTAGTTACTTGATGGAAGGAGCAAAGAACGGACTGCACAGAGAATTGCACTGTTGTTCGAATTAAGAGCGTTTCTGCTGTTCATATGTATTCCTGTTGCTGTCTCTCTGTCTGTCTGTCTGTCTGTCTCCTCTCTCTCTCTCTCTCTCTCTCTCTCTCTCTCTCTCTCTCTCTCTGTGTCTCGATGTCTCTGTCTCATGTCTATCTGTCCTTCTGTCTGTTCCTGTCTGTCTGTCTCTCACTCTGTCTGTCTCTCTGTCTCTGCCTCTCTCACATTCATCACACCCCACCACAGTGCATCACACTACACCACACCACACGGCACCACACCACACTACACCATACCACACCACAGTGCACCACACCCACCACACCCACCACACCACACCACACCACACCACACCACATCACATCACATCACGTCACATCACATCACATCACATCACATCACATCACATCATCACATCACGTCCCTCTTGCGAAACAAGTTTCATTATTTGGTGAGAGCGGCGGGCAGAGGGAGAGACAGCGAACTAGACCTATTATTGGGATTAGCCGTGTTCTGGGGCTTTACTGGCCGCTAATGGGGGGACCGGCCTACCCATTTACAGGCTTACGGCTTGGGGTAAGGAGGCTTCGGAAGGTCATCGCTGCAACGTCCTGCTAACAGACACGGTCATTACAGGCTCAGGGTTATGACGTGGGGGAGATTTCGCCGCTTTTGTTTTTGATTAGATCCTATGTCAGGATAGGCTTTATTTTATTTAATGTTTTCTATTCTTTATTTCACATATTTGTTTACTTATTTATTTAAAAAAAAAACAACAACATTTTGACAGCAGTTGTGAGCTGAATTTAGCTGGTGAAAAAGCACACAGTAAGCAGTGACAATATATGTGAGAAAGCTGTGGATTCATGCGAAGTAAAAAGGTACACGTAAGCAATGACGATATACTTGAAAAAGCTGTGGATTCATGTGAAGTAAAAGGGTACACAGTAAGCAATGACGATATACGTGAGAGAACTGTGGTTTCGTGGTAAATCGAGATGCAAGAAATGATGTCAGCTAATTGGCTAGATAAAGGATTGTCACTGAATCGACAAGCAGGGACTAGAGTGAGTGTGGAGGTGGGGAGGGGAAAGACGAGGATGGTGTGTGTGTGTGTGTGTGTGTGTGTGTGTGTGTGGTGTGTGCGCATGTGTGTGTGTGTGTGTGTGTGAAAAAGATGTCATTTGGAGTCCTGAACATGACCACGTTGGGGAATTTTTATAAGGAAAATAATTAGTTAAAAATCGTGGTCCTTAATCTATCGGTTTCAAAACTGACGAACCCGATAACGTTCTCTTTGAAGTCAATTCACCTTTTTGTGGAATTGGTTTGAGTGAGAAGTAGCTGGCTTTTTCTCCTTTCTTCTTTTTTTTTTCCCGGCCAATACAGACCAATATTGATTTCGTGCAGAAGAAAAACTGGGAAACTGCGGCGGGCTAAACAGATAGGTAATCTTGCCATTGTTGCCATGATGTGCCAAACAGATTGCCGTTACGGAAATGGGTTTAACAGGCGTTGACAAAGAGCAGGTTATTGCCAGCGTGGCCATTACCGGCGTAAATGTTTGTCATTTATGGACGTAGCCCCAGTAAGGCACAGCTGGCCAGTGAGAGTTATTGCTTTTGGAGGATGTTTTCGTTTGAGGCGCAGGTAGACCAGTGAGAATGACCACCCTTTATAAGATCCTAGTCACGAGGGCCCAGCCGACTAGGGAGAGCGATTGTCCTATTCTTTTGGAGAGCTTGTATCGTTGGAGGCACGTGTTGCACGGGATCCAGGTGCAGGTGAGTTACTGTCTGTTCGGGGATGCCTTTCAAAATAGGCACACTGCTGCTTGCGTCACCAGCATGGCTCATTTCCCCGCAATTAATCTGTACAGTATTTTTACTTGTGCTATTATATATTTAGACTCCCTGGTAAAAAAAAAAAAACAATGATTCTCTGCCATATTCTGAGAAAATGAACAACTCACAAAGTAACCATGAACAATGGGAGGACTGGCTGTTTATTGTAGACACAACGATGCTTCCTGATTCCATTGATTTATTTTTTTCTTGGGGTTGGGGGTGTTGGTGAGAGAATGTTATCTTTTGTGAAATGATATCAGCTGCTGGATCTCGGAAACTTGGAGAGAGAGAGAGAGAGAGAGAGAGAGAGAGAGAGAGAGAGAGAGAGTGTGTGTGTGTGTGTGTGTGTGAATCGTGTGATATCCATGCTATGGAATTCAGGTGGCACAGTCGCAGTTCTAAAAGCCTTTCTTGACATGGACTGAAGCCTTCGAGGATATGGACAGAACATTTCGTACATGTGTGATCATGATACGATACTTTTTTCTTCGAACACTGTGCAAAAAGCTGCTTAGATTTAAAACAAAAATGCAGGCCGTGGAATTGGTCAGCCAGTGGGGAGCTGCTGTTGCCGTTGACAACACAGTGTGTTGCCATGCAAGACTTGGGCTGTGGTCTCTGTTGACTTCATTTGTCACCGCAAGCTGTGGTTAAGACACACAGGGAAGGGGGGAGGTTTGGGTAGAGATGAGAAGTGGAAGGGGACCGTTTATTGTCAGTTGAACTTGAAATTGCCGTGATTGAGATCGAAAACTGATGCCGTGGTCTTCAAAGATCAGTTGGTGGGAGGGTTGTGTGTGTTAGAATATTGAAGTATTGGTAGTGAATGATTCGATCTGTGATTGTTATCGGACATTCTGTCCTGAGAGAGTACCTTCATCATAAAACCCCTGTTGCCGAGGTTTCAGGTCTTGACAGATCAACAGTGTTACTCCACGCAAAGCCAAGCCTGAGACCTCTCTAGGACCAGCCTAAAGCTGGGCCGGATTGGAAACGTCAGCAACAATAAAAACAAAACAAAAAAAACTCATTATCCATTTTTCTAATGTTGGGTAAAAAGTTCTGGAAAACAGCATATCAACAACGTTTGCTAATTGAAACGCAACGAAAAGTGACTCCCAAAAGCGTTTGTTCATCAGAAGGGAAGAGGTTGGGGATGGGGTGGATACATATAAATTGCATGTCAACAACGTGGTGGACAGTGTGTATGCGTGCGTGCGTGCGTGCGTGCGTGTGTGCGTGCGTATGTGCACGCATACGCGGGCGTACGTGTGTGTGTGTGTGTCCGTGTGTGTGTGTGTGTGTGTGTGTGTGTGTGTGTGTGTGTGTGTGTGTGTAGGGATAGGGGTGGGGAGCTGACTTATGAAAGTAAGAAACAAAAAACAAAACCAAAACCCTTAAAACAATGTGTCGACCACGATTCTCTTTACAACAACCTGTTAGCAACGTTGATTTTCTTTTCAGCTTTTCGTTTAAATGAAAAATGCTTAAAACCAAATCCCTATTGTTTTCTTAATGAGGAAGCTGAAAAATAAAAAGCAATCAGCTTTCTAATGAAGACACCAGGTTAGCAATATTTCTTTTAAGTAAAACTAAGACAGCATCAGAAAGTCTGTAACTTTCTGATCGAAACACGTAGAAAACAACTAAGTCAGTAACTTTCTTGAGGAAGAGACTTAATTAAAACTAGTCAGTACTTTCTTGCTAAAGAGACTTAAAGCCAGCAAGTCAGCAGTTTCATAAGGAAAACGATTGAAAAGAGCATGTAAGCAACTTTATTGATAACATTGCTTTAAAAAGAAAAACAGAAACAACAGCGACAGCAACAAGGACAACAACCCATGTTAACATTTTTTTTATGAAATAGCTAAAAACAGCAGATTATCAACGTTCATGAGATAAATGCTAAAACAAGAAGTCAGCAACTTTCTTATGGGAAATGGTTTCGTTTTTACTTTTTTTTAAGTTAGCAGACTTCTTCTTTTTCTTTTTTAAATGAAAATGATTAAAAACAAGTCAACAACTTTCTTCCCGAAAACCTGTCATGGATAAGTCAGCAACTGTAGTGCGGAAAAGGTTTGAAAACAAGTGAATACCTTTCGTTAAGAAGATGCAAGAAAGAAACGAGAGGTTTCCATAGCCTCTGAAAACAAGCCCGCATCTTTCTCGAGGAAAATGTTATAGCCAGTCAGCAACTTTCTTAAGAGAACGCTGAAAACAAGTCAGCATGCAGCATTTTTCATGGAAACCAGTATAAACAAGTCATATACCTGACTTCATTTTCATGAAAACGCTGAAAATAAAGTCAGGTACGTTTTTGTCGTGAAAACATTGAAAGCAAATCAGCAGCTTTCGTACGGAAGTTGGGCGTACTATCTTTGCGGAAACTCACACAGAAAACTGCAACTTTCTTGATGAAAACGCTTTAAACAAGTTAGCACTTCTCTTGATGAGAACGCTTTAAACAAGTTAGCACTTCTCTTGATGAAAGCGCTTTAAACAAGATAGCACTTCTCTTGATGAGAACGCTTTAAACAAGTCTGCAACTTTTTTGATGAAAAGGAGAAAGTCAAGTCAGCAGCTGTCTTCATGACAATGCTTAAAACACCACAGCAACTTTCTTCATGAAAACCACAACAACAACAACGAGTCAGCAAATTTTTTGAACGTGTAGAAGAACGAGACGGCAACTTTCTTCCCGAAAAGGCGAAAACCAAGTCAGCAGCTTTCTTCGTGAAAATAATTAAAAAACAAATTAGCAACTTTCTCCATGAAAACCCTTAAAACAACGAGCCAGCAATATTCTTGAACAGTCTTGAGGAAAATGCTAAACACAAGTCAGCAAATTTCTGCTGAAAACGCTTATATCAACGAGTAAGCAACTTTCTTGATGAAAATGCGAAAAACAGCTGGTCTGTAACTTTCTTGATGAAAAAGATAAAAACAAATCAGCAAATTTCATGGTTAAGACCTTTAAATGAGTCACTTACTTTGAATTTTGAGCGACAGAACAAGGAGTGTTATTGGGGATGAAGGATTGCGAATGATAGAAGAGATATGAAAAGGGATTGAGGGTGATAGAACAGGAATGAAGAGAGACTGGGAGTGATTGAACAAGAATGAAATGGGATTTCAAAGTGATAAAACAGGGATGAAGACTGTTTGAAACTGAAAGAACTAGTATGAGGATTGAGACTGGGATTGAGAGGAACAGGGATGAAGAGGTGTGAAGAGCGAAAGAACAAGGCTGAAGAGGGATTGAGAGTGATGGAACAGGGATGGAGAGGGATTAAGAGTGACGGAACAGGGATAAAGAGGGATTAAGAGTGATGGAACAGGGATGGAGAGGGATTAAGAGTGACGGAACAGGGATAAGAGGATGAGAGGATGATGAGAGGATTAAGAGTGACGGGAGAGTAGGGATGAGAGGGATTAAGAGTGACGGAACAGGGAGGATGAGGGATGATAAAGAGAGTGATGGAACAGGGATGGAGAGGGATTAAGAGTGACAGACAGGGATGGATAAGAGAGGAATTAAGAGTGATGGAACAGGGATAAGAGGGATTAAGAGTGACGACAGTAACAGGGATAGGTGAGAGAGGATTAAGAGGTGGACATGAAAAGGGATTGATAGGAAGGGATATAAAAGTGATGGAACGGTAAGAGGTGAATGGGAGAAGAGGGATTAAGAGTGATGGAACAGGGATGAAGAGGGATTAAGAGTGACGGACAGGGATGAAGAGGGATTAAGAGTGACAGATGAAGGGATTAAGAGTAAGGGATTAAAGAGGGGACGGAACAGGATGAGAGGTAGAGTTGGAACAGGGATGAAGGGATTAAGATGTGACAGGTAGAGGGATGGGAAGAGAGGATTAAGAGTGATGGAACGGGATGAAGGGTTAAGAGTGACAGACAGGGATGAAAGGGATTAAGATGTGAACGGTGAAAGAGGGATGGAGAGGGATTAAGAGTGATGGAACAGTTAAGGGATTAGAGTGACGGACGGGATGAAGAGGATTAAGAGTGATGGAACAGGGATGAAGAGGGATTAAGAGTGATGGAACAGGGATGAAAGAGGATTAAGAGTGACGGAACAGGGATGAAGAGGGATTAAGAGTGATGGAACAGGATGAAGAGGGATTAAGAGTGATGGAACAGGATAGAGAGGGATTAAGAGTGATGGAACAGGGATGAAAGGGATTAAGAGTGACGGAACAGGGATGGAGAGGGATTAAGAGTGATGGAACAGGGATGGAGGGATAAGAGTGAGGAACAGGGATAGAGGGATTAAGAGTGACGGAACAGGGATGAAGAGGGATTAAGAGTGACGGAACAGGGATGAGAGGGATTAAGAGTGGACGGGATAAGGGTAGAGTGACGGACAGTGAAGGGATTAAGATGAGTAGGATGAGAGGAACAGGATGAAAGGGATTAAGAGTGACGGTAACAGGGATAGAGAGGGATTAAGAGTGATGGAACAGGTGGAGGGATTAGGTGATGAAGAAGAGAGGGATTAAGAGTGACGGTTAAAAGGGATGAGAGGGATTGAGTGATGGAACAGGGATGAAGAGGGGTTAAAGTGAGGAACAGGGATAAAGAGGGATTGAGTGTGATGAAACGGGGATGAAGCGGGATTAAGAGGGGTTACAGTGATGGAACAGGGAAAGAGGGATGAAGAGTGATAGAACAGGGATGGAGAGGGATTAAGAGTGATAGAACAGGGATGAAGAGTGATAGAACAGGGATGGAGAGGGATTAAGACTGATGGAACAGGGATGTAGAGAGATTAAAGCGATGGAGCAGGACTGATGAGGGATTGAGAGTTCTAGAACAGGATGAAGCGGGATGGAGAGTGATAGACAGGGATGAAGAGGGATTGGCAGTGATAGAATAGAGATGGAAGAGAGAATGAGAGTGATAGAACGAACGAATTTAGTGTTGTTGTTTTTCAAATAATGATTTGGAGGCAGAAGGGGGTTGGGGTGGGCAACGTGCCTTTTGTCCCATTGGTCGTCAGAAAACGAAAATATTGATAAATAAGAAGGCATAACGGTAGTCCCTTTTTAAACGTGGGAAGAAAGTGCTTTGTGCATACGTGAAATTCGACAGTGCAAGAAAACAGTTTCATAAACAAAGCAAACTTCAGGGGAAAAGAGCAACAGCAAAAACAGACAGACAGACAGACAGATAAGATAGCATAAGATAGTAAGATAAGATAGGATATGATGAGATAGATAAATAGCTAAATTGTGCGTGCGCGCGCATATGTGTGTTTGTAAGTGTGTGTGTGTGTGTGTATGCGTGTGTGTGTGTGTGTGTGTGTGTGTGTTGTGTGTGTGTGTGAGAGAGAGAGAGAGAGAGTATGAGAGAGAGAGAGAGAGAGAGAGAGAGAAAAGGGAAGACGGAAAAAGAAAGGGTACTAAGTGTATGATTATGACAATCATTAAAATAATCACATTTCCGTTATAATGCACACAAATAAATGCCATTTGAGACAGCACAGATCCATCTATACCAACAGAATCACAGAATCTCTGTTTAAGCACAACATCATAATGGCTTTGGGGATGGACAGGTAGGGATGGAGAGAAAGAGAGAGAGAGAGAGAGAGAGAGAGAGAGAGAGAGAGAGAGAGGGGGGGGGGGGAAGAAGGGAAGAAGAGGGAGTTGGTAGGACATTCTGTGTGAAATGGCAAATTCATTCATTAGTCGTAAAGTGATATGTTTTTTTAAAGTTACTGAGGGTGACGTCACAACAGCGCGAGAAGTGGAAATTTGATACCACAGAAAACCACCAGCCTCATGAAGATTTGATATAACAAGAATAACAAGATCTGTTTTAGGAAGCAGCAACATTTATGAGCTTGGCGATTCTCATTAAACTGAAACATATCTGTGACAGATGGAGGAGCATATTCTGCCCTAATATTGAACACAAAGAGGTGCTTTGTTGTATTTTAATTTCTGTCGGTGTTGGAAGAATATCTATGGTTGCATCGTCGGAACGAATCGATGTTGACAATTTTAGCAGAACTAACAACGATAAAGCTCGCCTGTCAAGACTAAGTAGTGGTATCAGGGTGTTCTTACTTGCTGAGCGGGAATAAAAATGGGTTGAGAGTGATGGAGAAAGGGATGAGGAGGGATTGAGAGCGATGGAAAAAGGGATGAAGGGGGGGACTGAGAGTGATGGAACAGGAACGAAGAAGGATTTAGATTGACAGAACAGGGATAAAGAGGGATTGAGTGACAGAACAAGAGTGGAGAGGGATTGAGGCCCAAAATAGGGATGAAGAGGGATTGAAAGTAGTAGACCACAGATGAAGAGGGATTACGAGTGATTGACGTGGGACTGAGTTTATAGAACAGGGACAAAGAGGGGTTGAATCAGAGAACAGGGGAAGAAGACGGTTGGGAATGATAGAACAGCGATACCTAGGAATTGAGAGTAATAGAAGTGGAATGAAGAGGGATCGAGAGTGACAGAACGGGATGAAGAGTGACTGAGAGTGACAGAACAGGGATGAAGAGTGACAGAGTGACAGAACAGGGATGAAGAGTGACTGAGAGTGACAGAACAGGGATGAAGAGTGACTAGAGTGACAGAACAGGGATGAAGAGTGACTGAGAGTGACAGAACAGGGGATGAAGAGTGACAGAACAGGGATGAAGAGTGACTGGAGGATGACGGAACAGGGATGAGAGTGACCAAGAGAACAGGGATGAAGAGTGACTGAGAGTGATAGAACAGGGATGAAGAGTGACTGAGAGTGACAGAACAGGGATGAAGAGTGACTGAGAGTGACGAACAGGGATGAAGAGTGACTGAGAGTGGTAGAAAGGGATGAAAGTGACGAACAGGGATGAAGAGTGACTGAGAGTGACAGAACAGGGATGAAGAGTGACTGAACAGGGATGAAGAGTGACTGAGAGTGACAGAACAGGGATGAAGAGTGACTGAGAGTGACAGAACAGGGATGAAGAGTGACTGAGAGTGACAGAACAGGGATGAAGAGTGACTGAAAGTGACAGAACAGGGATGAAGAGTGACTGAAAGTGATAGAACAGGGGATGAAGAGTGACAGAACAGGGATGAAGAGTGACTGAGAGTGACAGAACAGGGATGAAGAGTGACTGAGAGTGACAGAACAGGGATGAAGAGTGACTGAGAGTGACAGAACAGGGATGAAGAGTGACTGAGAGTGACAGAACAGGGATGAAGAGTGACTGAGAGTGACAGAACAGGGATGAAGAGTGACTGAGAGTGACAGAACAGGGATGAAGAGTGACTGAGAGTGAACAGAACAGGGATGAAGAGTGACTGAGAGTGACAGAACAGGGATGAAGAGTGACTGAAAGTGATAGAAAGGGATGAAGAGTGACTGAGAGTGACGGAACAGGGATGAAGAGTGACAGAACAGGGATGAAGAGTGACTGAAAGTGATAGAACAGGGATGAAGAGTGACTGAAAGTGACAGAACAGGGATGAAGAGTGACTGAGAGTGACAGAACAGGGATGAAGAGTGACTGAGAGTGACAGAACAGGGATAAAGAGTGACTGAAAAGTGACAAGAAACAGGGATGAAGAGTGACTGAGAGTGACAGAACAGGGATGAAGAGTGACTGAGAGTGACAGAACAGGGATGAAGAGTGACTGAGAGTGACAGAACAGGGATGAAGAGTGACTGAGAGTGACAGAACAGGGATGAAGAGATGACAGAACAGGGATGAAGAGTGACGACAGGGTGAGAGTGACAGAACAGGGATGAAGAGTGACTGAGAGTGACAGAACAGGGATGAAGAGTGACAGAACAGGATGAAGAGTGACAGAACAGGGATGAAGAGTGACAAGGCAGAACAGGGATGAAGAGTGACAGAACAGGGATGAAGAGTGACTGAGAGTGACAGAACAGGGATGAAGAGTGACAGAACAGGATGAAGAGTGACTGAAAGTGACAGAACAGGGATGAAGAGTGACTGAAAGTGACAGAACAGGGATAAAGAGTGACTGAGAGTGACAGAACAGGGATGAAGAGTGACTGAGAGTGACAGAACAGGGATGAAGAGTGACAGAGTGATAGAACAGGGATGAAGAGTGACAGAGTGACAGAACAGGGATGAAGAGTGACAGAACAGGGATGAAGAGTGACTGAGAGTGACAGAACAGGGATGAAGAGTGACTGAAAGTGACAGAACAGGGATGAAGAGTGACTGAGAGTGATAGAACAGGGATGAAGAGTGACTGAGAGTGACAGAACAGGGATGAAGAGTGACTGAGAGTGACAGAACAGGGATGAAGAGTGACTGAGAGTGACAGAACAGGGATGAAGAGTGTGATAGAACAGGGATGAAGAGTGACTGAGAGTGACAGAACAGGGATGAAGAGTGACAGAACAGGGATGAAGAGTGACTGAGAGTGACAGAACAGGGATGAAGAGTGACTGAGAGTGACAGAACAGGGATGAAGAGTGACTGAGAGTGACAGAACAGGGATGAAGAGTGATAGAACAGGGATGAAGAGTGACTGAGAGTGACAGAACAGGGATGAAGAGTGATAGAACAGGGATGAAGAGTGACTGAGAGTGACAGAACAGGGATGAAGAGTGAAAACAGGAGAAGTGACAGGGACAGAAAGGATGAAGAGTGACAGAAGATGAGATGACACAGGGATGAAGATGATGAAGTGACGAAGAGAAGTACGACGATAAGAGTGACGGACGAAAGGATAGAGTGACGAGAGGATGAGAGTGACTGGGGGACAGACAGGAAAGATACTGAATGCAGACAGGGATGAAGAGTACTGAGAGTGAGAACAGGATGAAGAGTGATGAAGGACAGAACAGGTGAGAGTGACTGAAGGACAGAACAGGGATGAGATATGAAGGACAGAACAGGAGAAGAGTGAGAGAGTGACAGAACAGGATGAAGAGTGACTGAGTGACAGAACAGGGATGAAGATGACTAAATGACAGATAAGGTGATGAAGTGACAGAACGGATGAAGATGACTGAGAGTGACAGAACAGGGATGAGAGTGACGAAGTGACAGAACAGGGATGAAGAGTGACAGAACAGGATGAAGAGTGACTGAAGTGACAGAACAGGATGAAATGATGAGATGACAGAACAGGGATAAGAGTGACTGAAAGTGACAGAACAGGATAAGATACAGAACAGGATGAGAGTGACGAGTGACAGGAAGACAGAGGTGAGAGTGAGAAGGGATGAAAGGACTGAGGGAGAACAGGATGAAGAGTGACGAACAGGGATGAAGGTGAAATGAGAGTGACAGAACAGGATGAAGAGTGACTGAAGTGACAGAACAGGGAATGAAGAGGATGAGAGTGACAGAACAGGGATGAGAGTGACAGAAAGGATGAAGAGGATGAAAGTGACAGAACAGGGAGAGAGGAGGACGAACAGGGATGAAGAGTGAGAGTGAAGAACAGGAGTGGAGTGAGAAGTGAAGGGACGAAAGGAGAAGAGGACTGAGAGTGACAGAACAGGATGAGATGACTGAAGTGACAGAACAGGATGAAATATGAGTGACAGAACGGGATGAAGTGACAGAACAGGGATGAAGAGTGATAGACAACAGGGATGAAGAGTGACTGATACAGAACAGGGATGAAGAGGAAGAACAGGATGAAGAGTGTGAAGTGAGACGTAAGAGATGAAGAGTGACAGAACAGGATGAAGAGTGACAGAACAGGATGAAGAGTGACTGAGAGTGACAGAACAGGGATGAAGATGACAGAGTGACAGAACAGGATAAGAGTGACTGAGAGTGACAGAACAGGATAAGATGCGAGAGTGACAGAACAGGGATGAAGAGTGACAAACATGGAAAGAGTGACTAAGTGACAGAACAGGGGGATGAAAGATGACAGAAAGGTGACAGAACAGGGATGAAGAGTGACTGAGAGTGACAGAACAGGGACGAACAATGAAGAGTGACTGAGAGTGACAGAACAGGGATGAAGAGTGACTGAGAGTGACAGAACAGGGATGAAGAGTGACTGAAAGTGACAGAACAGGGATGAAAGAGTGATGAAGTGACAGAACAGGGATGAAGAGTGACTGAGAGTGACAGAACAGGGATGAAGAGTGACTGAGAGTGACAGAACAGGGATGAAGAGTGACTGAAGTGAAGAACAGGGATGAAGAGTGACTGAGAGTGACAGAACAGGGATGAAGAGTGACTGAGAGTGACAGAACAGGGATGAAGAGTGACTGAAAGTGACAGAACAGGGATGAAGAGTGACAGAACAGGGATGAAGAGTGACTGAGAGTGACAGAACAGGGATGAAGAGTGACTGAAAGTGACAGAACAGGGATGAAGAGTGACAGAACAGGGATGAAGAGTGACTGAAAGTGATAGAACAGGGATGAAGAGTGACTGAGAGTGACAGAACAGGGATGAAGAGTGACAGAACAGGGATGAAGAGTGACTGAAAGTGATAGAACAGGGATGAAGAGTGACTGAGAGTGACAGAACAGGGATGAAGAGTGACTGAGAGTGACAGAACAGGGATGAAGAGTGACTGAGAGTGACAGAACAGGGATGAAGAGTGACTGAGAGTGACAGAACAGGGATGAAGAGTGACTGAGAGTGACAGAACAGGGATGAAGAGTGACTGAGAGTGACAGAACAGGGATGAAGAGTGACTGAAAGTGATAGAACAGGGATGAAGAGTGACTGAGAGTGACAGAACAGGGATGAAGAGTGACTGAAAGTGATAGAACAGGGATAAAGAGGGGTTGAAAGTGATGGAAGAGGGATGAAAAGAGATTGAGGGTGATTAAACGGGGATGTGGAGGGACTGAGAGTGATAAAACCGGAATGAGAAAGGATTTGAAGTTAAAAGAACAGGGATCTGTGAAGAAACGGAAGTAGATGGAGTACGAATGCTGGGGTAGGAAATCAGCCAGATCAGGAGAGTTCGAGTAAGGGGGAAAAAAGGATGGAGATTTATGAGTAGAACATGTGAAGCGATTGACGGTCATACAGACAGGAAGAAGAGGGGGTGGAGAGGGATAGGATGCCGGAAAAGCATGGATGATTCCAAGTGAAAAAGAGGGATGGGGAATGTTAGGTATTGGACAAAGGGGTGTGGGGTGTGGGCTGGGGGTGGGAAGTGGGAGGGTAACGGGGAAGCAGTGCGAAGGAGAGTGTTAGGAAGGGGAAAAAAAAGAGGGGGTGGGGAACGTATAGAAAATGGGGAGAAAAGGAGTTGGATAATGTTAGTATGAAAAATGGGCATTGTGAGTTTTAAAACAGGGAGGAAGGGGAAGAGGAGAATGTTGACTATGGACACAAGAGAAATGGGAGGTTTTAGGACTGGAAAGAAGATGGGATGGAGAAAGATATGGACGCAAGAGGGGTTTGGGAGCTTTAAGATAGAAAAAAGAGAGGAGCAGAGAATGGACACAAAGGGGTTGGAGAGTAATAACACAAGGAAAAAGAGTGCGCATAGAATGTTTGTTATGGACACATGAGGGGGTGAATGTTTTAAAACAGAAAAATAGAGGGGACGGAGAATGTTGGTTACGGACTCAGCCTTGGATGGGGAGGTTTAAAACATGGAAGAAGAGAGAACGGATAATGTTCATTATGAACACAAGAAGGGGTGGGGAGTTTTGAAATGGGGAAGCAGAAGGGCAAAGAATGTTAACAAATGGCACAAAAGATGGTGTGGGGAGTTTCAAAGCGGGGAAGAAGAGAGGGGCGAAGAATGTCAGTAATGGACACGAGAGGGGATGGGGAGTTTTGAAACAGAGAAACGAGAGGGAGCGGCGAATGTTCACTAGGGACACAAGAGGGGTTGAAGGTGGGGATGGGGCGTTAAGGCAGAGAAGAAGAGGGGGCGGAGAAATGTCCGTTATGGACACGAAAGAGGGGTGGGGGTGGGTGACAGAAGGGAGAAGAGTTGGGGGGGGGGCAGATGGACACAAGAAGGGATCAGAAGTTTCGAAAGAGGGGAAGGGGGGGGGGGGGGAGTGACAGGGGACGAGGATGGAAGATATGGAAACGGACACAATGCAGAGAAAAGAAGAGGTGGAAATAGAGCAGTGGAGCAGAAAAGGGGAGGAGACGGAGAACAGCAGACACAGTGTACAAAAGAGCAGGATCGATTGCTACATAATCTCATTGCGAGGGTGAGACACTGAGCTCTTGCCTCTGACGTCAATGGGGGTGAGAGAGTAATAGTAGCAGCAGCGACAGCGACAAGACCGACAGGCATGATAAGGGAAAAGGGACTCAATTTCTGCACGGTCTTGTCACCTCGGGAAGGGTGGAAGGGGTGGGGAGGAAGGGGGAAGTGGGTAGGAATGGAGGGAGAGAGAGTCAGTGGCAGACTTTGGCTAAAGTATCTGTGGGCAATATTAATGATGTCTCAGCCCGCGCCAGACGCTTTACTTTTATTGGTAACCCCGAGGGGAGGGGAAAGTGTGTATGTGTGTGTGTGTGTGTGTGTGTGTGTGTGTGTGTGTGTGTGTGTGTGCGCGCGCGTGCGCGCGTGTGTGTGTGTGTGCCTGCGCGCGCACGCATATGTGTGGGTGTTGTTTACGTGCGCGCACGTGTGTTGGGGAACAGGGGAAGAGCAAAGGTTGCAGTGCAGAGGGAGAGAGAGGCGGCGAGGAAGATGGAGGTTGGAGCTTTTCTGTGTCGTGCTAGTCCCTGTGGCCTGGGGGTGGTCATTTTCTGTCCTGTCCCGCTGTTGTGTGTGGTCGTCTTCTTCCCAGCCGATGCTCAGAGTTTGAACTCTGAGCTTTCGGACAACATCGCTTTCTCTCTTTCTCCAGTCTTCATTTCTGTCCGTCTCTATCGCTCACACACACACACACACACACACACACACACACACACACACACACACACACACACACACACACCGCTCCCCCCCCCCCCCCCCTCATCGCTCTCCTTGTCCTACCCATCTTGCTGCTTTCACGTCATATCAGTATTTCGGATAAACTTCAGATACTGACGCCGTGAAGGTATGCTGTCCAGGTTTCAATGTATAGTGACTTCAGGCGGAAGTTAAAACATGGAAACATGACTGCGTTGAAGGACTGAGCCTCCAAACGAACGTAACAAATGCTAGGTTACGAACCTCGACTGACTGGCCATGTTCAGGCAGGCCAACAACAAACGAACAATCTATGGAAGTTACATGACTAATGGGGGAAAGCAAGGGCATGCATACAAATCCTCAGTCACGATGGAAATGAGCCAGCTGGGATTTCAAAAGGAGGGGGCTGGCAGGAGGGAGAGAAGGAGAGATGGGATGGAAAGGACTGCTGCCCAGCCAGTCAAGTTCCTTTAGTCTGAGGGTCCTCTCTTTGGAAAAGGACTGTCTCACTCGAAGTGGAATGCTGGGGCTTCGGTGGCCTGCTGTTCCGTCACTGTCTGGCATGTGTACTTCAGACGAACTGAGCAGCAGAAGTACCAGAAGAGGTGCCAAAGCAGAAATGTGGAGAACGCGCAGCTTCTGCACGTATTAGCTCTCCTTTCAAACACGTGTTGCAGGAGGAGAAAAGTAAAATACAATGTTCATTTATATGTTCTGGGTTAGCTGTCAGAAGTAGCTCGGCGACAAGTTCAAACCTGTTCAAACGAATTGCTGTGCTAGACCAGGGGAGCATCATTAGTCCAAAAGGGATTGTTGGGAGTGATGGATGGTGGTGGTGGTGGTAGTGGTGATGGTACAATTTCTGTTTGGAGTCTACAGTGGCGAAAACCTTGAGCGGGGAGGAAGGAAGGGAGGTTGCCAGCATGAAGACTTGCTCTCGTTCAGCGAATGAATTATTCTCGCCATTGAAAAAAAAGTTATTGATCTGGAAGAGGGGGAGGATAGGAAGACTTAGGGGTGAAAGAGGGCGGGGGGATGTTGTACCAGTACGTTCACCCGATCAAGCACACTCACTTAAAAAGTTGTTGAGGAGCGGATGGAAGAATGAGAGAGAGAAGTGGCAGTGCTTAATAAGGTATTTTCCCAAGGAATGTGCTTTTTAAAACCGCTTTTTATTTTTAAACAAAAAAAAAGAAGAAAAAAACAAAAACAAAGAATAGGTTTGTAAGGGGAGTTCCGGACCCCTGATCCGCGCCTGTCAGAGAACCCAAGACTGATCTGTACGGCTTCAGGTAATGTCAAGCTTGGGTGTGTTCTTTAGTTGAATATATGTTCACATTGTGTAAAATGAGAGAGAGAGAGAAAGAGAGAGAGAATGAGAGGATTGGGGGGGGGGGGGGGGGGGTTTCAAGTCTGCGAAAGGAACAATAAAAAGTATACAAATCAGAATATCAACAAAACTTAACACCATAACAAATGTTGAACAACAGCACCCCGTTACAGATAAGAACTGAATTGGGAGCGGAAGGGATGGGGGTGGGGTTTGGGTGGGGGTCGGCTTCGAGTTAGCATCGTCACATATTGGAATGAGGTTTTTAAAAAAAAAAAGAAAAACTACATCTAAAGAATACTCGTTGAAAAGGGGCAAAAATAATTTCAGATGCCTGCAGTAAAAAAAGAGTATATGTTCGTTTACCTTTTTTTTGCCACTAACTTCAGACTGTTTTTTTCAGAGAACTTTGAAAAGCATAAAGTTAAAATTTCTCCATAAAAAAAAGGCTATTGATCTGACATTCAGCAAATTCAATTCAAAGTCGCGTGTGCTTTAAGTAGAGTAAATTCCGAAGGGAGACAAGATCTCATTTTTTAAATCAATCACCTAATACATTTTCTCCTTTTGGGAGATAGCGGCATCACCTTCTGCTGGGTGCTTTCACATAGATGAAAAAGTCGATAGTCTGGCAAAATACGAGACAAAACGTGTGGAGCATGTTTGCAACTTAAAAATTCAGCTGTCCCTTACCGAGGGCTATCTGGTTAGTACAAAATGCGTGCTGGAAACATTTAATAAAGAGGCAAGAAGATTCAGGTTATGTTGGACCTAACTCACAACGTTAGCCAAAACCTGATGTTTGCGGGTATAAGGTCTCATTATGTTCAAGCTTAGGTGAGTTGGCGCCGAGATTTGAAATGTGACAACACGCTCGCGCAGGCACACATCCACGCCCCCCCCCCCCCCCCCCCACAAAACACACACAGAGATACATATACACACTCGCACGCACGCACGCACCAAGTCAATTCAACATGGAAGGGTACTGCACCAAATACGAAAGCACAAAGTACAAGCCAGTATCTTTTTCCGTGAAGACAAGTGATATGAGCATACTGCCACCATTAGAATACTACGCTTTCGTTGAATGGCTAGACCACGGAAATGTGGTGGCTATCGCCTACAGAGTGAGTTCTTTGATAGGTACTGTTACCTTTCCCTTTTAAATAACTCTTTTTAGTGAGGTAGCTGCCATCATTTCGATGAAAGCTTGGTGCTCGCAGTATAACTCTGTGCTCAAAAGACTATCGTCCATGTGTGTGTGTGTGTGTGTGTGTTTCACTTTTCCCACTTCTTTCCTTGAATAATGATTTGAGACCTTTTACCACTCATCCGATAGTTGCTGGAAGAAAACCAGAGACAAAAATTCCGAAAGAAGAGCAGCGGGGGGTCCCAGTTGTAAGCGGGACAGAGAGCTTAATTTGCTCCAGGCGTGGAGTGCCTGTGCGCGCGGAAGAGACACCCGTCAGATTTCTTTAGAGCTGAGCCACTCGACATTTCCAGCGGAAGAGTTCACTGTGAGGTTCTGTCCATGTCGGAACAGAGACCTCCGGGCTGCTTTTCACGAACGTGAAATCGTTGGGTACTCGCGAGTTGCGCGAGTGGGAGCGGCTCCTTGCGACGTCTCTTGGTGAAGAAAAGCCAGCTAATTGGTGAGATCGTTTATCAAACGGGATAAGCATCTTTGCCTTTCCTTAATTTGAATACCATGGTACACATCGAAGGCATTCATCACATCCTGTTGATCTGTCTGGCTCTCTGTCTGCCTCGTGTTCAGAGGTTGGCTGGCTGTTCACCACGCTTTGTGGCTGATGGTATCAGACTGTCTAGTTTGATCAACACACACTTGTGGTTCGCACGTGGGTGACGGTCAGGCGGTAGGCCGACCACGCGGAACAGCGGACAACAGCAAGCTGGTACACATGGTAACCTGAGAGGGCAGCCCATCCATTTGAACCATTCTCTGGTGGTGCGAGGTGACTGTGGTGCCCGGAAGTGGTAAGTGACCTGCGCGAATGAACGGGACCCTGAAAAAAGACGTACGGTGAGAAAACGAGCCGAGTTACGTGTCTTCTTCCTTCTTGATTTGATAACTAGCTAGCGTATCCCGGGACTGACTTGCAGGCTAGAAAAATAGGACGGCACAGTGGATCGAATTCGTGATTCATGAACTTCGGCTGTGTTTAGGAACCGGTTACGAATCTGTTCCTGTTCGTCTTGGAGCGAACTAGGATCCAAACTCTAAAAAACCAGGTTTGTCAAAAAAAAAAAAAAAACTAATATCAGACCAGTCTCCTCCTAGTGTTGCCCCTTTGGAGTTCTATGGATAGAGATACTGTTACGATTCTGTCGCTGCACGCCCCGGTGTTAACCAACTGTTTCAGTCACTTGTTTGTTGCCATTATCGCGGCCCTCGCACAAACGCGCTGAATGCAAGCGAACTGGGATCCACAGTCCAAAACCAGGTTTGTCGAAAAAAGCCAGTGAAACCCCTTTCTTCCTGGAGTCGTCACTTGTAATTTCTTTGGATACAGTTTCCCTGTCACCATGTCTCGGCAAGGTGTCTAAGGAAGGCTCGAGGGTGAAGCAAGGCAGGCCCGACCGCCTTTGGAGTAGTACCTGAGGGGTAAACGATGAATGATGGTCTCCTAGATGGCGTGGGGAGTCTTGGTGAGTGTCGGATTTCTCCCCGGGTGGAGAGCTAAAGATGTCAAAGATCGTTTTGTACACGACTTCCCTATGGGGTAATGTCTTTTCTTGGAGTTTCACTCGTTACCGCAGTCAGTCGTATTTCTCAGTTACGCGGACGCGAGAATAGTAACGCGACTGTCTGTGATGTCTGTTGTAACTCAACTTCGTCTCTCTCTCTCTCTCTCTCTCTCTCTCTCTCTCTCTCTCTCTCTCTCTCTCTCTCTCTCTCTCTCTCCCCCCACACCACTCCCTCTTTCCTCCTTCCCTTTGTACACCTCTAACCCTCATTCGCTCTCTCTCTGTTTATGTCTGCTTCTTATTAAAAAAAAAAACTTTTGGCCGGTCGTTCTGTTCTTCCTCTTTTTCTATCATCAGTTTTATTCTGCTTCTTCCCTTTTTCACAAGCTGAAACTCTTGTTCCCTCCTTTACATGCGCGCACGCGCGCTTACACACACACACACACACACACACACACACACACACACACACACACACACACACACACACCTCCTCTCTCTCTCTCTCTCTCTCTCTCAGACACAGACACGCGCCGCGCAAACGCACAGACACAGATACACACGCGCGCAGGGGGGGGGGGGGGGGGGGGGAGAGGAAGAGAGAGAGAGAGAGCCTTTATCATAATTGTCCGTTTTGTTGTCTACCTTTTTTAGTCGACTCGAACAAACAGAAACAAAAGAGTCACTCCAGGCTGATGGGGGTGGCCAAATTTAGGAACCAGCTTAAGTAGGAACCGCCAACGCTGCAGTCGTTGATACGGCACGAAATTAGGAACCACCTCGACATTGCTGCACAGTCTGGTCACCTTCATCTTGCTTTTACAAGTCACCAGAAGACGGAGTGGAAGGGAAAAAAATAATTGGAGACGGTATCCCAGATAGACAGGGTTTTCTGTTTCCAGACGTTTGGCTGGACATGTGTGGTGGAGAGTGTGGTTTCAGTTTTGTTTGGTATTTAATTCTTTCTTTCTTTCTCTCTTATTTTGATTAGTTAGTTAATTGATTAATTGATTTAATAATTTTTTGCTGCCCCATCTTCTGTGCCACCACGGTGCCATTGTACCCACGCCGCTCACCCTTACCCCCTGTCGTTTGGTATTTATGACCGCTACCAAGGTGTGAAGGAGGTCATGGTTTTTACATGTGACAGTCAGTTGTGTTGGTCAGGTGGTCTTTTAGGTCGGTTTGTTCGTCGGCAAGACTGTAGAAAAACTACTGAACCGATTCGGAACGGCACTCGGTAGAAAGATGAAACTCTGGTGAAGGACGGGAAGGACTGAACTGTTAAGATGCGGTGCGGTTCCAAATGAAAGGACGGATCCTAGGATCCGTTCAACCCTGGCAGATTTGTGCGAACTACCGAGTGCGCTTCTTGTAGAAAGGTGATGGTCTGACTTTCTGGAAGAAAGATTCAGTTTCTGTCTTGACTGCCCATTAAGGTGTTGTCTCTCTCCCCAATCCCTACCCCTCCCTTCAACGCAAAGTTGTAAGGACGGATTTTCACTCGGACTGGATTTGTCTCTCCCCCCCCCCTTCCCCACCCCCAAAGTAAATGAAAATTGAAGAGGTGTATGTCTATGTATATATTAATATACCCGTCTGTCAGTATTAATAAAACCAGATCGAAGGCGGGGCAGGGGCGCGGGGCAAGGGTCTTTACCCGGGTTCCAGGAACCCCCCCCCCCCCCCCCACTTTTCTTCTTTTCTTTCTTTGTCTATTTTTATTTATTTATTTTGGCGAGAGCACTGCGAGGCCCTCAACGGCAGTGGTGCCGAGTCGAGGAGCTGTGTGAGGATCATGCAATGGTGGTCATCACCCTGGCCATGACCTGGGATCAAGACCAGAGGATCCAGAACTGGCAGCTGATGGTAATGGTCTAGTGCCCCACGCAGTCCTGTCGCCCACAACCACAATGGGTCAGTCAAGTGCCTGAAGGGATGAAGGGTTTCTCGAAGATGTATGATGAGAGTGAGCTGTCTGACCGCAGGAGCGTTTTCTTTCTGCCTGTCTGTCGGTTTGTCTGTCTGTGTGTCTGTCTCTGTCTTTGTCTGTCTGTCTGTCTGCCTGCCTGCCTGTGTGTGTGTGTGTGTGTGTGTGTGTGTGTGTGTGTGTGTGTGTGTGTGTGTGTGTGTCTTGCTCTCTACCTCCCTCCCTCCCCCTCTCTCTCTCCCTCTCTGTCTGTCTGTCTGTCTATCTGTCTCTCTCTCTCTCTCTCTCTCATATATATATATATATATATATATTGTGTGTGTTGTGTGTGTGTGTGTGTGTTATATGTGTGTCTGTGTGTGCGTGCGAGAGAGAGAGAGAGAGAGAGAGAGAGAGAGAGAGAGAGAGAGAGAGAGAGTGAGTGAGTGAGCGAGTGAGTTGTGGGCGTCATATTTATTTGACAGCAGTATACGCTTCCAGAAAATGAACGCTTCCCTTCATTAGCTGCGATTGAGTTTCCCCCTGGATAACAGTAAACAGTTTTCTGCCCTAGCTGTTACAAGAAAGCAACTTGGCGCATTTGTAGGGGAGACGAAGGGGAGGGGGTTGATTTGTGGGCATACGTACGTCTATGTCTGTAGGCACATTCACAATGTTTACTGCATATTTGCTATTTAGACACCTAGTCAACTTCTTTTGATTTTTCTTGTTCACACGCCTGGAAACAACATATCTGCTCTCTCTCTCTCTCTCTCTCTCTCTCTCTCTCTCTCTCTCTCTCTCCCCCACACACACACACACACACACCATTTCTATATCTCTCTCTCTCTCTCTTTATATCTATTAGGTGTGTGTAGGTGTGTGTGTGTATGTAATATTTCTATCTCTCTCTCTCTCTCTCTCTCTCTCTCTCTCTCTCTCTCTCTCTCCACTCTCTCTCTTTCTGTAGCTGCTTGCTGAATAATACTATTTTCCTCCAGCACCCTTGACACAGATCTTTCTTTTTTTTTTCTTTGTTCTTTTCTCTCCCCCTCCCACTTCTCTAACCCCCATCTCTACCACCACCACACCTCGCGGCCTTGACGAACCTCACAATGCGGCCTTCTCCCCACCCCCTCCCGGCCCGCTCCCTCCCCTTCCCCCTACCCCTCCCTTCCTCTGATACACAGATGGTTAGCATCTTAGGGAGCCCGGAGGAGAGGCTGTGGGATTTGTACCGGGGGATCGGCCAATCATCCAGATAAGGCTCGGGGACGTCCTCTTGCTTCTCCCTGAGTGGGACAGAATGATACCGCATCGCGTGTATGTCGCCATAGAAACAGTTGCTAAGAGCTAGCTCCTCTCCTTGGCTGCCCTCAGCTGGTGTGTGTGGTTGTGTGTGTGTGTGGTGTGTGTGTGTGTGTGTGTGTGTGTGTGTGTGTTTGAGAGAGAGAGAGTGTGCATGTTGTGTGTGTGTGTGTGTGTGTGTGTGTGTGAGAGAGAGAGAGAGAGAGAGAGAGAATGGGGAAGAGAAAGAGAGAGTGTGTGTGTGCACGCGCGCGCGTCTGTGTGTGTATATTATATATATATATATATATATTTGTTTGTTGTGTGTGTGTGTGTGTGTGTGTGTGTTTCAGTGCACGCGCGCTCACTCGTGTTAGAGTCTTTCGACCTGTGCAGTTTGAGAACATCGCGTGTGGCGGGTTGTTTTTGAACATGGTAGCGTGGCTGTAAAGCCGTTGGGGGTGGGGAAAGGGGGGGGGAGCTATGGAAATGATGGTGGTGACTTTGGACGCCGGGATGAAAATACTTGCAGATCGTGGCTTTATTACTAATTAAACAGAGATCGTGACTGCGACCTTTAGTCCGTCAAAGGTTCCATTCGCACAGGCACGCAAGCATACACGCGCGCGCACAAAGAGAGACAGACAGACAGGCAAAAACACACTCACACCACACACACACCACACACACACACACACACACACACACACACACACACACACACACAAGCAAGCCCTTGGTGTGTACCCCCGTGGACATCGGGGCAGGAACATGACATTTAATTAAAGTAGCTCGAGATGCATCGATAGCGGAAGGTGGGGGTGCCACGTTTCTCAAGGACGTGTTGAAGTTGTTTACCTAGCCTGCTGGAAGTTCCACTGCGGTGACGTGACATATGTCGCAGGCAAAAACAGGGCCGCCTTCCCGTTTCAACTGGAAAGTGTACACCAGCCACGAGAATAGAACACACCTCGAGGAATCTTCCACTATTGCTTCAGCCCTTTGAATAAAATCGGATCCCAAAACGAACTTTTTTTCATGCTGCTGTCATGAAGTCTTTATCTTTGGAAACATGTACGGTCGACTGTTTTGGAAGTTGTCAATGCTCAAATAACAGAGCAGGTTTGTGGGCTGTGTATTTTAAAGTCGTTCTGTGGCATTGTCGTAATGCCTCACTGATGGCGCACACGGCAATTATCTTTAAATATTTCATTCGGCCTCTCCCCGGTGGAGATGCAGCGGTGGTGGTAGTCTTTCAGTACAGAGAGTGTGGAAATATTGTTTGTATTTCTCTCCTTTCTGTCACTCTCTTTGAGTGTGTGTGCTAGTGCGCGCGGTGTGTATTCATGTCTGGTCAGTGCGCCCAGGTCTGTTCGACTGTCTTCTGATCTTTTTTTTTTTCTTCTCCTCTTAAAAGTCGACAGAACTTGCGTGCAGTGTGTTAATCTGATAACTAGGTGATGAGAATTTATTGACTGGGTTAGGCACTAACTGTTTATGGTGTGGTTCTGTTTGCCAGTGTGTGTGTGTGTGTGTGTGTGTGTGTGTGTGTGTGTGTGTGTGTGTGTGTGTTGTTGTTGTTGTTGTTGTTTTGTGTTTTTTGTTGCTATATTGAATTGTTTAGTAACAATTTTTATACAACTTAAAAGGATAATAATCATGGGAAAATTGAAAGGAATAATTGGTGCACTGAGTTCACGGCCGTGTGTGCGTGCGTGTTTGTGTGCGTGCGTGTGTGTGTCTGTGTTGTGTTGTGTGTGTGCCCGCGCGTTCTTTTGTTGCATAACGAGTTTTTTTTTAATATAAAGTATTTACCTTGTAAGAACAAATAACTGTTGTGATAATGATGATGATGAGTCCATCAAGTGTTTAGGAATATATTTTTCCACCCGTTAGTGTGTGTGTGCGAAGTACTAAAAATCTCAAAAGAGGGCTGAGAGCAGAGGGTCTTCAGATAATAAGCGGCCCCCATCCTCCCATGCAAGCTTTTTGGCTCTCACGCTGATTCCTTAACCTCAGAATAGGGGCAAGGTCCTTGCATGCAAAACACAGACGGCGTTATTGTTGAAAAAAAAAGAGCTCAATTGAAGAAAATTCGTTTTATGATGCATATAGCCGATCATAAGGGATATTGACTAAACGAAGCATACAATACATTACTTGATTCTCGACTTCAACCGTAGACATAACATGGAGCTGATGTTCGGGGTCTTGATACAGGATCTGTCCATGGCGAAACGGTTCGTTTATTTGCTGCAGAGCAAGTTATCGGCTTAATATAATAATAAAAAAAAAGAAGACAGAACGATCTCATATTACGTAGAGACGAATCGATTTCCCCCGTTCGAATTACTTCGGCTGTTAAACGCTGCCGATACCGGCTTTACCTGACTAAAATAGAACCGTCTAGACTAGCTCGCAACGCTTTTATGTAAGATGCTATATTGGCTACAGCTATAAGAGGAAAAGGTGAAGGGGATCAAGTGTTATGGGGAAGTTGTGTGAAACCAAACTGGATGTGTATACACGGCTGTTAGGTGGAGGTTGTGTGAAACCAAACTGGATGTGTATACACGGCTGTTAGGAAGAAGTTGTGTGAAACCAGACTGGATGTGTGTATACATGACTGTTAGGAAGAAGTTGTGTGAAACCAGACTGGATGTGTGTATACATGACTGTTAGGAAGAAGTTGTGAAACCGACTGGATGTGTGTATACTTTGGTGTCAGGATGATCAGGAAGAAATTGTGTGAAACCAAACTGGATGTGTATGCACGGCTGTTAGGGGGAGGTTGTGTGAAACCAGACTGGATGTGTATACACGGCTGTTAGGAGGAGGTTGTGTGAAACCAGACTGGATATGTATACACGGCTCAGTCAAGATCCTTATAAAATCAAATGTTATTTTCCCGTCATTTCCGTAGATGAATGGTTTTTGCCGAAGGTACAAATGGTATTACTGTACGGAAAATGGTAGCAAATAGCACAGTAATTGATCAGTCCATTGCGTTGCACGCCTTGAAACTTGAACATGAAATCGAATGTGCGCCTGAAAATACACTATGACGGAACTTTGATTGGGTGGATCAAAACTGACTCGCTTGTTTCATTTCTTGGTTACCTATTCTGTTCGTTACAGAGAAGCTCAGGAGATATTCGATAAGTCTTCTTTGCAGCAGTGCCGCCAGGGAGTAAGAAAGAAGTTTGGTTTCGTGAATCGGCAATGAAAGCAAAACTTAATGAGCATCTAATTCCAGAAAAACTCATTTGTCAGCCATGCCAGAAGAGACCGAATACGCTTCTGATATCAAGAACAGAAGACGCAACTACGTCAGTAGTTAACTGAGTAGGTGTTCATTCGTGTAAGCCCTTTCAACTGCGGGAGACGGTTGTCAGTTAGTAGAGAATGTCGTTGAATTTACCGCTTTACCTCATAGTGTTTTTAGGTGTATATTCCGTGGTAATGGTCTGCCATTGTGGCCAAGCCCATATAGATAAAAATTCGCATTTTTGTCTGTCTGCCTTTCTTTGTCTCTCTGTCTCTCTCTGTCTCTGTCTCTGTCTTCTCCTCTCTCTCTCTCTCTCTCTCTTCTCTCTCTCTCTCTCTCGTGTGTCTGTCTCTGTTCTCTCTCTGTCTTTGTTTCTCTCTCTCCTTCTCTCTCTCTCTGTCTCTGCCTATCTGTCTGTCTTCCCTCCCTCCTCCCTCCCTCCTCTCTCTCTCTCTCACTCACTCTCGTCGTCTGTCTGTCTGTCTGTCTGTCTGTCTGTATCACTCAAGTATGCGATCTTAAGTCAGTTGTTTTGTGCTTGGCGTAGCCATGGATGGGATGGGATGGATGGCGCGCGCGCGCGCGCGCGCGCGCGAAGAGAGAGAGAGAGAGAGAGAGAGAGAGAGAGAGAGAGAGAGAGAGGAGGGGTGAGTAGAAGAAGTGGGGAGTAAAGCAGACTACATCTGGCGAGAAGTATGCAAAGGAGGAAGAAAAGAAGGGGAAAGGAAAAAAAAAAAAGAAGAGAGAAGAGAAAACGGCCGTTGTATTGTCGTGACAGTCGTTGCTCCTTAAGTCTCAAGACCGGTAACCTTAGCTGGTTGACTGGGTGTTCCCAAAGATCCCCAGGAATAAACGCATGGCAAGACGCACACTTTGCGCCAGTAAACTGTCTGTTCATGTGTGGATGCCACACGTGACCTTTACGGCAGTACTAGCTTGGGGGGTGGGGTGGGGGGCTGTACAGATGGTGCCTGTTGCTGACAATCTTCGGAAATCTAGGTTTAAATGGGACCATTCATTGAAAAAAATGAAATATAATCCAGAGAGAGAGAGAGAAGAGAGAGGAGAGGAGAGGGAGAGAGAGAGAGGGGGGGGGGGGTGATCGAGAGAGACTAACGAAAACAGAAGCAACAACTAGCAAACACACAGCCTGGGGGTGGGGTGGGGAGGAGGAGGCACTGTAAGGGGAGGGAATGTTAGACTTGTGTGCCGGCACACTTTCGGAGTATTTTCTACCCCACCATTAAGAACACACAAGCAAACAAGAACCAAAACAGCATCAATCAACGAAAAAAAAAAAAAAAAAAAAAACCACCCCACCCCAAAACAAGGAAAAAACAAAAAAAAAAAACAAAAAAATCCAAAAAAGGAGCCTTGAACTCGTGAAAGGATGGGAATCTCAGACCCTGTATGCCCTTGCACTTTTGATATACGTCATAGACCATGGGGAATAAATACAGATCAGCACGGAAACATACTGCC
>CM065727.1:33552347-33564847 GCA_033310375.1 Conus canariensis | reverse complement strand
GAGGTCACCACGAGAGAAAGGGCAAAGAGGGGCCACGAAATTTGAGCCCCATATTTTTTTTTTCATGGTGATCAGTTAGAATGAGGATGATTAAAAAAAAAGATAATGGCATAGACTTCCATTCTAGTCAGGGTCTGCTTAACAGGTAGTCTTCTGCGTCCTTTCATGACGTGTCCCGCCATCAACCAGGCCCAGGAAATACAGACACACGCAGTGTTGGAAAACCGGGCAGTATTCTAAGAGATTCATCCATGAAGTGGGTGGAACTCGATCGGCTGGGTTGTTTCAGTCCTCCCATCTGAATCCTTAGCAGATCAGCCCAACAAAGAGCCGATTGGGGCCGAAATATTACACAGCTAAAATGCCTTTGATGGGAATCGAATCCTTGACCTCTTAGCCTTTTAAGCTCGTGACGCTGACGTAACCATTGCATCAGGGCGGCAGGTCAGTTGAGTAAAGTTACATGAAAACAATGTAATGACTGTATATAGTGCCCCTTCCCACTTCACACACTGTACCTTGTCAAACAGGGGGTGCAAGCTAGGACCAGAAACTGTAGCAGAAGAGGCACCCAAGTTCCAGTGCTCATCCAATATGTCAGGACAACCGTGGGTCAGCATCGGTTGGGGAAATCTACTTCCAGTTCTTAAAACATCGACTTGTTTTTATTTAAAGAGAAATCGAAAACTGCTCGTGCTTAGTTTCAGCATGCCTTGGTGTGTGTGTGTGGGGGGGGGGGGGGGGGGGGGGGTCTTGGTGTACCATTCTTGGCTGCATGGGTCGGAAGGTGACAAAGATCTTTCTTTCTGTAAAATGCCAAACAAAAGAAGACATGATGAATGAACAGTTGTACTGTTAAAGAAGAGCTCTAGAGTAGTAGCGTGTCGTCTGCTACTGAAGTCTCGGTCGTTCTCAAGTCAATATAATACGCCAGTCGGAACAGACACTTTGTTCTGACCAGTCAGAACGCAGATTCGGGTAGATGTGAGGTGACTCTTTAACATCTGCTACCACAATCATAACACATTCAGTTTCGATTTCGATTTTTTGTTTTTAATGATTTCATTTACCATTGCTAACAATCAAGCAAGATACGAAGCATTAGGAAAGACACCGTCTGAATATTATACCAGTGAGGCTATTTTGAAAACATTTTTTTGTGCTTTGTTTGATCTGTAAATATTCGACTCGCCTCGGCAAGGCGATCGATGCGCCACGTACTGCGTTCTTCATGAACGGAGGTAAATTTTCCCGACGCCTGTCCAAACTGCCGTGTTTGCATGTTCACGAAAGTACGGTAAAACGTGCATGTAACAGCTGGCTGGCCGTCCCTTGTGCAACGGTCCCTGCCACGGCCAACAACACTTGCCCTCTTTAGAACCAACTTTCGTGTTTAACGCAGTGCTAGGAACGCATCCCCCAGTCTCCTAAACAGACACACACACACACGCGCACGCACGCACGCACGCACACACACACACACACACACACACACACACAACACACACACACACACTGCTCCTCCCGCCACCCTCCCTTTCTGCTGACCCTTTCGCTGCGTCCCAGATGCGGTCTTCTTTACTACTAGGGCCTCAGACAAAATTCACGCTGCCAAGTCTGCCTTCTCACGGTCACGAGGGACGGTTGGTTGTTTCGTGACGAAGACAGCTGATGCGATTTCTGACTTTTCAGAGGAACAGGCCCCCATAGCAGAGAGCGGGGCTTGTGGCGGGCGGTTCCGGAGGCTGACGGATGATGACAGCAGCGGCATTGCAGCGCGCGGGCGGTTTTCATTAGTCGTGTCAGTGATCCACTTTCCTTGTCACATCTCTTATCGCTCTCGTTCTCGTTCTGCTCTGTGTGTGTGTGTGTGTGTATGTGTGTGTGTGTGTGTGTGTGTGTGTGTGTGTGTGCTTGTAATCTCTTTTCTATCTCTCTCTCTCTCTCTCTCGCTCGCTCGCTCGCTCGCTCTCCCAGGGAACAGAGGGTGGGGAGGAAAGGAGAGAAGGATCAAAGTGAGATTCTTATCGAGCCCGCCGCGGATAGCTGTTAGTCTATGTGTAAACGTGCGCGGTGCGTGCATCATCATCTTATCGCGGTGTGTAAAAACGAAGGAAGGTGGGCGGGGCCGTGCAGTCGATCCTAGATCAATTATACATCGGGGGCACGGCGGGGGAGGCGGAAGAGTCAAACTGGCGAATTATTCATTTGTGGAGGGGAAGGAGGGTGGTGGTGGCGGTGGTGGAGGGGGAATGGTAACGGAAGCTGTGGTGGAGGGAGAAGCAGGGGGAGATAATGGTGCGAACGTGTTCAGCCGGCGTGTGGTAGGCCGCCGCCGCTTCTGCCACCACACATTAGTCAGCCGACTGAAGAGCGAGTGCTTCGGTAAAAAGACGGACGACGGACGCTGCACGCTGTTGACTGTGGGCGCGGGAGTATTGACTCGCAATCCCGAGATGATCCTCCTCATCTTCATCCAACCGAGCAGTGTCCCCTAACTACTGAAACTAACCAGCCAGCTGGACAATGGATACGACGACTTGTGTGTGAACGTGCTGTGTTGATTCGGAAAGAAGTTTTCTCTTTTTTTTTTTCCTTTTTTTCTTCTTTATCTTCTCGTCGTCTTTTATTTTTGTTGATCACGTGGATCGTTAAACAAAAACAAACAAACAAAAAGACAATAACCAAAAAAAAAAAAAAAAAAAAAAAAAAAAAAACCTTCGGTGCAACAAACAGCTGGAGAGATTGTGCTGATTCACAAGACCTGTCTTATGTGGCTTTATGCTGATCTGTGTGTTTTTGCACGCGCGCCTAGGTTGTGGGATTTTGAAGTCCACAGTACTGATCAGGTGGGGATTTCCACCCTAGCGGAAACGTGTGTGTGTGTGTGTGTGTGTGTGTGTGTGTGTGTGTTGGTTTATAGCTCCGAAGAATTGTGCGTAGTAGGGTTGTATGTTTTCCCCCCTGGAGTGGGCTTGTGGAAAGGATGGTATGTGAAATAGGACCGTGTTTTAACGTTGTTTTTTTTTCTTCTTTAAATCTGGATGAAGCGGCCTTGGTTATCGCTAGCCTATTTTACTGTAGAACTTTTGTCGTCGTTTCTTTTTGTTGTTGCAAGGCAAAAAATTGTTGTCGTGACATAATATGGGGTGTTCCTGTGGTGGTTTGCTTGAACTCTGTTCTATGGAGGGAGGGGGGAATAAGTGGTGGGGAAGGGGAGTGATGATGACGACGGTGAAACGGACGAGTATTAAGGTGTTCCAAAACGGCTTTTTTTTAACAGCTCAAGTTTTATATCCATGGTGGCATTTTATGAATAACCATTTTGACGGACTGATTTATGGTGTGTAAAAGTGTAGTGTTAGGGTTTGGCGGGACATATATTTCAGTCCAGAAGGGTCGTTTACCTGCATTGGTTTTCTTCACTGCTGAATTTTCACCCTCAAAACCCCTGTCTGTTTAACACACCCAGCCACCTCCACCACCACCCACCCCCTCCCCCCGTCATCACACACACGCGGAGAGAGAGAGAGAGAGAGAGAGAGAGAGAGAAGAGAGAGAGAGAGAGAGAGACGTGTGTGTATATATGTATGTGTGTGTACACACCACACACACACACAACAATATTTTAATATATTGAAGAGAGCGTTTAGATCCAGTCCTCGATACTGAGCACGGTCAGCCTGGCTATGAAGGACAGCTCGATGTGAGTACATGGGAACAGCGGAACGGGTTGTTACACTCGGAGTGCACGGAGGCAGCACCTGCTGTGACACTCGCTTGTCGGTCTTCGCCGAGAGAGTTATGGAGAATTCAGCATCTATTTTCTCCGCACACACTCACACCCACCCCACCCCTCCTTGGATAATTAACTTTCGTCTTTGTAGTTGCAAGAGATCGACTTAGCTTTGTTTGAAAACAGACACACAGAGAAGAAAACACCAACCCAGTAAATCGATGGAAATGAAAAATAGTCCCAGCAACAGCACTGTTCTTATTGTTGTAAGCAGATAAGCACGATAATTTTTAAGCAGACAAGCAAGCAATTCAGTAAGCTGTTTCTAGAGATACATATGTAACACAGTTTTATCAGCGAATGAAAAATTGAACGAAAGAAACGTTGGGAAACATTATAAGCATGGACATTGCAAAATGGAATTATTTGGAAAATAGACGAAGAAACGATGGTGTTAAAAAGTCCCATGGTTCAGGGAGAAAAAAGCGAAAAGCTTAATGAGAAAAAAACAAGAAGAAAAAGACAAAGCGAAATGGACGTAAAAGGGTGGTGAAACAAAGAAATTAGGAAAGGAAGCAGTGACACACGAATTAGAAGAAAAAGTGTGAGACAGGCAGACAAACGAAAGATGACCTCGCACAGACAGGAACAAACAGAGCTAGGCAGCAAAGAGAAAGACAACTTCCACTGAAAGAAAAACGAGAGATGGACAGGACAAGGTGATTTCACATCAATAAACGAACAGCTCTTCCTAGAAAGAAGCGATGAGAGAAAAGCGAAAGAATATTTCCGGCTGATGAGGGAGAGGGACAAGACAAACAGACAGGACGTGAACGAACAGACACGATGAACTCAAGAGGAAAGGACGGGGAGGAAGGCATCACAGGACAGCGAAGAAGAAAGCAATCATGGTAATCAGGTAACGGAACCTCGGCCTGTCAGTTAGAGAGCGGAGGGTGTCAGCGAACAAGACAGGTACACGAGATACTGGGGGGAGAGAAGAGAGGGGAGGAAAGGAAGACAGCCCTTCTGGGCAACGGTCATAATCATCATCATCATCATCATCATCATCATCACCATCATCATCATCAACGTCATCATCATCATCATCATCTTGAAAGCAGCAGAAGCAGCAGCAGCTGCTGCTGCTGTAAGCAGCCGGGGTAGTGGGCTAATGCAACATTAATGACTCACCTCCCAACACCATCTGCCCCCTCCTGGGACCCCATATCTCCATTCCTCCGCAGGGGTGTGTGGCTGGCTCCGCCCTTCCCTAGCTGCCCTCTGGGCCTCTCCTCCCTGGCCGTCGGTCTGCCTGGCCGGACCACGTCGCCGGGGCTGTCGGGGCTGCAGACTGTTTGGTCTCAGGACCCAAGACGTCAGTGTCTGTGACAGTGGCTACTTCAGTGCTGGGGACTGCAGGGCACTGTGTTTTGCCCTTCCCTCTTCTTCCACAACAGCCCGTCGAAGTTTTGGTGTGTGTGTGGTGTGTGTGTGTGGTGGGGGTGGGGGTGGGGGGGGTGGGGGAGCGCGCGTTCGTGCGCATGCGCGTGTGTTCGCGTTTTTTGGGGGCGACTGGACATTGCTTGGCCGTTTGATGTACCCTTTACAACCCCCGTCTCTGTTTCAGCCTTCAGTGTTTGAGGCTCATGACTGAACAGTCGGTGGGGCTGTCGGCTGTCTCCATGTCCGGACAGCCTTCAGGATTCTCTGCCAAGTGACCGGACACTTTTTTCCGGGTGTCTCCTGTTTTCTGGCGGAACAACCACGACGGTTTGCGGCAGGAGATTATTGTTGAGAGCTAAATTGGAAACTTTTTTTTTTTTTGGTCATTGCCCCCCCCCCCCCCCCTTCCTCGGCTGCCTGATGTTGAGCTTCAGGACATTGCGCGTTTGTCAGTTGATGGTGACCACTGTGCTCAGCTGGTCATCTGAACTTAGCTGGCCCTCGCTGAGCCACCTGCCAGTCTGTGTGTTCTCCTCGGCATCTTTGGCTGCCCTCTCATGGTTTTCCGGCTGTTCTGCTGTTTTCCTGGTATTCTTCTGCTGTTCTTCTCCTGTTTTCTCTACGGTTCTGCAGTTGTTCCGTTTGCACGTTGTTCTGAACACTGTTCCCTGACTTTTCGCCGGTTTCCGTTTCCAGTTCTGATACTGTCCTCCTGCCTGTCTCTCGCTACTTACCTACCGTTTTCGTGTATTCTTCAACCTTTCACCAACTGTTTTTCATCTGTGCAGCTTTTCTCTTAGCTTGCTGTTCTTGTACCGTTCTTCTCGTTCGGTTCCGCTCGTCTGCCGTTCTTATGCTCTTCTTCCACTGTTCTGCTGTTCGCCTGCCATGCTCATGCAGTTTTCCTTGAGTTCTGCCATTCTTCAGGTGCCATGCTGTTTTCACAGTGTCCTACTGTCCTCCCGATGTTCTCATGGTGCTTTCCAGCCGTTCAGCTTTTCTCCTGCTGTTCTTTTACCATTCCCTTTCAGTTGCAGCCAGCTTCGGGGGAAAAAAAAACTAATTTGGAATAACTTCGCGCGTTTTTTTTTTCTTTCTTTCCTTTCTTTATTATTTTCTTTCTCGTTGCCTTTTTTTTTAAAAAGATTTTATTTTTCTCCTCAGTGGGCTGTGGTATAAGCTTGGAATCGACTGTCATCCGTTGTTGATGGGTCGCCTAGATATTTAGGAGAGAGGGGGTCACCGTGATGTTGAGGAGGGATTCGTGGTGATGTTGAGGAGGGAGGAGTCGTGATGTTGAGGAGGGAGTCGTCGTGATGTTGAGGAGGGAGTGGGCTGGGCTGGTGGTGGTCGTTGTTGCATCGGGTCTGGTGGGGTCCTTCCTTATTCTCACCATACTGGCCTCCAAGCTGTTGGTGTTGGATGTGGGGGGTTGCTTCCGTGTGTTCCGTGCACGCACCTGTTCCACAATAAAGCGTCTACCGTCACCACCACCACTGCCGCCGCCATCACCACCACCACCACCACCACCACTGCCACCGCACAGCGTCGCGGCTGCTGCTGCTGCTGCCGGAGGAGCGGCTGTTGCTTGCTTGCCTTGGCAGTGTCTCAGTACCAGTGCTGTCCATCCTTTGTAACACTAAATGCACGGAGTCGGTCGCCAAGTGTTTTCTTCCGTCTGGGTGAGCAAGGATGCTGCGTTTTATTGGACGCACGTTGCGTCTTTGATGACTGGCCTTTGGGTGTTGTTTGTGTGCTCGCGCAGAGGGGGAGAGAGAGGTAAGGACAGACAGACGTGGTAAAGACTTGTGATTCGGAGAGTTGTTTCGCTCGGGTTGGGATGAGCTTTCCGTGCGAGGGATAACCGGTAAAGCAAGTATGTCAACACGTAAAGAAATGAAGGAAGACGGGCTGCCGCCAGAGTGGCGTGGTGTCCGTGCAGTCGACGACGACGTGTTGGTGGTGACCACGTGGAGGGAGATGTAGGCAACAGCTCGCGCACCCAGCCACACTTCACTCCCTCCCTCAGGCGGGCACTGGGGTGTGTGGGAGGGAGGCGAGGGGAGGGGAGGATCGAGGTTAAAAAAATCGATGTTTCACTCAGTCTCTCTCTCTTTCTCTCCATCGCCAGTCGTACAGAGTCAGTCGGTTTAATTCACTTTGTTCTACTACCACCACTCTCCAGTCCGCTGCATCGCCAGCTTTTCCGTCCTCTTTTTTTTCTCCTCCACCCTGATTCACCGAGTTCACCTTGTCGTTTGGCGAAGAAGACAGAAGAAGAATACATTGGAAGAGAGAACGCTGTCGGTGCGCAGACAAACGGAAACACGTGGACTCTCAGGGATAGGCGATTGTGGAAAAGGAGATAGAGAGAGTGTATAACGTACATGCGTGTGTGTGTGTGTGTGTGTGTGTGTGTGTGTGTGTGTGTGTGTGTGTGTGTGTGTGTGTCTTTGGAGAACCGTTTTTTTTTTTTCTCTACTGCGTTAAGTCACTGCGGATTATCAGTTTATGGGAGACCGCTTGCATCCGTGTCCACGGCAGAGTCTGACAGCAGCGTGGATGCCGCTAAAAAGCTGCTACTCGCAGGAGACGTAGACATTACTACTACTCCACATTGTCTTGTTGTTACAACAGCTTGTTGTAACTGATGTGCTAGGAGGAAAAGAAACTAACGGAACACAAACCAACAAACAAATAAACCCAAACAACAGCCACCTGGCAAAACAAACGGCGGGCGACAGACACAGAGACTGCGGTAAGCAGGTGCCCGCGCCAGAACCTCCTGGCGTTTAAAGAAGCTAGCTTGCTGGATTGCTAGGTAGCCTCCTTGCCTGTGCCGAGGACTGACTCCGAGGGTGGAGCAGGAGCAGGAGGAGGAAGAGGAGGTGGAAGGGGGAATAAGAGGATTGCGGGTGGCCGTGGGGGAGGGGGGTAGGTGTCGGGCGCGGGTGGTTGTGTGTGAGTGGCAGACGTGAAGGAGGGTGGGACCAAACGTGGACTCGGCCCCTCGTGGTGCCTGGCAGTGGCGCTGCCGCGCTGTGGCCAGCAATCCACAGAGACGTCGTGCCAGGCCCCACAGCTGGCAGCGGGACGGACGGACGGACCCACCGACTGACCTGAACGGAGCGGACGGAGGGAGCACGAACTTCTGGCTGGCCCCCCAGTAAGTTGACTTGCCTGACGGTCGCCGCTGCTGCTGACGAGCACGTGGGTGGGGTGTCCCACACCAGGCATCCTATCCCCACCCTTACCTATCCCAGCTCCCCCCGCCCCCCCTCCCCACCCTCCCGGCGGCCCCCACCTCGGTCCACTCGGCCAGGGTTCTGTTGTCCCGGAGGGTCTTCCAGGATCCAGGCTGCTCCTCTGCCAGTGTGTGCTTTCCTCCCCCTGCTTACTGGCATTTGGCTGGCGGAACAGTCCTTCGTTTAGGACGGCACTCTGAGACTTTTTGTAGACAGTTCGTGCTCTCGGTTTGAAACCTCGCGTTTGAACTTCAGACCGATGTGGTATGTGTGTCCATATATATATATATATATATATATATATATATATATATATATATATTGGCAGTGCGAGTCTGTTTTTCTTTATTCAATTCTTTCTCCGTGCTGGCGGGTGGTGACAGTTTCGTGCTAGGTTGACTCGTTGTTCCGCGGTGTTGCGGTTGTCTGTGGTTGCCTGAACTGATACATGATTTTTAGGAGCATCGGTCACATTGTAGTTGCTGGGCTGACCTTGTGATGGTTGCTAGGAACAAAGAGACTGGGTATTGTTTCTGCGTGCTTCTGCTGTTTGGAGGGGGAAGTGTGAAAGGTTGACAGGGCAGTTTTCAGGAGACTAGTTTTTCGGCTGTTTGGACATTAGTCTAAGTCGTTCATTTAATTTGATTTCATTTTTATCTCCTTTTGGTTTGTCTAACTCTTTATTTATTGTTTAATTAATTTCAGTGTTTATCCCCTGATACACAGACGTTTAGTCCGGCATGTGTATACATACTGCGCGCGCAGTTTACATACATTTACAGACAGACAGACAGGCACAACACAGACACACACACACACACACACACACACACACACACACACACACACACACACACACACACACGCACGCGCGCGCGCGCACACACACACACACAGCGCACGCAGGCGCTCACGCGCTCATACAATGTACACTTTGCACGCATACCTGTCAACAGAGAATGACATCTGTTAGCACTGTGAATTGAAACAGTTGGAGATTCATCACTCTTTCAGAGCATTTTCCCACCCACAGAAGCGCGGGGACACACCAAACAGCTACTGTTCCGTTTGCGGTTGTTGTTTTTTTTTCTTTTCTTTTTTCTTTTTTTTTTTACCTAGAACAATTTTTTAACACGCTTGATGTTCCCGCGCTTTTTCATGCGAACCATTAAGAATGAGATGGCTGGGACAAAACTCACAAACTGCAATACTTGATTCAACAAAAGTTGTTGTTCGGAAGGAGTCGTTTCAAAGGGTGAAGGAAATGACAGCTCCTTGTTGTGGTTAGCGTGATGATGCGGTCAAACGTTCTCTCAAGTGACGGCTGCCTCGGACATTGTACACTGTCGCTAGGTGGCGCTCTTAGTTTCCTCTGTTCCTTTTCCTCCTGAAGTGGCGTGCGCTCGTTCTTCTGAAACCGCCCCGCGATGAACATCTTCAAGAAATCCCGCTCTCGCTCACCCTCTTTCGAGATCCCCAAGCTGTGCCTGCCCAAGCTGCCCCGGCAGAAGCGCTCCACCTCCATGGACTCCTCGGTGGACGTGACCAACCTGAACGTGCCGCTGGAGAACAGGGGCAGGTCGTCCAGCTTCGACTCCAGCAGCCTGCGCCACGCCAGCAGCGTGGACTTACTGCAGGTGCCCCCCACGCCCAAAGGGCGGGGCGGGGGCCACCGTTCGCACTCCTTCGACACAGCCGCGCCCTGGAGCCCCATCTCCTCCGACGACAACTTCTCCGACAAGGAGGGCTCCTCCAGCAACCTCAAGCCGCCCAAGTACCAGACCCGCCGGGCCTCGCTGGAGATCCCCAAGATCTGCATGCACTGTGTGCACATCGAGGCGCTGGAGCAGGAGCGGGAGAAGGCTAAGAGGAACGCGCTCTTCTACCTGGGCGACACGCAGGTCTCCTCCCCGGACGACGACGACGAGGAGGAGAGCCACCTGGCGTACTCCGACGACTCCTCCGACGAATCTGGCGACGAGCGTTCCAGCTCTGGAGAGTCCGAGGAGGGCGAGGGCGAGGGTGAGAGTGATCTGGAGAGGGCGACCGTGGAGATCATCGAGACGCTGCACCACTCGGCCACGGCGTCCCCGCACCACAGCGGCAGCAGCCGGGGATCCAGCCGGACCAACTCGTACACGGACGTGGTGACGCTGGCCGTGCCGGTCATGAAGCAGCGCTCCTCCTCGCTGGACGCCGGCTACATCACCAAGCCGCCCGAGAGCCCTCGCAAGGCCTCGCTGGACGAGCGCACCCTGCATAAGGTGCAGGCGCAGATCCGCTCGCAGTCGCTGGACACGGGCGGCGCCGGCGGGGCTCCCGGCACGCTGAAGGAGCAGTCCCTGGCCTGGCTGGCCAGCCTGCACCAGAGTGTCAAGTGAGTCCTGGCTGGGGAGAAAGGGGTGCGGAGGCGGGGGCGGGGAGTGGGGGGGGGGGGAGTTAGGTGGAGATGGCTTTTTTGGGGGTCGGTGGCAGTTGGTGCAGCAATTCTGTCTTGAGGGTGATCTGGACGATTTGTTGTGTATGTCTGTCTCTCCTCTGTCTGTCTCTGTCTATCTGTCTCTGTCTGTCTCTCTCTCTCAGAAGGTGGGAATGGTGCTTACGTGGGGAGTGGGTCGTGTGTCTGTATAACTATGTCTGTCTTGTGTCTCTCTGCCTGTCATCCAGCCTATATCACTCTTTTACACGGGCGGGCATACTCCCTTCGTCCTATATTTTAATTTCTAATTATTTGCACTTCTTTACCGTTTCTAAACTAGGCTGACCCTGGAGAAAGGTCCAGTGACGGTGAGGAAAGACCCACTGACCACAGGGAAAGTCCTGTTGACAGTGGGAAAGACTACAACTTTGGATTCTCTCTTGAGGGCACATAAGACCGTATGGCGAAAGCTTGGCTGTGTCTGGAGTGGCACTGTCTTCATCTGTCCGTGGCAGGGGTGGTTGGGTCTGTGGGGTGTGCTCGGCAGCTGGAGGGTTTTTCGCCGGTGGGCTCTGCGGTCATGAAATACGGGCTGGTACACCCATGGGGATGCTACTTTAAGGCTGTTAAGAGCTGCATCCTGTAGTCTGATTTACCTCTGTTCAGGAGCAGTTATGTCCTTGATGTCTTAATGGAGTGTCCTGCGCGTGCCTGTACCCATCGTCAACACAGCGCAGGCCTCCAAGGTGGTACAGGACTGCTCTAAAGGCAGGTGAAGACAGTGCTTCTCTGGGTCCTCCCCAGCACCTTCGGGTGTTTCTTTTTCTTTTCTCCGTTTCTTCTTTCTTTCTTTTCTCTTTCATTCTTTCTTTATTTATTTGTCCTATTGGTTTTTCTTTCTTTCTTTCTTTTCTTCTTTCCGTCTTTCCTTTTTCTCTCTCTTCCTGTCCTCCTTCCTTCCTTCCTTTCGTTCGTTGTCTTTCAGTTTCTTCCTTTCGTTTTCATTGTTTTCTGTTTCCTTTTTTTCCTCTTTCTGTTTTTTTTCTTCTCCATTTCTTCTTCCTTCTCCATCTGTCTAATACTTTCCTTCCTTTCTCTTTCTTTTGAAATATTCTTTCTTTGTTCATCCTTTCTTTTAGCATCCCCATACTTCCGTTCCTTCTTTCTTTGTTCTCCCCCCCCCCCTCCCCTCTTTTTCTTTCTTTCATCTTTTCTTTTTCTTAATGTTTCTTTCCGCTTGTTTCCCCTTCCACTCTGTCTTCTTTTATTTCTTTCCTCATCAGCACTAGCGCCGTGCGTGTGACACGGTAAGAAAAGAAAACAGCAGTTCAGCTTGTATCGCTTTAATTTCCTCTCACGTCCATATGAAGACACGCATGGATAGTCACAGACGAGAAACCGAGCGTGGTGAACAAGTATAATGTATCAATCATTACAGAAGTGCACATGCTCCCTCTCCCTCTCTCTCTCTCTCTCTCTCTCTCTCTCTCTCTCTCTCTCTCCCCCCCCCCCCCCACGAAAGTGTGTGTGTGTGTGTGTGTGTGTGTGAGAGAGAGAGAGAGAGAGAGGAGAGAGAGAGAGAGGCAAAGGAGAGAGAGAGAGAGAGAGAGAGGGGAGAGAGAGAGAGAGAGAGAGAGAGAGAGAGAGAGAGTGG
>CM065727.1:33542347-33547347 GCA_033310375.1 Conus canariensis | reverse complement strand
GGAGGGGCTATGAAAAGGGTGTTTTACTCTATTTTCAGCTGTTGTGACTGACAGTACCCAGAGTTATTAAACAGCGGAACTGATCACTCTCGCTGTGGACTTCGTTGGATTCTGTAAGTTCAGGCTTGAAAAAAAAAGGGCCCCCATCGCCCCCCCCCCCCCTCCTTATATTAGATTTTACATTTTAGTTTTGACCACGTTTTCTGGCATTTCTGTTCATTTTCCTGTATTAGCCCTGTAGTTCCTTCCTACACTACCCTCATTCTCTATGGTGCCCTTCATTTCCTGTACTGCCCATATTTCCCTATGCTCTCTGATATTTCTGTCTTTAGCTTCCTATTCTACCTGTATTTCTCTGTGCCTGCCTCCTGTATTACCCATATAGTTCATATACTACCCTTATTTCTATGCTACCCTTAATCTCCTATGCTGCCTATATTTTCCTATGCTTCTCTGATTTTTCTAACTATATTTAGTTTCCTATACCTGTTTCCGTATGCCTGCCTCTGAACTCTCTTTCCTTATTGTCCTGCACTGGCCAAATTTTCTTCCTGCCACCGTTATTTTCCTATACTTTTTTTATTGTTCAGCGCTGCACGTATTTTCTCGGTCTGTCTTTCAGCTGACTGCCTTGGAAAGTCGATGGGATTGTGACTTTCTTCCATGGTAATTGGAACAGCACTGACTATGAAGTGCTGCGTTTCTGTGTCAGACGCCCATCGGTGAACCATCACATCGGTGATCAGGATACGTCAGACGTCGAAGGTTCGAATCCCTCTGACAGTCCCAGAATCAAAAATACAAACGAAACCAAACCCAAAATAGTTTTGACGCCCATTTCAACGTGTGGTTGTTCCGTGGGTGTCAGTGCTGTGTTTGATAGCCCTTTCCCACCTCTTCTACCCCTCTTCTCTTGGCATGCTTATGCCCGACTGTCATATCAATTTCGGCAAGTGTATATCACTATACTTTGGACACAAACTTCAAATGTGCGAGATTTTCAGAGAGAAAACGGAAAATCAGTTTGGCCTCAGATCTCTGATTGTGTCCGACATAGTCTAGTCTAGTCTAGTCTAGTCTCTAGTCTAGTCTAGTCTAGTCTAGTCTAGTCTAGTCTAGTCTAGTCTAGTCTAGTGCAGTGCAGTGCAGTGCAGTGTAGCGTAGCGTAGTATCGTATCGTATCGTATCGTATCGTATAGTATAATGTAGTATAGTGTCGCGCGGGCGTGTGTATTCTTTACAGGAACAAATGTTTGTGCCAAACAAGCGTTTTAAGCCACCTGTTGGAAAGAAACCGGTTCAAAAGATGGCCTAGGTCTTCCGAAAGCAGCCCAGAAGACTCTGCCAATGAACAAGGAGAGTGACCTCCTCTCTGCTGGAGAATGTTTGAGACAAATCGTTAACAAAATAGGGCCTGTCTTCGCAAAAGGTCAGGAGGAGGAGGAGAAGGAGAAGAAGAAGAAGAGGAAGAGGAGGAGGACTAGGAGGAGGAGGAGGAGGAGAAGGTAAAGAAGAAGAAGAAGAATGCAAAGTCAAGAAGAAGAAGAAGAAGAAGAAGAAGAAAACCGTGGTAGGAAAGAGAAATAATTCTTGATACTCTCTGCTCCTATCGGAGAACGTCACTGTTTATGACATGCGGACAAGAATGAAATGACACAGAAAAGATTTTCAAGTAACTCGGCGGCAGTGCGGCGTCTCCTCAGGCGGGAGGCCTCGAGAAGACTCGACATTGACTCGCACGCCCTGTGCACTGCCGATGCCGGGACTGCAACAGGCCAGATGTGGCTGTGCACGGCGAGCCGGAATGGAGGGCGTGGGAGGAACGCCGCTTGATTGGCGCGGTAGACGAGACGGTAACAGCAGCAGCAAGGACACTCCCCCCCTCCCTCCTTCAAAAAAAAAAAAAAAAAAAAAAAAAGAGAGAGAGAGAAAGAAAGAAAGAAAAAAATCCTGTCTACCTCTTGTCTTCACAGAAAACATTGATCTTGCTGACGGAGAAGATCCAGTAGAACGGAATGAAACTAAATGGAGACGGCGGTGTTTACTCTCTCTCTCTCTCTCTCTCTCTCTCTCTCTCTCTCTCTCTCTCTCTCTCTCCCCCTCCCATCTCTCTCACTCATTCCCTCCCATCCTGTCTCTCTCTTCCTAGCTCTCTCTCATTCTCTCTCTCTCTCTCTCTCTCTCTCTCTCTCTCTCTCTCTCTCTAATGTTCAAAACACGTTTGTCTGTCTGTCTATCAAGCTGTCTGCGTCTCGTCTGTCTTCATAGTACGGACTCTTTTTCTTTCTTGGACTCACAAAGCCAGTTTCCGTTTGATCTCCAGTTCTGTGGGGGTGATTTGCCAGATCAAGAACGAACCATTTTCGCGCCAGAAACGGGCATTAATCACACCATACGGGATTCTTCGATTTATGTCAACTCTCTGGGGAGTGGTAACGGAAAACCAACCAACCAGCAAACACGAAACCAGCGAAGTGTACGTGCTGTTTGAGCAGATGTCGTTGATGTCATGTGTAATACATGAGAGAGAGAGAGAGAGAGAGAGAGAGAGAGAGAGAGAGGAGAGGCCAGCAGAGCGGTATTGGTGTAGGTTTGCACAGCACTGACAGTGTGGTAACAAGCAAATGCATACAAACGCACGCACACACGTCCACACACGCGCGTGCGCATACACAGACAGACAGACAGACACACACACACACACACACACACACACACACACACACACACACGCACACACAGACATACACACACGCACAGAGAGAGAGAGAGAGAGGAGAGGCCAGCAGAGCGGTATTGGTGTAGGTTTGCGCAGCACTGACAGTGTGGTAAAAAGCAAATGCATACAAACGCGCGCACACACGTCCACACACGCGCGTGCGCATACACAAACAGACAGACAGACAGACACACACACATAGAGACATACACACACGCACAGAGGGAGAGAGAGAGAGAGAGAGGGGGGGGGGGGGGGGGGGAGGGGGCAGCAGAGCGGTTGGTTTGCGGAGCACAGGCAGTGAGGTCTCTATCCAGCTTCGGATCAATCCCGACCTATGCCGGCACTCTTTCGATGGGGAGGTAAGGGTCGGACTTTCGAACGGTCCGTCTGTGCCCCCAACTACACTCCCCCTCTGAATCGTCCGGTCGCTGCTCTTTGATCTTGGGGTCGCTCGCCTTTGACTGCAGAAGTAAAAAACCATCCTCATCCCCCGAGACCCGATCCTACGGACTGTCGGGAGGGAGGTCGATAGTGTTCGGTCGCACATCTAACAACCCAACAATTCGGAGTTTATATGTGTCGGCGCCTCTCCCCCGCCCCCCGCCTCCCCCCGTCCCCCCCCCCCCTTTTTTTTTTTCCCTCGAACGAACAGTCCTGAACATTTTTTTTTCAGGCTTCAAAGATAACTGCGACAGCCTGCGCGAACGGTTTCTGAATTTTTGTTTGATTGTTTTTGTAATCGTCGGGTTTTTTTTTTTCTTTTTTTTTTCCGTTTTTTTTTCCCCATTGCTTTGACCAAGTCCAAGCTGTAAGCAGTGGATATCATGTGGTTTAATACCCCCGAAAACTACAACGTTGTTTTCAGCTGACTATAAGTATTGAGTCGGCTGAAAATTTATAGCTGTTGGAATTTTCGGTACGCGCTGGCATGCCTGGAATTTTTCTCAGTCTCCGTCGTCGTCGTAGTCATCGTCATCGTCTTTTTCTTCTTCTGATCTAGCTTTTTCGAGGTGCGATACTCGCCTGCTTTTCCCCCTTCCTCCCGCTCCGTCCAGTGCTTGCTGTATCATCTTTATTATTGCTGTGGCTTAAGTTTCTCTCTCTCTCTCTCTCTCTCTCTCTCTCTCTCTCTCTCTCTCTCTCTCTCTCTCTCTCCTCTCTTCTCACCCCTCATTCTCTTCCTCTGTCTCATTCACAAACGCGCGCGCGCACGCTTTGCACGCACACGAGAAGACTATCCATCGACATACACTAGTCGATGTGCACATCACCATAACAGAGTGAGCGTGTTAGGGGTGAAGCGAGTGTGTGAGTATAATTTATGGACAACAGAAATACAACACACTAGAGAGAGTGCCTACTATATTTTCTCTCCAATGGAGCTCTGCGAGTGCGGCTGGTTGTTTCTGTTTCTAGCACTCTCCCTCACTCTCTCTCTCTCTCCCTCACACACACACGCACGAACGAACGCACGCACGCACGCACGCACGCACGCACGCACGCACGCACCACACCACCCCACACACACACACACACACACACACACACACACACACACGGCAAATCATATGTCAATGAATAACATTCAGACTAATGGACGAGAAAGGCAATCTTGAATAGTATTACATTCAATTTCTCTTAGAGACCTATTATTGCATAAACATCACTTTAAATGTGTCTCCAAATAGCTATTGATGTGGCATCCCTTTTGTCTTAAACTTTTCTGTTTTTCACGACACTCAGTCAGTGTGGCGTTCTGTTTTTTATCTTGAGGAAAAGAAAATCTTTAAAAGGCTGCTGTGTTGTGTATTGACTTTTGAAAATGTACATTTTTAGGTGTACATTTTTCCAAGGAGAATGAAAAAAAGAACACTTGGTCTGTCAGAATATTTTCAGTGACAAACAAAACAACAGTTAGGGTAACACTTGTGTTCGTGTATGTCACATAGTTTGTTTTTGATAAATCTTCAAGGGTTTTCCAAAAACGATTTGAATTGTTATGTCCAGAATATATGTTCGATTCTATCTGCAGATTCCCAACAAAAATAACGAAAATCACCATCTGCGATGTTCGTTTCTTTTAGTGGAATATTCGTTCCTAGAATTCTGCGCAGAGGAAGCAGGTGTAATGATTTCAGTTTGACATTTGTTTTTTTTTATGCACCAAACTGAATACTTTGAACCGTTTAATATCTATCCTTGGTTTGTCAGCCCTCTTTTGACAGGAGCGAGAATTCTGTTGTCGTTGGTTGAAGCATCATGACACAGCTTTGGACCT
>CM065727.1:33524847-33527347 GCA_033310375.1 Conus canariensis | reverse complement strand
AGAGAGCGTACACACACGCGCGCGCGCACAGAGACAGACAGACAGACAGACAGACAGACACACACACACACACACACACACACACACACACACACACACACACACACACACACACACACACACACACGCTTTCGCCTGTTTTGGGTGCCAATTCCTCAGTTGTTTTTTTTTTTTTTTTTCTCATGTGTGTTGTTGGGGTTGTTATTGTTCAGTTTTATGATTATCTCGGAAAACGGAGTGTGGCTAACCTAGCGGTGGGATTGAAAAACGGGATGTTTGCTCAGAAATTTAACCAGTGGCGAGCCACGGAGTTTTAGCCGCGCGGAACAAATAGGAAGAAGAAAGTGCTGTTTCTTCGCGCGCGCGCGCGCGCGCGCGCGTATGTGTGTATGTGTGACCACCACCACTCCCCTCTCTCATCCACCCACCCACGCACTCACCCATCCACCCACTCACCCCTACCCCAACACCCCCCCCCCCCTCACACACACACACACACATGCGGTCACTATCGAACCACCCACGCACGTTCACATGCACACACACACACACACACACACACACACACACACACACACACACCACACACACAGAGGCAAATCCGCTCATGACCCCCCACCAGACTCATCCCGATGATATCAGTAATGTGGCAGAGTCACCTCACCACCACCAACACCACCCTCCCCCTCCACCCCTCCCCCCACCCCCCCAAAATACACCTCACCATAAAACTAACAGCAGATGGCCTGTGTGTCTGGTTCGCATCCGCGCGCGATCCTGTTAGTCCGTCCCCCCCATCGAACAGTGTTTTATTATGCAAGATCAAAGGAGAAATATAGTTCCGTATCCTGTCCGAGTACGGAGCACGAATGGTAAGCTGTGGTGTCGTTATTTCCTCTCCCCCATCTTCCAACCCCCCACCCTCCCGACCCCCACCGCCACGCCCCCCCCCCTCCCCCATGCTGCCCGCCTACCTCTGTCCTTTGATGAGACGTGGATGTAAAGGTCCACCTCGCCGCCCCGTTGCCGGATGTCCGCCGGGTATGCAAATTACCGGTTCCAACGTGACAAGCACTCAGTGGTGATGACGAGCCGGGAAGAAGGGAAAAACAAGAGAGGTAGGATGGGGATGGGGAGGGTAGAAAAAAAAAAAACGGAATAGAGAGAGGAGGAAAATAGAATTTAGGGACGAGGGAGAGAGAGAGAGAGAGAGGGGGGGGGGATTAGGAGGTTGGCTGTATGGGCACTGTTGGGGTGGGAAGTGCGGGAGAGGTGGGGATGGTGGAGAGAGGGGTGGGGGATAGGATGGAACATTAGGTTGTGGGGGTAGGTTCTTGTGGTATCCAAGTGTGGACTGGTTCATAGTTTGGTCAGGTGTCATTCTGGTCGTCCATGCCAGTCGCTGGCATTTTCTGTTTGATTTCAGTGAGGGCAGTCTTTATTCGGAAAATGAACGCGAGTCCAAAGGTGGATCTGCCTTTGTTTTAAAACAGCACAAACTTCGGTGAGAGAGAGAGACGTATCAACTTAACGGTTAAGATAAACTTACCAAATCCTTAGTTGTTAGAAAGTCCTAACCGAACTCTTACGATACACTTATGCTAAAGCTGTAGGTCCTAACCTAGGTTTTATTATAAACCTTTACAGTCCTAATCTAACATGTATGATAAACTTGTATTTCCAAACGGTAATGAAAAACTTAAAAATACGAACCTAACGCCAATCATAACATTATTAAGTCCTAATCTGATTTATGATAAACTTACAAAGTCCAATTCGAACGCTAATTATAAACGTTTACGTCTTAACCAAACTAACGATGAATTGATAAGTCCAAATCTAACACGTATGAAGAAGAAGAAAAAATACACCGTAGCATTTATGATAAGCTTTTACATCCTAATCCGACGAGAGTGATAAACATAATACCTTAACATTTCTGAATAACTCGTAGGTTCTAGCGTAACGCTAATGATAATTTTACGGGTCGAGATCTGATACTGACGATAAATGAATATTACACACACACACATATATATATAATGCTGAACAATTAAGTTGGGGGGGGGGGAGACAAGTGCAGGCTAACAATTCTTCAGTCGTTATTGTAATGACTTGGCAAAGATTTGAACTTACAAAAAAAAAAGTTTGAACATGAAGAAAATGGGGGGGGGGGGGGGGGGGGGGGGGGGGATATATTATAAATATGAGAAGCCCTTCGCTAGCCGCTTGAGGGGACCATCGTAAACCCTCTCAAAGGCACATTTATTTGTACTGCTTGCTCCTAGGCCTTTCGTCCGGTGAGTCGGATTCATCAGGGAGACACGGCTGATTGTGTGTGTGCTCTTGGTGTCAAATAGAGACACACCACAGTCCATAATTCTGTGGTGTTCTCACCACCAAGGGTTCAAACAAGAATCCAACAGCACCCTCAAAGCAGCCGGAGAAGGGTAGTAAATTGGAACAAAACAAAAGTGTGGAGAGGAAAAAAGTTGCTGAA
>CM065727.1:33519847-33522347 GCA_033310375.1 Conus canariensis | reverse complement strand
GTGTGTGTGTGAGAGAGAGAGAGAGAGAGAGAGAGAGAGAGAGAGAGAGAGAGAGAGAGAGAGCATGCTCGTGCGTGTGTGAGTTATTTTTGCAAGACACTGAAGGAAATTAGCAAAGACTAGGGACATTTCTAAAACCTCTGTGGAAGGTAGATTTTGTTTGTGTCTGTTTGTTCGTTTCTTTGTTTTTTTGTCGTTGACATGTTAGCCTTATGGGACTTCCCTTTACGCCAAAAAGAAGGTCTCTTAATGGCATTACATTCCTATGTGAGGTACAGTGATCATTCTTTCCACTCATGTTTTCCACAGCTATTTCTTTTTTAATTGATTGAATAGATTCGGCTCATTTTCCTCCGAAAGGAATGTAAATCGCATTTGCAGAGGAATTACCTTTTTAGAATAAAAGAATGCGAGCCAAATAAGAATGAGAATGTGAGCCATTTGTCGACTAGCTGGACAGCGGTTCCCGAACGGCACGGAACGTGAGGAAGGGCGAAGGAAAGTGTGTAGAGGACGAAGAGTGCGAGGGGTGGGGGTAGGGACGACTCGAACTGCAGCATTTGTTGAGACCTCCACTGACCGCCATTCTCTCAGACCCCTTTCTGCTTTGGAGGCCATTGCTGGCCGTAACTTCAATCGCCCTCAGCTGCTGAAACTGTGTGAACAGAATACTTCTTTTTTTAAATTTGATAGATACAGCATAGTTTTTGCTTAGGTTCCCGGTCGTGTGGGCATCGAAGTGGTTGATCAACTTGCCGTGAATGCCACAAATAAAGAGTTGGGCAGACTCGCTGTCCCTCACGCTGATCTCAGCTCAGGTGCATGTCAAAGACTTCTGGCAAGAGGAATGGAACTTGCAGACAGATAACAAACTGTTTCCAACCCTGTCCAAACGTGAAAGAGTTCTTACCGTGTGCCTCAAGCGGCCGTAGAGAAGAAACAGTCCTGTGCCATCTGTACACAGGCCACTCTTTTTACACCCACTCTTATCTTTTAAAAGGTGAAGAAGCTCCGTGGTGCATTCCATGTCATGTACCACTCACTGTAAAACATGTTCTTGTGCGTTGGGATTTACATGATGTCGGACATCAACACTTTACGGGAGACTCCATGAAAATCGTGTTCACAGATGTTCCACCTGATGGGATTTTTTTTCTTGTGAGTTTCTGAAACAGATCAACATTTTTCATTTGGTCTAAGATTTTAAGGAAGAACTATTTTTAACGAAATTCCTGCTTTTGTGTGTGTGTGTGTGTGTGTGTGTGTGTGTGTGTGTGTGTGTGTGTGTGTGTGTGTGTGTGTGTGTGTTCGCGCGTGTGCGTGCTTGCGTTCGTGCGTGCGTGAGTGTGCATGAGAGAGAGAGAGGGGAGAGAGAGGAGAGAGAGAGAGAGAGAAGAGGAGAAGGAGGGAGGGAGAATGTGAAGGGGCGAGAAAGAGAGAGGCGCGAGAGATAGAGACAGTGGAGGACGGTTTCAGGGAGAGAGCGTATGTTTATGATGGAGATACAGAGATGGAAACAGATAGAGATCAGACATCTCCTATCCATCTGAACAAGTTTCTAACACAGAAGAAAAGAAACAGAGAGGCAAAAAGATGGGCCAGAGAGACACTGTGTGCATATGTCACTGATCTGAACAGATATGTCCAAGGAACAGCTATAACAAGTCCTAGCCAGACAATAGAAGACAGGCAGAAAGATGGGCCAGAGAGACACTGTGTGCATATGTCACTGATCTGAACAGATATGTCCAAGGAACAGCTATAACAAGTCCTAGCCAGACAATAGAAGACAGGAAAAAAGATGGGCCAGAGAGACACTGTGTGCATATGTCACTGATCTGAACAGATATGTCCAAGGAACAGCTATAACAAGTCCTAGCCAGACAATAGAAGACAGGCAAAAAGATGGGCCAGAGAGACACTGTGTGCATATGTCACTGATCTGAACAGATATGTCCAAGGAACAGCTATAACAAATCCTAGCCAGACAATAGAAGACAGGCAGAAAGATGGGCCAGAGAGACACTGTGTGCATATGTCACTGATCTGAACAGATATGTCCAAGGAACAGCTATAACAAATCCTAGCCAGACAATAGAAGACAGGCAAAAAGATGGGCCAGAGAGACACTGTGTGCATATGTCACTGATCTGAACAGATATGTCCAAGGAACAGCTATAACAAGTCCTAGCCAGACAATAGAAGACAGGCAAAAAGATGAGCCAGAGAAACACTGTGCGCATATGTCACTGATCTGAACAGATATGTCCAAGGAACAGCTATAACAAGTCCTAGCCAGACAATAGAAGACAGGCAGAAAGATGGGCCAGAGAGACACTGTGTGCATATGTCACTGATCTGAACAGATATGTCCAAGGAACAGCTATAACAAGTCCTAGCCAGACAATAGAAGACAGACAGAAAGATGGGCCAGAGAGACACTGTGTGCATATGTCACTGATCTGAACAGATATGTCCAAGGAACAGCTATAACAAGTCC
>CM065727.1:33509847-33512347 GCA_033310375.1 Conus canariensis | reverse complement strand
AGAGACCAAGCTGTAAGCGCTTTACAATCCACGCTGTCGTTTACACAACAGGCTGCCTACCTGAGTAGAGCCGAATGAAGAGCTGCCTGCTGGCGCTTCATTCAGTTGTTTCCCGAGTCATCCAAACCGGTCCATATTGGTCACTCAGTTTTCTTCGTTCATTCTCTAGATTTTTCACGCAGGATGTATGTTATGTGTGTAGGTGTCACCAACGGCGAAAATGGCTCTCTGTTCTGACAGCTGGTGATGGGATATTACATGTGTGCAAGATGTTATGGGTGCGTTCACACACGGAACTTCAATTTGTTACCTCATTAAATGACTTTTTGGGAAGTAGAGTCAGAACCAGTGTGAACTCCGAGCGAAACATCACCTTGTACCGAATCGGCCCGGCAGAGATTCGAACGCGCAGCTCTAGGATCACCAGGGTTACGAACCCGGTTCTCTACCAACTGAGCTATTCCGGCCCCATTGTTATGGGTGTGCGGATCCGTGAAGTTCAGGGAGAGATGTTGGATAGAAGACTGTCGAAGACGGGATTGTGCTTGTCTGTTCAGTTGAACTGGTCTGTTCGGCACCACAGTAAGAGACACGTGCTTCGTAGGACGTTATTCTCGCACGTGATTCTTTCGCCGGGATGTTGTGGTTTCGTTGTGATGTTTGTCGTTGGGATGTTATTCTCCACATTGTTGTTATTCTTTGTAGAGATGTTATTCTTCATCGGTTGTGACTCTTTGCCACTTACGTAGAGACAGAAACGGACTTCTAAATCTGGCAAGCAAAACCTAGACGCTGGTCCATGTGTGTTCAAAACAGCTTCCAGTTTCTCGATCGTTTGAAAATGTAGCTGACGACAGTGAACCCCCACCCTCACCCCAATCCTGTTCCCCTTCCCCCCTCTACCGCGTCTACCTACCTTCCTCCAAACCTTCTTTAATCCAGTGATGTTATTCTTTGTATGATGTTATTTTTCTTAAGGATTTATTCATGGTAAGATATTCAAGGTAGGGATGTTACTTTTCGGAGGGATGATGTAAACTCTTTGTAAGGATGCTGCTTTTTGTGTGTTACTGTTCGTTGGGATAATACTGTTCGTTGGAATATTTCTCTTTCTAGGGATGCTCCTCTTCCCTAGGACGTTCCTCATTGTAGAGCGTGTTCCTCTTCGTTGGGGTATTACTCTTTGGGGGGGTGGGGGGGGGGGGGTATGTTGGGTGGGGTGCTCTTCGTATGGGATGTTATTCTTCGTAGAGGCCATACTCTTTGTAGAGATGTTCTTCTCCGTTGGGATGTTTTTCGTGGGGATATTATTCTTCGTTGGGATCTCTCTCGTAGGAATATTACTCTTTTGAGGGATGTTATTCTTCGTGGGATATTACTCATCGTAGAGATGCTATTCTTCGTTGAGATATTCTTCGTAGAGATGTTATTCTTCGTTCAGATATTCATCGTAGAGATGTTGTTCTTAGTTGAGATATTCTTCGTAGAGATGTAATTCTTCGTTGTTGAGATATTCTTCGCAGAGATGTTATTCTTCGTTGAGATATTCTTCGTAGAGATGTTATTCTTCGTTGGGATATTCTTTGGAGAATTGCTATTCTTTGGTGGGAACATTCTACGGATAGATGTTATTTTACTTTGGGATGTTATTCGATGACCCCATACAGACGTTGGTCTAGGAACCAATAGTCCCTTAGAGCCTCCGGCTAGTAGAACGTAATTCTCACCATTCGTCACGCGCGGTTTTAGAGCCATCGTCATAGTTGTGGGCAAGTGAGAGACAGGGGGGAGATGCTGGCTAATAAGAGAACGGGATATGGGGATGATGGCGGCTAGGGATGACTGAGATATGGTAGTTAGGAGAGAGGGTAGTGTTTAGGAGGTGAAGATGGCGGCTAGTAAAGAGCGGAATATGGTCAGGAGAGGCAGATGATTAGGATAAGGTGGGTAGGAGAGAGGGTAGTGTTTATGAGGTGAGGATGGCGGCTAGTAAGAGAGCGGGATATGGTCAGGAGAGGCAGATGATTAGGATAAGGTGGGTAGGAAAGAGGGTAGTGTTTGGGATATGGTCAGGAGAGGCAGATGATTAGGATAAGGTGGGTAGGAAAGAGGGTAGTGTTTGGGATATGGTCAGGAGAGACAGATGACTAGGATAAGGTAGGTAGGAAAGAGGGTAGTGTTTGGGATATGGTCAGGAGAGGCAGATGGTTAGGATAAGGTGGGTAGGAAAGAGGGTAGTGTTTGGGATATGGTCAGGAGAGGCAGATGATTAGGATAAGGTAGGTAGGAAAGAGGGTAGTGTTTGGGATATGGTCAGGAGAGACAGATGATTAGGATAAGGTGGGTAGGAAAGAGGGTAGTGTTTGGGATATGGTCAGGAGAGGCAGATGATTAGGATAAGGTGGGTAGGAGAGAGGGTAGTGTTTGGGATATGGTCAGGAGAGGCAGATGATTAGGATAAGGTGGGTAGGAAAGAGGGTCGTGTTTGGGATATGGTCAG
>CM065727.1:33499847-33504847 GCA_033310375.1 Conus canariensis | reverse complement strand
TTTGAAAAGGCGCGGTGTTGGTGCTTGATTTTTCCTCTTTGGGGCTCACGGTGGGGCACTTTCGTTTTATAAGCAGAGTTGACGAAAAGCGGTTCGAGAGTGTCCCGTCACCGTCTGAACTGAAGAAATGTCATTAGGTTATCGTTTGAACAATACACAGGATAGACCTTACCTTGGTAGACAAAAGTGTGTGTGTGTGTGGTGTGTGTGTGTGTGTGTGTGTGTGTGTGTGTGTGTGTGTGTGTGTGCGCGCGCGCGCGTGCGACCGCGCGGGCGCGCACGCGTCTCATTATGCGCGTCATCTGCGTGTCACACAAGGGCGTGAGACCAAACCTTTGAGGCACCAGAGATGGTCTGTACTTTCTGGGTCTCAGTTCAGTTCTTGTCATTGCCCAGGCCGAGTGAAAATACCACGTCGGCAATGAAGACAGTCTAACACAATCGAACACATAATAGAGTGAGTTTTTTTTTTTTTTTCAAAGTCGTTTTCAACCAGAATAAAAAGTTCTAGACTCTAATGAACGCATCCATATGGGTAACACGATACTGGTATGGGACGACTCTGCTTTTTTTTTTTGAATTTGTCCGTAAGCATACGGAATTCGTTTTACAACCCCATAAATATGTTCCGTACCAGCAAAGAAGAGGAACATGTTTCAAGTCTGTCACAAACGGCACAGCTTGGATATTGATCTGTGTGAATAAAACGCCAGCTTGACACGGTAGACTGTCATCTGTGGGGCACTTTCTTCAGCCGACAACTCCCGTACAAGCTGTCGTTTCGCTTCGGGTCAGTGGTCGAGGTGGGGGATGGGGGTGGATAAGGCAAAACAAAAGAAAAGTGTCATTCTGATCAGCTTGATTAATAGCTAACAAAGGGAAAAGAAAAAAAAAAACAAACTACAGTACTCACTGTCTTTTTTTTTTTCTTTTCTTTTTTTTTCCCCCCCAGGAACTAAAGCAAGGCAGCGTGTACAAGTTTTGACAGAAGTCGCACAATGAAAAGACAGCGCATTTCATGTCAGAAAACCTTGTGGGGGTCATGAATAATGGAATAACAGCTTTTTAATCCCGGCTTCCGCCCGGGCCATAACCCTCCTCATTGTGCACGCACGCGCACACACGCACGCACAAGCACTCGTGCACGCGCGCGCGCGCGCACGCACGCGCACACACACACCACACACACACACACACCACACAGATTCACTCCCCGCTTGCCCCCCCTCCCCCCCCCCCCCCCCCCCCCCCCCGTCCTCTTCCTGATCTCCCTCCCCATTTCCTCACGTGTATTTCTGTCTTGTAACTAAAGTATTGATCACACAATGGTCATTGGAAGAGCTAATCCTCGCACTTACCTCCAGTGTGTGTCTCAGTGAGTGGCGGAAATGAGTAACTAACTGGAGGATATGACTGGCGTTGGCAGCGCGGCACACGGCACTGTAGTGTGTGCTTGTGAGCTGGTGAAATTAATGAATAAGCAGACAGGCTCCAGATTTGGAGAGTGTTCGCACTCGGACAGTGTGCAGACTTGAGTTTGGTAGCAAGGATCACGTGTAATCAGTTGGAGGGTGATTCACATGGTGTGTGTGTGTGTGTGTGTGTGTGTGTGTGTGTGTGTGTGTGTGTGTGTGTGTGTGTTATATGTTGGGCATAATTTTATCTGTATGAACCTACAAAGACGGACGATATTAACATTTATAGGTTACTCACAACATATTGTGGGTACCAGTTTTGCTTCACATGACAAATTTAAACAATACATTTTCAAAAAAAAAAAAAAAAAAAAAAAAAAAATCAGAGTGGTCAGTTGACCAAGATTTAGTACATGATGATTATTCAAGCTAGACAAAAATTAATTGTTCTTGAAGCAATCAAGCAAATTAGAAAAAAAAAAGTCAAATTTGTCGTTTGCATGCTGGGTTGTTGATGTATGGAGGAGTTTTGTCCGAGAAAAAAAGTCAAATTTGTCGTTTGCATGCTGGGTTGTTGATGTATGGAGGAGTTTTGTCCAGAGAAAAAAAGTCAAATTTGTCGTTTGCATGCTGGGTTGTTGATGTATGGAGGAGTTTTGTCCAGAGAAAAAAAATTCAAATTTGTCGTTTGCATGCTGGGTTGTTGATGTATGGAGGAGTTTTGTCCAGAGAAAAAAAGTCAAATTTGTCGTTTGCATGCTGGGTTGTTGATGTATGGAGGAGTTTTGTCCACCTCGGAAACAGCAGTGGGTCCGACGAAAAAGGAAGCACAAACAAAAATGCATTTTCTCATTCATTTGTTTATTTTTATTTTATTATTTTTATTTTCATTTTTTACCTAGTGAAAACACTAAAACGGCGAGGACGAAAATAGAATCCCTTGAGCAAATGGAGCTGCGACAGAAAACGACCTTCCAATTTCATTCCAGCTATTAGGGGGAGGTGTGTGTGTGTGTGTGTGTGTGTGTGTGTGTGTGTGTGTGTGTGTGTGTGTGTGTGTGTGTGTGTGTAAGGATACTATTTTCAGGCGAATTTTTGAATTCGATTAAAGCGCATGCCTTTTAAGATAAAAGCAGGTTTTGTTGTTCTGAGTTCGTTTCTTTCTTTCTTTCTTTCTTTCTTTTTTGTTCATTTATTCATTCGTTTATTCATTTATTTGTTTATTTATTTATTCATTTCTATTTATGTAGTTGTTCTCTTCCTGTCTTTCTTCTTTCTTTCTTTCGTTCTTTTTTCGTTCTTTTTGCCCTGTGCGTGTCTGGACTGGTGAGCACCATTCTCAGGCCATTGACGCGTCTGACCTTTTATATACACTTCCGAGCCTGTCTTCCTGCCATGCCAGAGACAAGCCCGATCACCAGTGTTATCCCTGAATGTGTGCGTTGCCCTGCTGGGCCACACGGAGAATGGGCGCAACGAGACACGGAGGGCTTTAGCGGATTTGGACCAAGACGAAACTGGGAAGAAGACAAACAGCGAGGCTTCAATAGGCGGAGAAAAAAAAAAATGCTTTGTATGACGTCATGCAGGGAATAGCTGGTGGATGGTCGTCGGAGTGGGAGTCGTGTCTTCTCACGCCCATGTATCTGTGTCCCTGTGTTATGATGTTCCATGTCTGAATGTCCTTGGTATTCTTTACCTTTGCGAGTCTGCTTTTGCCGCGTTTTTGTTGTACAACGGGTTTATGGGACATGATCCACTTTCTGACCCTGCCAGTAAATGTCGCTGCGTTTTTCTTTAGTATGCCTGTGTGTGTGTGTGTGTGTGTGTGTGTGTGTGTGTGTGTGTGTGTGTGTGTGTGTGTGTGTGAACGTTGTTTTCGTATGCGTGCGTGTGTGTGTGTGTGTGTGTAGAGAGAGAGAGAGGAAGAGGGGGGGGGAGGGTTACGGGTGGAAGGGGTCTCGATCTTCCAGCCGTCAATTACGTGATTTTGTTTTTGCACGACCGTGCAGCTGCAAACAGCGAATATGTTACGTGCTTCTTTGGTCCGAAATACGTAAATATAACTGTTCATTTTTGTGTGTGTATGTATGCAGCTTTCTGTTTCGAATTTCATTTTAAATGTTGAAAACAACAACAATACTTCTTTCCGTCTTCCCCCACCTCAACCTCTCTTCATGAATAAAAGCGGTTTCTTTCAGTGGGTGCGGATTATGCACCGTAGAAGTCAAAGAAACACGCTGGATGGCAGTTTCCGACCTGAACGAACGTGATATTTGACGTGGAAAAGCTGACAAACAAAAAAGCCAAGTCTTGCTCCCGTCGTAAGACAGTTACACGCCCACAACTCAAAATAAATGCCGCTCAGAGCACCAGTGAGTGTTCTTAGTTACAGTCTCTTGTTCACTGCCTCATCTGAGAACTCCTTCCTTGGAAAAAAAATTGATATATTTGTAAAGCTAGAAACGGAATTCTAAAGCTAGCTAGAAACAGAGTTTTTTTCCCCCCATGACATAGGTCATAGAGTCTGCAAAACGTGGACTCTGGAATATCAAGGTATTAGGACATACAGGCAGACACTTGAGACACGTGATTATATTGTGGCAGGGACACAGAGACACGGCAATACCTGAAGGCCGGTGGTGGAGGAGTATGGAGAGAGGGGGGGGGGGGGATAGGGGGCGCACAGGCCTGACTGATCGTGTTAAATGAACCAAAAAAAGGTGATGAAAGTGATGGGGGGGGGGGGGGGGGGGGGGGGGCAGAGGATATGATCTGAGCCTTGGGGTGGAGGTAGACGCCCAGTACTCTGTGGGCCTACACAGAACTCTCTAGGAGAGAGAGAGAGAGAGAGAGAGAGAGAGAGAGGGTTCCGCTGAGGCGCGTCCACGTTCTGTGCGTTTGGCAGAACAATCAGATTGTAAGCTGTGTTGGTGCGTCGTGGTGTAATTTGTTTTGCGCACTTTTCTTTCCTTTTGTTTTGTCTTTGTTGCGGGGAGGTGACATACTGAAGTTACGCAAACGGCTAAGAAAAAACACAGAAGCAAAACTTGTCCAGTCCTGATGGATTTCCCCACTGAGGAGTTCCCGCCTTGATCGTGAAGAGGCCGATTGGGATGGGGCCAGCCCGCAGGCGGTGGTGCACGTGCTGATGCTGTATTAGTCATATATACTTTGGCAGATCCTTTCAGACCTCAGGCCGTGATACATAATATCTGCTGCACGATGCATGCAACCGACTCTGGAGAGACAGACGGAGAATGCCGTTCGGACTACAGTAGGCCCTGTCAGTAACAAAAGCAGTGTGGAAGAAGCTCTGGTCGCAGTTTGAAGACATGAAGATATTTTGTTCTTGTTCTCCGAAAGATAGGCCTAAAAACGGTCGCTGGATCGTCGACCTGAGAGTGTGACTGGTCCGTTTGGGATGTTATAAAAGGGCTGGTAGAAATGTGACAACTCGCTCCATCGTTTCACTAGTGTCTGTGATTGTGACACGCAGTGCGTTATGAAATCAGGTTCGAACGAACGAAGCCCATCGTTGGTCCTCTCCCCTCCCTAATCCCCCTCCTCCCCACCCCATACATT
>CM065727.1:33489847-33492347 GCA_033310375.1 Conus canariensis | reverse complement strand
AAACCCCAAAACGGGGATTCCCGGTCATCAGACATTCCATCGCTGTCGTCATGGCGCTTTATGCCGCTGTGAGCCGGAAGAAGACCCCATGATGGCCCAACATCCACAGCAGGCCGGAGCAAGCTAGTCCTTTGGGATCAGCGGGATTCAGGTCTGTTCGATGCTTTCTCTGAAATATTGGGACAGGATTACAGCACTCAGACTCTTCCATGCCGACGACGTCCATGGCTTTGGTTCGATCTTTCCCCGGCTCTTCCTCAGTCCTAGACCCGGAGGGCTCTTGTCTGGGCCTTGCTGGACCTGTAACAGGACTAGAGCGTGCCGACTCCTGTAATCCCCACCAGACTGATCGTCTAAGCTCTGTTAAGAACGTACGTCAGAACGCTCTCTGTTCTCTCTCTCCAATGTTTTCTTGCTCCAGTGATTTGTTTTAAAGCAGCGGCTGAACCGACTACAGAAGACGGCGGAACACGCTGTGTGTCGTGGAACCTTGGGGAATTGCTTACAGACATGACGGTGGGAGGGGCTAAGTGGTGTGGAAGTTAGAAAGAAAGGGGTGGTGGAGGTGGGATGGAGGGAGGAGGATGGTAAATGTGTGTGTGTGTGGGGGGGGGGGGGGGGGGGTGAGGGGAGGGGCTAACCTGCGATCGTAGAGATGGAAACCGCAGCACACCTGTTAAAGAAAAGGAGCTGACAATTTTTGGTGGAGAGATGGAGGATTGGAGAGGAGGGATGGAGAGAGAGAGAGAGATGAGTGAGAGAGACAGAGACAGAGACAGAGACAGAGAGAGAGAAGAAATAAAAGCAAACCCAGCTGATAGCTGATAGTAGGTTTTTCAAGGAAATCAGCAATGCTAACAACAGCAGTGTTCAAGCGGAATAAGGCGGGGCGGGCACCTGTTTTGTGCACTGAAGTACGCTGCAAGGTGGGGGTCTCTGTTGTTTTTGGCGAGTAGGGCATTGGGGTGAAAAGCCGGACAGCCGGGCCACGAGAAGCGGGCAGATCAAGCGATGGAAACCTTGCAGACCTAGAGACAGACAGACTGGGAGGCTGAGAAGCTCACAGGTGATGAAGACTGTGGAACTAATAGAGTATGGATGGAAAGCTAACAGGTTATGGATGCGAGGTGATCAGATTAGGACTGTGGTGCAAAAAGAGTAGGTATGGAAAACTAAGACGTTATGGATGGGAAGTTACCATATCGAGACTGTGAAGCTAACACAGTAGGCGTGAGTAAACAACGGTTAAGGAGTGATCCGATGAAGACTGTTACTCTGATAGGGTAGGCGTAGGAAAACTAACAAGCTTTAGACGTGAAGTGATCAGATTAGGACTTAAGCTAGTAGAATGGGCGTAGGAAAACTAAAACGTTATAGACGTGTGGTGACCAGATTAGGACTGTGAAGCTAATAGAGTAGGTACGGGGAAAACTTAGAGGTTATAGGCGTGGAGTAATTAGATTTGGACCGTAGACCTGATAGAGCAGGAATGAGAAAACTAACAGGTTATAGATGTGAAGTGATCAGTTTACGACTGTGACCCAAATAACGTAAGCATAGGAAAACTGACAGTTACAGATGTGAAGTGATCAGTTTAGGACTGTGAAGGGAATGGAGTTGGAATGGGAGAAACTAAAAGCTTACATATATGAAGTGATTAGTTTGGGTAATAGAGCAGGCGTAGGAAAACTAAGAAGTTATAGATGTGAAGTTATTAGATTAGAACTGAGAAGCTAGTAAAGTGTGCATTGGAAAACTGATGGGATAAGGATACGAAGTTAGTAAGATTAAGAGTGTGAAAGTAAGTCAGTAGGCGTAGAAAACTAACGGTCTGGGGTTGTGGAGTGGTCAGATTAGTACTGTGAAGCTAACACGAGTCTGCATGGAAAACGAACAGATCTTGAACGGTGAAACTGGTAGAGTAGGCGTGGATAAACTAGTAGATTTTGAATGTTAGGATTGTGATGCTAAAGAATCAATTAAGGGATCGGAAGCTGAGAAAGAAACCATGTCTAGAAAGCCAACAGATCGCAAGACAGGAAGCTAACAGATTGTGCACAGTAAGCTGACATCATGGACAGAAATTACCACAACAAAAAAGATCAGGAAAGGGAAATGAATAGCCTAGGGATTGAAAGCTTACGGTGATGTATGGGAGGCCAAGACTCTGGGATGGGTGTCAGGAGAACAAGGCCGAGGAAGACCAACCTGCCCACGAACGAGCTGTCGAGGGACCCAAGTAATGCAAAGCTAGAAGAGCCAGAGAAGGAGAACTGGACTGGCCCAAGATGTGAAGCTCGTTGACCGAAGGACGGAAGAAAGTTAAAGAATACAGTGAAAAAAAAAGTTAACACAACAGTGGAAACTACCATACTTGAGATAGAAATCAGTCGACTTGAGCGGAGAATGGAAGAAACTTAAAAGAACAACGTCAACAACACAGGGGAAACTACCATAACTGAAATGAGAAATGAGCCGACAAGAGAGGGGCAGACGAAAA
>CM065727.1:33482347-33484847 GCA_033310375.1 Conus canariensis | reverse complement strand
CGTCAGAGGAATCTCCCAGTATTTCTGTTTGAGAGGATTCGACTCAAAGTGCCCCTGGTGTGTCGAGTTTTAAGACTTATCAAGTGGTCGTGTTTTGGATGTAAAATGAAAACCATTCCAGCAGAGAGAGAGAGAGAGAGAGAGAGAGAGAGAGAGAGAGAGAGGAGTCATTGTACGAGCTTGCCAGAGATGCAAGCCAGGAAAAGGGCGTGAAGAGTCATAGCTGTGCGTTCGTTGGTAGCGAGTTGTTTACAGGTGTACCATAGCGAGTTGTTTACAGGTGTACCATAGCGAGTTGTTTACAGGTGTACCATAGCGAGCTGTTTACAGGTGCACCATACCCATCCACACTCACTCTGATGATTCGTGAACATGCCAATGAAGCTTTCACTGGTTCACCAGCGGCTTGGCACAGTGGTCCCACTTCACGGACTGATCCCCAGGGGTGGTTGTGGATCCGACCCCCTTGGAGGATCTTGCAGTTCACGAGGGATTTCTTCTTCAGCTGTGGTTAGGTTAGTTAAGACATAGGTGTAACGTCCACACCCGCAGAAGCCGATGATAACCATTCCGAGGAGTGATGTGGATGGGGGGCAAATCTGACACTGCACTGATACACCTGGACGACGATACGATAAGACGGGCAACGAAAATTGCCATATTGAAGAAGAAAAGAAAAAAAGAGAATGTTTTGCACCAGCGGAGATTCGAACTCGCAACATAAGACTGCGAACTCGATGCTGTGCTCATGTTTCCAACCAGCCACCCAAGGCCGAGCCGGCACCCTGCCCGCAGTTTTCGGAAGATCTCACACGGCAACGTAGGTTTGCGTAATTTAAAAAAAAAAAAAAAAAAAAATCCACGTGATTTCGAGTTTCGGTTAACTGACAACTCACCGATTGTAGCTGCAGACTTGTGTGTGTGTGTGTGTGTGTGTGTGTGTGTGTGTGTGTGTGTGTGTGTGTGTGGGGCGCGCGTGCGCGCGCGTGTACGTGTGCGTGCGTATGTCTGTCCGTATCTCACTAGCTCTTCCAAGAAGTGCCCATACGAGCGGGGGTTGGTGATGGGGGGGAGGGGGAGAGGGGGGGGGGGGGACTGATCTGGGAGCGCCGTGGCCTGTCACAGGACCGAGAGGTTCGGTTTACAGCAGAGGTGGCTTCCAGACTGGTGTTGTTCAGCATTCATGACGGTTGTGGCGGCGGACTGTAATACCCCTTATGGTGTCTGGTTGACTTTGATCTATGAGAGAGAGAGAGAGAGAGAGAGAGAGAGAGAGAGAGAGGAGAGAGAGAGAGAGAGAGAGGAAAGAAAGGGGGGCGGGGGGGGGGGGGCAAGAAAACGAGGGGTGGTGATGGGGGGAGTGGGGGGGGGGGGGGGGTAGAGGAGCGGGCGAGAATAAAACAAAGGTAGCAGTGGCTTAAGTACATTGATCCACCCAGTCCAGGGACCGTTGTTCATCACACAGAGAGAGGAGAGGGAGAGTGTGGAGTCGCGTCAGCCATCCTGGACTGGACCAGGACGGACCCCCCACCCCCACCCCCACCCCCACGTAAGTCGCAGCGTCATCGTTGTCCCCCTCCTTCTTGTTCCTGTGAACGTGCTGTGGTTTGCGAGTAAAAAAGGTGATGGGTTGAAAGACGGAGGAATTTGCGCAAGAGCGAAGCTCATGTGAACGTATCAGATATCTGCTGTCTATCTGTCTATCTGCCTGTCTAAGGCTATGTATGTGTGTATGTCTCTCTCTCTCTCTCTCTCTCTCTCTCTCTCTCTCTCTCTCTCTCTCTCTTGCTTATCTGTCTCTCTCTTTATCTATCTTTCTATCTGTATGCCTGTCTATGAATATTTGTATGCATGCGCGCGTGCACACTTTAGTCTTAAAGGCTCACTACAAAGTGGCACAACCCGTAAACCGCGGGATGGCCACTTTTTGTCGCCATAATTCTGAACTGCTGTACCAAAGGATGATATCAGGGCGACATTTGGTCACCCAACAATAACATTACTACTACTACTACTACTGCTGCTGCTGCTGCTGCTATTATTACTACTACTACTACTGCTACTACTACTACAACTACTACTACTACTTCTACTAGTACTACTACTACTAGCTGCTGCTACTTCTACTACTCTCTGTCGATAGACAGATGAACAGATAGAATGAAGAATGTGTATGGAGAGTGAATGATATGTGTGAGTAAAAACACCCCGTAAGCACACTTTGCCACAACTTCTCCTTTATTTTGATAGCAAATCAGCTATTTGTTTTGTTTCCAAAATAAAGGATTCTAGTCGCAGGGAGAGAGAGAGAGAGAGAGAGAGAGAGAGAGAGAGAGAGAGAGAGAGAGGAGTGTGTGGTGTGTGTGTGTGTTCGTGTGTGTGTGTGTGGTTGTGGTGGGGGGGATGGGACAAGGATAGAAGGGGGATGGGGTTAAGGATGACAAGGAGAGCACTGAAGTGTATGTGAATTTTTTTTTTATGGTACGCTTCTTTCCTTTTC
>CM065727.1:33469570-33472247 GCA_033310375.1 Conus canariensis | reverse complement strand
AAGAGAAGAGAATTCGGCGAATCGCTTGTCCACACACAAACAAACACACACACACACACACACTCACACACACACACACACACACACACACACAACACCACATACACACACGTACGTACACACACACACACACACACACACACACACACACACACACACACACACAAGCACACTCACACACGCACGCAAGCACGCGCTTTAATATCAGATCAACAATGTAAATAAAAGAGACAGAGATGAAACTCAAGAGCGGTGTTCAAACACCCCAGTGTCTGATTCAGTTTCTGTTCCGTTTCTCCTCCACTTGGTCCTCGATACAAACAAGAATTAGATTGTCGCCAAGAGCTAACCTCTGTTCTAAATGTGCACAGGCATTATCCCCCCCCCCCCCCCCCCCCCCCCCCCCCCCCCCCCACCGCTGTATACATACTAACGTCCTCCGATTGGAAGATGAAACGACGGGAGAAATGTCTCCCTCTCCTCTTTCTCCCAGACAAAGTGAAACCTTGAAAAAGTAAACAGTTGTCTGTGGTCGAACACTTCTGTGTATAAAAGTTATAGTTGTTGTTGTCGATGATGTTTTTCTTGAGAATTGGAACCTCTAACCCACAGCCTGTCAGTCGTGTTGTGCTCAGACAAGTGAAATTAACCCCTACACGTAGGGAGTGGTGGTGATGACCTATATATATTATTGCAGTCACTTCTTCTTCTTCTTCTCTTTCATTCGACGCCGACGACGTCAGAGCTTGGTTCTCAAGTGTCTCTTTTGAAGGCCAAACAGCCAAGATCGAATCTGGTCTCTCCACCCCCACAGTGTTTTACGTATTTCTGTTCCTGTGCTTGAAGATGTTGGGTGGAACAAACATTTTTAATCTTTCAAAAGATTCTCTCTCTCTCTCTCTCTCTCTCTCTCTCTCTCTCTCTCTCTCTCTCTCTCTCTCTCTCTCCTCCTCCCCTCTCTCTCGCTGTTGGCTTGCTGTGTGTGTGTGTGTGTGTGTGTGTGTGTGTGTGTGTGTGTGTGTGTGTGTTCACATTATTGTTGAAAACTTACACGTTCTGTCATTCCCGACCTCGAAATAAACAGTAAAAATGCCTCTCGTTTCCGTGGGAACAAATATAATCATGAGGTGACTACTGTTGTTTATGTATCTCTTCTGTTAAACGTGAAACAAAAACGAGAAGAGTATACGTTAGTTTTTTTATTTTATTATTATTATTTTAAATTTAACCGCTGCTAAAGCGGAATCATCTTGAGGTAGCAAGTACAGGGAGTTTGTTTATGGCGGTCATTTGATTCTTCCTGCTTGTTTCTTCTGTTTCTCCATCCGTCCCCCCTCCTTATTGCTCTCCCCTCCCTCCCTCCTTCCCTCTGTCTGTCTGTCTGTCTGTCTGTCTGTCTCTCTCTCTCTCTCTCTCTCTCTCTCTCTCTCTCTCTCTCTTCCTCTCTCCGTTTCTCCCCTCCTTCCCTTCTCATCCTCCCCTTCCTCCTCCACATCCTTGTCCTCCTCCTCACCCCCTCCTCCACATCCTTGTCCTCCTCCTCACCCCGTTTTCTCTTCTCCTTCCCCCCCCCCCCTCCCTCTTTCTCTGTCTGCTTCTCCTCCCCGTCTCTTCTCCTCCTTTCTACCGTCTCTCTGTTTCTTTGTCTTTTGTCATTCTGTGTCTGTCTGTCTGTCTGTCTGTCTGTCTCTCTCTCTCTCTCACTCTCTCGTTTTGCATTTTGTTCACCTCTTCTCTGAAGAGTTTCTTAGACAGACGGGTGACATTGCATGTAACGTTAACGTATACACTGTTTGGGGACAACTTATTTGTTCGTTTCGCTGGTGACAAATTGTTTATATGTGTGTTTCATGTGATGAAAATATGTGTTCTGCCAGCTTGGATAAGATACTTGAACGTCAACGTCGTCGCGAATTGTAGCTCGCATCGTAATAATTGTCTTGGTGCTCGTTATATCTGACGTTTAACGTGACGTGTTGGGAAGATAAAAGGAAGAAGAAGAAGAAGAAGAAGAGAGAGAGAGAGGAGAGAGAGAGAGAGAGAGAGAGAGAGAGAGAGAGAGAGAGAGAGAGAGGTGGGGGAGGGAGGAAGGGAAGGGGGGGGGGGGTGACCACGATTTCGAACAATCGAATGAAATACTAGGTATGCGTTGAGTCACGTTGCTTATAGCCTAACCGACCACATCCTGTCTAATGGCAAATAATCAACAACATCCAAACTACATACTGTCATGTGCGGTGGTGACTTTGTGGCAAAGGATAGTTGTTTATTTATTTATGAAGAGGAAGAATAGGAGGAGGAGGAAGAAGAAGAAAAAGAAAACCTCTTTCCTTCCTTTCCTTCGGAGCCACAGCTGCATAGCAAAGACTCTTGCCTGGGAAAAGGGAGGAGGGAGGTCTTCTGCATATGTGATTCAACTGGCTTTCATCTCTGGCATTAAAGCAGAAACAGAGGGACAGACAGAGACACACGCAGAGTGAGAGAGAGAGAGAGAGAGAGAGAGAGAGAGAGAGAGAGAGAGAGAGAGAGAGACTCAAGGACTCAAGACTCAAGACTCAAATGTTTTATTCTTAAAGGCCATAGCCCATAGAATGGGGATGCACATCATAAATCATGTCGAAAATATTCTTTGTTACATACATAGTTCGCTTTTTGAATGCTTGATATAAATAAATCG
>CM065727.1:33462070-33464570 GCA_033310375.1 Conus canariensis | reverse complement strand
GTGTTTGTGTATCATGTTCTAAGCGCAGTGTGGCATTGTGTTTCTCAGGAAGGCCATTGCCAAGAGCCACAACTTCACCAACGCCACCTATCTCCACCCCCAGCATGCTGAATTCCCAGGCTACAAGAAGCCAGACCTCAAGTCTTCTGTGGACTGGACGGTGAGTCCCACCAGCCCACCCTTCCTACCCCCTCACACTCTCTATCTGTCTGTCTCTCTCTCATTCTCTCTCTCATTCTCTCTCTCTCTCTTCTCTCTCTCTCTCTCTCTCTCTCTCTCTCTCTCTCTCTCTCTCTCGTCGTCTTACGGTGGACGATGATGCTTCGTTGTGTGTGGTGGTGTGTGTGTGTGTGTGTGTGTGTGTGTGTGTGTGTGTGTGTGTGTGTGACAGAGAGAGAGGGAGAGAGGTCTCTGTCTGTACTTTCTCTGCCTCTCTCTTTTCCATGCCACAAAGAAACGGAATTTCTCAAGGATCAGTCCTTCGTTCTCATTTTCAATGCAATATCTCTTGCACGCCTGCTTCATCCTATTGATGACGCTGCCATTGACAATTCAGGTAGAAGTGGAGAGTCAATACACCAAGACTTGTGAACTCATCTCGGTAAGTCAGTGGCAGAGGAAGCTGACTTTAGAAGTGACTGGTAACAGTCGTTCTGAAGACTGTCACCTACGTTGGCATTTTCCAGTGCTCTAGACCATACATATAGTTGAAGAATCTGCAGGGTATACTGAATACCCCTTGGCATTTTAACAGTTCAAGATGGCGGCCAAAATGGCGGCCAAATAATGTCATTGTCTGTAAAGTTTGAAGTGCGCCTTTTAAAATCGTAATTTAGGTGTCTAGATAGGGCTTTCGGGGTCAGTAAATCCATTTTTTGAGTAGAAATAGCTGTTAGGCTACTCTGTCAATTCAAGATAACGACAAAGAGGGCGACCAAATAACGTCTTGGTAACGTTTGAAGTAAGCTATATCAGATCATTATCTAGAACAGGATTTTTGGGGTCAGTTGACCCATTCATGATGTTGAAACAACTGTTTTACCACTTTCTTACTTCAAGATGTCGGTTGAATTTTTTGACGTATGCCATAATTAATCATAATTTAGGTTTCTGGGGTAGGGTTTCCGGTGTCAGTGAATCCATTCTTGATGGTCACATAGCTATTTGACTACTTTTCGAGCTGAAGATGGCGGCCATGCTGGAATCCAAGTAATTTCATTGGTTATAATATCAGAAATATGCCATACTGAATCAAGATTTCGATGTCTAGAGCAGAGCTTTCGATGTCGAGGATTTCATTTCTGATATTTAAGTAGCTATTTGACCTTTTTTACATATCATCAAAGAAGACACTCTTGGACTGTGCCAGATAAACTAGATGTCTGTGACAAGATTTCAGTGGAAAATTGTCCATTTCCAATGTTCAGATATTTATTTCACCTTCTAACAAGACTTTAACACGTGATTATATCTTTGAATCATTTATTTCATATCTACATACACAAATACGATATAGAAATGCCAAAGGAATGTCAAGGTACGTATACTTACCTGATCATCTGCAGACCTCTTAGGCCTACAAGCATTTCTGACTATGCGTCAAAACTTTCAGAAATCTTCGCTTCCTCTGACTGATTCCCCCTCGTTCCCCCGCCTTCCCGTCTTCCCAATACCCCCTCTCCTGTACACCATCGTCATCTGATCCGGATAAGGAGGGAGGAGTCGGGCTCGTGAGTTAGTGGAGTGAACTGCACGATGAGGAGTGCTGGCATGATCAGTAGCTGTGCTCAGGCCTTTGTCGTTCGGCGCCTAGCAGAGAGACCAGCAAGTACCTCGTCCATGTTGTTCGGTTCATGGTCTCGGTGACTGGCCGGAGTAAACGTTTCTGTGAGAAGGTGATGCGTGGACATTCAGGGGATAGTTCTTCCCCTTCAGCATCTCCTCCACTAGCCCGTAGTTTCCCCACAGAACAGTTTTCAGACGCTGTCGGTCATGAAGGTGCCAACACAGGATACGACATTAATTCTTGGCCAAGAATGGACAACAGTTTTGTGATGAGATCGGGAGCGATCGGGAGAGAATGCCCATGATGTCTGTAGACTTGTCGGTCTGCTGTCATGGTAAGGTGATCTTGATTTGCTTCATGGGTGATATGCAAGCCCTGGCTGATGACTGTGTCCATCGTGACCAGTTCACCTGATTTCAGGTTGATCAAAGACGTGCAGCGAGTTGTGGGTTTGCTGGCAGGTATCATTCCAGTTTCCAAGCAGATCAGAGTGTTGAACTCATTGTATTCTGGTATTTCTGGCTTCTTGTGAAGCTTAAGGGGACTGAAGCTGTACACCAGCTCTCTAGCTCTCATGAAAGAGTCAGTCACAGACCGTTGGGGCCCATCAGAAGGCTTCAACTTCCCACTGGCCCGGACTGACGTGTCTGGCTTCTTTGAGAATGACGTCAAAATTGCCGATAATCACTAAGACAAGACAACCGACTGAGACGT
>CM065727.1:33442070-33447070 GCA_033310375.1 Conus canariensis | reverse complement strand
ACTTTATGAACCTAGATATGAACATAGTTTTACCCAACATAAATCAAGATTGAGCCCACACATCGTGCTTGAATTATAGAAGGAAGACTATGAAATGGTAGATCTTGTTTTCGGGAAATTGGACGGAAGTCAAACAGCATTGGCCTTTTCTCGAGTGAAATGATGTGAGTATAATACTCAGATGCTGACCCTGATGTCAGAATCAAATAAATCAAGTCGGCAATCTTGAGCAGAATTGGCGTATGGAAACAAGATAGACTTTGAGTCCAGAAAAACCACGGATATGATCATCCGAGGGTTACAAGATAGACTTTGAGTTCAGTAAAACCTCAGATATGATCATCCGGTGGGGGAGGGGAGGGGGGGCTGGCATCTTACTTTCAACAGCCAGTCTTGCGCTGGAACTAAACCTCCGCTCCGCCTCTTCTCCCGTCGGTTCCAGAAAACCCAGAAATCCAGGAATAATGACGTGTTTAAATGTGCTCTGAATGATAGCGGTTACTCCGCTGTGCTGAAATCGTTGACTGGTTTGTCACTCGGTCAGCGGGTGTGATGTTCGTCCGAGCAAGGATCGACGGTTGATGAGGAATGTAATACGCAAGGAAACCAGTTCATTTTCCGATTGCGTGAACATGCCATCACCCGCTTCATTACTTTCCGTTCGTCACGATAGTGTGTGCCAGACTCTTCGTTACAGCTGATGGCAGATAGTATCACGCTAAAATGGACCAGGTTTTTTTTTTTTTTTTTGAAGGCTGAAAACTGAGATCTGGGAATAAAGATGGGTGACAGGTTGGTGGTGTGTGTGTGTGTGTGTGTGTGTGTGTGTGTGTGTGTGTGTGTGTGTGTGTGTTGTTGTCTGTCTGTCTGTGTCTGTGTCCCTTGAACCATAACCTTCTCCAGATGAAATGAACTTTAATGAGAGAGGTGCAAATCCTACTAGCGCACAGATTTGTGTTTTCATTTTTCAGCTTTATTCATCTGTTGAAAATACGCTTTCTCTTCTTCTTGTTCATCATCATCACCATCACCATCATCATCATCATCATCATCATCATCATCTTCATCTGCTGCTGCTGCTGCTGCTGCTACTACTGCTGCTGCTGCTGCTACTGCTGCTGCTCCTACTTCTTCTGCTTCTAATCCTTCTTTTTCTTCTTTGTCCTCAAGCATATTCTCTCTCATTTTATCGCTTTTTCCCTTTTCCCCACCTTTTTTCGAGGATCGTCACATCCTGCTTTCGACAGAAAGCATTTCACATGAAGGAGACAGAACTTTGGAATAATATCTTTCTCCATGTGTAGTTCTACATTCTGTGGTAGACACCTCGTAACCATACCTGGGAGAGGGAGGGAGGGGGGGGGGGGGGGGCAGTGATGTGTTAAAACAGAAAATCGATTTTCTCGTGCGAGTTTCTGATGACTCGAACTAGGACAACTTCATAGCTAAGCCGAATGTGACTAGGTCCGTCTTGAAATATCATTTCCATAGATACTAGGGAAAGACATCAAATGATAATTGACATGCTTTTTCTACCAGGGATTTGTCTAAAACGAAAGAATTGATTTTTGAAGACGGTATTTCATCAAAAGAGAGAAGACTGCAATCGCATGCTCTACCATGAAGATCTTTGAGAAGAGAGAGAGAGAGAGAGAGAGAGAGAGAGAGAGAGAGAGAGAGAGAGGAGAGAGAGAGTCGACGAAATAGAGACAGGATGTGAGTGCGATAGCGGGTAAAAGCGAATCTTGACTAGCAAGATAAATAGACAGAGAGAGAGAGAGAGTGTCGACGAAATAGAGACAGGATTTGAGTGCGATAGCGGGTAAAAGCTAATCTTGACTAGCAAGATAAATAGACAGACAGACAGGCAGACAGAGAGAGATAGGGAGGGGGTGGGGTGGGGTGGGGGTAAATAGATAGAGTGAGTGAGTTTGAGGCGTATTGGTTAAGTGTTTTGCATCTCAGAATCCCATACTTACGTTTTGAATATTTGGACTCAATTTCTTTAAAATTGCCAATATAAGTAACTCTTGAATCTACCCCATAATGTGACTGTCAGTAATATGCAGATGACATCGAGCTTTCTTAGAGGGTTTCACCCCGTGATAGTTGTTAAGCAGAAACAGATACTCTGTCACGAATTAGCGATTTTTGCTCAGGGTGAACAGTCACAAACTTATGTTGAACCGTTATATATATATGAATATACTGATCTCTCTCTCTCTCTCTCTCTCTCTCTCTCTCTCTCTGTATATATATATATATATATATGTGTGTGTGTGTGTGTGTGTGTGTGTGTGTGTGTGTGATATATATATATATATATATATATATATATGTATATATATATATCACATTTTTTGTTGTATAGAATGTTTGAGTGTGACTGCTTCCTTGCCAGTAAAATTAACTCTCCCCAGAGGAAGGACCAACGGCCGAAATATTGGAAACTACAGCCTACTTGTTTTGTGTTCTTCCCAAGTTGTTCTGATATATATATATATTATATATACATATATATATATATATATATATGTATGTATGTATGTACGTATGTATGTATGTGTGTGTGTGTTGTGTGTGTGTGTGTGTGTGTGTGTGTGTGTGTGTGTCCAATAGATGCCTCTTGGCATTCCGTCATGTGTTAGGTTGTTGATCAGACTGCCGATATTGTTGATTGTCGCATTGCGTTGAAAGTATCGGTAAAAGATCTTGGAATCAGACTGGATCAAACTGTTTCAGTGCAAAGAGCGCTTAGTAACGTCTCCAGCACCTCTTCTCATGACCCCTGACTCGTTGCATCCGTTACACTGTTTTTTATCCGGCAGTGCATCAACACGAAGCATCATTTACTTCATAACACACTTCCTACGTCAGTCCATCGCACCTTTCATTTGTCTGTCAACAGGTAGGATTAATCGTTCGCAAAGAGCTCAAAGGACAACCGCGAAACTAGAAAGAAAAACAAAAGCTTAAAGGCAGAACATAGTGGTGCCACTCCTACAGGAACTTCAGTGGTTGCCTGCAACATGTTGGTGCCAGAACAAGATCGCCGTTCTTGCGTACAGCGATTTCGGTAGGTGTTGTCTGCCATTACCTGTCTGCCTCGCACAGCACGTACCAGTCTCCTTGTGCTCTCCGGTCTGCCAGTGACAAGAAGATGCAAAATACAAATTGAATTAACGAGGTGAAACAGCTTCAGTTTTTTCTGCGCCACCATACAGTCAGCGTAAAAAAAAAAAAAATCCATCTCTAACAGTTTTCAAATAATTTTAAGCGTGCATATTCTTTATATATTCATATACTTTTTCTTGTCTCAGCAATACCCCCCCCCCCCCCCCCCCCCCCGGTCCCTCTGTCTGTCTGTCTGTGTCACTCTCTCTATCTCTGTCTGTCTGTCTGTCTGTCTGTCTCCTCTCTCTCTCTCTCTCTCTCTCTCTCTCTCTCTCTCTCTCTGACCCCCCCCCCCCCTTCCTTCTCTGTTTCTGTCATGGACAGATTGGAAGAATAGGCTCTGCTTGAAATCTCAATCCTTGATCGAATAAAGGCTTTCTGATCTCTCTCTCTCTCTCTCTCTCTCTCTCTCTCTCGCTCTCGCTCGCTCTCTCTCTCTCTCTTTATGTAGATATATATATATATATTTCTATCTCTCTCTCTCTTTATGTGTGTGTGTATATATATATATATATATATATATATATATATATATATAAGTGTAGCTTCGTTTTAATTCTTGAATTTTAAACATATATATATATATATATATCTTTCTGTCTCTGTCTGTCTGTCTGTCTGTCTGTCTGTCTCTCTCTCTCTCTCTCTCTCTCTCTCTCTCTCTCTCTCTCCTTTTTTCTCCTTTTGCTTTTTTTGTTTACAGAATTGAAATTTCAGGGAGGCACTGGCCTACTGATCTGGCAGTTTTCTAGTAAACTTTCAAAAACAAATCTATTTATGTCAGATTCTTATACGTATGGCATGACTGTTCTGTTTCCATCTCCTTGTCAGGGTGATGTAGAACTAGGGTGGGGCCTTTTTTATGGCACTTTGCTGACGTCAGAGAAGGAAGACTTTCTGTTGGGAGTATCATAAAAAAAAGAGAGAGACTATGTCCTCAATACGTTAACAGCTCAAGAGAAAGAGGGAACAAATCCTACAATGAAAGGCGAACTTTCTTGCTCTTTCTGATTCTGTCTGTCAGTCTGTCTGTTGACCCTGCCTGTCTGTCTGTCTGTCTGTCTCTTTCTCTCTCTCTCTCTCTCTCTCTCTCTCTCTCTCTCTCTCTCTCTCTCTCCTTTTTTCTCCTTTTGCTTTTTTTGTTTACAGAATTGAAATTTCAGGGAGGCACTGGCCTACTGATCTGGCAGTTTTCTAGTAAACTTTCAAAAACAAATCTATTTATGTCAGATTCTTATACGTATGGCATGACTGTTCTGTTTCCATCTCCTTGTCAGGGTGATGTAGAACTAGGGTGGGGCCTTTTTTATGGCACTTTGCTGACGTCAGAGAAGGAAGACTTTCTGTTGGGAGTATCAATAAAAAAAGAGAGAGACTATGTCCTCAATACGTTAACAGCTCAAGAGAAAGAGGGAACACATCCTACAATGAAAGGCGAACTTTCTTGCTCTTTCTGATTCTGTCTGTCAGTCTGTCTGTTGACCCTGCCTGTCTGTCTGTCTGTCTGTCTCTTTCTCTCTCTCTCTTCTCTCTCTCTCTCTCTCTCTCTCTCTCTCTCTCTCTCTCATTCTTTCTCTCTGTGTGTTTGGTTTCAATAATTGCATTTTCCAGTTTCTAATCATAGACAGCTTTACAGTAAATGTCAAAATTTGAATAGCAACAAGCGAGTGCTCATATTGTGTTCAAACGTTTTCTTGTTACGTCTGTCTCTCCCTCTGTCTGTCAGTCTATCTGTCTGACTGTCTGTACGTCTGTCCGTCTGTCTCTCTGTCTCTATCTGTCTGTCTGTCTGTCTGTCTGTCTCTCTCTATCTCTCTCCCTCCCTC
>CM065727.1:33412070-33434570 GCA_033310375.1 Conus canariensis | reverse complement strand
ATCGCCTATATATATATCTTCTTTTTCTCCTCCTCCACATCTTCTACTTTTCCTCCTCCTCCTTTTCTTTTGTGTGCGTGTTAGAAAGAGAGAGAGAGGGAAAAAAAGGTCCACACTCCCTCATTCACGGGCTTATCGACATAGATTGCTTTCGGCAACAGCCTGCACAAAGCTGTCTTTCTGTCTTTCTATTTTTTTTTCCCCCGTATCCCCGACAGTTTGTTTCACGGTTGACGCACCACCGGCGTGGAGAGCTTTTCACGCTCTGTGCACATTGATGTCGGTGTGAATGACGGCGTGAGAAGATCCACGCGTGGGGCACGAAGGACACGTGTCCTGAACGTGGATGCTACGGGCTCGAAGCTTCCTTAACTCACACAGGCCATCCTGGGGTGCACAGCCGTCGAAGACAGCTGTCCAGCGGACTGGACTCTGGGCTGTCCTTCCTGCCTGTGTGCAGTTGATCGGACAGAGGTAAAGAGGACTGCCTACAGCGATGAAATCGTCGCTCACTGCGAGTGCCATCGCAGGGAGTGCTGAGGGAGATTTCTCTTGAGAGACGCTGATGTGAGAGGCCAGTGTCGGGCGGCGCAGTTAACTTTCCAGCCACTATGGGTGACGGCGGGTCTTGCCTTTGTCGTCGGGGAAGGCGTGAGAGAGTAAAGAGATGTGGGGCGGTCGGCGATGGAGCGCTGCCTGATTACGATAACCCTTGGCCTGGGAAACCATGTTTTCGGGTCGGCATGGTGGGTACCACTCTTGGGATTAGGCTGAAACACTGCCTTCTTGTTCGTAGTCAGTGAGGACTGTAGAAAGGACTCCTGCAGCGCTCCATCGACGCCCGTCCTGCTCCCTCTTTTTGGCAGCCTCATGCGGCACAGGACCAACGCCACCCGAGCATGAGGAAGGCCGCCTGGTGGTCCTGAGGACAGGCCTTTTGTGGGTAGGGGAGAGGCGAGGAATTCAGATGCCCATAGTCGGCCGATCAACACCACCAAGAGAACACCGGTTCACAGGGAAACAGAAGCAAGTGTTTGACACCAGGAAGAAAGAAGAGGGTCCAGACTTCGATCTAGGACGAAAACCAGAGCACGATAGGACAGCACCCGTCCGGAACCAGGCCCAAGACTTCTGCCAACGACCAGACATCCTGCCACCAAAACTACAGACTGCGGTCTGGGACGCCATGTCCTTTGGGGCCTATGGTGGCGAGGACGTAAAATTCACCTCTTGGCTTCGTGGTCAGGATGCAGTATATGCGCGCGATGTCTAATTGATTTTCGTTCGAGCGACTGTACACTTGCGCGACTACTTTCAGTTAATACATCTGAAAGCAAGATCCCCAACAGAACCCCTGCCATCAGCCAGCTTCTTACTTCCTAAAATCCACATCATCTTCGGTGTGAGCAAGATTTGACCTTGTCTTGGACGGCTAGAGGTGAAAAGGGACATCTGTTTGAAACATGTTCTGTCATGATTTGTGTCCGCATGCACCCTGAATAGTCGGCATCACGCCGTTTGATCGGTAGCAGGAACCGTGGTCATTCTCACTCCCACTTTTAAATCTAGAGATGAGCACGTGCGGTTGAAGTTCAGTGCAGTGCGTATTGATGGCCTGAGCCCAAAATAATGATAATAATGATATTAAGTGAAATGGAAACCCTTGGATAGTAGACATTGTGCACACCGAATGTTCTGTGGCAAAAAGAGCCTTCAAAGGGATATGATCATGATCCATATTTTTTCTTTTTTTAATGCAGTCGCTCATCTGTATTATGCTGGGGTCGCGTGAAATATCATACGCACAAATGTCCAGTCGCCGCAAATGACATGTCCACAGTGGCCTATATCAGTGATCTTTCAGCGTTTACAGCCAAGGTAGTGTTTGGTTGGTTTGGTGGTGGAGCAGGGGGTTGGGCAGTCAGACTTGGAGGCTGAGAGTTCGAATCCTGCAGGCACTCGACATGAAAGGTTTCCTTTTTTTTCCTTAAATTTCTCTCTCTGTTGTTGTTGTTGGGTTTTTTGTGTGTTGTGTGTGTGTGTGTGTGTGTGTGTGTGTGTGTGTGTGTGTGTGTGTGTGTGTGTTTTTGCCACCGGTCTTCGAGTGTTGTCGTTCTGATGATATAAGCGTGGTGTTATATAGACACCCACCTACCCCCCTCTCCCAATCTTTCTGTGTCCATAGATGGTTATCCTCGTCTACCATGTAACCTGTGTTGGATGTGGACGTGAAACGTGAATGTAACTGACAGCAAGCAAGCTGACCGCAATGGATCGTGTCAGTGGCAGAAACCCTCTCCGAGAACACCCAGACCACCATGACACTAACGGGGTCATCATAGTTCGCGCGAGTGCGCGCGCTCGCTCGCGATGCACGCACAGACACGAATCTGGAAAGACATGATCGATTATGATCATGGCGGCTTTGGTGTGCAACAAAGCTACTTCTGGCAGCCAACCAGTCCGCCGGTTTCTAAGTAGATGATGGAACAAAACAACTTTTTGTACTGTATTTCCCGGGTTGTGTCGTTTCGCATTGTATGGTACAAAAAAAAACAACTTTGTGTACTGTATTTCCCAGGTTGTGTCGTTTCGCATTGTTTTATACTCTGCTGCAGACCCAGGCAAATGTAAACGCTCGCACCAAACAATTCATCCCATGACCCTGAGGTCTGTAAGTACTTCCAGCAAGTAAATCCCGTTGACGCCAGTGTAAAAATAAACCCAGACACGCATTTACGATTTCCGCAGTGTATTGTTTCCTAAAAGAAATTGAGAAAGCAGACAGGGAAGTGTAATGTTTCTTTTTTTTCTAAATGGGAAAAAAATAAAAGAAGAAAAAAACGAAAAAAGAAAGAAAAGGAGGGGGAAAGATGGAGGTCCCACGAAAAGTAACAAAAAATAAAAACAGAAATTGACAGAAAAAAAAAAGTGAAAAGTGGGAGGAGTATGGAAGCCCCACAAAACGATGAAAAATATCTTTTTTGAAAAAAAATCTGTATTAATTGTTATGCAATGTATTGTAATGTATTACATTGCATAGTATCACGTAACATTGCATTGCATTATACTGTGCTGCGTTATATGGTTTCAAGCCCTGCAGTCTGCACAAAGTCTCAGCTAAAAAGAAAAAACAAAAACAAAACAAAACAAAAAAACACGTAGATCCCTGTCAAAGGAAAACAAACAAACAAACCAAGAAACCATCAAAACGTCACTAACACCTACACACCCAATTACCAGAGATCCAGCCAATTTACAACACGGCAGCCAGTCCGTCGACATCCTTTGAAGGCAGATCAGACGATGCCGGGCTGTGGGCGTGAAGGTTGCCATTGATTTATTACACTCCCTTAAAACAATCGCGCAAAAAGAAAAGAAAATCAATAACAAATGCGCATAAAGAAAAAAAGGAGAGCCGGCCTTGTTGGCTAATAATACCTCAGATAACAACCCCGGTGCAACGTTGATTTCGCATATTACAACAGAAAATGGGCAAACATATTTGACGACTGGTTACAGTTCCTAAAGAGAAAGAAAAACACCACTTGGGGGGGGGGGGGGGGGGGGGGGAGATAAAAACGCCATGTTATCAGGTCCATACACACGCTCGCGCACGCACGCACGTACACCACGCGCGCGCGCGCACACACACACACACGCACGCATGCACGCACGCACGCACGCACACTCACGCACACACACACACACACACACACACACACACACACCACACACACACGCACACTCCAGACAAAACCAGATAAACAGAGATACCTGGAAAACATCAAGTCGACAAGAAGTAAACAATGGAATGATAGAATAAGAAAAATGGGTGCCGGGACTAGGAGAGCTGATAATAAAATAACAACCAAAGAAAAAGGAAGGGGGGGGGGGGGGGGGGGGCACAGACTTTCTGGAACGCAGTTACACACTTTAGAACCATAGTAGAACCAGAATCTGTATAATTTCCACAGATCCATCACGTTTCGCCCCAGTCAGGTTCAGTCAAGTTGAATAAATGTATTGGTGGTATTGCGCGTGCATGCGCGCGCGCACGCACACGCACGCACACACACACGCACGCGCGCGCGCGCGCACACACACACTCACACACGCATACACACACACCACACACACACACACACACACACAACACCACACTCACACACACACTCACTCACTCACTCACACACACACACACACACACACACACACACACACACACACACACACACACACACACACACAAGGACCTTTTTTTATGGACCCGCAACAATGCTTGAGACCCAGGCTGGCTTCTGTACTGTTACTGGTGACTACACTGATACCACCATCATGAGATCAACACATGTGACCCGGTACACCTACACCTTTACCGCTAATTATACCGACATCGCCATTATGGACCCACAACAACACGAGTGACTGATATACCAACACCACTACCGCTGATTACACCGACATCCCCATTATGGACCCATAGGACCGGTGGTTGCCCAATTAACCAACACCATTCCATTCTGCTGATTACACCAATATCCACATTATGGACCCCACAGGAGCATCAGTGACCCATTACATACCGCTGATTACACCAATATCCACATTATGGACCCCACAGGACCATCGGTGACCCATTACATACCGCTGATTACACCAATATCCCCATTGTGGACCTTACAGGATCATCGGTGACCCATTACATACCGCTGATTACACCAATATCCCCATTGTGGACCTTACAGGATCATCGGTGACCCATTACATACCGCTGATTACACCAATATCCCCATTGTGGACCTTACAGGATCATCGGTGACCCATTACATACCGCTCATTACACCAATATCCCCATTATGGACCCACAGAACCATCGGTGACCCAATACACACCACCATAATGCTGATTACTCCAGTATCCCCATTATGGACCCGACAGAACCATCGGTGACCCAATACACACCACCATAATGCTGATTACTCCAGTATCCCCATTGTGGACCCCGACAGGACCATCAGTGACCCAATACACCACTACCATAATGCTGATTACATCAATATCACCCATTATGACCCTACCGACAGACCCATTCGGTGGACCAATACAACCACTACCATTGATGCTGATTACATCGATAATCCCCATTATGGACCACAGGACCATCGGTGACCCAATACAAACCATATGCTGATTACACCATATCCCCATTATGACCTGACAGGACATCAGGTGACCCAATAACATTACACAGCAATCATCATACCCATTGATGGACCCAAACCATACCCAAACCTCGACCTTACATATCCTGATTACACCTAATATCCCCATTGTGGACCCACAGACCATCGTGACCCATTACCCTACCTGCTGATTACACCATATCCACATTATGGACCCCACAGACCATCGGTGACCCATTCATAACGCTGATTACACCAATATCCCCATTATGGACCCCACAGGACCATCGGTGACCCATTACATACCGCTGATTACACCAATATCCCCATTGTGGACCCTACAGGACCATCGGTGACCCATTACATACCGCTGATTACACCAATATCCCCATTGTGGACCTTACAGGATCATCGGTGACCAATTACATACCGCTGATTACACCAATATCCCCATTGTGGACCCTACAGGGACCATCGGTGACCCATTACATACCGCTGATTACACCAATATCCCCATTGTGGACCCAACAGGGACATCGGTGACCCATTGCATACCGCTGATTACACCAATATCCCCATTGTGGACCCACAGGACCATCGGTGACCATTACATACCGCTGATTACACCAATATCCCATTTGGACCCTACAGGACATTCGTGACCCATTACATACCGCTGATTACACCAATATCCCCATTATGGACCCACAGGACATCGGTGACCCATTACATACCGCTGATTACACCAATATCCCCATTGTGGACCTACAGGACATCGGTGACCCATTACATACCGCTGATTACACCAATATCCCAATATCCCATTGTGGACCTTACAGGACATCGGTGACCCATTACATACCGCTGATTACACCAATATCCCCATTGTGGACCCTACAGGACATCGGTGACCCATTACATACCGCTGATTACACCATATCCCCATTATGGACCCCACAGGACCATCGGTGACCCAATTACCCACCATAATGCTGATTACTCCATATCCCCATTGTGGACCCACAGGACCATCGGTGACCCAATTACACTACCGCTGATTACATCCAATATCCCATTGTGGACCCCGACAGGACCATCGGTGACCCAATAACCATACCGCTGATTACATCAATATCCCCATTATGGACCCGACAGGACATCGGTGACCCAATACACCACCCATAATGCTGATTACTCCAGTATCCCCATTATGACCCGACAGGACCATCGGTGACCCAATTACACACACCATAATGCTGATTACACTCCAATATCCCCATTTGGAACCCACAGGACCATCGGTGACCCAATACACCACTACCATAATGCTGATTACACCAATATCCCCATTATGGACCCCACAGGACCATCGGTGACCCAATACACCACTACCATAATGCTGATTACACATATCCCCATTATGGACCCGACAGGACCATCGGTGACCCAATACACCACACCATAATGCTGATTACATCAATATCCCCATTATGGACCCACAGGACCATCGTGTGACCCAATACACCACTACCATAATGCTATTACACCCAAAATCCCATTATGGACCCCACAGGACCATCGGTGACGCAATACACCACCACCATAATGCTGATTACATCAATATCCCCATTATGGACCCGACAGAACCATCAGTGACCCAATACACCACCACCATAATGCTGATTACATCAATATCCCCATTATGGACCCCGACAGGACCATCGGTGACCCAATACACCACCACCATAATGCTGATTACTCCAGTATCCCCATTATGAACCCGACAGGAGCATCGGTGACCCAATACACCACCACCATAATGCTGATTACATCGATATCCCCATTATGAACCGACAGGACCATCGGTGACCCAATACACCACCACCATAATGCTGATTACATCGATATCCCCTTATGAACCCGACAGGACCATCGGTGACCCAATACACCACCACCATAATGCTGATTACATCGATATCCCCATTATGAACCCGACAGGACCATCGGTGACCCAATACACCACTACCATAATGCTGATTACATCAATATCCCATTATGGACCCCGACAGGACCATCGGTGACCCAATACACCACCATAATGCTGATTACACCAATATCCCCATTATGGACCCGACAGGACCATCGTTGACCCAATACACCACTACCATAATGCTGATTACACCAATATCCCCATTGTGGACCCCGACAGAACCATCGATGACCCAATACACCACCACCATAATGCTGATTACACCAATATCCCCATTATGGACCCCGACAGGACCATCGGTGACCCAATACACCACTACCATAATGCTGATTACATCCAGTATCCCCATTATGAACCCGACAGGACCATCGGTGACCCAATACACCACCACCATAATGCTGATTACACCAATATCCCCATTATGAACCCGACAGACCATCGGTGACCCAATACACCACCACCATAATGCTGATTACATCGATATCCCCATTATGGACCCCGACAGGACATCGGTGACCCAATACACCACCACCTTATGCTGATTACATCAATATCCCCATTATGGACCCCGGCAGGACCATCGGTGACCCAATACACCACCACCATAATGCTGATTACATCGATATCCCGATTATGGACCCCGACAGGACCATCGGTGACCCAATACACCACTACCATAATGCTGATTACATCAATATCCCCATTATGGACCCGACAGGACCATCGGTGACCCAATACACCACTACCATAATGCTGATTACATCGATATCCCCATTATGAACCCGACAGGACCATCGGTGACCCAATACACACTACCATAATGCTGATTACTCCAGTATCCCCATTGTGGACCCGACAGGACCATCGGTGACCCAATACACCTACCATATGCTGATTACATCAATATCCCCATTATGGACCCGACAGGACCATTGGTGACGCAATACACACCACCATAATGCTGATTACATCGATATCCCCATTATGGACCCCACAGAACCATCGGTGACCCAATACACCACCACCATAATGCTGATTACATCGATATCCCATTATGGACCCGACAGGACCATCGGTGACCCAATACACCACTACCATAATGCTGATTACATCGATATCCCCATTATGGACTCCACAGGACCATCGGTGACCCAATAACACCACTACCATAATGCTGTATTACATCAATTCCCCATTATGGACCCCGACAGGACCATCGGTGACCCAATTACACACTACCAATGCTGATTACATCGATATCCCCATTATGGACCCCAACAGGACATCGGTGACCCAATTCACCACTACCATAATGCTGATTACATCAATATCCCCATTATGACCCGACAGGACCATCGGTGACCCAATACACCACTACCATAATGCTGATTACACCAATATCCCCATTATGGACCCGACAGGACCATCGGTGACCCAATACACACACCATAATGCTGATTACACCAATATCCCCATTATGGACGCCGACAGGACCATCGGTGACCCATACACCACCCATAATGCTGATTACATCAATATCCCCATTATGGACCCCGACAGGATCATCGGTGACCCAATTACACCACCACCATATGCTGATTACACCAATATCCCCATTATGGACCCCGACAGGACCATCGGTGACCCAATACACCACTACCAAATGCTGATTACATCAATATCCCCATTATGGACGCCGACAGGACCATCGGTGACCCATATACACCATACCATAATGCTGATTACATCAATATCCCCATTATGGACCCCGACAGGACCATCGGTGACCCAATACACCACACCCTATGCTGATTACACCAATATCCCCATTATGAACCCCGACAGGACCATCAGTGACCCATACACCACCATAATGCTGATTACATCGATATCCCCATTATGAACCCGACAGGACCATCGGTGACCTAATAACCATACCATAATGCTGATTACTCCAGTATCCCCATTATGGAACCCGACAGAACCATCGGTGACCCATGCACCACCACATAATGCTGATTACTCCAGTATCCCCATTATGAACCCACAGGACCATCGGTGACCCAATACACCACACCATAATGCTGATTACTCCAGTATCCCCATTATGGACCCCACAGGACCATCGGTGACCCAATACACCACCACCATAATGCTGATTACATCAATATCCCCATTATGGACCCGACAGGACCATCGGTGACCCAATACACCACCACCATAATGCTGATTACATCGATATCCCCATTATGGATCCCGACAGGAGCATCGGTGACCCAATACACCACCACCATAATGCTGATTACATCGATATCCCCATTATGAACCCGACAGGACCATCGGTGACCCAATACACCACCACCACCATTCCCGCTGATCACAGCGACAGCTCCGCTGTGGACCCACACGCAACGAACACCTGTTGGCGATTCCCCCCCCCCACATCATTTCCTGTGATTACAGCGACGCCCCCCATGTTCACTGACAACAGCAGTTCAGCCAGCATCAGGCCTAGTGCATCGACCCATGCCATCGATCGTGAACGTGCATATCACGGTCATCTGCTAGGCTATGAAATGCATATTAATGGGCGGTTAGGGATAGAGGGAAGGACGGGGACGTGGTTGGGGAGGGAAGGGGGGGGGGGGGGCAGGATAGGGGGAAGAGGAGGTGGGGGTGGAGGTAGGGAGGGAGACGGACTGGACGTACTCCGGAGCTCTCTCTCTCCCTCTCTCTCTCTCTCTCTCTCTCCCTTTCTGTCTCTGTGTCTGTGTCTGTCTGTCTGTCTGTCTGTCTCTCTCTCTCTCTCTCTCTCTCTCTTTCTGTCTGTTTCTGTGTCTGTTTGTCTGTCTCTCTGTGTCTGTCTGTCTCTCTTCTCTCTCTTCTCTCTCTCTCTCTCTCTCTCTCTCTCTCTCTCTCTCTCTCTCTCTCTCTCTGGTTTCTTCCTCATTTCTTGTGTTCCCTGTCTTTCTCTTCTCTGCCTTTCATGAATTTATATGTCGCTGTCTCTGAATCTCTACTGCTTATTCAGAGAGAGAGAGAGAGAAGAGAGAGAGAGAGTATGTGTATGTGCGTGTGTGTGAGCGTGTATGCGTATCTGTTTGTGTTTTGTGTGAGCACGCACGCACACACACACACACACGCACCACACACACACACACACACACACACACACACACACACACACAAGCACGCGCGCGCGCATGCATACACAGGCATGCGCGTGCATATACATGCACACGCACGCGCGGCATACACACAGACGCGCGCACACATGTACACCTTACGTGCGCGCGCTGCGCTGCACACATACAAATCTGCGCGCGCTTGCACACACACACACACACACACACACACACACACACACACACAACACACAACACACACACACACGTATGCACGCGTGCATATACTTATACATACACGCGTGTGTGCACGTGCGCGCACATTCACATGTACACGCGCGCCCGAGCGCACAATTTGTATGAAATCAGCTGCTGTTCTGGCACCTCATTAAATCTAAATCTGCGTTTGAAAGAAGCCTGCAGCCGCCGTTATTTCCTTTCTTTTTTCTTTTCTTTCTTTCTTTCTTTCTTTTTTTTTTCTTTCTTTCTTTTTTCTTTCCTTCATCTGGGCTTAACTTTATCAGTTTTTAACTCTCGTCTAACACGAACGCCAGTTTTTCAAATCAGTGACCCAGTTTGGAGGCTGTGAATCCATGAGAGTCTTGTCCCGTTTCTTTTGAACAGAGCTTTTCCACAGTCTTCTCAATCCGGAGATCTTCTCCACTGCCCGCGGTGTTCGTTCACCAAAAAATCCAGACGAACCAGACACGAAGCAAGTCACGTCAATAATATACATTTTGCTTGCTTGTGTGTGTGTGTGTGTGTGTGTGTGTGTGTGTGTGTGTGTGTGTGTGTCTGTGTGTCTGTGAGTGTGTGGTCTGTCTGTGTCTGTTTGTGTGTCTGTGTGTGTGTCTCTGTGTGTTTACAAGATGTTAATCTGACAGTAAATGATTCAGTCAGTGTGTGTGTGTTGTGTGTGTGTGTGTGTGTGTGTGTGTGTGTGTGTGTGAATTTGGAGAAGAAAGTACCCACATGCTGTCGTCGACGACAGTCTTCAATGGTAGTGGAGGAAGGAACTGAAGCAAGTCTGGGTGGCGCTGTAACAGCTGATTCGGTAGACGTGTGTGTGTGTAGGGGGGGGGGGGGGGGGTTACTCGCGCAGAGTCTTCGGAGAAGAGCGTCCTCATCCTGGAGGCGAGTCTCGCCCCGCCCCTGTCCGAGCGATGTGTATGTTGACGGGTCTCATGACGGGACCACGACCCTGACGGACAGGTAATCCCCGGGGATTTGGGGGACATCACGTCCGCTGCTGCTGGGACTAATAGGATTGTCTTGTCCAGCGGGTTAATGAGGGGAGAGGCAGGGGATGGGGGGGGGGGGGGGGGGGGTTGTGAGGGAATTTGGACCGTCTGGTGGCGTGGCTCTTGTTTTTTTTCTTCTTTTTTTTTTTTTTTTTTTTTGCTCGTAGGCTTCTCTTCGCGTGCCTCCTCTCTCTTTGTCTCTGTCTGTCTGTCGCTCTCTCTCTCTCTCTCTCTCTCTCTCTCTCTCTCTCTCTCTCTCTCTCCTCTTTCTCTCTAACTCCCTGCCTCCCTTCCTCTCTCTCTCTCCACCTTCCTCTCTCTCTCCCTCTCTCTCCCATAATCACTCTCTCTCTCTCTCTCTCTCTCTCTCTCTCTCTCTCTCTCTCTCTCATGGAATGTATGTCACGCTGCTAAACTGTGTTTTTCTGTAAATTTAAATCGATCTGTGAAACGGATGACATCAAATGAACTTTAATTTTCGACACTCCCAAATTTAGTTTGAAGTGTCGGAAATTAAAGTTCATTTTTGGGGGCTCTAGAATAACACACACGTACACACACACACACACACACACACACACACACACACACACACACACACACACACACACACACTCTCTCTCTCTCTCTCTCTCTCTCCACACACACACACACACACACACACACACACACACACACACACACACACACACACACACACACACCGCAGACCTCTTGTATCCATTATGTAGGAAGCCAGAAGAAGACAAAATACGTTTTGTTTGTTTTTTGTTATTAGCATACCCAGCCATTTGAAAATGTAAAAGATTCATGAGAGTTCAGTGGAGTCACGCTAAATGTTCCATGATTCTCCCCCCCCCCCCCCCCAAACGTGTTCTAGAGCTGATGTTAACGACGTCTACCGTTTGTTTTCTTTGGGGTCCTGAGTGATTATCAAGTGTCGATCTGTTGTCGAATATGCATGGCACCAAGTGCTCACAGATAAGTCTTTATTGTTTTCTTTATCTGCACAGCCTCTGTGTGTGTGTGTGTGTGTGTGTGTGTGTGTGTGTGTGGTGTGTGTGTGTGTGTGTGTGTGTAGTGAGTGTGTGTGTGTGTGTGTGTGTTGTGTGTGTGTGTGTGTGTGTGTGTGTGTGTTCATTGTTCATTGTTCATTGTTGATGGACGTGCTCCAGACCTGGACGCCATCGCGTCCAAGAGGTGAGAAGACTGAACATGGCGTGTCCCCCCACATACACGGCTTCAGCTGTCGACGCTGAATTGCTCTGTGTGTAACTTCAGCGAGAAGGAAAAGGAACTCTTGGGTTGACGTTGATTGTAACAGGACTGGGGGGGGGGGGGCGGAGGGGGGGGGGGGTCAGATCAGCCGTGACTGGGGTGCTCACCATCATCTGTGTCAGAAAAAGAAAGAAAAGAGAAAAACTCTTTCTCCCTCTCTCTCTCTCTCTCTCTCTCTCTCTCTCTCTCTCTCTCTTCTCTCTGGTCTCTCTCTCTCTCTCTCTCTCTCTCTCTCTCTCTCTCTCTCTCCGGCAGTTGGTAGAAATCTCTCTCTCTCTCTCTCTCTCTCTCTCTCTCTCTCTCTCTCTCTCTCTCTCTCTCTCTCTCTCTCTCTCTCTCTCTCCTCTCCAGGGCACTGTACACAATTTGTTGAAGAAATTTAAAGCGTACTTTGTCTCCCCTTGATCGCACTTCTTTATGTATAGCAAGACGTGAATATAAATATTTGTCAAAGAGAAAAGAGAAGCAATTCAACGATACTGTATTAACTGACTTATTACAATCTGTTAATAGCCAAAAGAATTCTGGGAATCTGTGCGTAAAATATCTACAACAATATGGTAGCTTTCGAATGATATTAGCATAAACGATTGGTATGTGCGTTTTAAAGAATTGTTAGAAAGGAAAGACAAGTTTGGTAATGATCTGGTTGAGGTAGAAAGTAATATTAACCAAAGTGCTTATGATGCTGCAAACAGTGATGACGATGGTGATGATGATGATGATGATGATGATGATGATGATAATTTGAATCGACCCATCTCATAAGAAGAAATTTCGATTGCGTTAAAAACACTGAAAAATCGCAAGGCTGCCGGTCCCGATAAAATCAAAGGGGAATTTATTAAAAATGCTTGCAAGTCAAATTTGGTTATAAAGTTTTTGGTATTTTTTTTATTCTCTGTTGATAGAGCCATACACCCTGAAAGTTGGTGTTATTCAATTGTTGTGCCATTATATAAAAAGGGCAATGTTACCAATCCAAATAGCTACCGAGGAATCTCGTCGTGCAGTGTTTGCAGCAAACTGTAAAGTGCAGTAAGTAATAAAAGACTTCAAGTTTGGGTTGAGACAAAGGACAATAACATTACAGATGAATTTCAGGCTGGGTTTAAACAAAAGCATTCCACCATAGACCATATGTTCACATTATTGGCTTCCATTCAAAAACAATTTTGTGTAAATCGTAAATTGTATGTTGCTTTCATTGATTTTGAGAAAGCGTTTAATTCTATAAAGAGAACCATGCTGTAGCCTGTTTTGTTTAAAAACGATATTCATGGAAAGATGTATAAAAGCATATGAGTATGTATGACTGTGTTAAGGCAAAGGTACAATGTGGTGCTGCTTCAACAGATTATATTAACTGTACATCCGGTGTTAAGCAGGATTATGTTTGCAGCCCAGTTTTATTTTCTTTATTCATTTAAGGAGCTGACTTTGGAGGTGATAAACTCTGGAAGACATGGTGCCCATTTTGTAAATGATGTTATAGCAATATTTATTCTACTCCTTACTGATGACGTTGCATTAATGTCTGAGACAGTGATAGGCCTCCAAACTCAATTAAACAGTTTGCAAAGGGCAGCTGATTCACTCCAGCTGAAAGTAAATTTGAGTCAAAGTAATAATATCGTTTTCAGAAAAGAGGGTTACCTTTCCTCCAGGGAAAAATGGACGTGTGGTTGGGTAAATATGCCCGTTGTGAATGTATATAAGTACTCTGGTGTGTACTTCTCTACGCGATTAAGTTTCACTTTGGCATATAAAGATATTGCTTGCAGGGCCAAAAATGCATTGCTATGTTTTATGAAGAAGTTGTCGAAGCTGAACAATGAATCTTTTGCTTTGGATTTGAAACTGTTTAATGCTCAGATTCTGCCAATGTTACAATATGGGGCTGAACTTGGGGTCTTGATGCTGCCGCTGCACAATAGGAAAAGTTTTATTTATTTGCTTTAAAAAAGTTCTTGGGCGTATCGTCACAAACCCTCAATGATCTTGTGTATGGAGAGACTAACAGATATCCCATATCTTTGCACTCCACTGTTAAATGTATCAAGTACTGACTCAAATTAACTCTGATGGCTGAACATAGATTACCCCATAAAGCTTATAAAATGGTGCTAGAACTAGATAATAGAGGCAAGATGAACTGGGTGTCACGTGTTAGAGCGAAATTATATGAGTATGATTTCGGGCACGTATGTCTTAACCAGGGTGTCGGAGATATGAACAGTTTTGTTCGTGCCTTTAAAGAGAGACTAACTGACTGTAGGTGGCAAGACTGGAATTTTCATGTTCAAAATAGTGACAGGTTTAGTTTTTATAGAACATTAAAATGATATGCATTCTCTCCCAATGTGCATGTCATTGATTACGGACGAGCACTTGAAGTTTGTAATGACAAAATTTAGAGTTGGTGTTTCTGATATTTTTGTTTGTCATTGTCGTTACAGACAAGGAAATTTCTCTGATCTGTTTTGTCCAGTGTGTCGACAGTCAAAAGATGAAGTGCATTTTGCATTATCTTGTCCAGAGTTATAAGATATAAGAGAAAAATTTATTCCCAGAAATTTTATACAAGACCTTGCTTATTCAAGCTTATTTTGTTAATGTCATCTGCAAATGAAAACACTGTAAAACAGTTCGCAGTACATTTATTCAAATCATTCAAAAGGCGAAGTACCTGTGCATTGTAACCATTATCATAAATTCGGTAAGCGACTTTGCTTATGTTTCTTGTACGTCCCCCTTCTGGGGGACCAAGGCCTGTAAGAATAAATTTCTGAATCTGAATCTCTCCCCGGCAGTTGGTAGAAATTTCCCTCTCTCTCTCTCCCTCCCTCCCTCTGTCTCTGTCTCTCTCTGTCTCTGTCTCTCTTCGGCAATTGGTAGACATCTCTCTCTCTCTCTCTCTCTCTCTCTCTCTCTCTCTCTCTCTCTCTCTCTCTCTCTCTCTCTCTCTGTCTGTCCCAACACTCCTAGAAAAAAAAGTGTCTGTCAGGTCTACGGCCGTCATTTATAGACAGGGTCGGTGATGTCAGAGCGATGAGAATGCACATGCCTGTGTTTATGACATCCACATCATGTGCGGGTAGAAAGAAATAGCTCAGAGGATGAGAGAGCGGCGGCGGCGGCGGCGGCGGCGGCGGTGCATGTGAGCTCATGTCGTGGTTTGCACGCGAACGGTGGCAGTCAGTGTGCAGAGCTGTCAGCCTTGTCACACAGCCACACATTAATTAAGCGGCAACGGGAGCCACGTTATTACGCCGCCCACGCAGGCAACGCACAAGCGCACGCACGCACGAACGTCAATCGGTAGTCAAGCACGAGGACAGGTACTGATGCGTGCACTAGCACGCACACATTCACGTGCGCATGCGCGCGCACGCGCGAACACACACATACACACACACACACACACACACACACACACACACACACACACACACACACAAAAATACGCCCGCGCGCATGCACACACACACACACACACACACACACACACACACACACACACACACACACACACACACGCACGCCGCGCGCGCGGCGCGCGCGCCGCGTGTGCGAGCGCTTGCGCACACACACATACACACGTACGCGCGCGCGCGCGCGCGCACACAGACACAGACACAGACACACACACACACACACATCTTGTGGTGACTCACATAGTTACATTGTCGCGTGACAGAGCAGCTCATCAGCATTTAACACTGCAGAGATGAGCGCCTTTGACAGTATCGCATGAAAGTGATTAACACCGCAGCGAAGTATGATGACGGGAAGGTTCATTACATGCGGCTGGATTGCCACAGAATGACTCCAACAGTTCTGTGACCATTGAAGGCAGTTGACGTGATCTTTGGTACAAAGAAAAGTCCACTAGCGTTTTCAGAACGGAATGGAAAGTTCCAAGGCGTAGTCTTTATAAACAGGAAAGTTCAGTGACGCGGTGATTACAAAATGGAAAGTTTAAGTGACGCGATCATTGTAGAAAGGAAAGTTCACTGATGCGATCATTACAGAATGGAAAGCACAATGACGTGGTCATTATAGAAAGAAAAGTCCAGTGACGTAGGTGGTCATTACAGAATGGAAAGTCCAGTGACGTGATCATTGTGGAAAGAAAAGTCCAGTGGCGTGGTCATTATGGAAAGAGAAGTCCAGTGACGTGGTCATTACAAAATGGAAAGTTAAATCGCAGTTTAGTACGGAGTAGACAGGTTCAGTGAAACTCGTCACTGCAGAAAAAGAAAAGTTTACGGGGTCATTACAGAGCAGTAAAGTACAGTTGCATGGTCATTAGAGAAAGAAATATGCACATGGTTATTTGATAGCAGGAACTTTAGTGGCATTGTCATTGCGGAGAGGAAAGTTCAGTGACAGATGATGATAAAGCAGAAAAGAAAAGTGACGTAGCCATTGCAGAAAGAAAAATTTATTTGCGTGATTATTAAATTGAAGAAAGATTGAGTGATGTAGTCATTGCAGAAAGAAAAATTTATGTGGTTATGACATTGCAGAAAGATTGAATGACGTTGTCAATGCAAAAAAATTACGTGGTTATACATAGCAGAAAGTTCAGTGACGGGTTTCACTACTGAAAGAGAATTTTGCTTGGTCATGACAGAGCAGAAATATTCAATGAGGTTGTCATTGCTGAAAGAATAGCTTACGTGGTCTTCAGAGGTGTGGTTAGTGTGGAGAGAGAAGTTTGCGTAGTCATTATAGAGCAAAAATATTCAGCAACGTGGTCATCGCAAAAAGAAACAAGATACAAAGCATATAAACGTACTCCCAGTTTTCCAAATCGCTTATAAATCGGCCAAGTACTTTCTGAGATACATAACGGCAAAATAACGGTTTTAACGGTTATTTAACCTATGTGCACTTTTGAAACTGGTATTTTAGTCCTCACTGGGCTAAAGCCTATGTACCTACCAAATTTCATACAGATCGGACAATATGTCAAAAATAACGGTTTTTAACGGTCAAATTTTGAAACACTATATGGAAGTGCCATTTGTGTGTGACAACCTTTCTGTATACTAAATTTCATTAAAATCCACCAGTATGTAAAAAAATAACGGCAAAATAACGGTTTTAACGGTTATATAACCGATGTACACTTTTGAAACTGGTATTTTAGTCATCACTGAGCTAAAGCCTATGTACATACCGAACTTCATCCAAATCGGACAATATGTCAAGAATAACGGTTTTTAACAGTCGAATTGTGAAACACTATATAGAAGTGCCATTTGTGTGTGATAACCTTTCAGTATACCAAATTTCATTAAAATCCAACTATATATAAGAAATAACGGCAAAATAACGGTTTTTAACTTGTTTAATCGATTTTTAGCGTTGCATCACTTACATATGGAAAGAGGCTCCGATTTGTCACAAGATCATCCAAACCGCTTATAAATCGGCCAAGTACTTTCTTAGATATTCCATAAAGAAGAAAAACCGTTACAGGCCGTTACAGCCGTTAGTAACGGTTATAACGGGGAAATTAAAACATCGGGCATCATCCGTGACCATTAATGAACATACCTGCTAATTTTCATAAAGGTCGGCCAAGTACTTTCTGAGATATTCCATAAAGAAGAAAAGCCGTTACAGGCCGTTACAGCCGTTAGTAAAGCTATAACGGTTAACTAAAACATCGGGCATTCTCTGTGACCCATAATGAACATACCTGCTAATGTTCATAAAGGTCGGCCCAGTACTTTCTGAGATATTCCATAAAGAAGAAAAACAGTTACAGGCCGTTACAGCCGTTAGTAACGGCTATAACAGTTAACTAAAACATCGGGCATTATTCGTGACCCATAATGAACATACCTACAAATTTTCAGAAAGATCGGCCAAGTACTTTCTGAGATATTCCTTAAAAACCGTTACAGGCCGTTACAGCCGTTAGTAACGGCTATAACGGTAAACTAAAACTTCCGGCATCATCCGTGACCTATAATGAACGTACCTGCTCATTTTTACAAAGATCGGCCAAGTACTTTCTGAGATATTCCATAAAGAAGAAAAACCGTTACAGCCGTTAGTAACGGCTATAACGGTAAACTAAAACATCGGGCATCATCCGTGGCCCATAGTGAACATACCTACAAACTTTCAGAAAGATCGGTCCAGTAGTTTTGTCTGGAGCGAGTGGAACACATTTTGACCACGGAAAACACACACACACACACACACACACACACACACACACACACACACACACACACACACAGAGAGAGCATTTCTTCGTTCCCATTCTAAAGTACTCCCTGTTCTCTAAGAACTGGGAGTACAAAAAGGTATACTGCGTCATTACAGCATAGAAAAGTTGGTTAGCGTTTCATAAGACCGGAGCGGGATAGCTCAACTAGAACACTGAGTTCACCATCACAGTCCCCATCGGATCGGTTACAACGAAAGGCAGTTTCTCGTCCCCTCTGAACGTATTGCCATTCTAACTGTGGGGTGTCCTGTTGGACAGGTCAGTAGTTTTCTCTGGATGGCCCCACCTCCCCCTCCTCCCACTCCCTTGGGAATGGTTATCACCTTCGGTGAGGGTGGACGTGAAACCGGAATGCTAGGAGGCGGCGTTGTGTAAAACTGGTTGGAAAAAATGGTGCGTTATGCCGGCATCTCCCTTTTCCCACTTTTTCGTGATGTCTTGACTACCAGATTCAGACTCGTTGAACGAAGAAGCAATACTTCTTGGGTCCCGTTAACAGATACAATTTCTAGCCTGTCAGAACACGTCGGAAAACAATTTGCAGGCTGTCAGATCACCGGTTTGTACCAGACAAATACGAGAACAAAGAAACAAAAGTGCCTGATACGAGCGTGATATATTTGTTCCGAAACACATGTTTTGGAAACAACTTGATTTTCAGGAATGTTACTATAAAGAAAAAAATCGAGAATACGAGCAGGCAGGGATTAAACCTTACGACATTTTGCATTGTGTTTTCGGAGGGATTTGTACTGGTGTGTGTGTGTGTGTGTGTGTGTGTGTGTGTGTGTGTGTGTGTGTGTTTGCGTGCGTGCGTGCGTACGTGTGTTTGTGTGTGTGTGAGTGCGTGTGTGTCTGTGATTGTGTGTGTGTGTGTGCGCGCGTGCGCGCGTGTGTGTGTATGTATTTGTGTGTTTTCTTTAAAGCTTCACTGCACCGTCAAAAGAACTTATGATTTTGAAAAAAAAAAAAAAAAAAAATAGCAGGAGATCAAGATGATTGTGTTAGATGAAAATCTACGAGACAGCCGCTAGGGAGTGTGGGCAAAAATCCCAGATCTTGCATTAAGTATCCTACAATGCGCACGGAACCCCGTTTGTATCGCAGTCTGACGGCTGACCCAAACGGGGAGTGCAGTCAGGGGAATAGTGCACGGATAACTTTCCGGTGAAGATGGTACTCGCAGCGTTTGATCGACGAAGCGACTCCGTGCTGGCTTACTGACAAAAGCTTTTCTGTCCTGTATCGGTAACGAAGCGAGCGCTGCTTCGACTGTACGCATCCTGCACACCAAAATGCTGCAACACCAGCGATTCGCGAGAGCTGCTATCCCACCGGGAAAGGCACACCTAGGGTTCCGCTCAGTACACTATGTATGGGTGAATGAATTGCCGCGCTATTGATGCCCCTCTTTCCGATAAGGCCAGTCGAACTCGGGACATGAGGATATGCCATCACAGCAAACAGCGGGACTTTTGGTGTCCACAGGCTGTTCCGTGCTTTCGAGATCGCCGAGTGGACGACTCTTTCTATCGTAATCAGCAGTAACAGAGTCGTTCTCCATCGTTTGGCACAGGCTCCACACCCAACATTTATGCGCTAAGGCCTGCCTTAATAATTTATCGTTTACTGTTCCCTGCCTCAAATCATTTCCGATCTTAATAAAGGAGTCGAGTACTTATAGACAGTCACAATTAGATTGTTTTTAGAATTTTTATTGTGTCTGAAAGATGATTTGCCTTTTCTTTCATGTGCCCATCAAGGTGCATGCCAGGCGGTTCCAAGCAGACAGATTAACGTGAAAGGAATGGGACTATTTTGGTGAAGCCACCTGACGCAAAGATAGGGCCACGGGGGTGAGTGCGAAGGCCTGTCGTGCGACGTCAGATAAGGGGTAGCTCATGTATTTCTAGATTATGAATGATTTTATCGGGAGAAATCCCTGATGGGTGTTATTTGATCTCTTATCAGTTTGATCTCATTTTTTTGGCTCCAGTTTATGCCATACCTCACAACGCTTACATGGAATATATAGGGATTTAGAGCAAAATCCTAACTGTGGAGGGGGCGGGGGTGGGGGTGGGGGCACACGGCGTCTTGTACATCAGAACACTGAAGTTACTGGAAATATGCCAGTTTTGTTTCAGATGGAAAGGATATTGTCTGCGGCTACTCCGATAGGGTGGGGATATTTGGGGGGAGGGGCGGGGGGAGGATGGTGGGATGATGGAAGCACTAATTAAGGGATTGGGAGCAGCGTTGACTTTGGCTTCTTGTTTTTGCCAGATAATATAGGTGCCCCCTCAATACAGTAAATCGACAAATTATTTTACGGGAGAGAGAGAGAGAGAGAGTTCTGTCGTTGTCATGGTGGGCTGTCACTGCAGTGAGATGGATATGTTGCTGCAGTGGCCTGTCACAGTACTTGAATGTAGCTGAAGTGGGTATTGCTCAACTGGACTCCCTTGCCTGGTTTGAAGTCGCTCTTCTGACTGTCGCTGAAGTGGGATGACACCATACATTGCGACGGTCTTTCAAGCATGACAAAGCAGCAGGCAGACAGAGGAAGCAGACAATGAAAGGCCGAGGGGAAGCGTTTGAAACGCTACGTTTGAATTTGTCCCCTCGGGCTTTTCATCGTCTGGTTCCTCTGTCTGACTACTGCTTTGTCATGCTTGAAAGGTTGGGTGATTTTGAATGAACGTAAAAGCTGAAAACTGAAGTGTGGCTCGAAAAACTTGACACAGCGAACTTGAAAGAAAAATGACTGTTCGACCGAACGAAAGAAACAAATTAGAGATGATGTGATTTGTTTGTTCCTTCCTTTCTTTCTTCCTTTTGTTCGGTGGAATAGTAATATTTCTTCTCAGTTTCGTTTCAGTTTCCGCCAGCAGTCACCTCACTTACTTTGAAAATAACCTGATCTGTGCGAATCTTGCGCATGTCATCAACGCGGTCGTTTGGTGTCAGATTTGTTAAACGTAAATATTAAATCAAATCAGTTCACGTGAAAGTTGTGTTAGCAATAAGAGCGTGGCAATTAATGGAAGTGTTAGCGACAGGTTTTGCAAACAAATGACGACTGTGTGCAAAATGGCGAACGGATGACTTAAGTTGAACTATGACCGGATGTCCGGTTTTTACACGTCGCGCCCCACCGATGCCCCTTCCCCACTTGGCTGCCCCCCCCCCCCCCCTCCCCCCTTCCCGCCTCTCCGAGATGCCACTCGTGCTTAAGTTCATATCTGTGTGTGTGTGTGTGTGTGTGTGTGTGTGTGTGTGTGTGTTTCTTTCTTTGTCTTTTTTTTTTCCTTTGGGAGGGGGGGAGGGGAGGGAGGGGTTCAACTCGTTTCCTCTTCGATCTTTTGTCACGTAGAAAAGTGCGGTGACCGATTTCAGGTCGGCAAAGGACGAGGGGGAAGGGAGG
>CM065727.1:33402070-33407070 GCA_033310375.1 Conus canariensis | reverse complement strand
GTTATCCACTAAAAATATAACCTTTTTTTACAATGTTCGCTGTTCTTAAACAAAAAATGTAACAGTTGTTACAAGTTTTGTATATTAAACACGGAAAATTGTGACAAATGATCATATTTTCTGTACGTGAATGCTTGAAGGTTTTTGTTACCTAAGTAGACAGCAAAGTGTAAAAGGCAGCTACTAACTGTTAACTGCTACTCAAGAGCTGAGAGAGAGAGAGAGAGAGAGAGATGGAACCAATATACTGTATCACCCATCAGCAGCAAATGATGTAAATCTCCATATTTCATCAAGTTCAGAAGTTATCGATCGATAAAACCTGAAGAGAGTAGCTGTTTCGACGAAGCCTGTAACGATCGTTACATTATTCGTGCACTACGGGCAAAAAATCAACAGTCGATATAATTTTCGTCCAGACTGCAGCCTTGTTACATTTTTCGTAGAAATTGCTGCATTGTTTCATTTTACGTTATACTATGGCGGTTTTATCGTGTAGTTCTTATGCAAGAAGGAGAAGGGCGGCGACATGGTGGGAGGGTGGGGTTGTTGGTAGCACAGAGATGTGGTCACACGCCACAATTAGGATTTGGCACTAAAGCACTATATAATCCATTTAAGCGTTTTGAGGCATACCGTAAATTTCAGCCAACATTTAATGTTAAGCTGATACTTGATCAAAAGAACAACTCCCCACCATAATCTCCCGTGTTCGGGGAGGGGGAGGGGGAGATGTGTGTGTGTGTGTGGGGGGGGGGGGGGGGGGGGGGGGTGTCACCGATGAAATCACAATCTTCAATATATGACCTTCCCCTTAGTTGACGTCACATAGCAGACCTTTGCAGTTACCCCATGACCCTATCTCTGCGCCAGCTGGAAGCTCCCAAATAGTCTCATTCCTTTGATTTTAACCTGTCTGCTTGGAACCACCTGATTAGTCCCTTAATGGCCCTGTGAAGGAAAACGAGGAGAACCAATTTTCATACAACAAAAGTTATCAAAACAATCTAATTGCGCCAGTCTGTAAATACTCGACTCCTTAAGCAAGGCCTTGGCGCGTTGATTTTTGGTGTGCAACCTGTCTGGAAAGGAGGAGGTTCAGTTTCGTCAAAGGAGAGGGGACAGGAACAGTAACTCGCCTCGTTTCCCCACGATTCGCCTTTTGTCAGACTCCGCTTTGCCCGTGTACTAAACCCCTTCCTCGCGAGAGAGTTGTTCAGTTGACGGGGCCGCCCTCTCAGGTACCAGTATGTGCCGGCTTCTTTTTATCCGCTATTCAGTGAGGGCAGCGTACTGCCTGCACACAGGCTTTGTCTGCAAGCCTATACCCGTGTGTGTGTGTGTGTGTTGGGGGGGGGGGGGGGGGGGCGAGTGAGTGAGTGCGTGTGCGTACGTGCGTGCGTATGCTTCAAACTTGTAAATATAACACTTTCAGCTATGGAGGTGTGGTGAACAGAAGACACAAACCTGTGAACAGCAAGCAGGCACAGTCAGTCAAACAGGAGGAAGTGGATACCTTCAATTTGCGCAATGAAACTCTAGCTAGTGACAGACGAAGACGCTATTTCTGTCTCCTGTACTTCTTTGCTTTTCATCAAGGAGGCATCAGTGTGCGTGGGCTAGTCCTCAAATGCTATGTACGCCAATATGCATTCATTAAGCTGTGATTCATAATGCGCAGGTGTTACAGGGAAATAAAAAAAAATGAATGGATAAATGAAAAAATAAGCGAATGAATAAACAAATAAAGGAGATTAGAACAGACTTCGCCGATGCCTGGCATACGAATTAATCGAACGCGCCTGTCAACCCTTGAATCGTAATCCTTGGAAAAGAGCTAGCTGCATCCGTGTATGTGTGTTTTAGGAGGGAGGTGAGGGAGAGTGGAGGAGGTGGAGGTAGGGCTGGAGAAAAATATACTTCAGTGTATGTGAGAGAAGAAAAGAGGATCAGGGAGGAACGAGAAAGATGTACGTGAATATTGATTTTCTGTTCCGTGCCTGTGGAAAGAGAACTGGCCCTTTGTTGCTCAGTGTCTCCAACGTTTCCAGACGTTCCTCACTCTTGGTCTCTTTCTTCAGCGTCTGCCTGCATCTCCTTAATCGTTTTCCGTTTAAACAAAATCTTCCGCACATAGTCGTCGAGACTGATAGTACTTCCTGCATTGATTTGGTGTGCCAGTTGAAGTTAAAATGTCAGCGCAAAAGAGGCTACAAGTTGATACTTGCCGACAGAACTTGAGAAGAAATTGCCCTGGTTGATTATGTCGACACCGGTGAAGATGAGTTTTGCGATGGTTCTGAACACATCCTCAGGAAAGATGCTGAGAAACGCCCCGTCTTCTCGTCTTTCATTTTGCATTTCAAAATAGAATCGTTCTGGTTTCTTTTCTCTCTGCCCCCCCCCCCCCCCCCCCCCCTTGTTGTTGCTTTGAAAGTTAATTTTTGCTTCTATTTTTATTTCGCTGTTTTCTTCTTTTATCTTTCTGTTTTAGGATGTATGTTGTTGTTGTTGTTTCGAAATGTGATTGCTGATTTTTCTTGTTTGTTTGTTTCTTTCTTTCTTTTCTTTTCTGTTCTTTTCTCTCCTATCCACCCACCCTCCCCGCTATTTCATCTTGTTTTTCAATCATTGAAATTCCTGTCCTGTTCTCGATTTCTTTCCCTCTGTTTTCTTTCTTCCTGGATTCGTTTCCTTCTCATTTCCTGGTCTTTCATTCCTTTTTTTTTTTGGCCAGCTTTCTTTCTCTCTGTGTTCTTTTTCTGTCTTTTCGATTTCTTTTCATTTTTGGTACGCTGTAGTTTGTTTGTTTGTTGTTTTAAAGAGACTCGCGGGAATGTGTGTTTCATCTCAGAAGCAAGGCTAGCTAAGCATGAATTGAGAGGTATCAGGATTGACAACAGTTAGGGACGCTGTTTCGTCTTGGCTTTCAGATTATGGGCACTCGGTGTGGACATCACATTCTACGGTACATACATTTTTTTTGTGTGGCCTGTTTTAACTGCACTGCTTGAGCCTGACTGCTGCACTACGCAGCCCCTATCTCAAGCCCCTGCTGACTCCAGTCGGTTATGAAGCTCCAGTTATGAACGTAGTGGACACCTGCCGGCTGGACAATGAACGGGTACCTTATTCAGTCCAGGAAAGATGCAGGCGGCGGAAGGAAGGGAATGCAGTCCACCCTTCATTGATATTGTCCCCTAGTCAGGCTGAACTCCTTTAAGTCCACTGCCCTCAAGGCCATGTAGGGACTTTTACCTTTTAAAGCTTAAACCGTTTGGAGAGGGTGAGGGATCGTGAGTGAGTGTTTGCAACCGCCAACGGAACTCGAAAATGGATACAATGATGCTGAAAATCAGCAAGAACCATCCCCATGTCATGCCAGTGTATAAAATTTCTCGTGGACCCGGGAGTGAGAGAGTCCCACCGAGAACACATGTCCACTACATGTAAAATACGGAAAGCCAAAATGTCCTTGACTTTTGACCTTCGGGGATGAAAAGCGTTTTCTTATGTCATAGAATACCTCCATTATATCCGATCAAAAGTACTCGAGTTAGAGTCCATAAAATGTGCTGATGAACGGGCGTACATTCAATAAACCTGATGATTACAAAGGCCTAACTGGTGGCGAGCTTGCTGTTGGTGACAAAAATGCTCGGATTTGACGACAAAACTATTAATCGCGACACAAGCTGACGGAAGTGGTCGCTGTGTGATGACGAAATCGGCCAGGTATGACAAGTGTCATGGGGACAACAAAAGCAGGCACAGCACAAAAGTTGACTAAACGTTGACAAGCGTGGTTGCTATGTGGTGACAAAACTGGTAAGGTTACATGACAAAAGTGGCAAAGGCGGCAGGTAGCGGGCAATACACCAAAGTTGGCAAAAGTGGAAGAGATCTGACAAACAGTCGTTGCTGCGTAATGACAAACCTGTTAAGGTATATAAACAGACAAGCGGTTGAGGTGACAAAAATAGGGGCTACATGTGTGTGTGTGTGTGTGTGTGTGTGTGTGTGTGTGTGTGTGTGTGTGCGCGCGCGCGCGCGCGCGCATTCGCAGACACGCTCCAGTACATGACTTACGTGTGTGCATGCATCTGCTGACGCTCAAACGTTTGAGTGGTGAATTTAATGCTCTTCGCCAAAGGTCGACAGCGTGCCAGAGAGCCAGCCCAGGCGGGATAAATGTCAATGGTCATTTGATAAAAGGTGGGGGCGGAGTCGAGGTGGGAGGAGGGAGGGCTGTTCTCGGTCAGGAGGGAGGGCTGTTCTCAATCAGCCTAATGGACTGTAATGACCGAGCTCCCACTGACCGCGGCTGCACATGCAAGCCCCCGCTGTTGAGCTCCCCCCCCCCCACCCCCATCCTGTCCAGCCCCCCTCCCCCTCCCGCCCCCATTCCTGTTGGTCTGCGTCTTGGCCTCTGTAGGTCATAGAGTGGTTTCGACGGTCTGTGGTTTCGTGCGTCTCCTGAGGTTGGTTTTTTGGACACATTGGTGTGAGCAGAGTACAGTCGTCGTGTCCCGAAGAGGTGTCCGTCTGCGGCCAACGTATTAAGATGGCCCTGTGGACAGTGCATTGTCCTCTGGACCCAGGGGTGCCGGGTTCAGTCCCTCTTTCAGGCGTGCTGGGTCAGAGGTGTTCTCTTTGGACAGTGTCTGTGCAGGCTTCATTCGCATCCACGTCCTTTGGATGAGACCTTTTTTCAGTCAAAGTCCTGTCAGTGTGTACATCCATTAGGAAAGAAACGTGCGCACGTTTTGTTTTCTGGTCCAAACTCCACACTGGTGCGAATAGTAGAATCACCTAGTTCTGGGGCAAAATAAACAGGTTGATTATCGATTGGGGGCTAAGGACCGTGAAGAAGGAGAAAAAGAAGAAGGAGGAGGAGAAGAAGAAGAGTAAGAAGAAGAAGAAGAAGAAGAAGACGATGAAAGATAATCGCATTGAACTTCGTCCTAGGTTGGAGAGAAATTTGCATTCACTTCACCGGA
>CM065727.1:33394570-33397070 GCA_033310375.1 Conus canariensis | reverse complement strand
AGGTAGCATCTACTCCATGGAAATAAGTTGGCATCTACTCTGTGGAAAGAAGTTAGTATCTGCTCCATGGAAAGAAGTTAGCATCTGCTCCATGGAAAGAAGTTGGCATTTACTCCATGGAAAGAAGTCGGCATCTACTCCATGGAAAGAAGTTAGCATCTACTTAATGGAAAGAAGTTAGCATCCATTTCCTCTGGAATACGTTTGCATCCTCTCCACTGAAAGATTTTTATGACAGTGGTGCATGACAGCTATGCATGTGTGTGTGTGTGTGTGTGTGATGTGTGTGTGTGTTGGAGAGAGAGAGAGTAGAGAGAGAGGAGAGAGAAGAGAGAGAGAGAGAGAGAGTTGTAAACCGTTCCAAAGATGGCTGTAGGGTCCTTAAGATTCTGCTTCCAGAGAGGAGGGGGGGGGGGGGGGAGAGGGGGGGGGGAGAACCATGTGCAGATGTCAGCACAGCCATATGATAACAGTACATGCCCTCTGGAGCATTCAGCAGTTGTCGTTCCTGATTGCCATGTCGCAGATGCCCAGAATAACTCCGAGCTCAGAAATAAGGGGGTTTATTCAGGAGGAGGTGAAAAGGAGAGGAGGATTGGCGGGAGGTGGTGGTGGTGGTGGGGGGGGGGGGGGGGGGGGGTTTACAATCGACATTCACTGGTCTTCGAATATGGCCACTTGTTTCCGTCCAAGATTGTTGTGATTTTTTTTCTTTAAAAAAAAATGCTTGAAGGGAGCGAGGGGAGGGAGAAGGGGTGGTGAAGTGGAAGGGGAAGGGGGTGGGGGTGTATGCCAAGAAACATGCAAGATAATCATTTTGATGAAGTTTAATGTTTGACGCAGAGAAAAAGGTTTCTCTTCAAGTAGACGTCCTGTGGCGGGTTTTGAATAGGGGAGCTCAAAAGATCCATCGTCCAGCAGAGCCAGAGAGCCCAAAATCCCCCCCCCCCTCTCTTCACCCCCCCCCCTCCCCATCCCCATTCGTCCTTCCCTCCGATTCCTCTGTTTCGCAGAACTGGACTAGGTGCAAGCTTTCGTGGACGGGAGGGGGGTGGAAAGGGAGCTTCTCGGGAACATACAGGCACGCGCACGCGCATGCACACACACACACACACACACACACACACACACACACACACACACACACAACACACATCACAGGCACGTGCGCGCGCGTGCATACACACAAACACATGCGCACACACGCACGCACGAACACACGCACGCACGCGCGCGCACGCACCACACACACACACACACACACACACACACACACACACACACACACACACACACACGAGAGCACAATGAAGATATTGAAAATATGCGTTGAACAGGTTCAGTACTCCTGAAGCCAGAGAACATTGCCATTAATTAGGAACTTATCACACTACTGAAGATGAGGCTTCCTTTGTTGGCGTGGACCTGCTCTTGTTACCAGTGTTTCCAGGCCATATTGACAGAGTGCGTTTTCAAATCAACATGGACACGAGTGTGTGTGGAAGAGGTGCCGTGACGGAGGGTTGTACGATCAGGGGTCTTCGGCAGCACTCTGTCCTCAGTCTTAGCGTTGGAGTGTAGTAGGTGCCAGTGTGATTATATGTGCATATCTTTGCTCACGCTCGCGCTCACACACACACACACACACACACACACACACACACACACACACACACACACACACACACACACACATATATATATATATATATACGCACGCACTCCTACAGAGAGAGAGAGAGAGAGAGAGAGAGAGAGAGAGAGAGAGAGAGAGAGAGAGAGAGGCAGTTTGTTGTATTCAGGTTTAACGTCCACGCCCGTCTCAGTCGATAATGAAGACGGGAGATAAAGACACCAGGAAGTCGGGGGCGGCATCTAATACCACACCTAAACCCCCAGAACGACATCGCGCTGAGATAGCCGGCCAAAATGCTTGCGTTCATGTTGGGCGCTTGGGTGAGACGTTGCATCCATCCCCCTTTTTCTCCCATCCCCACCCCTCACCACCTCCCACCCTCTCTTTGCCTCCCCCTTCCCCTCCGTCCTCAAGTGAACCGCAGCATCACAGGCACGAGAAAGAAGAGAGGATGATGGTTCCGTTCTGTTGACTCTGCTCTGTTCTTCCTTTCCCAGATCTCTCTTAATCTGTCGCCTCCGTAGTTCCCTTAATCTCCCGATTTGCCACCTTTTTTCCTCTGTCCCTGTCGCTGTCTCTGTCTGTCTGTCTGTCTGTCTGTCTGTATGCTCTCTCTCTCTCTCTCTCTCTCTCTCTCTCTCTCTCTCTCTCTCTCTCTCTCTTCTCTCTCAGGGACGCTCAGAGAGAGGTGTGTTTTGTGACCCGAGATTGGATTAGCCAGGGAATCAACCGAGAGACGAAAGTCTCGGGCGGTTTACTTTGACACATTTCCCATTCCATCCACTGATTCTTCGCTTGCATGACCCATTTTCTTCTCTCGCCTTTCTGCTCTCAGTTGTTGGGGTTTGTGTGGATGCGTGTGCG
>CM065727.1:33382070-33387070 GCA_033310375.1 Conus canariensis | reverse complement strand
TTTCAGGGGCGGATAAAATTCAACCACGTCGAAAGAGGGAACCATGCAGGCGGAAGGGGCCGGTGGGAGGTGTGTGTGTAGGGAGGGAGGGGGGGGGGCAAAAGAATTGAACGGGTCTAAAGCTAGCGTGAAGTGACACTCGCAAGGGAAGGGCCGGGGAAAGAAGAACAGCAGGTAGAACAATAGATCTGGTGGAGAGGTATGGCTTGTTGACTAGCCAAGCTCAAAAAGCAATCCGTTCCACATCAACTGCCAATGCTATGATCACCGATATTGTTGTTGATGTTCTTGTAGCTGTTGTTGCTGTTTTCTCATGCAGGAATGTCAAAGAGCCAGTTACTTGCCCCCCACCCCCACCCCACCCCAACCCTTCCTCACCCCCACCGGTCCCCTCAAACCTACCTGGAAATGATGTTGCTATCGATGCCTTTGCGACTGTAGCAGGAGGAGAAAGAAAAAAAAAATTGGGGGCGAAAACTGAGATGTGTATTGTGGCCATTTTTCTGCTTCACTACGCTTAGCTGTGTGTGTGTGTGTGTGTGTGTGTGTGTGTGTGTGTGTGTGTGTGTGTGTGTGTGTGTGCTGGGGGAGGGTGTGATCAGCCGCAAAACGGTCCATTTACCTGCAAGTCTATAGTTGACTTTATGACGCCAGCATACAGAGGCAATTGAGCACTGGATAGTCTTCTCTCTCTCTCTCTCTCTCTCTCTCTCTCTCTCTCTCTCTCTCTCTCATAATTATTTCGAATAAAATGAAATGTATGAAATATAAAGGAGGTTAATGCTTGTAAGAAAGAGAGACATTGATATATTGATTTATGAGCTTTCTATGGGTGGGACTGTGTGTGGCACATAGGGGCTTGAGCATGGATGTGTGTGTGTGTGTGCGCGCACACACACACGCACACACACACGCACGCACGCACACACACACACACACACACACACACACACACACACACACACACACACACACACACACTATTACTGTGCTTTGCTTTATTTGCAGTTTTCTTCTGTTTCTTCACTATCATTCTTTATAACTTTTTGATGGAAAAAAGACAAATATTAGTATCCTACAATGGAATTGCCGTTCAATCACTACCAATATAATACACCCTCAACAACATCTTTAGAACAACACTTATATGGTCATCATCCTTCAATTTCTAAATGTGACAAAGAAGGACTTGCCACGATTGGACCATTTCTTCTATCCACCAGTGTGCCAAGAAAGTGATTGTGCTGCGAAAATTTCTGTGGCCATTTATATTAATGACCAATTATTTTATCATCCAATCCAATCGCCTGTACCAAATGACACAACAAACTTGTTTTCTTGTGCAGCGTGTGTCCGATTCGACAAATCGTTAGTTTTGAATATTGTTTCAGTGTATTTCCCAAAAGGTATTATTGATTGCAATTCTGACTGGCTACGTTCGTTAAATACTACAAATGATAAATGGTTAATAGCGGGGGACTTTAATGAACATGCTCCTTTGTGGGATCTATCTTGCGTCAAAGTAACCTTTTATCGCTTGGTGGAGAATATTTCAGATTCTCCACTTTTTCTTTTAAATGACGGAAGTGTTACAAGACTGCCTGATGTTCCCAGCCACAAACCATCAGCAGTTGATCTGACTCTAATCTCTCCAAAGTTAGTTCCTAGCTGCAAGTGGCAATTACACGATAACACTTTGGGAAGTGACCATATTCCTATTATCCTTACTTTTAGAGGATTCGAAGTTAAGCACAGTGATGTAAAGGATAAAATTCCTAAATTTGATTATAAACGAGCTGACTGGGCCAAATTTGAATCTGTTCTAAGGTCTTACGATGTTAGTTCTTTTGATAAATCAGACATTGAATCTATGTATACTCATTTTACAGAGGCAGTTTTAAATGCTGCAGGCAAAGCAATTCCCAAAATTAATGTGTCAAACTCTTCGAAACACGTTGGTAAAGTATGGTGGACAGATTCATGTAAAAATGCTGTAGACAAAAACAAGAACACCTTTAAATCTTATGCTAAAGTTAAAAAAGTTAAAGGCAGTGTTCCTGTCAAATCTGCTAAAAACCAAAGAAACAGAGTTATAGAAAGTGCTAAAAGCAACTATTGGTCAACGTTTTGTTTTAATGAAATAAGTGACCATAAAGATAAAAGTAAAATTTGGAAAAAGATCCATGAAATGAAAAATGGGATTCATCTACCAGAATATCCAGTTATTCTAGGTGATGAACAATTTCCTTCAGAATATCAAAAAGCTGAGGCATTTGCTGACACCTTTGTAAAGAATAGCTCTTACAATAGTCTATCAGACAAATGCAGAACTTTGAGGGAAAATCAATCACAAAATGACATATACAATGACCCTGAGAAAAATAATGATCACTACTTGAACGCTGAAATTACTTTCCAAGAATTACTGTCTGCTATCTGTTCATTACCTAAGACCAAGAAAACTTCTGTTGGTCTGGATGCCATTTCCAATGAGTTGATAAAACATCTTCCAGAAAACTTTTTGTTATTTTTACACGGAATTATTAGTAAATGCTGGATTGAAGGTAACATCCCATCCATATGGAGAGATTCAATTATAGTCCCTATTTTAAAGCAGGGCAAACCAGTACACGATGTAAATAGTTATAGACCTATCTCTCTGACGTCTCACGTATGCAAATTAATGGAGCAAATTGTTTTAAATCGATTGTCTTATCATTGCGAAAAACGTGGGATTATCCCTGTAAACCAAGGAGGCTTTAGAAAAGTCAGATCAACCATTGATCATTTAGTGAAATTAACAACTCAAATCAAACACAAATTCGCCAAAAGACAAAATGTTCTTGCCACATTCTTTGATATAAATAAGGCATACGATCAGGTTTGGCATGAACGATTACTATACAAGTTAAAAACGGTTGGGCTTTCTGGTCATATCTATGACTATGTTAAAACATTCTTGGCCAACAGAAGTATCCAAACAAGAATTGGTCACATTTATTCCTCTAAAAGATTCCTTGATATGGGTATCCCTCAAGGCTCTGTTATTGCTCCTATTCTATTTAATATCCTAACTTACGATTTACCATTATCTATTTCCAAAAAAAAGTAACTTCATTCAGTAAGCCGATGATATCTGTTTGTGGATGAATGTTACTTTAAAAAAGAAAACATCAAAAAGGTCTTTAAATTTTATAAAAAGAGCATATCAATATGATCTAGATAATATTGCTATGTATATGTCTGAAAATGGTTTAAGCTTATCACCTCAAAAATCTCACATGATGCTATTTGATGCAAGTGGATGTGTTCACAATGCTCCAGAATTCAAAGTTAACAACACCACACTTAAATATGCTTCAAATATTAAATTTCTTGGTGTTTATATAACGTCTAAGCTCTCTTGGAACCTGCATTTAGAACATGCTGTAAATCAAGCAAGAAAGTCATTGAACCTTCTAAAAGTCATAAGCAAACAAAGCTGGGGTCAAGACACAAATACATTAATTCATTTGTCCTCTGCTTTAGTTAGCTCTAAATTGTCGTATGCACAAGAGGTATTCTGTAGTGCTCCAAAATATCTATTGAAAAAACTGCGGAGCATAGATGGTAAAGCATATAAAATAGCCCTTGGCGTTCCATTTCATGGTTCCATCATAAGATCTTAACATGAAGCAGGTATTTTGCCTCTTGATGGTCAGCGAAAATTAGCCTGTGCTAAATACATTTTAAGATGCTGTACCATTCAAAATTCAAACCAAATGGAACTTGAAATTATGTCCGATATTCATTTTCCTAAGCGTGCAAAACGTATCCGATCTAATAAAACTATTCTTACATCTTCTTCTAAACTATTGACAAAATTAAACACTAATCAAAAGAAATTAGCTGTGCGTTTTCCAATGAGTCCCATCCCAGACTGGGAGCTTTTTAAGGCAAAGTTTGATTATAACTATACACAATTGTCCAAATTTGATAACATCAATGTTCTTGCATATGAAGCTAGATCCCATATGAATGATTTTTATCCCAATCATCTAAAAATCTTCACTGATGGTTCTTTATTAGACAATCAGGCAGGCTGTGGTTTTGTCATCCCCACTTTAAAAATTGAGAAATATTTTTACCTTGGTAAGGACTTCTCCATTTTCACAGCTGAATTAATAGCAATCTTAATGGCTATTCAGTATGTCATTGATACACCATTCAATTTCTATGGTACGCTCTTTTGTGTAGACTCTAAATCAGTTCTCCAAGCTTTAGAATCAACAAATCCGAAAAACCGGGCTGAAATCATCACAGAAATTAAAGTACTTATTCATGTTCTTATATCAAGGGGTATCGCAGTTGATTTTTGTTGGATCCCATCTCATTGTTCAATATCTGGAAATGAATGGGCTGATCGTACTGCTCGGGCAGGTGCAAAAAAATCTTTTAAATCCAAGGATCTTCCCATTCTTTTAAGTTTACAAGAAGGTTACTCTCTATTACAAAAAGCTTCTTTTGAAAATTTTGAAAAGATATGTAAAGACTACATGCTTCCCAAAGTACATAAGCCTAATTTTTCAATAAAGTGTTGTTTAAACGCTCGATCACAAAATTTTTCAAAAAATGAATTCATTAATAAATTATACATTTCATCAAAAAATGTCAATAAACACCCGAAACACCGCAAAAAAATTGTTTCATTGTTTTACAGACTTGGGTTAAACGCTTTCAAAACCAAGTTCATAAAAAACATCCAGTGTGTATGCGGGGCTGTTGATAGTTGTACAACAACACATATTTTCTACTTTTGTCCTTATTTTGAATCAGCTCTATCAGAATTCAGAAAAGATGAATCTAAATGCATTTTCCAAGAACCTGTATTTCTTTTGAACTTTGTTCAGAACTTAATGATAAGTCCAGTCGGCTCGTTTTTATGATTTCTGCATATTTTAGACTGTTTTGTTTTGACTATTGCAGTTTGATTTGTTAATGTTGATTTTTGCTAAAGATTG
>CM065727.1:33374570-33377070 GCA_033310375.1 Conus canariensis | reverse complement strand
AGAGAAACGAAACACGCTCTGGAAGCGCAGGAAGGAGTCTTCATCTGGATGGTCCTTTGGGAGAAGTTCCAATACTGTCCACCTTTTCTGTTGATGACTGAGAGCAGAGTTGTTCCGAATCCTTGGCAGACGAAAATATCATGGGAGATTACCCTCACATAATTAACACACTGAGTCCATGAGCCTTTTAGGGAATCACTGTCTGAGCAGATCATCATTTCAAACATCAGACATGAGGTGTGTGGCTCACAGCCCATTTCTTGATTGGGCCAGTACCAAGGAAAGTAGTGTGTCTGTCAGAATCAATACATAGTAATGAATTATATCCATTAGGCCAGTACCAAGGAAAGTAGTGTGTCTGTCAGGATCAATACATAGTAATGAATTATATCCGTAACCGTTATTGAAGAAGGGAGAAAGAAATGATGCTTTTCATTGTATTGCATATCCATATTATCATATATATATATATATATATATATATAGTATAAAGTAATTATGTACATGCAATATCGTATGAAAGGGTGAGCTGTTGGAGATAAGTCAATGACAATCAGCCTTGTTGTTTTGAGTTTGTGTGCCATATACCCTTCCTGTATCCCATCTTCTTCTGTATTTCTGTCTGGTCTAGCGGATGGATTTTGAATCTGTTCCTGTTCTGTACCACTATAATTATCACATTCTGACCCCCAGAAAACAAACAAACGAAGAAGACACAATGAGATAAAGGTAGATGTACTTATTAATGAGTATTTGTTATAGTTAAGATTACTTACGCTGCGCCCATCCTCGTTCAAAGTCCTTTACAATCCACGCTCTGTTTTACATAATGTGCTGCTTGCCTGAGTAGAGCCAGCTGAAGAGCTGCCTTCTGGCGCTAATCATTTGTTTCCTCTGTCGTTGAGTCTAATATCTGTCGCTCAGTTTTTAACACAGTCCTGTAATTTTTCATGGAAGATGCATGCTGTGTTTGCGTGTGTCATCCATACTATTGGCCAAACTGGTTTTATCTTCTGAAAGTTGGTGATGGGGTGTTACGTGTGTGCAAGATGTTGTGCATGCATTCATACATGGAAGCTCAGTTATGATCTCATTTGAAGGGCTGTTCAGGAAATGGAGTCAGAACCAATGTGAACACTGACAAAAAAGCACCCCTGCATTAAAATGGCCGACCAAAGATTTGAACCTGTGACCCGAGGGTCATGACTCTGATGCTCTACCAACTGAGTTTTTCCGGCCCCCAGAATCAATTTGTGATTAAGAGATGTTCCTTTGCAGAGTCAAATGCTTAATGTTCATCACTTCAGCACCATATATAAAAGTCTTAGTGGAGAAGACTCACTGAGAAGCAACACAGAAGACTACATAGTTGATTGTGAACTTCAGAAAAAGGGAAATTCTGTCAAATGAAGCAAAATGACTGTTGAATGACTCATTTGAGGTTTTCCAAGCTGGCTGCTCAGACTGAGATTAATTGACGGCTGACGAAATTTGTATATTAGATACAATAATGTAGACATCAACCAGGGCAGTTTTCATGTGCGCCTGATCATGATCGTCCACATCATCATTTACATTCTGAAAGTAATCAGTGTGTGTGTGTTTTCTATTTTTTAAAAAAATCCGATGTTCAATTCATGTTGTTTTCAGTCCAATTTTACTCTGAGGAGCTGGGGGAAAAAGATCTTATAGGACTTTAAAAGAAAGAATAAGAATTAAAAAAAAAGGTGGAAACTTGTGCTGACATTTCAATTTCATGATAATCTCACCAGCAGATGACGCCTCTTACAGAATCGACCTGCATGCGTGCTGGCCATCAATAAAATACCACTTCTGGGTCACTGAGCCGTGACTGGTTGTTAGTTCCAATCGAACATGCATGATTTGTGGCTTCTGGTATATGCCGTTTGTTTGTAGAAATGTTTGTGTGTGTTTTTTTTTTCAATTTATATGACTTAGTAGTGAAATAGAATAAATACGTAGCTGGCTATGAGAGCAAGAAGTCTGAAGATTCAAAGTGGTTGACATCTGAGCTACAGAACATTTCTTAGCCAACACTGTTTGTAACTGGCATGTAAGGGAAACCTTCTCCCTGTATACCTCTCTCCATTATTTGTCAGTGACTGGTCATAGCAGGACTTGGTATGTGACTAGGCAGTAGCTCTGGGTATGACCCATCCTGTCCTCCAAAGAGCAGACTCACAACAACAGATCAGTGGAGGATGTTCGTTTTTATCTTGTCTTGAAGCATTTCAGTGGCAGTGGTTTTTAGACTGTAATGCGTGAATGCATTCACTGGGTACTGTATTTGGAGGGTACTGATGTGACACAGGCTTATGTCTTGTGAAGTAAATACATAGCTTCATTAGAGTGCCAGCCCCTGGTGTTGTCGTTCGAGGTTTCCAGTTCCTGGGCTGTGTTAGGAGGAACCAGGAATGCTGCTGAGAAGGGTTCCAACTGGTAAGGACTGGACAGAAATATGAGAAAATGTATCTGTTGA
>CM065727.1:33242070-33372070 GCA_033310375.1 Conus canariensis | reverse complement strand
GTGTGTGTGTGTGTGTGTGTGTGTGTGTGTGTGTGTGTGTGTGTGCGCGTGTGTGTGCGTGCGTGCGTGTGTGTCTGTGTGTCTGTATGTTGTGCAATCTGTTCTCTTAGAAACTGCCTTTTAAGAAGTATTCAGCAGCATCAGTCGTAGTAGTATTTCTTGGCAACCGTCTGCCCTTTTTAGTGGTGTTGAAGGTTTGTGCTCCAAAAGGGTTAACTCATCATCTGTATTGTTGATAGTATGAATACGATGGTGACAGTTTTCCTAGACAGCAGCGCAATGAACCATCGGTAAAGGTTGATATTCTGTAGAACTGCGAGCCTGCAATGGTTGAAGAGGTCGGTTTAGAGAGGACGGGACTTTTTACAGTGCTGCAGGTGAACGTTCAGATCCATGGCCAGTCAAACAGACTGAAAGAATGAACAAGAATTTGATAGCTGCCCTGTCGTGTGTTGTCCAGGACACCAGTCATCATCATCATCATCATCATCATCATCATCATCATCATCATCATCATCATCATCATGACAGCTGTCCCATTTTGCTTTGTCCAGAACTCTGCCATCGTCTAATGATGTCACTGGTCTTGGACGAGGCAAAACAGGACAGTTCTTTATACACTGCAACACTAACAACCATGATGATGTTAATGCTGTCACTGATATCATGGTCAAAGAAGAATCTGGACAGCTGCTAAATAATGATGATGAAGATGGACATGCATTTTAGACAATATTTTTTAATTATTATTCTTCAACAGCAAAAAAACAAAAACAAACAAACAAACAAAAAAACCCAGTCTGACTCAACTTTGCTCACGGGAGTTGTCAAGAGCTGTCGCTCTTTGGTTGAAGTCCCTGCCATGATTACGCTGTGCAAGTGCAATTACTGCTGAAAATCTTCGGGTTTTTTTTTTTTTGTTCTTTTTCTTTTTTGTTTTTGTTTGTTTGCTTAGTTTGTTGTGTGATTGCTCAAACAATGTGGGGACAAAAGATGGCGAAATCGCACGGGTAGACGGACAGGTCTGATGAAGAACTGTCGCCGTTTTTGCTTCGTGCAGGACATCATCGCCATCAGCTGCTCCTGGTGCAAGACGGCTTACCACAACAAGACCACCTGCTTCATGATGCAGCAGATAGAGGAGCAGTGCACCCTGGGTATCCACGCCAGCATTATCATCCCTCCCTCCTGGATCATCAAACTGCCCAAAAAGGTGGGAAGGAGGGGAGGGGAGGAAAAAAGAGAGGGAGTTGAGAGGGGGGGGGGGGGGCGGTATGGAGTGGGGAGGGGGAAATTAGTGACATAGTTCCGTATGAATTATGGTGTGGCTGTAAGATGGCTGATGAACATCCTGGGTGGTGTTTGTGAGCATGGCTGGGTGGTGTTTGTGAGCATGGCTGGGTGGTGTTTGTGAGCATGGCTGTGTGGTGTTTGTGAGCATGGCTGGGTGGTGTTTGTGAACATGGCTTGTGGTGTTTGTGAACATGGCTGAGCGGGGTGTGAACATGCCTGGGTGGTGTTTGTGAACATGGCTTGGTGGTGCTTGTGAGCATGGCTGGGTGGTGTTTGTGAGCATGGCTGGGTGGTGTTTGTGAACATGCGTGGATGGTATTTGTGAACATAGCTGGGTGGTGTTTGTGAACATGGCTGGGTGGTGTTTGTGAACATGCCTGGGTGGTGTTTATAAACAGCCTGGGTGATGTTTGTGAACATGGCTGGGTGGTTATTGTGAATATGCCTGGGTGATGTTTTGTGAACATGGCTGGGTGGTGTTTGTGAACATGTCTGGGTGGTGTTTGTGAATATGGCTGGGTGATGTTTGTGAACATGACTGGGTGGTGTTTGTGAATGTGGCTGGCTGGTGTTTGTAAACATGGCTGTGATATTTTTTAACATACCTGGGTGATGTTTGCAAACATACCTGGGCTGGGTGGTGTTTGTGAACATGCCTGGGTAGTGTTTGTGAACATGCCTTGGTGGTGTTTTTGAACATGACTGGGTGGTGTTTGTGAACATGTCTGGGTGGTGTTTGTGAACATGCCTGGGTGATGTTTGTGAACATGGCTGGGTGGTGTTTGTGAAATGCCTGGGTGATGTTTGTGAACATACGCAGGTGGTTTTTGTCAACATGGCCGGATGGTGTTTGTGAACATGCTTGGGTGGTGTGTTGAACATGCCTGGGTGGTGTTTGTGAACATACCTGGGTGGTGTTTATGAACATGCGAGGGTGGTGTTTGTGAGCATACCTGGGTAGGGTGTGTAAACATGGCTTGGTGGCGTTTGTGAACATGGCTGGGTGGTGTTTGTAAAAATGGCTGGGTGGTGTTTGTGAATATGGCCGGGTGGTGTTTGTGAACATGCCTGGATGGTGGTTGTTAACATGCGTGGGTGGTGTTTGTGAACATGGCCGGGTAATGTTTGTGAACATGGCTGGGTGGTGTTTGTGAGCATGGCTGGGTGGTGTTTGTGAATATGCCTGGGTGGTGGGGTGGTGTTTATGAACATGGCTGGGTGATGTTTGTGAACATGGCTGGGTGGTGTTTGTGAATATGCCTGGGTGATGTTTGTGAACATGGCTGGGTGGTGTTTGTGAACATGGCTGGGTGGTTATTGTGAATATGCCTGGGTGATGTTTGTGAACATGGCTGGGTGGTGTTTGTGAACATGTCTGGATGGTGTTTGTGAATATGGCTGGGTGATGTTTGTGAACATGACTGGGTGGTGTTTATGAATGTGGCTGGCTGGTGTTTGTAAACATGGGTGTGTTATATTCTTGAACATACCTGGGTGATGTTTGCAAACATACCTGGGCTGGGTGGTGTTTGTGAACATGGCTGGGTGAACATGCCTGGGTGGTGTTTGTGAACATGCCTGGGTAGTGTTTGTGAACATGCCTAGGTGGTGTTTTTGAACATGTCTGGGTGGTATTTGTGAACATGTCTGGGTGTGTTTGTGAACATGCCTGGGTGATGTTTGTGAACATGGCTGGGTGGTGTTTGTGAAATGCCTGGGTGATGTTTGTGAACATACGTGGGTGGTGTTTGTGAACATGTCTGGATGGTGTTTGTGAACATGTTTGGGTGGTATTTGAACATGCCTGGGTGGTGTTTGTGAACATACCTGGGTGGTGTTTGTGAAATGCGAGGGTGGTGTTTGTGAGCATACCTGGGTAGGGTGTGTAAACATGGCTTGGTGGTGTTCGTGAACATGGCTGGATGGTGTTTGTGAAAATGGCTGAGTGGTGTTTGTGAATATGGCCGGGTGGTGTTTGTGAACATGCCTGGATGGTGGTTGTGAATATGGCTGGGTGGTGTTTGTGAACATGGCCGGGTAGTGTTTGTGAACATGGCTGGGTGGTGTTTGTGAACACTGCTGGGTGATGCTTGTGAACATGCCTGGACGGTGTTTGTGAACATGGCTGGCTGGTGTTTGTGAACATGGCTGAGTGGTGTTTATGAACATGGCTGGGTGGTGTTCGTGAACATGGCTCGCTGGTATTTGTGAAAACGGCTATGTGATGTTTGTGAACATGGCTGGATGGTGTTTATGAACATGCATGGGCAGTGTTTGTGAACATGTATGGGCGGCGTTTGTGAACATATATGGACACTGTTTTGTGAACATTTATGGGCAGTGTTTCTGAGCAGTATGGGGTGGTGTATGTGGGAAGATGTATGAAGGAGGTGGGACTTCCATTTGTATGTATGCATGCTTGTGTGGGGATGTTACTGAATTTTTAAGTCAACCTAATATGATATTAGAAGTGAGTGTGAGTATGTGTGTGTTGGTGTGCTTTTGGATGTGTGTGTGTGCGCGCGTGTGCGCACGCGTATGAGTGTATATGTGTTTGAGGGTGTAGAGATGTGTGAGTGTGTGCATATGTGCGTATGTGTGTGTGTGTGTGTGTGTGTGAGAGAGAGAGAGAGAGAGAGAGAGAGAGAGAGAGAGAGAGAAGACAAATAGAGAGCATGCATATAGGTGTTGAGATATGAGGTGGTGTGTGTGTGTGTGTGTGCACGCATGTGAGAGATAGAATATAGGTGTTGAGATATGTATGTATATATCTACACTTGTATTTGTGAGTATGCTCTGTGAACATATTTCTTTTCACTGTTACAGTTTCCTATATCATGAAGGCCACCAGAAATGAAGACAGATTTCAATTTTATCATATCATATCCAGTCAGAATGAAATGGACATCTGGAAACACATTTTGGCTCAAAACCCAGCAAAGTCCTCTTCGAACTTGCTTCATTGTACAACCTATCCTAAAGTCAGATTTCCCAAGAAGTGGGATGCAAACATTAGCAGTACTGGTCAGGAAATTTGCACAGCCCTGTTGATGACAATAGGAAGTTTTGGGTACCAGGTTTTTGCCGTTTGAGCCTATCACACATTCACTTTGTATGCAAGCTGGTTAGAGCTAAAATAGTCAGGAATGAAGATTTAGGCCCGAGGTTATTCAACCCTTGACCTTCCAGTTGGCAGTCCATAAGGCTCATCACTGCTGGTGATCGTGTTTATACACCCTGATTTGAATTTCATTGATGGTGTGTATACATGTATGTGTGGAACGTGCAGGGGTCTTTCAAGTCATCCATTCGGTCCAGCAAAAAGCGGAAAGCCTCCATTCGGAAACGGAAAAGCAAAGAAGAATACCGCCCTTTCATCCTCAAACCCATCCCGTCTCCCCTCATCAAACCCGTGTTGGTTTTCATCAACCCAAAGAGCGGTGGCAACCAGGGGGCTAAACTCTACCACAAGTTCTGTTGGCTTCTCAATCCTCGGCAAGTCTTCGATCTTTCTCAAGGAGGCCCTCGGTTTGGGTGAGTGGAGCAAGGAGGGCATTTCCAGCCATTGTTTTGGTCACAGGCCACTTGTAAGTGTGTGAGTAAGTGTGTGTGTGTGTGTGTGTGTGTGTGTGTGTGTGTGTGTGTGTGTGTGTGTGTGTGTGTGTGTGCACGTACACACACGTTTGTGTGTAAAATGTGTGCTTTTCATGTACTCCTTAAAATTTTTGTTGGAATGTGTGCACCTGATCTAACTGTACAAATGAGTTTGTGAAATTAGTTGTTTTTCAAACTTGAAGATGAACAAATTACAGTAGTTATGGTCATGATCATTCTCTCTCTCTCTCTCTCTCTCTCTCTCTCTCTCTCTCTCTCTCTCTCTCTCTCTCTCTCTCTCTGTGGGTGTGTGAAACATGAGTAGAGGTGGAAGGTGTGGTCCTCTAGGGGATGAATTCAGAGTGTTGTCTATTAAAATTACATGGTAGTTTTTGCATCAACATTCACCTCCACCTTTCTCTTACTGATGCTGGAAGGAGTAACTTTACAGTACAAGTCATCAAAAGAAATTATCAGTTTTCTCAGAACTGTTGATACACTCAAGAATGGCTCAGGTGTCATTCATCTAATGCTTAGGCATTTAAAAGTGTTTGTGCTCCGAGTGTAAGGCAGCATTAGAAATGGGGTCACTTCTCCCCGGTTTGTTGACATCGCCACTAGGGTAGGCTTCCTGGTTAGTCAGATGTCCACTTGACCATGTGGCAGCACGGATTTTGGTTTCTGTGCTGGGAAAGTTTTTGTGGACATAACAGGGGCCCTGTGTTTTCCTTCTTGGTCAGTCAGTGAAAACTGACACAGGATCACAGTAGTAGAGGAGGAGATCAACTTTCCCCTCTCTAGAATACACCATTGTTGAGTTTTACACACTGTAAAGGACTATTTCCAGTTGTTTCATGGCCTATGGTGAGTCTGTGTATTTGGGGCTGTTGTGTCCCTTTAGAGTCAAGTTTACCATCGTGATTTTGGGGTGTGTCTGATTGACAGGCTGTCAGACGAACTTGACATACAGTGAAATTGATTATGGAAGGGGGAATCGAGAGTCATCTTGTTTTGAAGAAGACAGAGATGTCTCAGCACGTGCAGTGTGACACAATGCAGTTTGGATCACGCGTGTCCGTCTCTCAGATAGTGGTGGTCTTTAGTGTGTATTGCTTATGTGGTTGGCAGCAAGGGCTACACATGCGAACATCAGTAATGAGTGAGGAAGTGTCGTGAATGCCGGCGTTCTTTTTGCTGTGGCATGGGGGCGGCGAAGGAAATACTCATCCCATCCACGAGCGTCACATCATTATCAGACAGCATGGGGATCATTATCAGATCGCATGGGGAAAGAGAGTGTTGCGGCAACATTATCTTTGTAATGCGAGATAGAGCGAGGAAGGGGTGGAGTGGGGTGTTGACTCATGATTATGACATCAACAACCCACCGGGGGGGGGGGGGGGGGGGGGGGTTAGTCAGACCAGTCATCTCCAGACAGGCGGCGCATGACATGACAGTTGACAGCCTTATCATCTGCCGGCATGGAACAAAGACAAAGACGGACAGACAGACAGACACGGTGGGGGGGGAATGAGAGGAAAGCGGGGAGACAGGAGAAGGGTGAAGACTGGTGATGGAAAATGGTGTGAAGCTGATAATGCTGAGGAATGTGTGTGTGTGTGAATGAGAGAGAGAGAGGGAGAGAGTGAGTGAAGAGCTGGATGGTGTTGGGTGTGTAAACATTTCCTCTCTCTCTCTCTCTCTCTCTCTCTCTCTCTCTCTCTCTCTTCCCTCCTCCTCCTCCTCCTCCACCTCCTCCCCCTCTATCTTCTGGCCTTTCCTTCAATGTAAAGAGGGAGTTGCCATGTTGAAATAATTGTGCTTTCAAATTAGTCTGGAATTATGATTTTTTTTTTCCTTCTTGGATCAATGTGTTATCACAATCTTTGAAATGATACAAAGTGTTTATCACCTTGTGATGAGGGATGAAACTGAAAGCTGAAAAAAAGGAAGATAATTTTTAAAGAAAAAAAGGAAAAGTGAAACCAATGTTCATAAATATAAGGGGTCCTTAAAGTGCTGATGTTGAATCGACAGCAGATAAAGAGAAATAGGTCCAGAAAAAGAAGTGGATCACTTGCAAGTGGAATTGCAAAGATGTAAGAAGGAAGGCTTGTGAGGATGTATAAAGTGAAAGGACTTCAGTCCATTGAAAATGTTTCATGTATTGGGGCTTCCTTCCTGAGTTTTGATTCTGCTATGTGTGGAATTGAAATGGTAGCAAATCTGTGTGATTATTTCTGCCTTCTCACTGCAGCCAAACATCTGATTTGTTGTGGTTGTGTAATATTTCTTATTAACAGACACGCACTTTTTCAAAGCAGTAATGAAATAAGCCAGCACACGTTTGCCATCCATAATCATAATTAGCCACCCAGTGTTTTGATCAAACCAAAGAAGAAAAATGGGATCCTTGAAAAAAAAAAAAAAAGGAAAAGAAAACTAACGCATACTCATCATCTCTCATCATAATCAACAATTCAGTATTTTTGGTTTGTTTTGTTTTGTTTTAAATTAAAGCACACATCATAAAAAGTTTATGTAATAAATCCGCCAAACATGAACAAACGAATCACAAGACAAAACACATTATTTCGTTTGTTCATGTTTGATGGATTTATTACATAAACTTAAGATATGTTTAGATTTCCACCTGCAGTTGCCTCACTTTGCAACTAATGCTCAGTATGTCTTCTTGTAAGGAGCCCTTCTCTGACCAGTACGCAACTGGTTGCAGGTTGGACTTGTTCAAAAAAGTGCCTAACATCCGAATCCTAGCAGCCGGAGGTGATGGTACAGTGGGCTGGATCCTCTCTGACATCGATGCCCTGGGGCTGTGTCCTCCCCCGCCGGTAGGGATTCTGCCCATTGGCACCGGCAACGACCTGGCCAGGACGCTGAACTGGGGCGGGGTCAGTTCCGAAGGGTTTTGACCTTTCCTTTTGTTTGTTTTTGGGTTTTTTTTCCTTTTCTTTAGTTTTCCATTTCTTCTCTTTTCTGTCTCTCCTTTGTTTCAGGTTGTTTTTTTCATGTACCTTGCTGTGTTTACTTTTTTTCTTTATTTCCTTTGTTTTTCTTTCCATTCCTTTGTTTCTCTTTCCTTTTCCTTTACTTCTCTCTCTCTTCTCTCTCTCTCTCTCTCTCTCTCTCTCTCTCTCTCTCTCTCTCTCCTCTTTGTTTTCCCAGTTCTTCTTTTTCTTTGTTTATTTCTTCTTTTCCTTTTATGTATGTGTCTATTTTCCTTTTTACAGGGATGTTTTTGTGTGACTTATTTTTACATCATCTAAGTCTGTGGAGTTGTGATGATAAGTGTTGTTGTTTTTCTGATATTTTCTTTTGCAGCAGTACTCTTCTGGTGCCATCAGTTTTGTCATTTAAGCATGAAGGTAATGTGCAGCAGCTACCAATACCCAAGCAATCCAAAATGGAAAGCTGTCAGCGAATGGAAAGCTGTTGAGGCAACAAGACATATGATAGATTGGCATGCAGAAGCTCTCAATAATGCATCCGAAATCAGTTTTTATCGACAGACCAGTTTAAAGATAAATCGGCAGAGGGGAGCTGATCCAAGCCTGTACAGTATACAAAAGTTTGAAGGAAACTGAATGATTAGTGGTTGCTGTGCATGTTCACACAAGCCATGCACTCGTACATTATGCACTGCCACGGTATATGGCAGGACTAGAGTTGCCTCTGCTGCCGATTCAGTCTCATGACTGGTCACAGCTTCTCTTCATTGCTCCTATTGCTTTTTTTTTCCCCTCTGTCTCATCATCCATGCCATGTGGTATTGCTCATTCCGTGCACACACACACACACACACACGCACACGCGCACACGCACACACACACATCACTCACTCACACATACACTCACACAACACACACACACACCACACACACACACACACACCACACACAACACACACCACACACACACACACACACACACACACACACACACCACACACACACACACACACACACACACACACACACACACACACACACACACACACACACACACACACACACACACACACACACACACACACACACACACACACACCCCACACACACACACAACACCACACACACACACACACACACACACACACACACACACACCACACACACACACACACCACACACACCACACACACACACACACACACACACACACACACACACACACACCACACACACCACACACACACACACACACACACACACACACCTCTCTGATCCACAGTCACAGCCTGGCCCTGTCCTGCCACAGCTCCATGAACGGCAGTCCACAGGGAGTTGCCAGTGTCAGGTCATCATGAGGCAACTGACCACTATAGTGCTGCCCAGTCACTACAGTGGTGTTCGGTGGCACCAGTGCTGATCCAGCATAGGCAGGACACCGCCTACTAAAACCCCTCCTGATGAGATTAATCACTTTGCCACGGAGCTCGCGTGAGTGAGCTCTCCCTCTGGAGGGCACCACCGCATTTATCCAGCGTCAGTCCCCATGAATTTGCTGACACCGGTGACACTGATGGAACCAAACCAAGAGCATGGATATGGAGAGGTAGTTGAAACTGAGGTCGCCCGCCATGAGAGCGTGCTCTCACAGCTTAACTTTGTGAAATCCTATTCTATTAAACAATTCATAACTCATCTCCAAATCAGCCTTATGGAAAAGCAGATTCGGACTCTGTCAGTATCCTTTTATGATTTCAAATCTTGTAGATTGAAACGCAGCTTTCTGACCCCCCCCCCCCCCCATTATTCATACATAATGTGTCTCAGAGTCAGCTTTTCTGTGTGAGACATAGTACAGGTAGCTGAAGCTGAAAATGAAGATGAGGTATGTGCTGAGTGAGATTCAACAGAGTGGGCTGTATTTCTGTAAATCATAGCATAGCTACTTCTAAAGAACAATTTAGGAACCAGAATTCAGATCAGAATAGTGTCCTTCAAAAGGGACTCTTTCTGGCATCAGAGGCAGATGGCTGTACTCCTTTGGTCTTTTGTCTTTGAAATAAACTGAACCTAAACTGGGTTGAGTCATGAAAGTTAAACAAAATATACATACAATCTGTTCAGAAAGTTGAAGGGGTAAGAAGTAGACAATGTCAATGAAGGTTTGATTTTTCTTTTTTTTTTCAACCTCGACGTTGCCATAGGTTTCAGCTCTATTAACCTTGCAGTGCCTGTGTTGATGTGTGTAGGGTTACACAGACGAACCTCTGTCCAAAATATTATGCAACGTGGAGGAAGGGCAAGTGGTACAACTGGACAGGTCAGTGTTGTGAATGAGGGGTGCAATGCAAAAAGGGGGAAGGGGTGCAAGGAGAAATGGGGGTGGGATTAAGGGCAATTCTGTATATAATGCAAGATTTACACCCAGATATATGACCAAAGTGTACAAACAGATATGACGAGGCAGAGGAGAGAGAAAGAGACAAAGAAAGAGAGAGATTTCTACTAACTGCTGGAGAGAGAGAGGAGAGAGAGAGGGGGGGGGGGGGGAGGATCAGACCCAGCAAATCAAATCTTCACATATTTGAAAAATGAACTGGGAAAATATTATGCTATATTCTGATAGAATGTGTGCAAGAGAGAGAGCATAAATGTGTCTCTGTGTGCTAGGGAGAAAAAGAGACTGAGAAAGAGATTTCTTTGATGTAGTTAACTGATAGATGTGGGTAATTACATCTTTCTATGTTTGAAACATACGAAGATCATGTCATAACTCTGAGATAATGTGTGTATACATGTGTGTGTGTGTGTGTGTGCGTGTGCGTGTGTGTGTGTGTGAAGGTAAGGGAAAGAGTTTTTGTCAGATGTGACTTATCAGATCTTTGATAAAGTGAATAGGAACTACATCACACTCTGAATCTTAGAGTATATATATATGAAAGTGTACAGTGCGTGCGCGCGTGTGTGTGTGTGTGTGTGTGTGTGTGTGTGTGTGTGTGTGTGTGTGTTGCAAAGAGAGCAGCAGAAAAAAATGATTGTTCAAAAGTATTTGTTCATATTAGATGCTTCTTTGCTTTCATAAATCCTTGTGTAATTCAGTTAAAATTGTGTGTGTGTGTGTGTGTGTGTGTGTGTGTGTGTGTGTGTGTGTGTGTGTGTTAGAGAGAAAAAGAGAGAGAGAGGAGAAAAAAAAAGAGAAAAGTTAATTTATAGATAATCTGATCTTTCTGTCTTTGAAAAGAAGGGAAGAAAATCACAATATGATTATGTGAGAGCATGGGTGTGTGTGTTTTGTGTGTGTGTGTGTGTGTGTTGTGTGTGTGTATGTGTGTGTGTGTGTGTGTGTGTGTGTGTGTGGTTAATGTTCCTCTAACTATACAAACTCATGCTGGTCAGGTGGAACATCAGCGTGGAGGAAAATGAAATGGGCACAGTGGAAGAGGGGGAGGAGGTGGCCTCGGAGTTACCTCTCAGTGTCTTCAACAACTACTTCAGCTTGGGAGCCGACGCCCACGTCGCCCTGGAATTCCATGAATCCAGAGGTAAACGGTGATCTGCAGGGCTGACATGGCTGGTTTATCTCTGCCCATCATCTTGCTCTGTGGGCTTGTGTTGATGTTCATCAGTGTTCTCTTTGTCAATATTCTCTGTTGTTTGATAATGAGACACACTGATTTTGTACCTGTCCTGCAAGTAGGCAACAAAGTGATTTAATGTAACGATGGAAAACACACAACACACACACACACACTCACACCACACACACACACACACACACACACACACACACACACACACACACACAAACATTACAGCTATAAAAAAAAAAAAAAATACTGTATGCAAAAATGATCACAAGAATACATAATCATTTCACTCTGATGCATGCTTAATCACTCTTAAATTCATATACACTAATGAATTTGAATTCTACTGTACACTAGCTTCCATTACAGTGGAATATGAAAATAGGTCTGTATGTAGGGAAAGGGAGGTTGGCCAAAACGGAAAAGAAAATAAATTTTGAAACTGTTTCGAAAGATGAAATCCAAATGAGTTCCAGGGTTTTGCAGCAGAATTTGAGAGTTTTCTTGCACCATGTTGCTGACATTTGGACGATTTTTAAAGCTTCCTTTTACTGAAACTAATGCAAAAGATTAATCAGTTACTGTTGGTTTTTTTTTAGGTACAAAGTTTCTGCTGGAAAGCTTGCGTAATGTGTTTTCTAAAAGACACCAGAACAATTTCATTAATGACATACTTTTCAGCTTTTTGATTTATTTGCTGTACAGTTACATTGAATATTTTTCAGTGTAATGAGTAGCAATGACTTATGAAATGATAAAAAATTCCTAACAATTTCCTTTTGAAACAGCACTTTCTTTCTTTTTTTTTTAGAATGTCACCAACTATATTTGAACATAAAATGTGCTGATAACCACTATCAGCATTCCACCTTAAGTGGACATTTTTTCCCTTGCTGTCTGAAGTGTATGAGAGGGCTCATGGGGGATTGTTTGGTTTACAGAGGCGAATCCTGAGAAGTTCAACAGTCGCTTCAGGAACAAGATGTTCTATGCAGGAGTAAGTAACTATGAGCCTGTTTGGCATGATGCTGTGGCAGTGTGTGTATGTGTGTGAAATATAAAATGAAATGGATTTCAGAGGATGTAAATGACCTATTGTCTCAAACTTAACTGTCCAATAGGTACCTTAATTGTTTCTGTTAAGCATGAATAACGGCCTAGTCAGTAAGGACACCTTGAAACATTTTCAGGAGACAAGAGAGCTAAATGTGTACCTCCTATCACCTCAATTCATACTCCCAGAGTTACCTCCCATGTAAATTGCCGGTCAGTTTCCACACACCTTTCCAGTGAAACAAAACCGAATTCAGAGGATGCAAACGATCAGATCAATAATTTGTGTTCAAGATGAGTGTTCTGTCAGTTTGTTTTGTTTATAGCCCAGCTGACTGCAGAGGCCACATCATGGCTGACAGTGTGTCATTCTTCTTTATGATGTGGTGGAATATAATACATGTTCCACAGTTTGTATAGAACAAAAAAAAAAAAAAGATGCAAGTAAAGTAGAATTAATTCCCTGCGAAAAGGGAACAAACTCTGAGCTGAACTAGCAATGCTGGGGTTTAATTAAACAGTTGACCCAAAACACAGTTCCAGTCCTCTTGCATTTGGGTTGTTAACATTGATACGAATGTCTTTTTATGCCAGTGAAGCAGTAACAATGACAAATGCATGAACATTATAGATGCTCTACATGGAAACTTGCTTTGAGAACGGTGTGTTTCCTCAGAATAGTTTGTAGATGGTACACACTTTCTTGAACAGAATGTAGCTCTGGCACTGTTTGCTTCTGAAGCAGTGTACAGTGTTCTAACAGGAAATTAAAGGAGATTTTGAAGATGTACAAATGTAGGTAATAATTTCACGTATGTTCATATTTTGTTTTATAAAAACTTAGAATGCTCACTGAATGGAAAACAACAGAATGAAATATATGGATCAGGGTTTAGAATGAGACGTAAGGTAAACAGATGTAATTGTTTTTCCACTTAGCATGTGAAACCTCTCTCTCACTCTCTCTCTCTCTCTCTCTCTCTCTCTCTCTCTCTCTGTCTGTCTGTACACACAAACACATACACACACACACACACACACACACACACACATACATATATATATATATATATATATACTTTTTTGATTAAAGCATTAGCACATTTGGGTATGTATTCACATGAAGGCATATATGAGTCAAAGTCAGAGATGTGGGTGCAATGTGGCCCTTTTCTGATATTTTTGCCATTATCAGGTCTCAACAAATACTTTGTTATTGCAGGCAGGTGGGCGGGATCTTCTCAAGAGAAGTTGGAAAGGCTTTGCCGACCACTTACAGGTGGAGGTAAGATCGTTGCCCTGCACTATGGTCAGTTTAGAGCAAAGTTGAAGGTTGTGCTGTATGAAATTTGGGCAAATTTGTGGTCTGCATTTGGTGGGAAAGCTGTCAGAGTCTCAGCTGAATGTGCAGAGGGGAGGGAGAGGGGGGGGGGGGGGGGTAAAATTTTTTTTAATGAAAACTGTGTTGAGATAGTTGTGGTGCAAAGCTGTAGTTTGTTCTGGAGACAGATTTCATTTAATATTTGTCATCTCCATTGGTGGTACTTTTCAGGTGAATTAAGTTGTGATCTCAGCTGCAATAACTTCTGGGCAAAGCAGTTGGTCTCTTGTGATAATGTCAAAGCTGTTGTTTCTGTTGATGATAAGATTGGAAGGAATTTAAGGTTACAGATGTAATCTCTACTAGGATAAATTTTTGTGACAAAGCTGTGATCTCTGTTGGAATAAATTTAGGAAATGCGACAAATTTGTGGTCTCAGCTGGAAAAAAATTATGGCAAAATTGTGATCTTTGTTGGGATAATTTAGGGGGCAAAGCTGTGGTCTCTACTGGGATAAATTATGGCAACGCTGTGATTTCTTCTGGGTTTCATCGAGGAAAAAAAATGCGTCTCTGCTTGGATAAGTTTAATGCAAAGTTATGATCTCTCCTGGAGTGAATATAGGGCAAAGCTGTGGTCATTACTCAGACAAATTTCGGGCAAAGCAGTGGACTCCGCTGGGAAAGAGTTAGGGTGAAACTGTGTCTGTGGGGATAAATTTAGTACAAAGCTGTGGTCTCTGCTTGTATAAGTTAAGGGTAAAGCTGTGGACTTTGCTTGGATAAATTTAGTGCAAAGCTGTGGTCTCTGCTGAGATAAATGTAAGGCAAAGCTGTGATCTCCATTGGGATGATGAATTCAGCACAAAGCTGTGATGTCTGCAGATGAATGTAGGACAAAGCTAAGGTCACTGGGATAAATTCATGGCAAAATTGGGCTTTGCTGGGATGAATTTAGATTAAAACTATGGCCTCTGCTGAAATGCATTTAGGACAAAGATAAGATATGTGCAAAGATGAATTTTGGGCCTAAGTTGTTATCTGTGTGGAATCAATATAGGTGAAGACACTGGTCCCAGCTACTATTATAAGGTCAAACATGAGAATATAGCTGGAATGAAAATATGGTAAAAGAGTATAAAGCATAAAGTTAAGGAAAATCCACATCTATCAGGGCAGATTTGAAGATGAGCTTGTGACCTCTGCTGATGACAAATGAAAGTAAACCAAGTTTGTTGGTCGTAAGTTCAGGTCAAAGGTCAAGTCAAACCAGTCAGTGAGCAGCTGGTCCATTGCAAATACAGGCTAATAGAAGACTACAAAAAAGATGTGCCCTGATGTATACAGCTTGTGATATCTGCAAGAGTCAGAGAACACCAGAACATCACAAGGACCGCTCTTCCATCTTCTATGAAAACAGCTCTGGCTGACTCTGGGGAAAGGCTCAGTGACAGTGAAGAAAGACCCACTGACTGCAGGAAAAGTCCTGTTGACAGCGGGAAAGACTGTAACCCGGAATTCTCTTTGGAATGTGTTCAAGACGTCATGGTGAACGCCTGGTTGTGTCAGGAGTTGTACTGTCTACAACTGTCAGTGGAACAGCATCTAGTGAGGCTGCGGGATGCACACGGCAGTAGCTTGGCTGTGGTGTTTTTCATGTATAGGCTCTGCAGTCGGAGGTTCTATCATGTCTCATCCAGTGGCCATTACACAGTGGCATCTGCCAGGGAGAATTATGTCCCTTGACGTCTTAATGGAATACCCTGTGTGTATCTGCACCCTTTGTGAACACAGCAGAGGCTTCCAAGGGTGGTGCAGGATTGCTCCCAAGTGGTTTGTTCTGCAGTTGAGGACAGTACTTCTCTGGGTCCCATCCACACCTTCAGGTGTATTTTTTTCTTTTTCTTCTTCCATCTCAGAAAGCAACCTCGAAGCACTGGCCTGTGAAAATTACTCACCAGCAAGGACAAATGAACGTTACCCTTGAAATCATGAGGAAACATCGGTCACTCAGCAGAGACGTCAGGTATAAAGACCTCTGATCCGTTGGCAGATGCCGACCACATGGGCACAGACCGAAGAAGCCAGTGTGCGGAGTTTGAGGTTTTTGTGGAATCACTCAGAACAGTTCCACCGGACAAGAGTCTCAGGGTGAGAATGAATGCTTGTGAAGCAAACCGACCCAGCTCTGAAAAGAAACATGCAGTCTTATTGGAAACATGGTTATTGTTTGAAACTTAAAGGTCTACTTTAGAGATTTTCGATAATTTGTTAAAAACAGGTCTACATGTTATATAACTACAGTATGGTATTCATTTTTTTTAAAAATCGCCGGAAGAATTTAATAGATAAAAAAACGACTTTTTCACACCTGTTCAAACCCCGCGCGGAAGACCGAAAACCGTGACGTCACTTGATGGACTGGCCGTCAGCCGCGACCTACACAACATGGCAACGCCAAGTGAAATCAACGTGAGTTGCGATCCCCCACAGCCTAAAAAGTCACGAGGGGGTGGCAGATATTGTGCTATAGGCGAGTGCAGCAGCTCTGCAGGAGACAGATATTCTTTGCACACATTTTCATCTGATCCAGATACTCGAAAGAAGTGGATTCGGTTCGTGCAAACATGCCGGGCCGCTAAGTTCTTTTTACATGTCAGTTCCAGCTGGACCACGGAAACGAGCTATTCCGATAATTGCCGAGCCCGCTTGAGTGGATCAAAAACTTCGTCTGCATTGTGCGCGTATACTTTGAAGGCGGAGTGGTGAGCTCGTACAGATGAGTACGATAGTCGCACGTTTATTCTGTTCTTATCTATGGACAGATCACACTTGTTAAATTGAATGAACGCGTTAAGGCTTGAGGAAGGAGAATCTCCGCTCGCCGTCCACGCATGATCGCATCAAGAAGTCAGTCGGTAGCCTCCCTCGAGACTACGGTAAAATCCGTTCGCCTTCGGAATGCTGTGTTCGGGCGTCCAGCTGGAACTGAATAGCTCGTTTCCGTGGTCCAGCTGGAACTGACGTGGTAAAAAGAACTTAGCGTTCAAACTGATAAGGTAAAGGCCTTGCAGAAACATCCCCAGAGTCACATTGGCTGTCGCAATCATAGTCACTGCTTTTACATGATAAGTTAAATTCCGAGCGAGATGTGCAAGAACCATCAGAATCGCTTTCCGTTGCCGTCACTGTCACTCATGTGACGTCATATCCAAGAGCAGTTAAGCCATGCCAAGATTTAGTTGATTACCTCCCGTTTTCTTGATTACAGGTGAAAATGCCCACTTTCGCGGATCAATTTCGTGTGATCGGGAGCGAATCGGATGTTTATTTTACCAATTTATCAAACATTTAATATTTCTGCGTAAGCTGACCAATTATCGAAAACCTCTAAAGTAGACCTTTAAGTCCTCATATTCTGTGTGTGTGTGTGTGTGTGTGTGTGTGTGCGTGATTTAGATTTTTTTTTCTCTCTCTTTCTGGAAGTCTGAAATCTGCCCTCCTCCTTCGTCTTATTCTTGTTCTTCTTTTTCTTCTCTCCATCCCCTTGTCATTCTCCCTGTGGTCTCATTGTTTTCCTTTGCCTTTTGTTTTTCCTTTTTTACCATTTCTTATTCCTCCTGATCTTCCTCCTTCTTATCAACAATAATTCATTACATGGGGCCACATGTGTGTGTGTGCGCATGCATGTGTGTGTTTGTGTTTGAGTGTGTGTGTGTGTGTGTGTGTGTGTGTGTGTGTGTGTGTGTGTGTGTGTGTGTGTGGCTTCTTTTCTGCAGTGCGATGGGGTGAACATCACACAAAAAGTTCAGGACCTCAAGCTTCATTGCCTTGTCATTCTCAACATTCCCAGGTCAGTCGGTGGTTTTTGTATGGCTATCTGGAGTGAGTGGGGAGACGCAGTGGATTTTGGGGAGGGGAGGGGAGGGGGACTTAAGAGTAGGATGGAACAGGAGATGCTTTGTAGACCTTTGACAAGTGCGAGCTGTTCATTAACATGTCATTATTATCCTGAATGCTAATGAGGATTAGATTTGGTTTTTAGTCCTACCTCTGAGTGTGTATGTGTCCAAAAAATACCTCAGCTCAAATTTCTCTTCCAATTTCTGCAGGTCTGTTTGTAAAGTCAGTATCTACAAAGAAATTTAAATTAGGATCATGACAATTGAAATGAGGGAGAGTTTGGGGGATGAGGGTTGGGTTACCTAAAACTTTTTTGCAAATGAGTGATAAAAACAGTGTGTGATGCATTTTTCATTTCTGATGGAATGGCTTACAAGAAGTCTGCTTGGATTAAGTCTCTGTCAAAGATGCTTTTCTCTTCTTTTTTTTTTTCTTTTGTAATTTGACAGGTATATTTGTGTCATTTTCTATTAGTTTCCTGTTCTCTTTTTTTGTGTCTTTTCTCTTGGTCATTGCTGGCTTGTTTTGGTTTGTGAATCGGCTCCTTTTTCTCCTGTCTTTTCTTTGGCATTTTCCTTTTTAAATTGTTGCCTTTTAATAACACAGGGGTGTCCAGTTCCAAGCCATACATAATGATAGCAATAGTAACACTGTTCAGACATATCAAATAAGTTTTGGTGCACCTCAAAGTGCTTTTAAAACTGTGTTCTACATGAGACAGCACACATCTTTCTTCTCTGTTTTGCTTATGTATGTATGTTTGTTTGTTTTTTGTTTGCATCATTATTTAGCTTTAATGCTGCTCAAATTGTAGTTTGTTTTGAAAGCTTCTACATGGCGGGTGTGTTCAGCTGGGACATATCTTATACAATTTGGTTAGTACATCTTGGGAAGTGTGTGCATGTGCACAGTTCCTTTTCATTTTCTTCTGGTGTGTGTGCATGTGTTTTCTATTACAGGGATATCCTTTTTTATGTTAGGTGATCAGTAAGTTAGATTGTTGTAACTGGAACTGGTTTAAATATAGTGGTTGAAAAAATGCAGAGGAAATACAGAGATAAAGAAAAAGTTCTGGTGACATGAACTTATTCATGTGTGTGTGTGTGTGTGTTTGGTATGTGGACATGTGTGTGTGTGTGTGTGTGTGTGTGTGTGGTATGTGGGCATATATGTGTGTGTGTGTGTGTGGTATGTGGGCATATGTGTGTGTGTGTGTGTGCGCGAGTGAGTGTGTGTGTGTGTGTGTGGATACACATGTGTATGTGTATTAGAAGCGAAGGGGCAGTGAATAAAGGAAAGTTAAAGGATAGTTATGTGGCAGCCTTTCTGCAGCTTGACTACATTTCCTCAGTCAAGACAGAAGTCTGTGCATATGTTGTAGCAGTCGGTGTAGAAAGATGACATGATGTGTGTCATAATCCACCACTAATGAACGTGAAATGTACCCATGTTGAAGTCAGAGGAGACACTGCACTGCTGCTGATTCACTTTGGTGGCGTTTAGTGGTGACTGTTCGGATCCAGCATAGCCCCTACTGACGACAGTAATTGCTTAGTCATGAAGCTGGTGTGGGTGAGCTCTCGATCTGGATGGTGCCACCATGTCTGTTCAACGACAGTCCCCATGATTTTTGATGATGCTGGTAACCCTGACAGAATCACACCAAGGCCATAGATGTGGAAAGGCAATCAAAACTGAGGTCACCATGACAGTAGGGTATGAAGAGCTTTAGAATTTGGGATTTTTGTTTTGAATGCTGATCGATGAGATTAGGATGGTGAAGATGATGCTACAGATTTCCATTCTAGTCTGAGACTGTATGACAGGGCAGTGCTGTATATCCAGCGTCAACCAGGCCCAAGAGATGCAGAAACCTGCAGTGTTGGTCAGGAAATTTGCTTAACATTCTCAGGGACACATCCATTATGTGGATGAAACTCGATGTGCGATCGCAATCTTTCCAGTTGAGCCCATGGCAAATTCAGCTCTGGGTAAGAGCTGGTCGCGGCAGAAAAACATATGCCAGAGTTTGTCCTAATGAAAGAGAAATGCTCATACATTTTTGTTTGTTAGTGAAAGAAAGAAAAGTGTATGTTTCAGTCAGTTAAAAGTGAAGAGAGGTGTATGTATGTTGTAGTCAGTAATAAAAGAAAAGATGTGTACATGTCCTAGTCACTCGGTTCTGTCACACTCTGGGAAACTACGAAGGTTTATGAGGTATGTTCATCCCCAGTTTTGTGCTGTGGTCTTTTTGTCATGACTTGATGTTTTCAGTGTTTGGTGTTTTCAGTGTAGGAACATATTGTTTATCAACAGATATGCAAGTGGAACGTTGCCTTGGGGGAATCCCAATGCTGTTGGCTTTGAACCACAGCTCTTGGATGACGGGTACTTAGAGATCATTGGCTTCACATACTCTTCTTTGGTGAGTGGGGAACACATGTTGTGTGTGTGTGTGTGTGTGTGGCTGCAATCCATCCTTGGGCTTTCTTTAGAAGTTGTGACTTCAGTCATGTGTGTGTGTACATGTGTGTGTGTGTGTTGTGTGTGTGTGTGTGTGTGTGTGTGTGTGTTGTGGCAAGTGTAAAAAGGGATACAATCCATGCTTGAGCACCAGTTGTAACTCCAACCCCAGCCCACTTCCTTCTATCCCGACAACGGACCTCCACCCTTGTTTTATGAAACATAAGACAAAAAGGAAAGCAAGGTATTGACTTAGCAGCAGCCTCAAAGATTGTGAGAAGAAAAAAAGATTTTAAAAAAATGTGTTGGCAGATGGAAAAGAAATCCAGAACAGATTGTAGTATTATTGCCTATTGGCTGATAGAAAATAAATTTGAAACAGACTGTAGTATTATTGCCTATTGGCAGCTAGAAAAGAAATCCAAAAGAGACTATAGTACTATTGCCTAGTGGCTGGTAGAAAATAAATTTGAAACAGACTGTAGTATTTTTGTCTATTGGCAGCTAGAAAAAAAATCCAAAGAGACTATAGTATTATTGCCTAGTGGCTGGTAGAAAAAAAAATCTGAAACAGACAGTAGAATTATTGCCTGTTGGCTGATAGAAAAGAAACCTGAAACAGACAGCAACATTATTACTTGTTGGCTGATAGAAAAGAAATCTGAAACAGACTGTAGTATTAATGCCTATTGGCTGATAAAAACGAAATCTGAAACAGACTGTAGCATTATTACCTGTTGGCTGATAGAAAAGAAAACTGATACAGACTGTAGCTTTGTTGCCTGTTGGCTGATGAAAAAAAAAACAAAACAAAAAAACAGAAATCTGAAACAGACCGCAGGTTTACAAAAAAACAAAATACAGATAAACACACAACACAGTAAGCAGTGTTACACATATACAGTACATTTATTGTGCATTAAAGAACACTTGATTACTTTGAACTCTGTTTTGTGTGTTTATTTGTATTTTTGCTGTATTTGCTATCTTCACTGCACATGAGATTTGTTGTATGACCGGAGACAAGTGAAATTTGTTTTCTCCTTTTATTAGTTGTTCTTTGCAAATTACATCAAGTTATTTAGAACAATGTGTGGTCCTTTGTTTTTCCAAATTCTTACAATTCCTTCTGCATATTACATAGCTGAGAATTCTGTTTTGAGTCAATAAAAAGAAATTACCGGGAGGTTGAACTGGATTGTCTGTTTCAGCTGTGTGATCAAATAAGCCTTACTTTGAATTTTATTTTCTGTGTCTGTTGGTATTTTGCTTTGAAGAAAAAGTGGCTGTCTGAAAGATCCAGTTGAGGAGGGACCAACCTCTGTAGGTCAGGTGGAGGGGGGAGGGGGGTAAATGGGATCCATGAGAGAGGCAGGTAAGAAAACGTTTCAAGTGAAGCTCTTCCTCAACATTGTCATCAGTCATGACAGAGTGATGAGTGTGGGTCTGCAGGCCACGCTCTATGTCGGGGGTCACGGGGAGAGGTTAACGCAGTGTCGGGAGCTGCGAGTGACCACCTACAAGCCCATGCCCATGCAGGTGGACGGGGAGCCATGTCGACTTCGCCCATCCAAGATTCACATCACATTCCGAAATCAGTCCAACATGATCGCCAAGCTGAAGCGGCGAGGCTCCATGCCTATCGCCAATGAGTAAGTATTGATGCACAATGCTTGTCATTGCTGTGGCTGTTCTGTCAGAGTGTATTTCTCATCACCATATTCAGCATTTTTTTTCACAAAATACAAAAAGGGTGTGATCATGATTATACAGTGCCAGGGAAAGAGGAGGGTAAACACTTTGAAGCTCAATCAAATTGGAATGAAAAGCAATTTGCTTTAATAGAAGTAACTTTTGTTTAAAAAAAGGAAAATAAGAACTTTCTCGTCTGTTTTATGATAACCAATGTAGCAGGTTTCTTTGTATAAGATTTATTCTTTCAATTCATAATTCATCTCAGTTTTGCAAACATGCCAAATTTAGAATATATGAGAGAGCATAGCACAACTTGGTTTAAAAGAAAGTTCAGTGCAAGCACAACCTTTTGATTACAATTGTAAAATACTAACTTAAGTCTACCTTTTAACAAATATGGTGTTAGAATAAAAACTTTAGAATAATGGAAATGAAAACAAAGTGATGGACAAATTGTAGTGAAGTAAATGTATCCTATGAACTGGCTGTACTTGGGTATTAATACTCACTATTGTACTTGAATGTCCAATCAGCGCCAAACTCAAGATCAGGTAAAGTGTGTCTCAATCTTCCATGTTTTTTTTAAATGGCTGTGATCTCCTCTGCAAAGCTGACAATGTCATGATACGTTATTCATCTAAATCTGGACTGTTTAATATTTGAACTTACTTCACTGTGTTTAATAATGCTGACAGATATTTTCCATTTGTTTTGGCATATTCAGCATTTTATACTTATTCTTTCCTCTGACGAAGATGAACTCTACATTTTAAAGAAAAGAAAGATATGACCATTTTGATGTTGTCTGAACTTTAGAAGGTGAAGTCCAGTTTCAGTTTTTTGGAAAAGTTTGGTTTATTTGTTTGTTTTTTGGGGGGGAATTGGGGGTTAAGTGATTTTATTCAAGATTTAATTTAGGTGTGGTTAGTTTGATTATCTTTTTGAATGCCAAGAGTTGTGTCAAGTCAAAAAATAATGATAATATTTAATGACATTTGCAGAGGAGATTGTGTCCACTAACCAAAATTAGATTGCCTTTGCTTTTTTTTTTCTCTGTATAGTCTACTCTCTGAGTGAAATTCATCTCTTCTAACTTTATACAACTGTACTGTTTGCAGTGTGTGAATGTAGACTCAGAGCGCACCAAAATGGAGTAGATTCTGTAAACAACTGTGTGTGGAGGGAAGAAACTAGACATCGGTTCATGTCAATCATCACAGTGTAGCCAATGATAGAAAATCATAGGCAAAACCGGTGATAGACGTTGGCAACACGGACCAGCAGAATGCAGAAGGACTGGTCACACACGTATGGTGTTCTATAGAGAGTAGACTGTATGTGAATGTAGGATGTGTGTTGGGGATGGTGGCAATCCCTGTCAGCATTGCCAATCCCATCCGCTGTCTAGTTCCAGCATCTCCAAGCCACTGACTTCCTCCTGCCCCCTGTCTCTTCCCGTCCTGTATCATTTTTCCACTGCCTTTCCTCATGTCCCACCCTACCGTATATCCCTTTCCACGGCATAAATATCCACAAATCCCACCCTATCCAATCCCATCTCATCTGGTCCCGTGTTTTCCGGTCCTACCCCCATCCCATCCGGTCCTACACTATCCGGTCCTGTCTCCTCCTATTCCGTTCTATGCCATCCAGTGCCACAATGTTCAAACTCCTCGATCATTTCATGTTCAATCACTAATGTCAGCTGAAAACTGTTGCCCGTTTATTCCCTTCCCCCTCTCCCCCCCTCCCTCGCCACCTGTCCCTTCACTCCCCTAACCCCATGATAATGTTTGATACTGCTGGTATTTTCTGTTCACTATTTCTTGTTCTTGGCATCGATTGTTGTTTCTTTATCTGCACAGAATTTTTTTCCCCCAGATTCTTTCTGTGTAGTATTCCTCATCAAATACTTATTTCTTGAAAGCATTCACTTAATTACCTCCCCTGCCCTTTAAATACAAACTCAAAACTCTCAGTCACAATGTTTTTGTGGTTAATTTTTAAATCAGTACATTCTGTTCACTTACACTTTTACTATTCTGAATGCATCTTTTGCAATTAGGTACTTAATTGCACACTATGACTGACCATTGATTCATGCATACATGAAGCACACAGACAACGCAAAGCTAGCGAGATGTCTTTCATTTTTCTCCTCTAGATTCCCATGTGTATTTCAAGAATTAGTGAAAAACGAAGAGCTGCAAGAGCACCTGACCACACAGCATTAAATGAAATTTTGATGAGACATCGGTATGATTCTTATCACAAAGCAGAAGTGATATCAACATGATTCTTATCACAAAGCAGAAGTGATATCATTGTGATTCTGATCACAAAGCAGAAGTGATATCATTGTGATTCTGATCACAAAGCAGAAGTGATCAACATGAGATGGCCTTTAGAACAGCAAGCGTCTTAAGACTCTGCCCATGAATGGAAAGCTTGAGGAAAGTATGGAAAAGTAAACAGTAAACAAGTGCAATGATTCCTGCTCTGCATAGCAAAAAGGTGCTTAACTCTGAGCATTGTGGCATCCGTTTCACCTACCACACATGCAAGCATGAGTTTCCTTGTTCTTTGTGCCTCTTGCCTGCATATGCTAGATGAATGGGTGCCATGAGCAGTGTTGCTCGGAAAATTGTGTGCCATGACTTGTTTCACTGTGGAGCAAGAATTGCTGTTGTGCTTGTTTATTGCTTATCCTGGGTACAGGTGTAAGATGGCAGGTCAGAGGATAGTCTTCTGTCATGTGTGTGTCTGTCTTTCTGCGTGATAACTACAGAACAGTGTGTCGGTCTTCACCTAGTTTTATCAGATGGTTTTGGGGTCCTGTGTCTATGCCTGATTCAATTTTGGGTTCTCTGCTTGCAAAACGAATGACGTGCTGAAGAAAAGCAAGTTTTCAACTGAGTAAAATCATTAAAATATGTGATGATACTTCTGAGTCAACACAGATCCATAGTGTGCCATGGCATCCTGTGGATTCATGTTGATTTCACTTGCTTCTTATGCCTCAGCTAACAAGAAAACTAATATGCACAATTTTTTATTCTTTTCTGGACACTGTTATCATATTTATTGTGTTAATATCATAGTAGACCTTTGAGCTTTGCGCAGGGGGTTGTAATTTTCATTGCTCCATCTATTGTTATCTTATTGTTGTAACAGCTGTTAGATTATTACATGTATCACCTGGCCGCTGTGGTGCAGTGGTTGGTATCACAGACTGGTAGGTTTTGAGAACTGTGGGTGCAGTTTCCACCCAGGCATTTACCTGTGGGATTTTCCAGCCCTGACCAGTTCCTCCTCAGAGCTTAGTGTGCAGTAAGTTCAAAAGGAAAGACCAGAACACACGGTCGAGCTTCATCCTCTTAATGGATGCGTCTCTGAGAGTCCTGTTTGGTTACGTGACCAAAAGTGCAGGTGTTTGTATCTCTCTGTTGATGCTATGATATATTACGAAAGAGGGCAGAGGATACAGCCGTGGTATGTCGTCTCTGACCTGAATGGAATTCAGTAGGATCATCCACTTCCTCATTGATTATTTTTGAAAGAAAAAAGTCTCAAAATTTCCATGGCATGTATCCTTTATGGCACAGAAAATGAAATAGCAAAGAACAAAATGAAGGAAAAACAAAAGGTATTATATAACATTATCCTGTTGCAATAAATACCACATTCGTTTTTACACTTACACCAGTGCAGTGGGTGGCATCACACACTGAAGCTTTGGAGGTCATGGGTTTGAACCCCTTCGGAACCATCATAACTTATCATCCTGGAATTTTTTTTTTCTACCCAGAGCAGCTCACACCAATTGGTGTGCTGCTGGCTGAAATGGGCAGACTTGAGTCTGGTTGATGTCGGGATGTATCACAAAGACATTAAAGAGTAGAGATAACCATGTCGTGCAGTCTTTGACCAAAACGGAGCTGCACCATCATTCTCTTTATCTGCATCCTCATTGGTCATCATGCGCCAGGGGAAAAAAGGTGCTCAGGTTCTGGGTTCCATCATGTCCTCCTTTCATAATGATTTGGATTTCTCTATGTCAGACAATTTCACAACAATTTCAACAGAAATGACAGTACACACACAAGTGTCAAATTCATGTCCATGTCTCCTCATCATGGATAGATTAATTGGGGCTGTTATTGCAGAGTTTTGGTGGCTGTCTCTCTCTAAAAGGGACTTTCACTTATTCTTACCATGTAAGAGCAAGTACTGCTGTCATTAAGAGACTTAGTGGTTGGTACCTTGCAGTGACTCAGCAGCCGCGCAGTGCCTTCTTCGGTGGGTGGCCTCTTGATGAATCTGATGTTGACGGCCATCTGTGGGTATCTAGTGTTAGGACTGCAGCAGGATGAACCATGGGGTGGATGTTTTCAGGGGAGTCACAATGAGTGATGTGAAGTCAGTGACTCTGAGCAAGGGATGAAGATGAAGGAACATAAAGAAAAAAAACAACTGTTCAGGAAGAAAGATCTTTTCTCCAGTTGAAGAATTTCTTGATGTTGTTCAGTGATTGGGTTCGTTCCCTCGTATCACACGCCTTCCCCAACACTCCATAACATGACTTGTAGACGATGTAGTCAGATTTTTAGTTTTTGTGCACTCATAGTCTGACATAGCTGTTCTCTGTATTGCATTTTAGATGAGTGATTTGTATAGCATTTGAGGTCTTAAAGATTGGGGTTGCTGTAAAAGCCCAGTAGTTATGCTGAAAAGGGTAAGGGTCATCTGACCCATGTGTCTTAGATTTTTAATGAAAATACTGCGCTTGCACACACGTGCATGCACTCACTCAAACAACAGTTTCAACAGAAATGACAGTACACACACAATTGATCATGTGTTTGTACAGAAGGACAGTAGACTTATCAGCATCCGCATGCTACCTTCAGATTTTCAGTCTTGATTGTTTTATATAGTTTTGAGATATGGGACTAGGTTGACAGATATGGTTGTTCGTTGATGACAATAATTATGGTTGTTCATTGATGACTATTTCCTTCGCATAATTTATAAATCTTGAAAACATTTAGAAATGATTCTTTCCACATTTCTAACTTCATTAAATCAAAGACGTGCCAAAATCCGGCTGACATTTCCTTGGAAAACTGTGTTCTGTGCTGTTGACATAGTGTGCATATCTTCAGTGAATTTGACGTTCCTGTAAAACACCAGCAGTGTGAGTTATCTGATCTGTGTACTTTAAGCTCCTATGAAATACAGAATTGGAATTACTTTCGAAAGAAGAAGGATTTATTCACATGTGTGCATTTTGGAATAATTATACACACTTGTCAGAGTTCGGAAAGAAAAAAAAGAAGAAAAACAGATTGCTTTATAGTGCATGACCGGTGGTATACATGACCCCACACTCGTGTCATGTTATAGTTAATGTTTACACCTTAGAATCGCTATAAGAAGTAAGAAAGTCAGTGGTGGTGTTTCCTTTCCTTCATGTCTGTGTAAATTGAGCTTAGCGGTATACTCTTCCTTTGTGATAAGTCATATCTTATTTATTACCATTTCGTATTTCCCACACATATACTGCAGTCTGTCTTACAGATGCCTCTTCAGCTACCTAGTCTTACCATATCCCATATCATCACATGCATTATTCCTGTAACATTCCCTTCAGCGGAGTTTCTATAAATCCTGCATTTCACAACACATACCAGCACTCTCAATCCATGGCACATCTCACCATACATAGCAACACTCGCAATCTGTCTAGCATCTCACCACAAACAGCAACACTCTCAATCCATCACGCATCTCACCACTCCATCCATCCCTGCCCATACTAATTCACAGGGGCCCCCTCAGGTAGACTGACCCCAGTCATAGTCCTGATTTTGCTTTTTTCAGTCCTCCCTCCGTCCCTGAGAGGCTTCGCATTCAAGTCAGCCGCATCTCTATGGCCGACTACGAGGCCTTGCATTATGATAAAGACAAATTGCGTTCAGCCTGTAAGTGCATCTTTTTGTTTTTTTTTGCATGAGTTTTTTTTTTGCCACCCTACTGCCATCACCTAGCTGCGTAGCCAGCATCCTGTAACCGCTGCCTGCCAGGCGCCGACTAGCCTAGTGGTTTGTGGGGGCTAGAGGCCCAGAGCTGTGGCTGTAGACACAGAGTGGGGGCTGGTCGGCCGTGCATGTGGTTTCTTGTGGAGATGGAGTGCTGGGTTCACTTGTTTGTGCCTTGTGGTGGAGGTTATGTGTTCTTGCCACGTTAATTCATGGGATAGAGGTTGTACAACGAAAGAATCAGTCTTTGCATGATGCTTTTTTTTTTTTTTTACAGTCCTTTTTTTCTTTTTTTTTGTCTTATAACTCACAACTTTTTTTTTTTACTCACTTTAAGTTATTTCTTCATTATTTTGGTTGTGGTATACTATATTGTAGTGTATTATACAATGCCATACTATACTATACTGTATATACTATATTATGCTGTGCTATGCTATGCTATGCTATATTATACAGGAACTGTATGTTTGCATCTTTTAGTTTATCAGTCTACTATTAGCACATTCATATTAGTTTATACAAGTGTAAGTCAATGGTTAATTTTTTTTTCTAATAACTGTAAACTTTTCAAAGCATTCTTATGTAATCTCTCTTCTGTCTTAACACATACATGTCCTGTCATAGCACATAGCACCATGACAACAGTGCCAGTAAGTTTTTGACGATAGATTTGTGCGACCCCATACTTTTATCATTGTACATGTAATAAGATTTGTAAAGATCACTAGTCTACAACTGATGATAAAGCATTATGGTTAAATGTGAGCATAAATTCACAAATGTCTTCTTTGCTGTCTTCTGAATACTGCTGATGCATGCGTGCTTGCACTTGAATATTGACTTTTGAATCTCCCGGGGTACACAGCTGTAGCATAATGCTTTGGTATCATTAAACTGAACTGTCCTTTTCAAGCTGTGGGAACAAAACTGCCTGATATTTGGCTTTCACCAGGTTGAGATATATCAGAACATCAGATGAATATCTGACTGTGCCTTTTCTGAAAGTTCATATTCTTGTGCATGCGTTTATAGTGCATAAGTGTACACTCGTGCATGTTCGCACACAACTGTGTTGAGGATGAAGAAATACATGAAAAACACTCTTGCTGATCTGTGCAGTGGATCTATGCAAAGCAAAGTGTGTGCAGTTATTATGCCCGCAAGTGTACGTTAATGCCTGTGTGCACACAACTTCTGTTTAAGGTTGAGAAATCGATGAACAGCACGCTTTGATCTGAGCAATGGAGCCTGAAATGTCTACTGCCACAGAACATTTATCATTTCTTTTCCATCCTACTGGTCCGGCTCTCTGGAGTTTGAAATCCTCCATTTTGTTCCTTGGTGCTTCTTCAGTTGCACTCCTGAATGTAAATCAAATAAAAAGAATTGTCGTTTATGTATTCAACTTAATCTTCATTTATTAACTTTCCCTTCATTCAGTAGATCACAAAGGTGCGTTGACAAGACCCCTAGGCGCTCGACAGTCTTTTGTGTATCTGAACAGGGTAGAGGTGTTGCCATCATTCTAGTTCTTTATGTTGCCCATCATTAACTTCTTTAGTTTACCTCCATAGAATTCTGCTCTAATGCTCATTACAACCACCAAGATCCTAAGAGTGCCAGTGCAACATCATTCATTTTTTTAATGTCTTTTTCTTTCCTATATTAATGTCTTTCGCATTATCACTGCCAGTGCAAAGCATTCGAGCATTTTTGAAAAAAAAAAAATTATATATGGAGCACTTTCAGAATAGCTTTGCAATGCAGAAGAGGGTGTCTCTGTTTCTCTTATTCTTTTTATCATTTCGCTGCTTGTTGCTTTATTTCTCAAAACTCTTTGCAATGTTGACTTAACTGTGTGAATCAATGAGTGTGTGTGTGTGTGTGTGGTGTGTGTGTGTGTGTGTGTGTGTGTGTGTGTGTGTGTGCGCGCGTGCGTGTGTGTGCATGTGTGTGTATGTGTATGTGTGTGTGTGAGTGTGTGCATGCATGCATGCGTATGTGCATGCGTGTGTGTGTGCGTGTGTGTGAGATAGGTTTATGAGATGAAAACTTTCCTGTCCTCCTGTCTCTCCTGCTTCTGTCTTTGTGTCAGTGTTGCTCTCTTGCTTTCTCTCTCTCTGTCTGTCTGTCTGTCTGTCTTCTCTCTCTCTCTCTCTCTCTCTCTCTCTCTCTCTCTCTCTCTCTCCGTTGTCTCACTTTTGTCTCTGTCTCTCCAGTTTTCATGAAATTCTTCTTTTACAGATCTTTAATTCTGACCAGTGTTTTCACCTTCTTTTTTTATTTTTTTTTTTTTCTGTTTTGTTCTGGTGTGGTAAATGGTATATATTATTTCCTGTTACTGTCAGTGTGGACTTAAATGTCTATGGATTGCATACAACAATTATGTTTGGGGGGATAGATAAGAGAACTGTAATTCTGTCTTTCAGGCATTGCAAAACAGATTTGTGACAAAGGTTTGTGTTCTGTGATGGAAAGGTGTGGTGCGTAGTATTTGAATACATGTAATCATTGTTTTGCCAAGCTGTGTATATGCTTGTTCACTCATAAAAATATTTTAAAGAAAGTAAATATTTGGAAAAGGTTTGATTTTCTTCTTAATGATAGCCTTCTTACAGAACATTTTTTGCTTCAGGAAGAACAGTGTGTTTAAGAAAAATTGTGAAATGTATTAGAGTGGAACGCTCCCCAAAGGAAGTAATGTTTTCACACACACGCAGCTTTTGGTATGTTTGTTTGTCTTGTCAGTCAGCAAGATCATTCAGAAACTACGGAACCAATTGTCTCAAACCTTGATGTAAAGGTAGAACGCCGTCAGTGTGGATCGAGACCAGGACATTTCAGCAATATTACACAAAACCTGTGGAACCAGTTCTAGTGTAGTTTGGTGGAGGAATGGGACGTGGCACTGGAGCAGTGCCAAGAAATTTTGATACGGATCCATAGTGAGGCTCTGTCAATGGGGGGATTCAGAGCTTGTCAGCAAGACTACTTCAAAACTTCACAGATTTGTTCAGAAACTTGGTGGAAAGTTGGAGGGTGACCCTGGAAAAAAGCCGTGGCATTTTGGGTCAGACTTGGGTCAAAGGTTGGCTGCAGGACCCGCATGACATTCTGGAGGTCTGTGCTCTCTCAAGTGTCCTTCTGATTTGGGAAATATGAACAACAAATATAACTTCTTCAGAAGAAGTCTTGCTCAGGAATGAATAGTGGACATGAAAATTTCTTAAAATCTGCTAGGTTAAGCATTGTTCTCTTTTAAATCTTTTTTTTTCTTCTTTTGCATCTTATCATAAAAGTAAAGACAGAAAAGAAAGAGATATTGTTAAGTGGTTCATTGCACTCTAAGACAGTGGTGTGTGTGTGTATTCATGTGTGTGTGTACATGTTGCATGTGTATGCATGCATGTGCATATGCGTGCACGTATATTGTTTCATTTCTTTTGAGACGTTTGAAATTGATTGGGTTTTTTAATGTAAAATAGCTGGTCAGTTATTAACAGAATGTTTTGCTTAGTCTTGTACCTCTTATTTTATTTATCAAGGTTTGCTAGAGAAATTGATTCTGTTTATTTGTGTGTAAAATTTGATAGACTAATAACAGTAGTTACTGGTCAGTGAGTAATATGACAGAATGATTGCTGATGGTTATTGTCAGTGAGTTGAATTGATAAGAGATTAATTGTTGGTAGTTATCAGTCTGTTTGAATTTGATAACAAAAGCTGTTGAATTTGGAGATATTCATAATTCAAATTGATCTCTAGTTATTATATACATAGAGAGAGAGACAGAGAGGGAGAGAGAGAGAGGTGTGTGTGTGTGTGTGCGTGTGTGTGTGTGTGTGTGTGTGTGTGTGTGTGTGTGTGTGTGTGTGTGTGTGTGTGTGCAAGTTGTTAATTTATGTGTGCATGAAAGAGAAATGTGTGTGTACGTGTGAAAAATAAACTTTGTATGTGTGTCCGTGTGTGTAAAGTGCAGATTGAAAACTGTATAGCTTTCATTGTTCTAAGTTAGTATGAATGTAGCACTCAAATATACATTTATGTATGCATATGGGCACACATGCATACACACACAACTCTTGCATGTACAACACACACACACACACATACACACACACACACACACACACACACACACACACACACACACTCACTTGTGTGTGCTGGCGTAAATGCAGAAATATTTGCACATACACACATAAACACATTCCAAATGGGTGTAAATCATTTAGTCCTGTGTCATATAATCTTTTACTGGTGATTGGATAGGGTTTTTAGCTGTTTTTTATTGCAATTCTTTTGTGTTTTTTTTTGTTTTTTTTCACCCAAGAATCAACATTTCATTGGTGGAACCTAACAAGAACTTGTGTATTCCCTGTCTTTGGATGTGTGTATCGTACGACTGTGTTCTGTAACAGCGGTGCCACTTGGCCTCATTGTCGTGGAGAACAACGCTGACTTGGAGCAAGTCAGAGAACAGATCAACAAGATTCACCAGCTGGTGAGTGAGAGGTTGATGCAGTGACATTATGTGTCCGTAAAGACCGAAGGTAAGGTAAGGTAATGTTGCTTATAGCTCAGCGGACCGCCAAGGGCCATACCAGGGCTGTCACAGCATTGAAGTCAACTCGCAAGTCATTATCAAAAAACAAACAAACAAAAAAAAACTCATTCGCGCAACCCTTGAAAACACACCTTCTAAAAACATATCGGAAATTTCATTAAAAATCTTTCCTCCGTAAAATCTTAGATCAGATGAAAAATGTCCAAAGATCGATAGTTACAATAAAAAGAAAACAGTCATGAATGCAGTGTGCGTCTCAGAGACTTGTTTTGAGCTCACCAAACAATGCAACAAGAAATAAAAAGAATAATTGTAATATCAGCGATGATAGATAAAGGACCAGCCATCATGGCAGCACAATGGTTGCATCATAATTTGTGGCCTGAAAGGTTTGGGGTTCGGTTCCCTTCAGAGCCATTTATTTGTGGGAGTGTGTATGTGTGTGTGTGTGTGTGTGTGTGTGTGTGTGTGTGTGTGTGTGTGTGTGTGTGTGTGTGTGTTCCAACCAGCTTCTACCAAGAGTTTATGAAATCATACAGTTGAGTTTCATTTACTCAACTGATGTTTCTCAGAGAACATTGCTCAAATTTCCTGACCAGCTCTGCAGATGTCTGTACCTTTCAGGCCAAGATGATGCCAGGACATATCATGAAAGAGAGGGAAGAGTGCAAATTCATGCAGTCTCTTACTAGACTAGAACTCCATAGCATCATCATCACCATATTCATCTTCTTCAATCAGCATAAAAAAAGGGTGTTGGATTCTGTTAATCTTCATCCCCTGCTCTCTTGTTGACTTCATTTGCAGTTTCTGCCCACCGTCTACACCCTTTGTTAGTTTTTGCCATGGTCATTGGTATCAGCAAGTTCATAAGAACTTCTTTGGACAGACCTGGTGATGCTTACTGGTACTTGAGCAGTTTGTTGTGTATTATGTCGCTAAATCCTGTGCATGAAGTCTGAGACTGAAGTGTGTGCATTGTGGACGTGTCTGATGCAATCTGGCAGGACTACCACAATGAGGCAGACTCACAAGGTGGCAGCAGTGTTCCCTGGCAGCAGCTCTCACAGAAGTGGTGTTTCCTGGACTGTGAGTAAACAAAGAATATCGACATCAGTAAAAGAGGCGCCTTTTTTTTTTTCCCTTATCATTGGAACATTTTTGCAAACAGGACCGTGTTTGGGACATGCAGAAGTAATGTGATCTTTTTAATTTTCTGTTTGAAATTGCAGTAGTCTGTCTACTTAGAGAGAGGGTTTTCCACAGTCACATCAGAATTGTTTAAAATTTCATCGTCTGTAAACCACCTGTCTTCCACTCCTCTTTCCACTGACATCTTTTTGTTTCATTTGGTGTCAGTTCAACAAAAGTAATTACATCAGCAATGGAACTCTAGCAAATATGAATTGAAAAGCACTAACATTATGTGATTTAAATAAGATTTATAATACATTTGCTTTTTGATCTGATCATATTGTATAGGAATTTTTGATGAGTTCCCTCTCACTGCAGTTTTTACTGATACAATGTAAGATGATTTAAAGTGTGCAGATGAACACATGCTAATCCTATATTCAAACGAAATTATGGCCATTCCAGCAAATTCAGTTTTTTCCTCCCAACAATCTAAATGGCTCTTGTTTATGTAATTTAACAGTTGTTGTTTGCAAACCACACTCTGATGTGTGGAAGGAAGCCTTGAGACCAAAAGCACTCTGCATTGTTTTTTACAGCCACGACAGCAGAGAGGTTCTTCAGGATAGACCGTTCCCAGGAGTCCCTGCACTACATCACAGACATCTCTTCTGAAGATTTGTACATCCTGGATCCAGAGCTCAGTTCACGTGTGCGGCTCTCTCCAGGCCCAGGAGGGGCAGGGGCGCCCAATGGCATCGGGGAGACCACTCCCACAGCCATTTCAGCGCGGTCCGGCATTTCTGCGTCTTCGTCAGCTGTTTCTTTTTCCTTCCCGGTCACCCCTCCCAAGTCTCCTGCTGTTCTTCGGTAAATGAGAGATTTTTTTGTTTCCTTTGGTCCTGTTGTTGTTAATTCATATCAGTTGTGTCCAGACAAGAAAGAGTTTGTCAGCAAGCATTTCTTGGCTTTTGCCTCTTGGCGTCCAGAAGAGGTTGAAGATTGTTTGAGAAACAAGGAAATAAAGCAATGCTATATATAAATTTCTTCACAGTGTAATTTTGTTTGTATCCCTTGTCTTTTTTTCCTGTCACAGACAAGTGTTGTTCTCATGATAAAGTGTACACCTTTATGTCGACGAATTGCAGCATGAAAAGTGTATCATCCCATTGCCAATTGTATTTGTTCATTTGCTTTGCATCAAAACTTTTGACTGAAGAGTGCTGTATTATTCTGTTTTAGCTGGTCAGTGTTTATGAAGTGTATGCCATTATGCTGGAAACAATTTAACATGAAAAGTATAGATATGCTCTCACAAAGCATAATTACAGTATTTTTTATAATTGCTGTACTGAAGGTTTATGTCACAAACACTCTTTTAGTCAATAATTAAAGATACGATTTCTCCTTTTAATCTAGAATCATCCTTTAGTTTTTGATGATTGGTTCTTTATGTGTGTGTATCTGTGTGTGCTTTTTTTTCTCAAGAAAAAAGTGTATAGCAGCTTGGAGCTTTGAAATGATGAATATTTATGAGATGTTGATGTATGGGTCGTTGTTATAGTGTATTCTTTCTGTTCTCTTCTTTGACTGACAGTTTGATTATAAATGAAATTCTCCCCGACTAATACTGGTATAATTAGAAGGCAATCAAGAGAAACAGCCCTCAGCCACTTAGAATAATTTTTCCCTCAAAAGAAGTAATAGCAGGAAGTAAAGAGTTACATTCCAAGTACTTTTTCTATAGTAGGATATGGAAAATTTATGTCATTAGTAACGTTTGATATTTCATGAAAATATATCATTTTATAGATTGATATTAACTTGTTGACATTAACATTATGTTGTTTATGTTCAGTTGAAAATTTGTAGACAATCTTGCACTCACTAGAGATTTCAAACCAAAATTTAATAGATTTTTCTGTGGGTAACTTTCCTTTTTTTAAAAAAAAATAATAATAAGTTTCGTTGTGTTGTATATTTTTTTTGTGTATGTAGCCAACAAGCAGACAAGCAATACTGGTGGAAACATAACCCCCTTTGCAAAGTAAGAAGATCAGAAGGAAAAGAAATATCGATCACAAAAATATGAAATTGGAGTATTCATGATTGAAGGATATTGTCAAAATGTGGGATACAAACTTATAACTTGAAATGGCTTCTTCGAAGCATTTTTTTTTCCTAATCTATAACAAAGAATGATATGAGATGGAGGTGATCCTAGACCTAGGCAAAGTGAATAATTTTGTTGCAAGGATGAACATCAGACACTGTCATGAACTCATCCAATATACTAGAATATGTAAACTGTAATAAATGTACCATGTTTGAAACAGTAGAGTGTAATCTTTGTATATTCTGGAATCAGTAAAACCTTTATTTTTCAAACGTTCCATAGTAAATCCTTTTGCCAGTTGTAAGCGATGTTCATGGTGTACTGTTTGATGGTGTGTGCTCACAAGATGCTGTGTTTTATAGATTGAAAGATGGATAGACAGATAGAAGATGGATAGACAGACATTTAGATAGATAGACAGACAGACAGACAGAGAGCAAGAGAGAGATCAATTGATCAAAAAATAGATGGCTCAATAGACCGATCAATCGATAGATTGGTCGATTGATGAATAGATAAATAGATAGATCTAAAACTGCAAAAAGTAAAGTTCTGTGAAGAAACTGTCAGTCATATGGCATTTATTGACATAAAGATAGGTTGGCTTTAAATCCTGTCAAGATATTGTCAACCACATAGCAGTTATCCATAAAAAAATAGGTAGGTGTAAAGTTATGTCAAGAACTTGTCAATGTGATGACAGTGTAAGGTGTGACCTAGCAATCAGGTGGACAGGTAACAGTGTAAGGTGTGGCGTAGCAGCCAGTTTGACAGGTAATTGTGTAAGGTGTGGCGTAGCAGCCAGTTTGACAGGTGACAGTGTAAGGTGTGGTGTAGTAACCAGGTTGACAGGTGACAGTGTAAGGAGTGATGTAGCACCCAGGTTGACAGGTGATAGTGCAAGGTGTGCTGTAGTAAACAGGGTGACAGTGTAAGGTGTGCTGTAGCAATAAGGGTGACAGGTGACAGTGTAAGGTGTGCTGTAGTAACCAGGTTGACAGGTGACAGTGTAAGGTGTGCTGTAGTAACCAGGTTGACAGGTGACAGTGTAAGGTGTGCTGTAGCAATAAGGTGACAGGTGACAGTGTAAGGTGTGCTGTAGCAATAAGGTGACAGGTGACAGTGTAAGGTGTGGTGTAGTAACCAGGTTGACAGGTGACAGTGTAAGGTGTGGTGTAGTAACCAGGTTGACAGGTGACAGTGTAAGGTGTGCTGTAGTAACCAGGTTGACAGGTGACAGTGTAAGGTGTGATATAGTAACCACGTTGACAGGTGACAGTGTAAGGTGTGGTGTAGCAACCAGGTTGACAGGTGACAGTGTAAGGTGTGCTGTAGCTGTGGTTGCGTGTAAAGCCAGACCTGTGGGAAAGTGACAGTGCCTCGTGATGCAGGTGTCCGGACTTTCCCTCTCTCAACCGTCCAGAGAGCGTGGAGAATTTGCTGCTGGTTCCGCCGCCTCCTGGTCCCAACAACAGGTGGACATCACCCCCTTCCCTCTCCTGCCCACATCCTGCCCTTCCCCACCCTCACCCCCACCTCCCTCCCCACCCTGCCCCCTTTCTGCCCAAGCCGCCTCCACCCAACCCCCCCACCACCACCTTTGCATGTGTATTGTGTGTGGAGTACATGCAGTAGATGCCAGAGCAGTCAGGGCTTTGGTTTAGTCTGCTTTCCCTCCCAGAGCGCATGGTCATGTGCTGCAGGCTTAAACAGTTTCTAACCATCCCCGTTTTGTTCTCATTCCTCTATATCTCTCTCTTTCTCTCTCTCTCTCTCTGTCTATCTATCACTCTCTCTCTCTCTGTCTCTGTCTTTCTCTCTCTCTCTCTCTCTCTTTGAATTTATATATTGGTTCTTCGAATATAGTATCAGAGTTAACATCATGATAAACTACAGTATTCAGAAGGTAAAGGGTTTGTTTTGTTCTTGACTTCACAGAACTGACAATACATTGCATTGCGAATAGTTTAAAATTAATATTGGTGCATTCGTAACTTCCTTCTTTTCTCCATTTTCCTGCGAAAGGTATGTGAGGATAGTCAGTTTCTCAGGTATAATAGTTTGTGTGTGACCACAGTCTCGGGCTTACTGTGTTGGAAATGGTCACAGTGGTTTTCATTCATGGCTGTTTAGTTCTTGAAGTTGACCAGACAGTCAGGGCCGTTATGATCCACTGGACAGGTGAATACACTGTCTGACAGAATTGTGCTGACCAGTCACTTGGTGGTATACATTTTAGGATGATACCCAGTTGATTTAGAGATTCCAAGACCTCGGCGTCATGCATTGTCCCAGAGCACACCACCAGAGTGATTATGAAGGCGTAGGATTTGCAGTAGGTCTAACATGACATGAACACTGCAACACGTATGCTTCGTCCTCACCCGCAGACCAAAGTAGACTTTGCATGCCATCACCCCCCCCCCCCTCCCACCACCACCACCCTTGCTTTTGTCCTCCCTTTTTCGTTGTCAGGACTGTTTTGACACTTACAAAGAATGTCCTTGCCTCCTGGAAATTCTGCACTTGAAATTTCTGCTTTCTGCTGTTCTATCTGTCTGTTGTCTTTCTCGTCATCTCTTCCACTTTCGTGCTCATCACCACTTTTTTTTTTTTTTTTTTTTTTTTGAGGGGAGGGGGAGATGAAGGGGGGGGGGGGGGGTCCTCTTGAAGAATTCTTTTCTCTTTTTTTTCTCCTCTTTGTATCATTCTTTTCAAAAATACCAAATAAGGAATTCCTTGTTTTGGGAAGGAAAAAAATGTTCAGATGATTGTTGTTATTCTTGTTGTTGCATGTTTTGAGTTTTCATTGTTTTGTTTTCATTTGGGTTTTTTTTTTCATTACTTTTTGGTATGTTTCTGAAATTTTGGAATTAAAGAATGAGGATTCAAGGAAAAAGTATACGGCTTTGTTGCTGCCATTTAAGTACTTTTTCTGTAATCTGTGACAATATCATCATATCTAGTGAAGGAAAACAGCTTTCAAGGCTTTGTACATTTAACTTACAGGAGAGCCTGTGTAAAACATGTTTTTGACATCTGAGAGGCTATCAACATGCTTAAAGTATGCTGGGTTTTGTTTAGGCTCCTGGGGGATTTCACCCTCTAGATCTCCTGACCCATCGCTCCTGCACCCCACTGGGGCTGTAGATGCCTTAGTCCCATGCCCCATTCCTCCTTTTCTGCTATGGAAACATTCACCCATGCAGGGTTGTCTTCGTTGTGCATCAGTCACATTCTTTGTTATTCCCTGCCAGGTACAGTGTCCATACAGTTACAGTTACGCTCCTTTTAGTTCCCTATCTGGAGCAGTGCCCATGCAACACCAGTCACACTGTTTTTGGTTTTGAACCTGTGACAGGCGAAAGTCCCATTCATTTTCCTACTTAGTACAGTTCTCAAGCAACAGCAGTCCATTCATTTTCCTACTTGGTACACTTTTCAAGCAACAGCAGTCCCATTCTTTTTGTTACTTAGTACAGTTCTCAAGCAACAGCAGTCCCATTCTTTTTATTACTTAGTACAGTTCTCAAGCAACAGCAGTCCATTCTTTTTATTACTTAGTACAGTTCTCAAGCAACAGCAGTCCATTCATTTTCCTACTTGGTACACTTTTCAAGCAAAGCAGTCCCATTCTTTTTGTTACTTGGTACAGTTCTCAAGCAACAGCAGTCCCATTCTTTTTGTTACTTAGTACAGTTCTCAAGCAACAGCAGTCCCATTCTTTTTTGTTACTTAGTACAGTTCTCAAGCAACAGCAGTCCCATTCTTTTTGTTACTTAGTACAGTTCTCAAGCAAGAGCAGTCCCATTCTTTTTGTTACTTAGTAAAGTTCTCAAGCAACAGCAGTCCCATTCTTTTTGTTACTTAGTACAGTTCTCAAGCAACAGCAGTCTCATTCTTTTTGTTACTTAGTACAGTTCTCAAGCAACAGCAGTCCCATTCTTTTTTCCTACTTTGTAAAGTTTTCAACCAACAACAGTCTAACTTTTACATTGTTCTTAACCGGCTATACAATACATTCTTCACTCAACAGTAAGAAAACTCTTTTTCACCCATGCAGTGCTTTTGTAAGAGGATTGATGTCACTGGGTTTTTTTTTAATCCCCTATGCCATAACTACAACATTCTCTATTTAACCTACTGCTGTACTATGGATGCTACAGCAGCATTCTGTTTGATTCCTTATGCCACAAGTGGTCTAACTGCAACAGTCATATCAGTCCTTTGTGCCAAAAATTGTTTGTTCATAGCCCCACTGTTTTAATCTCCATTGCCATAAACTTTATCCACAACCATGACATTCCTTTTTAACCCCACACAGGATAAACTGTTTTGAACTTTTACAGCTCCTCTGCATCTCTCTTCTTTATATTCTTGGCAGAAGACAATTTTGTGCACTTGTCCAGTATTCAGAGATGTCCACTGTTAGGTCAGAAGACAGAAAAATGTGGAATACGGTAGCTTGGACATAGATGAAGAAGAAAATATGGAATATGGTAGCTTGGACATAGATGAAGAAATGCTTTATAGAATTCCCAAGGACTGGTTTTTGTTGTTGACTAGGCAGAAAGTAGGACTAGCAATAGTAGTAGTAAGAAACTCTAGGGAGAGCTTTACAGCTGAAGGTCTTCATTGAAGAGCACTCGCACCCCTTCACTCCCCCCTTCCTTAGACAAGTGTTTCAGTCCTGAACACTTTACGATGTTTAGGGGGCAGGGCCATATTCAGGCCATGACTCCCAGATGCTCTTCTGCTACCAACTATTTTTTTTACTTTGGCACTGCCAGGACTTGAACCCCCAACTTTTGTATGGATGGGCATCTCAAGATGTATCTTTTCAGATGAATGTCTTACCCCATTGCTAACGGGCACCTGTTCCAAGTTAGGAAATTTAATGTGAAAAGTTATTGATACGCACCGCCAAAAAAAAATTCAGGCAAATCACAAGACAAAACACAATGCGTTTCGACCTCTTAAGTCTTCTTCAAGCAAGAGACACAACACTCAGGACAACGAAAATGAACGAGCAATCACTTATCTTCATCCAGTTCGGTGCAAGATAGGCGTTGAATGGAAACAAGGCTGTCAGGAAGGAGACAGTGTGTGAGTCAAGGTAGTAATGACGATAATGATAATACTGATAGTTGCCTCACTTTGCAACTAGGAAATTTAAGCCTTATGAACTTAACTTTTATTCCTCCTTGACCAGATCTAGCCGGAACTCTTTTCAGCTGCCTCTGCCATTGCCTTCAGGGTTCTGGTCCTCTTCTTACCTGAAATCCCGAGCTGTTTCATGAGATCATAGGCTGATGAGCCTATCAATCCCCATGCATGCTCCAGCCTCCTCTATGGCGTGAAGATGGGTCTGGAAGTCAGATTCGCTCAAGCTGCTGGCTAGGCTGGCATACTTCCTCAGTCTTGTGGAAATGAGCTTACTCCATTCTGCTTTCGTATGGCACAGAGAGTTTGATCAGAATCATTTGTTTTGATGAACCTGAGTGGAGAACCATATCCGGTCTCATGTCACTCTTCCTGTTGTTCTCGGGATGGTTCTCCCATTCTGGAAGGTCTACTGTGTATTCCCAGTTCATGTGTTCCATCCAGTAAACCCTGCTTCCATGCTCTTGATATCACAGCAGTTCCAGACAGTGATTTGTGGTGTCCTGCTGTGTAGAACTTTGTTGCTGGAGCTTCTGGAACCGTAGCGCTTCCTCTGGCAGTGCAAACCGCATGTGCAATCTTCTTGAGCACTTGGTTGTGCCTCCATTGTACTTTCCCTGCTTTGTATGAACTTTAGACATGTTCCACTGTTTGTTTGCCGTGACAGAGTGTACATTAGGATCATCTGAGTTCCCCCATTTGACCAGGTTTGAGTCCAAGGGCAGGAGGTCAAATATAGATCTGAAGATGAGGCTTACTCTAAGAGGTGCCATGTGCCATATGTCATTCCAGGTAATAAACTTAGAATACCATGTGAAGTATAATGACGTAGGTGAATCATTGAACTGTTTATTTCTTCATACTTTTTTTTTTTAACAGTTTCATGGTCACTGGTGACATATTGTACAGTTCAGAGCATACAACTTGACAGATTTTTGCTGATAAATTGGCTTCTTGTGTAGCTCAGTGTACCATCTAATACTTTTTTGCTTGTCAGTAATATATGGTATGGCTGAACATATTCTCTTCTAATCTGTCCCTCTGGTAAATGCAATGTACATTGAGCTTATCATCTAACAGACTGTTGTGTATGATTCAGGGCTCCCACCTCCGTGTGAATTCACACAGATTTGAATATGTAAAAATGAGAATTGGTGAAAAAATCAGCAAAATAATAATGATAATAATAATGATGATTTTAAAGAAAGTAATAATAATGAAGCAGATCTGCAGTGCCCTGGTCATGTTTTGGTGTATGCAGCAGACAACACTCGCATTACAGAATCTTGTTTTAACTTGTATGGAAGAGCTGGCAGTCGCCATTTTGTCTTGCAGTTGCCACATGAAGTCAGTGTCACACTTTGACGTCATGGGTCAGCAGGATGTGCAAGAACAAAACAGATGTGCAAAAGCAGTACAAACAAACGATCCTGGTAGTGTTTGGACTGAAAAGTGGGTGATACACTACTTGATATCAGATCTGTGTCAAATCGCACCATTTTGAAAGTATGTTTCAAAAGTGGTTTTTTTTCCAGGGGAGGGGTAGCATTTTCTCCCACCCTCACCCCTTCCATCCCTCCCTGTCCCTCCCCTCAGAATTTTGCCATAGGAGCCTTGATGATTGCATACTGCATTGCAGAATATACCACCTGACCACTACATATTACTTATGGCATGCAATGTGGCTGATCATAATATCAGGGCAGTGTCTGTTAACCAGTCATAATATGCTGCCCAGTGCGCTTGCCCATATTAAATGACCGTTATAGTCATAATGTAACTCGGGATACCAGGGCATAAGAATTTAAAATAAAAGAGGAAAATTCCTGTCTTCCACACATACATTCCATAGCATTCCTTTGTGTAGAATGAGTGAAAGTGTCATCAAAAGATAGTGTTATTACTAATTTTTTTATATTTTATTTTATTTATTTATTTTTTTTTTTTTTGCTATTTGTGAAGATTGTTTTGATTAATGAAAGAAAAGGGTTATGTAATTATTGATACAGATTTACATGCTGATATGCATTGAATTTGAACTATTGTCCAGCAAGGTTTCTTTACATCTGATTATGAACCGCAACTGTTTTTCAGCATGCTTTGCTTAAACGTGTTAAAAGCTGGTGGATGTTTTGTTGAATTGTATTTTTCTTAATTATTTGATGCCTTTTTATGTTGAACATGTGCTGCAACTTGTTACTTTGGTTTGTTTTTGTTTTGGTTGGTTGGTTTGAGTTTTTAATTGCTCTATATCTTTCTTTTATTTGTTCACTTTTTGCTCATTTATTTGTGATTTTAATCCTACTTGAATTCTAAATTAGAGACATAGCAGTACACATTTCTGCAGATTACCACTTTGTGGTTCTAATAAATTCATAGGAATGGTTTTTCGCCAGGAGTTTTTTTTTTAAGAAATTTTAAGGAAACATGACAGAAAACTTTTGAAGACATGCTCAGTGACAGTTGCGTCCTCTGTTATCAAAATGAAGACAAAAGGGAAAATACATCAGTTTTGAAGTGATTACAGATTTTTGAAGTTCTTATTTGTGATGTGATTCCTTCTTGTTCTTAAGCAAGCCATGAAACCTGTCTGTGATTTGTCTGTGTCTTTTATAGGGGCCAATAGTCAAATGATTAAAGCGTTTTGCACAAGGAGCTAACGGTCGCACATTCAAATCACTCAGGGGTGTGTATATTTCAGCTTAAAAACCCTCTCTGTCCACAGGTACCTGATTTGTTTCAGAGACTGCCCAAGGCAGTGGAAGGAGATGGATGGGCTGTGCCTTCCATCATGCCTTGATTTAGATGTGTTAAACCTCAAACAGTTCACTGCTCATACGGCCCCCTAGACCTTGCAACTTTTATTGCATATCAGAGAGCTCTAAGATGCTACAGTTCTTTGTCACATAGTGCTAGTCAACATGCTGCTATGGTTGCAGGGACTTGCAGATCGAGCTGTTTGTATCCTACAGGCAAGCAGGTCATTTCATTTCACCCTTCTGGTTCCAGAACTGAAATCTAGCTGTTGGTATCATACAAACACACAAGCCACTTCATTCCCTTCTGGTGATTTCAGAACTCACTGATCTAGCTGTTGGTATTGTACAAATACACAAGTCGCTTCATTTCTCCCCTGTGGTGCCAGGGCTTACAGCAGACCTAGCCGTCTGAATTATACAAGCACACAAGTTGTTTCGTTTCTCCCTGGTGGGGGAGGGGGGGGGGGGGGGAGTGTTCAAAACTCTTACAGTGAAAGCGGCCATGTCAGTTGTATTTGCTGCGATGTGACCAGACCTGCCAGCCTCACCAAATTGTATTTTACTTTTGAATTTACTGTGTGTGCTACAGAAATACACAATTGTCAAAACTACCATGGAAATGATATTGTTGGTATTATCTCCAAAGCCCTGCATCAGAACATGGCAAAGCAGCCCATCGCCTTGTGTTTCAAACACCTGTGTTGCTGACCCAGAAGCAAGTACAACTGGGTCAAATCGACACAGCGCATTATTTTTGTCTGCCAATCACTGAGCAGAAACAGAACTTTTCAGTCATCATTCATGTACTAGAAGAATGTTGAAAAGGCAGCACGAAAGGAGAGGGACCATCTACAAGGTGTCAGACCACTGTCTGTCCGATTACTTGATGAAATGTCAATGAATTGCAGCTTGAAGGAGAAGCAAATACCTTGCACAGTGCGGTTTGCCTCAACGATTTTTTTTCTGTGCTGCATGTGTGCCTGTTTGTGTGTCACTTTTAGTACTCTGGTACTGTTGAATTGTTTAAAAAAATCAGTGAGATTTGCATTAATTACTTCTGATGTTGCTTAAGGTGGGTTGGCCGGTACAGACAAATTATGAACAGCAACGTTAGAATTGCCATCAAAATATGGACCAACGATGAAACATTGTTTATGTATTCTGCAATACATTGCAGAAGAAGTTTGTGTGAGATGTTTTCTTCCTGATTTGGATGGCTTGTTTTTGCTGTGGTGTCACAAGTAGATGTCAGCCATTGAAGAAACAAAAGGCTACGCTTGTGATTTGATGATGATTAAGTCGGCCATCAAACAAACATTTATTGTTGGAGGAAGCAGTTCATCAGCTAAGAATATTTTTCACATTGAACTATATTTGAACAGTCAGTCATGTCTGTTGGTGTTATTGCATTCTGGATTGTGAAGTGTGTTGAGTTAGCCATGAAGCTTCTGCATGGTTGCTTAACTACTTTTCCTGTCTGACTGATTTAGATCTTAGGACATTTTGGAGAGGTGTAGTGATTTGCAGTCAAGTAAAGATGTATAATATGACATCTTGTCACTCTAAAGATTTCTGCTCCAAGTGCTCTGCTTTTTTTTCTTTTTTTGTTGTTGTTAATGTTGTTATTTTCTCTAGATTATGTCTTACTCCCAAGTCTTAGGGATTTATCATGTAGACCAGAGCATTTTTTTGTTTTGTTTTTATAGGCACAAAAGTGGGTATGTGTTTTGTGTATGGGAGAGCTGTTTTGATTTTTGCGGAGACCTGATTTTGTTTATATCTGTTATATAATTCACTCTTTCAAAGACATGCATGCTTTTTGAAGTGTTCAACTTTCTTCGATCTCTGTATGTTTAAATCAACAGCTGTTAGCAGTGCTCCTATGTCCCCATTTCTTTCATGTAGTCAGTAATCCACAAGAGTTCAAGTGTGCATGTGTGGAAATGGTGTGACTGGTGGCACTGTGCAAATATGGTTTTAACTTCCATAGTCCAAGCATCACTCGCTGTCTGCTTTCTCTTTATATTCTCAATTAACTAAAAACGGCGCAAACTGTATCATACAGTAATAATTTTTTTTTTTTTTTTTTTTTTTTTGGGGGGGGGGGGGGGTCTTTGGTTTGATGAGTTGATTTTGTTTTATTTTTCTGTATATGTACATTTCTGTGACAAAACAGAGACTTTATGAGTTCAGTAGTTATCATCAGTTATTGCCTGTGGATGATGCTGTTACAATTCATTTGAGTGCAAGACTATGATATGGCCATTCAACTTCATGGTCTTCCTTTCTATACTGTATCAGGGTGTCCAACAACCTTCCCTCCAACGCTGCAAAGTAGGTCAGGATACAGCTCAGCATCCACCCCTGAAGTGGGTGCCACATGACTTTGTTGTCCAGTCTTCCCCTGGGAGTCCATCATGCAGTTAGCAAGAGCTGATCAGGGCAGGCCACTCCTGCTGTAGTACACTAGCTGTTGAAGAAGGTTGAACCTATCACAGTAACTCAGCCATTTGGGAGATTGAAACTATCAGAGCGACTCAGCCATTTGTATCTGATAACCATGTTCTTTTCAAGGATTTGAGATAGTCTGTTATCCCATCTTTTGTGGCAGACATGAAATCATAAAACAATGTTCAGAATCAGTTTTTTGTTTTGTTTTGTTTCTTTGTTTTTAAAGGCAAACTTCAATCTGTTTTGAGACAAGTCCGTGTCAGACATTTGTCATACAGCTAAGATGGCTGCCACTGTTGTTTCTTTCACTCTCTTTTGTTTATAAAAACAAATGAAGTCCTCTGTCCATCTGAACATGTAGACTCATAATAAGATTGTTTTCTCATAATGTGAATGAAGCATGCAGCTTGTCATTTTACAATATTTGTGCATGCATGAAGCATATTGTATATAACTTTTACCTTTGTTTTTAATCTGTATATCAAATCGTTTGATGTGCTATTCACATGCTGTGCTTTGGATGTTATAAACTGGTACTGGTATTGCATGTTTCCGTGTTCTGTATTGATGATTTTTCAATTGTGATGTTGACTGAAGTATTTTCATTTTATTTTTGCACTGGTTCTGAGTTATTTTAGATGTAAGTATCAAACTGTCCTTGCTCAGTCTCTCTGTAATTATGTTTGTTTTTGTTGTGTATTTTTCTGTAAAAGAATAGGACATATGGTATATGTATAGTTGAATAATTGTTGAACACGTTGCGCAGTGCACTCTGTTTTAAATTCTTTTACCAGTAGTTGTGTCATACCTCTCTCTCTCTCTCTCTCTCACTCTCTCTCTCTCTCTCTCTCTCTCTCTCTCTCTCTGCACCCTTCTTCTCCCCCTCCTCTCTCCATCTCTCTCTCTGTGGCTATAATGGTCATCCAAATTTGCAGAAAAACATGAAGGAATGAAATTATTCAGAGATATTTTTTAAAGTGATACATAAAGTTAAGAAAGTGTTAAAAATATTAAAAGACATACCTTGTCGTTCCTTTGGAGGCTTTGCTAATGTGGTCAAGTCTCTTCTTACACTTTGTGCACAGCTTTATTCATCACATTTTAGTTTTGTTTTGGATCGGTTGGAGGGTGGGAGGGGGTACTTTGTATTTCAAAAGCGCCCTGAATCTCAGAAACCATTTTGTGTGGTCTTCCATTCAGTTCAGAACCAGGAACGCCCAACTCTGCCCAGGGGCAAGACAAACACTACAACTTCACCGCTGTGTCCCGCGCCACCGCTGATGTCCACACCATCCCCCGCATCGCCTCCCCTCTGGAGAAAGGTGGGTGTTGTCTGTCAGAAAAGATGGGGTACTTGGACCACAAAGACCGTGCTCTCAGGCCATGGAGATGGTATACTTTGTTTTGGAAAGATTGTGCATGCGCACTGAAAGGTTTGCGCACTTGTACCGGAAAAATGGTCACTTACACTGGAAGCTTAGCATACAAAGACTGGAAAAGTAGTGTACTTAGAATGGAAATTTTGAGCACCTAGAGCGAAAACTTAGCGCCTTAAGGCTGGACTGGATAGGTTTCATGCTCTGTGTGTTAAAGATTGGGCATTTGAACTGGAAAGGTAAGTTCTTAGACCTGTTTGTACCATCTGCATTTTATGTGTCTAAAATATGTGGTTTGTTTCCTTGCCTTTTGTTTGCTTAATGCTTCTTTGTGAATTTATTTGTTTTTAATGTAGTCTAAAACTGTCACAAGTAGAAGCCATCGGCTGTGACAAGGAGGGGGATTTGGGAAGGAGGATGGTTGACTCAGCTGGTGACATTATAGGGCAGTGCAAAGGTAGTGTATGGTATAGGTGAATCAGAATTTCTGCTTCTCATTCTCTCTCTCTCTCTCTCTCACACACACACACACACACACGCACGCTTGCACGCACGCACGCACGCACGCGCGCGCACACACACACACACACACACACACACACACACACACACACACACACACACACACACACACACACACACATCTACTATTCACCATCATTTGTTTTCTTTAATGCAAATAATTGTGATGTTCCATACAATGTTCAGATAACGGTGACCTGTAAATCCAATGATGCTTTCGATTTCCTCACTGTTTATGTCATTTAGCCTGTACTGAATATTCATATACTCTCTCTCTCTCTCTCTCTCTCTCTCTCTCTCTCTCTCTCTCTCCTCTCTCTCTCTCCTCCCCTCTCCCTTTCTCTCTCTTCCACCCCTCCACCCAACCCTCTCACCTTTTCTCTGTGCAAATAAACAATTATTTATTGTTCAGTATAATCCTGTTTTACTCATGAGTTCTTTGATTGAAATTAATTTTGCTTTCTCTTTCATTGCAGCATTATTGGATGCTTCAAAAAGAGGGGAAACACAAAAGGTAAATAAGTGTCATCTGTTCCTGTAAAAAGGATGGCAGCCTGTTCAAGTGAAATGTCAGAGTAAACACCCTTTCCAAATTAAGGTCCCCCCGCTACCCCTTCCCCTCCCTCTACCACCAACCCATCAAAGATTTTCACACATGTACATTTTTCTCTTGTCTACACTATGTTTAGCTGCAGATTAAAATTGCCTCACATGGGATAAGATCCATTACTCTAGGTCATGGTCCATGAGAGGTTCTATCACCATGTGTAATAGACTATATATGCTTCTCGTAGATGTACTCATTGTCCAGATCTATTGTTATTGTCTTGGAGCATAAAAAAAAAAGTAAGTGAAAAAATATGAATAAAAAAAAAAAGAATCAGATGATTCTGTCATACGAGCTCTGAGGGTGATTTGTTGTTTGTGGGTTAAAAAAAAAAATTAAAAAAAACAAAACATTAAAGGGAAATGATGCGGTTTTTATTTTTCTTTTAAAATTTTTTTGTTTTGTTTGCCAGCTGTATATTAGATGTAATATCGGGATTTATCTCAACTTATTAGAGTCATTTTTACCTGCTACTTTTTGTTTTTCTACAGACACTTGCATCTGTGGCCCTGATCTTCCAGTATGAGTCCCTTTGTACTAGTCTTGCTGGTTAGGAGCTGGCCAAAGCTGGAAACTCCCCCATGAATGTTTAGACTTCTGAATAAGATTTGAACCCACACTCTCCCAGTCACCAGTCCATGATGCTTTTTTTTTTTTTAGCTGATTTAGTTGACTCAGTACCTGAGAATTTGAAAAAAAACTTTGACTCAGTTTAAGGTCCAAAGAGTGACAGTTGGCACAGTTATCAACAGAGAGTGAAACTTGGCACAGTTAATTGATGAGGGAGCCTCCAAACATCAGTCTGAACGTCAAGGCCAACTCGACACCTTGGTCACCTAATTTGTTACCACTTTAGGTTGGTTTACTTTCAAACACACTTTTCCTGATGCATCCTGGGGGTAGCGCTAAATCAGCCAGTCATGTCAAATGATTGCCCTCCTGTCACTTTTGCCACTGTCATTCTGTACAAGGAGAAACAAACGGAACTTTATTGGCTAAAATCGAAGCATGCTTCCAACCCCAAAACCAGGGTCGCATGGTCCAGAATGCTACATCTTTCGCTACTCTGTTACCAAATAACCCTATGGAAAGCAAAATGCAGAGTTACCTACAATGGGAAGATACATCTGAATTGATCGTGAATTGAAAATGGCGGATAGGTGACTGGGAGAATATATAGGTAGCTGAAAGGTTGAGGTAGCCATATTCTGTCTTCAGGGATAAGTTAGGAATGACCTGTGGTTTTGTCACCAGTTGTGCGAGGCGTACCACCGGGGAGCAGACTTACTGGTCACAGACCAGTATGGCATGACGGCGCTGCACCACGCTGCCCGTTTTGGCCACAAGAACATTGTCAAGTTCCTCATCGACAATGGTGAGGCCACCCCTTCTTCTCTCAGATGGAGAGGCAACTGTCAGTAGTTCTAACACAGGAATTACGTTTTTGTTGACTTCCACTTTATTTGTGTTTTGTTTTCTGTTGTTGGGTTTTTTGTTTTTTCTTGTTTTTGATTTTTGATCTTGTCATGAAGGTGCTTTTTAATGAACTTCAGGTTGAAATCAGCATTCATAGTTCACAGTTTAAATGCGATAATAATCAAGCTCAATGTGAATATCATAAAGAAAGAAAGTGCTCTGTTGACATGAACTCAGTGACAGTGCACTAAAAATAGACTCATTGTCATTTCATGATGTAACATTTTGGCCATGTTTTAAGAATCAAAAAGACTAACACAAAACGACCAAAACAAATCTTTGTATGATTAAAAACTTTATTAGGTCTATTTTTAAGATGTTCAAACAGCTTTTTCATGGGTATTGCATGTAGATTTTGCAATTACAAAAAATGTCTCTCAAAATTTTTAAAAAGAACAAGTGTGAAAGGTACATGTGCTTACTTTAAAATGTTTCTATTGTTCACCAGCATATACACTGCAAAGAAGAGTATGACTTTCCCATCAAAGCACAGTTTCTTTTGTTTAGGAGATTTTGCTTTTTTTGCCACACAAGTTACTTTTTTCATCTTCAGCAATTTTTATTACACTGTGGAAGAACTGTATAACGGCTCTTTTCATGTTATACTTATTTGTTGGCCTCACTCGCACACATACACATGCATTTAATGCACACACACAACACACACACACACACACACACACACACACACACACACACACACACACACAGATGTGGTCATATGCATGCACACACACACACGCATGAATGCATGCACACACGCATGTACGCACGCACATACATGCGCGTGCACACACATATAAATACACACATGCACACGCACGCGCGCACACACACACACACACACACACACACACACACACACACACACACACACACACACATACACACACACACACACACACACACACACACACACACACATCTATCTATACATGTGTGTTGGAATTTTCAGCGCCTCCTGTGATTCTGGACATGGTGGAACATGAAAAGTAAGTGTTTTTGCTTTTTTCCCCACCATATATCTTTTATCATTTTTTTTCTCACTCAGTATAATCAGCATGTACAGTTACTTTGTTGTATACTTCTCTCAGTACAGTTTCCAAGTATAGATGCCTGTTCTCCACGTACACTACTGACACGAACGTATGGAACAGCACACTGATCAGCTGCACAGAGAGAACAGGCAGAGGAGATAACTGTCACTTTCCTTTGACTAAGATGGTCGGGGTTCTGAGACGGATGTTTGAGAAGAAACGAAATCTTAAATGAGGCAGGGAACAGTAAAAAGTAAATAACGAACGTGTAGCATAACTCTTGCTCCCGTGATGAAATGATTTACGATTTGGTGTCTTAAGAAGCATTCATTTGGAGTTATGGGCATGTAATTATTTCATCATGGGAGCAAGAGTTATGCTACTTGTTCAAATATTGGTTATTGTTCTCTGCCTCATTGAAGATTTCCTTTCATATCAAGCAAAGCAAGATTATCTGTATGTGTTACTGTTTGTCCATGTGTTTGTTTGACAATACACAAGATCGTAAAGGCTGGGCCAGTCTTGAATAAATGTTAATTTGTGCATGTTAATTTCTTCAGTTGTTGCTGCTGTGTAAATTTGTCAGGCACAGGGTATATGGGCAAGCATGGAACAGCCATTTTGGGAATGTCCTTATGTTTGTTCTGTGTGCACTGTGTTGCCTATTCTGCTTTTCTGTTGGGAGATTTGGTGTCTTGAGCAGCATTCAGTAGGAGTTATAGGTGTGGAATTATTTCATCTTGGGAGCAAGAGTTGGGCTGCATTTTTGTTATTTAGATGTTTGGGAAGTCAGTTCTCTAACTTTTTGACTGCAAGCTATAGAAACCAGCCTAGTTCTTCATGGTGTTCCTCCAGCAAGGATGATAGTTGGTCCCTCTGACATCAGCCCCTAGAATGTCCACAGTCTTCGGTACTCTGCGAAATGCTTTGACGCAAGATGTCACGGCAGCACACATGCCTGTGCCAGGCATTTTTTATGCTCCCTGTTTAAGGTGTGGAGTGTCTGTTTGAAACATGCTGCACACCAAGCATAAAAATAATAAAAATCACTAAAATAAATTGCGTAGTACCTCATATGTTTAAGGCACATCATGTGCACATGCCATCAAACACTAAACAATTTTACAAGTGTAAACAGTACAGAACATTGATTAAAGGTTGACAAGTTGAATCATATGTTTCACAAAACAGGTAAGTCTTAAGCTCAGTTTGGAAAATGTTCAAGATTTGACAGTTTTAGAGAGAGATGACAGCTAGGAGTTAAAAAATTACAGGAGGTTGATAGCTGAATGATCCATAGCCAGATAACATGAGGTTAGCTTTCAGGACGCAAGATAATGTTTCAACTCTGGATGTGAGAGGGCTGGATAGCCATGCCAGCCTGAAAGGGTTGTAAACGAAGTTTTTCATTGCAGCATGTCAAATCATGGATCTGAAAAGGAAGAATTCTTGCAGTAAGTGCAGGAACTGACCTCAACTGGTAAAATGCCGTTTCAAAAAAAGTAAATTCTGAAAGAAGTCAGCCTGCTATTACTGATTAGTGGTTGCATGAGGACCAGCTCATTAGGAAACAGTATCAGGGTGGGGAACAGTATCAGGGTGGGAAGGGAGGCAGAGTGGGAGATTATGGGCGGAAGGTAGGGATGGTGGGGGTGGGGTCCCTCTTGGTGTTATAATTTGCAAATGAAACAGCTGTCATCAAAATAGTCACCAGTTATTCCTTGAGGAGTCTCTCTGTCCCTACCGCCCCTCCCCCCACTCACCCCCCCCTACTCTCTCTCTCTCTCTCTCTCTCTCTTTCTCTCTCTCTCTCTCTCTCTCTCTCACTCACTCACTCTGTTTCCATCTTCTGTGTTTAATTAACTGATGCAGTATATACAATCAAACACACTAAAAAAAATCAGAGCACTCACACACAAACCCCTCAAGAGAACTCAACACAGCTCTCTCTCTGTCTCTGTCTCTCTCTGTCTCTGTCTGTCTGTCTGTCTGTCTGTCTCTCTCTCTGTCATGGCATAATGTGATGTGATGTACACTGACTGTGCGACAGAGGCCAGACAGCATTGCACAAGGCGGCCTGGTACCAGCGACGAACTATCTGTCACATGCTTGTGGCTGCCGGGGCTTCCCTCACACGTGTCGACTTCCAGGTCTGTTTGCTGCAGTGAAGTTGTAGTGTAATGTATTGTATTGTATCGCATTGCTTTGCACTGCATTGTATTGTATTGCATTGTATTGTATTGTATCATTATGATCCCCGTAACCAGTAGATCATGAGATTGCTGTGATATATGCAAGAACAATTTTGCTACCATTTGATTGTTCACAACATTTCAGTGGACAGTGAAGAAGGCGTTGCAGTACCCATCTGCTCTCAAAGTATTCTGGAGTGTTTTTTTAATATTTTTTTTATTCATAACCTGCTCTGTTAGGATGCTGGGGGGCTCTTTCAGCATGAACTGTGTCCCTGCCTTCTGTGCTTTTAGATTTCAAAGTGTAATTATTATTACTATGAATTATTATATAGCGCCTATCCTCAGCTAGAGACCAAGCTCTAAGCACTTTACAATCCACACTCATTTACACAACGGGCTGCCTACCTGGGTAGTGCTGACTGAAGAGCTGCCAGCTAGCACTTCATTCAGTTGTTTCCCGTGTCATCCAGTCAGTATCGTTCAATATCATTCACTCAGTTTCCTTACTTCCTTCATTATTTCCATTTCTCATGCAGGGTGCATGCTATGTGTAATGTATCATCCATACCAGTGGCCAAACTGGCCTTCTCTTCTGAAAGTTGGTGATGCGATTTTATGTGTGTGCGAGATGTTATGCATGCAGTTTATAGTCTCATTCAAAGGACTGTATGGGAAATGGAGTCAGAACCAATGTTTACTCCAAGGGAAAATTCCCCCTGTAGAAAGGGACCAGCAGAGATTCGAACCTGCAACCGCAGGATCACCAAAATTATGAGTCTGGTGATCAGCCACTGAGCTATTCTGGCCCCAGGCCTCAATGACCTCAGGCAGAAGTTAAAGCATGGAAATACATGTCCTGATACTGAGCTGCAAAATGAATGTGACAAAAATTTAGGTAATGAGTCTGTGGATTGTGATGTTCTCCTCGTGATGTTGAGAATATCACAGAAGTAAAGATGGTGTTCTATGTCAGATACCATGAGTGGAATGTGGGAGCCACAACCAGCTATGTCCACTTAAGGGTTCTTGTCCAGGAGGCAAAAGTCAACTCTAAACGAGCGTAAACAAATGGTTCTATTTATAATGCCAAATTCAACAGTTCTCGTTGTTGTTGTCAATGCATATTTACACTTTAACATCCTCATTTTCATCCGTATCTTTCCTCCTCGTCTCCTCCCTCCACCCAACGTCTCATTCAGAAATGGTTGAGTGATTTTCAGATGACGGAGGAGTTACTTACCAGCACTTGTCTGTTTCTTCACCCCATTATTAGAATTCGTTTTGGTTTCAAAGTGTGGTGACTGCAGATGGAAACTGAACAAGGCCAAAGAATGAATTACTGTACCACCAAACAACGGAGTAAACAAACAACAAAACATACGCAGTGCGTTTCGACCTGTTTGGTCTTCATCAGGCAAGACAAGTAACATTCAAGACAACAACAGAAAAAGGACAGACAGACAGTCACTTATCGCTTGGAACTGAGTGCAAGATGGCTAGGGAATGGAAACAAGGCTGAATGGAAGACAATACAGGTTAGAAATAATGATAATAATGGTGATAAAATCAAGAACATATTACCACTTCTACTAATGATAATAATAATGATGGCTGTATGATCATAGAATAATGATAATAACAATAATAAGAAGAATGATTGTAGTAATAATAATAACAATATTTACAGAAGAAGAAGAAGGTGAGGGGTTCGAGGACAGTTACAGTAATATGGTTATAGCAGCAATAGCATTAATGGTGATGATGATGAGAGGAAGAGGAAATTTATGGGGGATCTTTTCATTTTTAAATGAATGCACTGAGCACCAGGTCGCAACACACTGTGGCTGACTTTAAGTCTGTGTACAGTCTGTATGCAGTGTGTGTGTCAGACAAGGTCTGTATAATGTGTGTGTGTATGTGTATGTGTGTGTGTGTGTGTGTGTGCGTGTGTATGTGTGTGTGTGTGTGTGTGTGAGATTGCATGTGGCCATATGTGAAACTAATGCCATGATGTTTGGTTTGTTCAGGGCAACTCCCCTCGGCAACAAGCCCTGAAAGCAGAAGACAAGGAGTTAGCCGCTTATTTAGAAAGTAAGTGTGGCACCCCAGCAGAAACTGCCCCGCAGGCCATTGTGCTTTGTCCTTTTTTGGTTTGTAGGGCACATTTATTTCAGACTGGATTTGTCTGTTTTATTGAATATTCTTGTTGTACACAAGAACGGGTCGACACAAAGCAAGATTTATGATATGAAGGGATACACACTCGGACACACAGGCACTAAACATACATATATGCATGCACACACGTACGCACACTCAAGCACACTCAAATGCATGCACACGCATGCATGTATGCATGCACACACGTACGCACGCATGCAGGCGCACACACACACACACATGTACGCATGCATGCACATACGCGCAGACGCGTGCACACACACACACACACACACACACACACACACACACACACAACAGATTAAAGTAATCCTTTGACTCCAGGTACTACAGCAAGAATTATTTTTTTTTCTTTTTTGTTTTTAATTCAGTGGATTTGGACTTTGTTCTGATTGTTTCAAGGCATGTGCCTCTTGAGCCAAAGAATAAGAAATGTGATCCATTTGTTGATGATGGTCAGCCTTTAAATGGCTCTCCTTTTTGTTCATGAATTGGAATACTCAGAGAAATGTAAAAAAAAAAAAAAAGAAAAGGAGGAACTGTGAAAAAGAAAGTGCTGAACAAAACATTCAGAAGGAAGGAGACAACAGTGGAAGTGGAATCCACAGTGCAGATCACATTTTTATTTTCTGTATGCTGGCACATGATACCGTAAAGTTCGGTCTGTTGAGCGCACCTGTATATAAGCCGCACCCACTAAATTTTTTTAAAATCTGAACTTTTTTCACAAATAAGCCGCACAGGTTTATAAGCCGCACAGTCCGATGTGCCGCAGGCGGCAGCTGGCCGAGCGTTGAGTTAACATAGTGTCGAAAATCAACACATACAATGTGTTCATTGCATTCATTGGCGTTTAAATAGGTCAGAATACAAGAGCATGTTTCCAGCTTTACTTCAGTCTTTTTTTTTTTTTTTTTAGTACGATGTGTTTTAAATCAATTAGAATCGAAGTTTTTATGAGGCTTCTTACAAGTGTTGTCTTTCCAACATCATTGCTTAAAAAAAAAATACCGAAAAAAACCAACACATTAACGATGCGCTAGAAAGGCAGTTCTCTCCTGCATTCATTGGTGTATCAAGCTAAGCGATTGGTTGAGTACTCGAAAGCGCAAGCCAATCAAAGCGAAGGTATCAAATGCAAACCTTCACTCCCTGTCCACGATTTCAACAATGGCGGATCGAAGCCAAGGTCTGACAATGACCGAGTCGGATGCGCTAATCGTTTTTGAATTGCAAGACACACTTGGTAAGATAACGCATATAATAACAAACCAGAACATTAATGAAACGATTCGATTGTTTTATTTCGCTTAATACCGTGCCAATGCTTAGTTACTTTGTTCGTAATTCAGCTAGTGTTAGTCAAGATTAAACAGGTTGGAAACGGCCCACACATTGCGCCGTTCGAAGCGATCGTATTTTTGTAGAAGACAAACTGATGAAAAAAGATATCAGTAATGGGCTTTACTTATGTCGATTCCTGTATTTCTGAACGGGTTACTGATTCCATTACACGATTACAGAGAAAATCGTAGTTAAAAGCATAAAAATTCATGAACAGTAAACACGATATGGTGAGTTACAGAGAAGCTAAGAATAGACGAGGTGTGATGCTTCTGAAATCGGAAAAATCCGCAAATAAGCCGCATCGTTGTTTAAGCCGCAGGGTTTAAAGCTGGGGAAAAAAGTTGCGGCTTATAGTCCGAACTTTACAGTATGTCAGGAGACAGGTAACCTTCTGCTCGAGAGCAAGTAGTCACCATTTCATCTGCCCAGTTGAAGGCAAAATGATGCCACTCACTGATATGGTGCCCTAGCATGGCACAGCAAACATGTAAGAGATTGACAAAAGCTGTAAATTCAAGTATTCTCTGTCATACTTAAACTGAAAACTGGATGATATACCTCATGATGCACAGAGTTGTGTCAGATTGCATCCTTAAATTAAAAGTTTCACACTGTTTCAGGGGAGGGGTGAGGAGCATGGAGAAGGGAGCGGGAGGAGGAGAGGGGGGGTAGGGGGAATGAGGGAAGATGCTCCCAGGACTTTACTGCAGAATTTCAGGGCCTAGGGAGTATATACACGACGTGCCAGTGGGATTTTCATAAATTACCAGTCATCAGTTTCCTGAGACTTCCCTGCAATGGTTCAAACATTTTGCCTGATAACCTCCTCCAAGAGTATGTGTTCACTCGCAGCACGTTTGTTTGTCTGTCTGCAAGATTAGTAAAGAGAAAAAGTAGGAAATGGATTTTTAATGAAATTTAGTGAAAAGTGACCCAGGGATAACCCCATTCAATTTTGTTGTGTGGACCCACATTAAAGGACAGGTCCAGGATTTTTTTTTTACATTGGTGGTCTGCTCTCTCCTAAGTACCCATTTAATTTGAAAAGGATTTTTGGTCAACCTTTTAACTACCATGAGTTTTTGACATGATATGCATTGAACTACCCAAATTAATTTTCTTGTGGTACTCGAAAAACTCATCAGTGGAGCACTGTGTTTAAAAATACAACCAACCACAAAAAAAAAAAAAAAAAAAAAAAAAAAGATGAAAGTCCGAATCATACCAGATTTTGTACAAATATCCAGCAGTGGATGTAGTGTGATGTTCAAAAGCCAGATTGGGTCCTCTTCGGTCCACCCTGACCTCTTGTTCCCAAATTTTGATCCCAGAAGGTTAGCAGTAATGCAGGTGGGATCTCGTGGTTAAATTCCACTATATCATGATTGCTGATGTTGTTGTTTTTTGCAGATCAAGAGCATTTCCAGCTTGTTGTCTCTGAGGATCAGGAGACAGCAGTATGACCTTGACTTCCTCATCACCCTGCATCGTGTGCCATCGGACTGGGGATTCCACCTTCCTGACCTTCCATTTGCCTGACCCTGGCACGTCCTCACCACCTTCAGCCCACAGTTTCCTTCTTGTCTTTCACCAGACCTTCTTCCCCTCCCCCTTTCCTTCCGCTCATCTCGTCCTTCACTTCCTGTGCTGTGTCCTCGACCTTACGAAACCAGTGACCTTGGGTAATCCACCTCCATATTTGGCCTTCCATGGAAGGACCTGGGCGTCCTTCACCTTCGTACTACACAAGTGTCCTTGACCTTTCACCTGTAATCCGTGTTGATGTGATGGATTAGGTGGCAACCTGCGGTGTGGATAGTTCCATTTTATGACCTCCACCACAAGCAGTGAAGCAGTGGCAACAGTATGTTTGGCGTTTCTTTCCTTTTTTTTTTTTTTTTTTTTTTTTTTGTCCAGCACTTACCAGTGTGTTACATGCACCTCCAGTGGCGTTCAGTGTCTTAGTGCACCGGTCCTCGCAGTGCCGCCACATCCCACCTGAAGCCTGAGTTGTTTTTTTTTAAATGTGTGTGGTCTGTTTTTTATCAATCAGGTACAAATAAAATTGCCTCGGCTGTGGGTCTGTCACCCAGAGATGTGGGTTTTATTTCATTTTTTTAATGTGTGGCTGGGATGTCCACATTTAAAACAAGTGTACCACATAGTTTGTTATAACATGTAACAGATAACGAAGCGGATTGTTCTGTTCATATTGTTGTATGCGTGAAGGATTGCAATGTTGTAATTAAAAAGAGAGAGAGAGAGAGAGAAAAGAAGACATGCGAAAGAACTCAGATATCTGGTGTTTATTTCATTTGTGATTGGTATATTTTAATACCTTTTTCAGGCATGAGAATTTATGGGTTTCTCTATGCATGGAATTTGACAGCTTCAAATATTTAAAGGAAAAGAAAGAAAGAAAATAAATAGGAATAACTCTCACATCTGTTTACGATACTAAATGGCACAAGGTCAGGTTCCCTCAGGATAGTACCAGCCTCTGGCTCCAATAACATGTGCATATTCATTTAATTCTTCCAGGAAGGGAGATGTGGGGGGTGGGGGCATTTCTTAGAGGCTACCTGCACTCGAAATCTTTTCAGATCTTTATCAAAATTGATTAAATGAATCAGATCAGCATTTATCAATAACAAAATTTTGAAGTCAAGCTGATACAGTCCTTGATGTGTTCCCCACCTTGTTTTTACTATTTTTTCCATTCTTTTTTAACCACTTGAAAGGCTGCTGGAGAAAAACACTTTCTTCACAAACTTTAAAATCTACATACCAAGAAAAATTTAAATTCTGTCTTGTCTTCAAAACATAGCTTGAAATGTACATGCAAGAAAACTTTACACATTCCTTCAAGTCACTGCCAAACAAAATGTTTGTGTTGGTTTAAGATATTCTCAAAAAGATCAAGAGAGGGTCAGGCTAGCAACCATACTTCCAAGCCAGTTTGCATCAAAATGGACTGTGAGACACACGGTGGGTTGCTTTATTTTGAACTGGTTCAGCAACTGTTAAACCGTTCTTTGGTGAAGGATTTACTTCTGAATAATTTCCCTATTAATTTGTGCACCGAAACCTCATATCCTCATCCAGTATAATATGTAGGGCTAGTCTTTCATTTTGGTTTCGATGTGCATATCAGAAAGTACCAGGCAACATATCTTTTTAACAGAAAAAGGACTTGGGGCAACTTCTTTATTTTTTTTCATTTAGAGTAAGATTGTGTGTGATAAACCCACGCAGCAAACTGATCTGTTCCTTACCGCAGTTGTGATGGTGCCTCAACTTTGTAACTGACAATGCAAATCATTCCAGGTATGAACGACGACCTTCAACAGTTCCGGACATTTGCCCTAGTGTTATTTGACACGCCTACGAATACTATTGACGGAATACTTTGAAGGTTGTGGTGACATGGTGTGAGCCGCTTGATGTGTTACCCCCTTGTTATACTGTGGTGATGCAGGTAACAGTGGATCTGCAGCATGTGTAGCCTTTAGGAAAAAAAAAAGAAAAGAAAAAAAAGAAAGAAAAAAGAGAACAAGCTCATTCCATTTTTTGTGTGTGTGTTAGTATACATGTGTTGGTTTGGTGTTTGCACCTGTACATGTTTGGACAGCACGTACTCGTCACCCACATCACAAGTGTTGTCTATTCCTTATTGTGGCCTAATGGACCAACTTCGCACCTCAGGCAGCCTGGGCATGTGTGAGACAGGTGTGCATGTGTGTCTGAGAGGAAACCCCCGTGGTGGGTGTGCAAGACAGGTGTGCATGTGTGTCTGGAAGATGACTTCCCTTTAGGATGTGTGAGACAGGTATGCATGTGTGTTTGGAAGATGACTTCCCTGGAAGATGTGTGAGACAGGTGTGCATGTGTGTCTGAGTGGAAATCTCCATGGTGGGTGTGCAAGACAGGTGTGCATGTGTGTCTGGAAGATGACTTCCCTTTAGGATGTGTGAGACAGATATGCATGTGTGTTTGGAAGATGACTTCCTTGGAGGATGTTTGAGACAGGTGTGCATGTGTGTTTGAGTGGAAATCTCCATGGTGGGTGTGTGAGACAGGTGTGCATGTGTGTCTGGAAGATGACTTCCCTGGAGGATTGTGAGACAGGTGTGCATGTGTGTCTGAGAGGAAACCTCTGTGGTGGGTGTGTGAGACAGGTGTGCATGTGTGTCTGGAAGATGACTTCCCTGGAGGATTGTGAGACAGGTGTGCATATGTGTCTGAGAGGAAACCTCTGTGGTGGGTGTGCGAGACAGGTGTGCATGTGTGTCTGGAAGATGACTTCCCTGGAGGATGTGTGAGACAGGTGTGCATGTGTGTCTGGAAGATGACTTCCCTGGAGGATGTGCAAGACAGGTGTGTGTGTGTGTGTGTCTGGTAGATGCACTCCATGGAGGATGTGCGAGACAGGTGTGTGTGTGTGTCTGGTAGATGTACTCCATCGAGGATGTGCGAGACAGGTGTGTGTGTGTGTCTGGTAGATGTACTCCATGGAGGATGTGCGAGACAGGTGTGCGTGTGTGTCTGGAAGATGACTTCCCTGGAGGATGTGTGAGACAGGTGTGCGTGTGTGTGTGGTAGATGTACTCATTGGAGGATGTGCGAGACTGGTGTGCGTGTGTGTCTGGAAGATGACTTCCCTGGAGGATGTGTGAGACAGGTGTGCATGTGTGTCTGGAAGATGACTTCCCTGGAGGATGTGTGAGACAGGTGTGTGTGTGTGTGTGTCTGGTAGATGCACTCCATGGAGGATGTGCGAGACAGGTGTGTGTGTGTGTCTGGTAGATGTACTCCATCGAGGATGTGCGAGACAGGTGTGTGTGTGTCTGGTAGATGTACTCCATGGAGGATGTGCGAGACAGGTGTGCGTGTGTGTCTGGAAGATGACTTCCCTGGAGGATGTGTGAGACAGGTGTGCGTGTGTGTGTGGTAGATGTACTCATTGGAGGATGTGCGAGACTGGTGTGCGTGTGTGTCTGGAAGATGTACTCCATGGAGAATGTGCAAGAGAGGTGTGCTTTTGTGTCTGGAAGATGTACTCCATGGAGGATGTGCGAGACAGGTGTGCATGTGTGTCTGGAAGACGGACTTTCATTGAGAAAGTGTGAAACAGGTATGCACATATTCTAGAAGACATACTTCCTTATCGGGTGTGTGAGACAGGTGTGCGTGTGTGTCTGGAAGATGGACTTTCTTGTAGGATGTGTGCTTATTACCATCTGTTGGGATGACAGACCAGTCCTTTGTTTAAGTACATGATATATAAAAATGGAAAGAAACATGTAAAATCTTTCTGTTTTGACCTGTGAATATAGTTTTACCTTTGTTTAAGTACATGATATATGAAAATGGAAAGAAACATGTAAAATCTTTCTGTTTTGACCTGTGAATATAGTTTTACCTTTGTTTAAGTACATGATATATAAAAATGGAAAGAAACATATAAAATCTTTCTGTTTTGACCTGTGAATATAGTTTTATATCAGATTGTGTCTTTCTCATTTTCGCAGTAAAGTGTTGCTGCCTTCTCAAAGTACTGTTCCTCAGATCAGTATATGTCCTTAAAGTAAATGAGTGGAATGATTCCAGTGACAGAAGAGGCTCTACTTCTTACTCCTTTTAATGTTTTTAAATTGTTTTGAGATCCCTGCTCACCTACCCACCTCCACCTTTTCCATTTGTGAACATTGTAAGATTCCAAGTTTGTCCTTCATGTAGAAGTTTGTCACCTATTGGAGCTTTTCTTTCTATTAAATATAGTTTTATGCTCCACATTACAACAATTGAAACATGATTCATGAGGAAAGTCACCCTAGAAATGTGAAAGTTTACTTTGGAGGTAATGACAAACAGATGTGAAATGTTTATTAGAATTTGGCCTGTATGCAGAAAAGTTTTGCTATGGTCAGATGTTGAAGTGACCTTTCCAGTTCTTCTCTACTATTTTGATTTTCAAGCAAGGCATGGTCATCTGTCATTCAGCTGTGCTATTTGTTGGATCATGATGCGAGTTCCACAGAATCTACTGTGCCAGTGTACAACAGGTCATGAAATGGAAGCATGTCTGAAATATCTTCAAAACCCTATTCGTACAAAAGTATGTCATGCAGGAAGCATCATGCTGCACATGTGTTTCAGCTTGAAGGTGGGCCTAAGCAGCAGTGAATGTGTTTTCTATAGATTTAAATCAGAGAATATGGCAAGATAAATTGAAAGCTCTGTGCCGTGGTTATAACAACAACAGAACCAAGATTTGTTCCCTGTCGAGAAAAGAATTTTTTTTTTTCAGCTAGTCAGTGGTGTGTTACCATGTAAGTTGAGTCAAAGGGCTGTTTTGATGACTTTCTCATGGGAGGTTTCCACTTCACCATGTGTGATCAAGTGCCAGTGTACATGAAGGATATGCTTGCACCTGTGTGCATACCAGACTTGAGTTTCCTCTGTGATTGTTTGCAGGCAAGCATATACATATGTGTAGATTCTTTTACGTTTTGTTTGCAGTTTTCATTTTACAACGGTATAAGTTACACTGAAGTGGGTATTGTAAGTGGTAGTTTATCAGATTTAAGTTTGTCTTTTTTTCAACATGATGTTGATGTCTTCTCCACTTCTGGCATGAATTCAGGTTAAATGTGGCATCTGTGAAAAAAAGACTTGTTGGAAACATATTTAAAGTGTTTCTCCAACAGTCAAACAAGACAGTGGGATTCAGTCAAGACAGCCATATGGATTACCCCATGGATGTGGATATATTGTGACTTTGAAAGATTATTCATAATCGAAACAGAATTTCTTTCGATCACCTTTTTTGCTTTTCTTGAGGAAAAACAATTTATACCCCAAAAAGTATTGGCAAACCTCTTTCCTGGTGGCGTGGATTTGTGTGTGTTTGTGTGTGTGTGTGTGTGCGCGTGGGGTGTGTGTGTGTCTGGTTATGTTGTTTGAAATTTATTTATAGCGCAGTTATCACTCTGATGGATTAGTAAGTGCATGCTATTGTCTATGTGCGTGCATGCATGTGTGTTTGAAAGATAAAAAACAGGTTGTGGTTTTTCCGGATTTATCCAGTGTTGACACGTTACATTTTGTCCATGACAATCTGGCTTTTGGCTATTGAGCATCCAGTTTGCACGTATCGTCAACCAGACCCATATCATTCAGTTTTATGCAAATGTATGAACAATTGTTGAGACATCTTGTCCTGTGTCTCTGTATCTTACCTTCTGGGCAGGGAAGATGGGAGGGTGGAGAGGGTGGGGATTTGTTGTCCTCCTCTTTAGTGTTGTGTGTTGTCCAAGGGTAATACAAATTGTACTGAAAATATCTGGTGATTTTTTGTTTTTGGTGGGGGCTTTGCTTTTCTTTTTTTTTTTTTTTTTTTTTTTTTGGGGGGGGGGGGGTGGTAGTAAGGTGGTGGTGATGTTTCTTTTGTTAGTTTTAATCCCAGATTTGGAGTATTAACATCATATAAATAATGTGTTCCAGAACTTTGCCTTTTCATTTGTTTTCAAGTTATTCATGTATCAGGTGTTGCCAACTGTGTGATTTGTCCCTGACACTGTATTATTAGATGTTTTGGTTAGTGGGATATATATATATATATATATTGAGCAAGGAGACAAACAAGCGCATGTGTGCATGCACGCACACACACACACACATACACACAACACACACACACACCCCACACACACACACACTGAATTATTTAGTTATTTTTTAATACAGTAATTCTGAAAGATAATTGATTTGAACTGACAGATCGCCTTGAAGTGGAAAGAAAATACTGATTTTTAGAGAACTGTTTGATTTGGGCGTATGAAGTGGTGCAAAAAAAAAAAAAAAAAAAAGCGATTTGTTGTATAGGCTATTTGTTCTGGGAAACTTGAGAAAAATCACCAGTCATTCCAACAGTAATGAAAGTCATAGTGAAGTAACAAGAAAAACGAGCAATGATTCATGTCAGCTTGCACTTAGCCCTTCCATCCCCAGCCATTTGAATGCAGCAGAAAACCACTGTTCAGCAGAGTTACTGTGAAAGTTGAACGGAATGACCAATTGCTATTGTTTATACACCGTTTTGAAAAAGAAACAGCAAAAAGTTATTCAGCACATGTTGAAATATGAGCGAGAAGGTGAAAAGAAAATACAAACACGAATAGAAACTGAGTTACAGCGGGATTGTTGTGTAAGCAGTACCTGTGGCAATCTGACTGCAAGGAATGGTGTGGCTACTGTGCGATGAAATGGCAAATGTTGCAGTGTGTTACATATGATTTATCTGTCTACCTTTCATCTGTATCAGTGCTTTGATTTACCTGTCAAGTTTGCGTTCGTGTCTTTTGATTTACCTGTATGCCTTTTGATTTAAACTTTGTCTCTGACTTACCTCTCTGTGTTTTCTCTGTGTGTCTGAATCTTTGATTTTCTGTTACTTTTAATCTGTGTTTATACCGCTCTGTCTTTTATGTCTGTACTATTATTTACCTTTCTGTCTTTTGTTTGTACCTATATCTTTGATTTACCTCTCTGATTTTCATTGATATTTGCATCTTTAATTTACCTGTCTGCCATTTATTTCTACTTTACCATTGATTTGATTTACCTCTACCTCTTATTTTTATCTATATCGTTAATTTACCTTTGGTACATTTAATTTAGATCAGTACCTTTGATTTACTTTCATATCTTTTATTTATAATCTGTTTATTTTTTTAACCTTTACATCTTTTTTTATTAATATCCGTACCTTTCATGGGTCTTTGTACCTTCTATTTATACCCATATTTTAGTCATTTTCTCTGTATGTTTTACTTTTATCTGCATTCTTCTGTTTACTTCTACAGTCATTCATTCATATTTGTACTCTGTATTTGCCTTATAGTTCTTTATTTATACCTGTATCATTTGTTCATGCCTGCCTTGTATTCATTTCTTATTTCTGTCCTTTTTTTCTTTTTTTTACCTTGGAACCTTTTATTAACATATTCACACCTGTACTTTTCTTAAATACCTACTCTCATCTTTTTAGTTTATTCTGTGGTCCTTCATTTTTACCTGTGCTTTATTTTTGCTTGTACTCCTTTATTTACATCTGCATCTTTTGCTCCTTTTTTCCCCTTTTGTACCTATTATTTTCATCTGTGCAAGCTGACAGAAGCATGAAGTAATATCGTCTTACCTGCATGAAGTAAAACCATCTTGCATGTAAGAGCAAACTTAAGGTTTCGTACATGTTCAATTCAAATAGGTTATAAACATTTGATTAACAAAAGTTTTTTTTAATTTATTATCAGTAATTGTAATTAATTTGCCTTTGTACCAGATAACAGTTCATAAACACTTTGGTCACTGGGCAGATCTGCGTGAAGGCTGTGAATAGCAAGGGTTTTTTTGAGTGGCTTTTTTTTTTTCTTTTCAGTATTTAGAAAGCATGACCTCGTTTGGATTTTTGTAGAGCCAAACATTGTAAATTCTGTATTATCCTTGAAATTGATAAATGATGTATGTTCTGTGTGCCTTGCCTCAGAGTACCCTCTCACCCTATGCACCAGTTGCTGTGTCACCGTCGATGATAATCATGTGTAAATTGTCACAGATTTAACCAGGTCATCATCAGGTGTGTTGCTTTAGCCAGACACTTTCCTTTCTTTTTTTTTGTTTTTGTTTTGTCATTGCTTTTGTTTTGTTTTGTTTTGTTTTGATTTCAAGCAGTTTCTCAAGCACACATAGACAAGCAAGGAGTATGACTTTTGTCTCGTCTTCCATCCGTTCCGCCCTGCTATACCTCCTCTCCCTCTGTCCCCGTCCGTGTTTCCCCCTGTCGCTCAGCCCATTTTCCCCCTGCTTTCATAGGAAGGAATTTGATTTTTCAGTTGTCCTTCCCATCTCATCTCTCTCTCCCTCTCTCTCTCTCTGGGACATAAAAATTGATTAGTACTTTCTGCATGTCCCTCTGCAAGCATATTAGGGTGTTGAACTTGTCCTGAGAGTTACGTTCAGGACCAAAGTCATCGCCATCAAGCCAAGTGGGTGTACGGGCCAGGATACCAGCCTTGCGCTGTTTTGTATCATTTGCTCAAGCTGACGAGGTGGTTCCATGAACACAGACCACCAATGTCAGTGATGTGGATGTGATAGCACAGTTGTCATCGTCAGTTGTAACTTGCATGGTAACTTGCATGGTGCACCCTCAGGTAGAATATGCTTCCAATTATGCTCCTTATTTGCATGAGTTTTGCGAAGAAATGTCTTGTCCTAAATTATTCTTCTTTATGTTGTTTTTGTGGGTTGGATTTATTGTTTTAAAAAAAAAATCACCTTCCATGTTTTTGCAAGTTATGTATATTGTGTTGATTTTATTTTTGTAAAAGTACTTCATGTGTCTCTCTGAGAAGTAGTATTGGATATGATTTGCCATCTGCTTGGGGATTTGTTTGTCAGTTTGTTTTTAACATTAGTCTGTTTTAGCTTCCTGCAACCTCTCTTCCACCCAAACCTCTCCCTCTTCCGTAGCTGATATTTATCCCTGTCAAACACTCACTTGGCACTCCGCTGTCCAAAGTTCTTCCTCTTTCCTTATATTCTTCACCATACTTCTTGTTCCTCTGCCCATAGACACACACACACACACACACACACACACACACACACACACACACACGTCCCGCGCATGTCCAACCCCAGAACGGTGTCAGTCCCTTGCCCTGGCAAATCTCCTGGTTCAGACCACTGTGTAAAATCAAAAGTATGCCTGCCAAACTGATTGTTATTAACTGTTACTGTGTATCCATTCTGATCATTGATATGTCATTTTGAGTAATCATTAGTGTGGAATTGTGTGATATTTTTTCATATGACACTGTGCGGTTGTTCCATTTATCATGTCTAGCCAGTGTGGTATTTCATCAGACACAAACGAGAGAACTTTGTACATCTCCAGGACTTGTTTGTATTTGATCGAAAAGCTGATAAGTACCATTATTTTCCCTTTCACAAAACAATTTACGAATTTGTGTGTGTAATTATCATATATATTTGTGTACATAAACTTTATCATTCCAGACCAATATCACCGATGCATATTGTGTAATATGTTATGAGAAAACATCTATATTCCAAGTGTGCTAGAAGTCTGATTAAAGTAGCGTGTTTGTCATTGAAGGGTCTGCCATCTTGTCGGATCCCGCAGACAGTTATGGCACCAACTACAATGAAACCTGTTGTTTCTTAGCACAGGCTGCCAGGAGTTCAGTTTCTTTCCCTTTGTTTCTTTTTAATTTTTTTTTTAAGTTACACCATTTTATGATCAGGTTTTTCTTTTACCTGGCAGTTGGAATTCTTTTTGTTCATTCTTTTCTCCTCCAAAATAGATGCATTCATTCGGATTACAGCTAATCATTTTCACTGTGATAAAAACAATTAAAATGCTTCACACCAATGTCACATCAGAAGTTTACATCTGAAAGTGTGTGTGTGTGTGTGTGTGTGTGTGTGTATGTGTGTGTGTGTGTGTGTGTATATGTGCGCGAGAAAGTTTGAGATACAAAATTTGTGTGTGCAAAGTTGATGCAAAATGGTCAGCCTGATCAAAGATACTGAGAGGACAAGATCAGTATCTTTGATTCTCATTAGTTGGGTGCCATTGTGCTGATTGAAAGGCATTCAGCACTTCCTGTTGATCTGATCAGCTCTGCATCTGCCTGCTGTTCGGGGGTTGGTAGGCTGTGTTCACCACATGTCACAGCTGATTCTGTCAAACTATGTTAACACAAAGCTATCTGCAGGCAGCAGGCTGATATTACTGGACAGCAGACAACAAGAACCTGGCATATAGGGTTCTCTGAGTAGGCATCACAAGACAGTGGACCAGTTCTCATCTATGGAAAAAGGTTATTTAACCAGCATGAGCAAATTGGACCCAGACAGAGGCAAACGGAGGGAAAGTGATGCGAGATATGGTCCTCTGTCCTCTACATTTTTGGCCTGATCCAGTCTGAATTGCTCACAAAATGACTACTAATCAGAGGTTGTTACTGGTATGATGCGTGGAGACATAAATGGTGGCACTTAATTGGAAAAGATGTTGTCTTTGACATCTAGTCCATAGAGGCAACATTGATCTTGTTTGTTGAAAGATAAAAGGTAACTTCAAAGCCTATAGGCTGGAAAGGCAGTGAACAGTCAGGGGTTCATTGTATCAGGAATACAACGTTATGGAAGGCAGAGCCAAACCCACTCTGATCTTCCGTTAACTTAATCAGGTGACTGTATATTGCTGGGTGGGCAGAGAGGAGTTTCAAGCTGTTGAAATCTTACTAGGCCGAAGTGGTTTGATCTAGAAGTTGTCAGATCTGCAGCTGAAACACTCCAAACATTTGACCTCATCTTGTTTGCAGTGAAGATTTAGTGGATTACGTTTTCTTGAAAACTGGTGTGCTTTTGACATTTCTTTGCTCTCAGCAATTTCTTTTATGAAACGCTTTTAGCTGTTGGCTTCTCATTCAAAGATTATTTGCATCTGAACATGACCAGGACAACTGCTAGAGCATTACCATTTTTGTTTGTTTGTTTTTTGTTTGTTTGTTGTTTTTTTAGTTACATCTTCTATGCTCCTTTAGTGGCACTATCACCATACTGCTCATTCTGGTTCCTAGTCCACAGCCTTGCCATGATTTTTACATCACTGCCCTAGCACTAGCAATCCACAAGGAGCAGTCAGTGTCAAGTCATCATGAGGCAACCCATCAGAAGAGACACTGCACTACTGCCAAATCACTTCGGTGGTGTTCAGTGGTGCCTGATCTGATCCAACATGATGCATCTACATGCCTCCTATGACAATAATTGCATATGTTGTGGAGCCAGCATGAGCGAGCATTTTTTTCGGAGGGCGCCGTCTCGCCGGACCATTGACAGTCCCCATGAACCAGTGACCTTGCTATGAAGTCACTCACAGCATATTAAGTGTGTTTTTCGTTTGTAAAAAAAAAAAAGTTTACAAAATGAACCACAAATGTGTGGGTTCACAGGTCTGAGGGAGATTCTATGGCATATCTCATTTGACCAGACTGAGCACACACAACCCATGCCTTTATCAATTTGGCATTGAATGAAAGAGGAGCCAGTGAGATGCTAACTCCAAAGGTACAGATGCAAAGCGAGAGGACTGCAGGCGGAAATCTAAACAAATCTTAAATAAATGTTAGCGAACCGCCCAGAGAACGTGGACAAACGAGTCACAAGATGAAACACAACGCGTTTCGACCTCTTAGGTCTTCATCAGGTGAGGCATAAACGAATAAAACAACGAAAATTCACTTAGCTTTGATCGCTTCAGATCACTTCACAGGGTTCAGCGCAAGGAAGAAGGACGTTTAATTCAACGCCTTCTTCCTTGCGCTGAACCCTGTGAAGTGATCTGAAGCGATCAAAGCTAAGTGAATTTTCGTTGTTTTATTCGTTTATGCCTCACCTGATGAAGACCTAAGAGGTCGAAACGCGTTGTGTTTCATCTTGTGACTCGTTTGTCCACGTTCTCTGGGCGGTTCGCTAACATTTATTTAAGATTTTTTTCCAAAGGTACAGTGAATCTTCTTGATAAAGACAATCTGAATAAGACTGTTTTCTATACATATTTTAAACTGGAAGCTGTTGATATTTTTTCTTTTTTTTTAATCTTAAAAAGTGTTTGTAATAACTCTGCCAATCAACGTGGACAAACAAATCACAAGAGAAAACACCTTAAAATCTCTTGGTTAATGTTGGAAAATGTCATTTTTCTCATACTGATCAGCCCCAAACAACCATCTTATTCCCTCTTGGCATGGAACAATGTTACACTATCAGGATCCTCCTCCCCTCCCCCCGCCCTCTCCCTAAAATCGGGAGGGCAGGGAGGTAACTTCGCCTTACTTCACAACTAGCTAATCAGAGTGATTGCCCTTAGTGAGTTCACTTTTTTTTGGCGCCATGTTAAAACCAGCTACGTTGTAGAGGAACACGCCACTCTCGGCTGGCTGTTTTTTCGGACTTCGCTCACAATTCATTTGTAACTCTTTAAGTCGGCTTTCTCATCTGAAAGGGAGGCTTCTCGACTGGAAAATTCTCGAACTGGCGTCTTCGTTACAACAGCAGTCGTCGACTAAAGTCATTTGTCTGACGTCTCCCAAGTCGGCTTGGCCCGCTTCTTTGACGGCCTCATGTATTTGCTCCGTTGGTCGAAAATGGTTGTTCTATCGACGATTCGCATGAGACCAGCATTGTACGATTTATTCGCCGTTCGCGCTTGCAGCTCGTGCGAAAATTGGTCTGGTGCCGCATGGCGTTCTGTATGCTGTTTCGAAGCGAGTGTCAATTCTCATGTCGGTCTGCCAGGTTTGAGAGAGAGGTCGGCCGCCTCTTCCTGACACACCCATCCCCCTTCGGTCCCGGGCCACAGGCGACAGGCCAGCGTCTCACCCGGGTCCGTTCTGTACTTGGACACCTTGTAAGTGAAGATGACTGATGAGCGGCTGGGTATGAAAACCTCGGCGGGCCAACGTTGCGCACTTTTGGTCGCTCGGACCAGTCGGAGTCGGAAAGCAGCCTGACCTAGGGGAGGTTCGTGTTGCAAAAGGGCAGGCCACGGGGAATCTTGCTTGGGAGGACTGGAGGCTCTCTGACCGTTGCGAGGAAGGTATGTCCAGTGAAAAGCGGGAGTAGGTATCTCGAGTGGTCAAGGCGATTTTTTTAGACGATTTTGATGAATATCACAGAATCACAGAAATGTATGGCTATAGGCTGATAGCCTTTTGCCCACATAATCAGTATCCGTTTATGTGCTTTTTGGATCACTTTCTCGTGAAAGTCCCAATGGTTTAAGTCGGGCATAGTGTATACTACATTTATCATCGTCTTAATAAAGATCCAACTCGTGGAAAATACCTGGTCTTTAAACTTTTTGTCAATTTGATTTTTAAATGCGTTTACTGATGGTGCATTGATAGTGTCATTGGAAAGATTATTCCACAGATTAATGATACGGTTAGTAAAAAAAACTTTCGGAACTGGTTAGTTGCAAAATTAGTTTTGGTTATTTTGAAGTTATGTCCTCGAGTCTTTTCATAGTTAGCCATAGTGAACAAGGAAGAGGTGGTGCAAGGATCATAAATATTGTGCATAATTTTGTATACTTCAACGAGATCACCTCTTAGTCTTCTGAATTCTAGGCTAGGCAACCTAAACAGAGTTAGGCGCTCCTCATAACTAAGATCACGAGTACTCGTTCTAGTTATACACTTTGTAAATCTTCGTTGAACACCTTCAATCATATTTATATGTTTTTTAAGATAGGGGCACCATACTGAGTTTCCATATTCAATGATTGGTCTAACTAGAGCTTTGAACAATGGAATCATAATTTCAGGAGATTTATTTGTAATAGTCCTCACAAGAAGACCAGCAATTTGATTACCTTTTTTCACAATGTTATTTATATGAGTCTCCAAGTTCAAATCTGGGTCCATGGTGATACCTAAATCCTTCTCAGCAATAGTACTTTCCAGTGTTCTATTAACCCCATTTTCCAGTATTGTGTACTGATAGTGTGGATTATTCTTTCCAAGGTGCAGAACTTTGCATTTCTCGCTATTAAACTGCAATAGCCAAGTAATGAAGTATTTGTCCATTTCACTAGACGATGATGTTGCTGTTCCAAATTCAGAGTCTGCTTTCGCACGGACCGCCGTTAGTAATGCTTGGTCAGTGATCAGAGACACTCTCCCCACTTCGTATTGAGTTTTGCTCTGGACTATTCCCCCACCCCCACCCCTTTCCTCCCTCCTCTTCCCCCAACCGCTTCATTTGGGGGGGGGGGGGGGGGGGGGGGGGGGGGGCGTGTGAAGTCATCGTTCTCAAGGACCCCATTTCAGTTGAAGTTTGTGCTCCTCTGTCATTCAAGAAAGTACTATGGTTTCGGGACGCCATTCAATTTCAACTAGTCATTGGATGTCTTGCGCTACACACTTTATCCCGGACACCTCCTACGTAATGGTAGTCTCCTGGTTTGCCATTTTTCCAAACAACTCTTTTCTTGGTTGTATTGATCAATGTATGCCTTTTATTCCAGTCAGTTGTCAGTGGCTCTATTGGTCTTTCATCTTGTCTAGTCTTGCCAAGTAAAGTACTTTTTACAAGGCTGTTTTACAGAACTGGTTCATGGTAACGCCATAAACTTCGTTTTTGAGTGAGTAGTGGTACTACTTGTTTGACTAATATCATTTGTTCCTCGCCTGAGACCAAGCCCATGATTACAACAACAGTCTCAAAGATCTACTTGTTCACTCCAAACTGAATAAAATCTCCACACCAAAATCATATGCTACTTTTCCCGGCACAAAGCCCAACTGCAAAAATTGTCTTCCACCAAGCCAGACACCATTCTATATGGCCCCAAAAGTTAATTCAAAATTTAACGCACATTCTCTCGTCAGAGCTGCAACAACAGGGATGCTTATCCACTGCAAACTGCATGGAAAGATCTGTGTAGGTGAGACATTCTGCATGCTTCAGACGCACATCACTGAACACTGACTGACACCCTTATCATTGATCCAGATCAGTCTAAGGACCCTCTGCCCCCTCGGCATCAACATCCAAAAATAGCATATCCACCATCCACCCCCATAATACCAGCCTGCACTGCTCTCCACAGACAACTGCCTGCCATGCTAACTCCTTATTTACCTCATGTAAAATCCTCCCTTCTCCCCCTTCCTTCATATCTCCATTTCTTAGATCAATTTGGTTTTTACTCGCTAATCTGTTCTCTCTTTCCTTTCAATTACATGTAAAACCTTGTATACTTATCTTTTCTTCCTGTCATTTTTTTCTTTTAATTTGTTTTATGTGTGTGTGTGTCTTTTTGTTTTCCCTCCCATTTCAGTAGTACTGTCAGCTTTTTACCCATTCATCATTCCTATTCTTTTCCACCTATTATTATCATTATTATTATTACTATCATTATCGTTATTGTAAGTATTATTACTATTATATTAATTCTATCATTAGTTTTCGTAGGAGTATTATTGAAAATATAATTAATAACATCAACACTTTCTATCATTCACACTACAAGATGAACTTTATTCCTTTTGTATTTACTACATTTCTGTACATTAGTATACAGTAGAATCCGGTTATAACTAATATAAGAAAGTTGAGGGGAATTTTTTGTTTGTTTCTTATAACCGAGTTTTCTTACAGCCGAGGTTTCTTATAATTGAGTTCTAAAAAAAAATTTTTAGAGTGTTTCTAATATCCGAGTTTTTGTTTGTTTTTGCTTTGGTTCTCTTTTTCTCTGCACGTTTCTGTAATTGTTAGTGTATGTACGTCAGTGTTAGAAAGAGAGGGAGAGAGAGAGAGATACAGACAGACAGAGATTGAGACACACACATACACAGAGACGCGGAGAGAGACGAAGAGAGTCACACAGAGAAGAGAGAGAGAGAGAAGGCTTTTAGGTTTGATTTCGCAAGTAAATTTTGGCCTGTGACATGAAACTTCAAGTGTGTTTTCTTTTTCTTATCACTTTCTCTCCCTCTCTCTCTCTCTCACACACACACACACACACACACACACACACACACACGCTCGCACACACATATACACACACACATACACAAACGCATAAACACGATAGACGGGTAAAAATGCGACAAAGGAGAGCATAGATTTATTCTTGGAGCCATTGGCCGTCATGACATAGAGAAAGAGGGATCAACATTTTCGTGTGTGTATGATGTGGTGTGGAGAGAGAGAGAGAGATTTTTAGAATGCTACGGTAAATAGTTAAAGTCAACATAATCGTAAGGAAATTTCCCAGTATTAACAAATGCACCTATAAATATATGAATCACTTATTCTCGGACGACAAGTCCTCAGTCCAAAAGGTGTTTTAAACATAAACCATAACACACCAAAGGCGCCACTGACATCATCGTCGCTTTGCGATGGACATCCATGATGGTGTGTGTGTGTGTGTGCGCTTACAAATATGCAAGTGCATGTATATATTCTTAATCTTAACAAGAATGCATAAAATATGTTACCATATGTTGTATCTGGGGATTGCATCAGAGACAATACTATATATCACACACTACAAAAGATTTATTTCAAGCCTTGTGTAGAGAATCGTCTTGAAATGCAGGTAGGAACTGTTTTATAATTTGTCATCGGAACAGAACATGAAAGTTTGAAAGAGAGAGAGAGTGCGCACCCACACAAGCACAGGCGGCGGAAGCAGGGGGGGGGGGGGCCATGCCCCCCTCCAGAAAAATATTGGGGGGAGCAGCCTTATATACTGCCCCCCCTAATATTGAGCACCTCCAAAAAAATCAGAGAGAGAGGAGGAGAGAGAGAGAGACAGATGTTTGATGGTGCATCACCTTGTCGCCATACTTGTCATACTTCCTGTCAAACTCGCTCAGGAAAGATGTCAACACATTTCTCGGGAACCTCTCTGCAGCTGACCCACTTTGGTCACACATTACTGACCAGTACCTGACCAACATTGCCAAGAATGGCATATATGCTGATGCTATTGTAGTGCAAGCTATGGCGAGAATGATTGGTAGGGACATACACATCGTAACAAGTCAGCAAGAGAGCTCCAGGATATGCTACCTGATGAATAAGATCTTGGCGGGAGACATTGAATCATCCCTTCCACCTGTTCTTATAGGGCAAATAGGCGAGGAACATTTTGTGAGCCTAACAGTAACACTTCATCAAACCAGGACAGTGAAAATGATGAAGGAAAGGAGGAAGAAAGTGTTTTCTCATCTCCTACAGAAGGTGCATCAATCATGCAGTCTCCTCGTGACGACGCCAACCGACCTGCGCAGTCTCCTCGTGATGACATCGACCGACCTGCTACTGTAAGAAAACCAAAATGTCAGTCTACTGTGCGCTGCAAGGATGCAGTCAACCCCCTTCAGCCACAGAGCGACACAGTCCTCTCCAAACTGACCAGGGTAAGATCAGGAAGGCCCACTATTTCCAAAGATCTTTGTTCCAGCAATACCCTTGGCTTCACCTATGCACAACAGACAACAAGGTATGTTGTTTCTTCTGCATGAGGGCTAATCATCAAGGCTGCAAACCTGATGCAGCGTTTGTATGGAGCGGTTTTGACAACTGGAAGAAAGCACTGGAAAAGTTCTCAAGCCACGAAAAATCATCTTCACATGGAGCAGCCGTGTATGACGTAAACTGTAGGCAGTATACAATGTCAGTGTATGCTCCAGTGACGTGTCATCATGAAACAGAACAAAAGAAACACTGCAAAGCCTGATGAACGAACTAAAGAGCCTTCAGTTTCTCCTGCGTCAGGGTCTGCCTCTCCGTGGACATGACGAGCAGGAAGGCAACCTTCAACAGCTGCTCAAGTTCTGCTTTGGAGAGGGCTGCAAGGAAAAAACAAACACAGGTTCAAAATATCTGTCACATGGTATTGTCAACGAGATCCTTAGGATTATGGCACATAAAGTCTTGCGATCTGTTGTACTTGAAATCAGAGAAGCGAATTGGTTTTCGATACTAGCTGATGAAACCTGTGATGTTGCAAACAGGGAGCAGGTTGTAATTTGCATAAGATGGGTAACTGAGCAGTTTCAAGTCATAGAGGAGCCTGTGGGACTGGTGCATGTTGACAATACCTGTGCTGAGACAATGTTTAATGCGCTAAAGGATTGCTTGATCAGGCTGGACTTGCCAGTGCAGAAGTGTAGGGGTCAGGCCTACATAATTTTCAGGGTCACGTTTCAGGAGTTGCAAAACGGTTCAGAGATGAGGTCCCGTCAGCAGTATCCGTACACTGTTTGGCACACTCAGTCAATCTTGTGTTACAAGAGGCTTCCAGAAAGGTCAAAGTAATAAGAGATGCCCTTGACTTTGCCTCAGAGGTCATTCAGTTGATCAAATTATCACCAAAACGACAGATCCTTTTTGAAACAATCCAACATGAAACATCAACTTTGTGCAGCCCGTCCATTAAACCACTGTGTCCAACAAGGTGGACTGTTCGAACAAGAGCTTTTGACTCTCTCATTGAGAACTTTGAGGCTTTGCAAGAAACACTTGAACTAGTCTCACAAGGACATGATGAGTATGCCAGGAGGGCATCCGGCCTTCTAGCACTTATGCAGCAGTTCTCCACCTTTCTTGGGCTCTCACTTTCACAGGATGTCTTTGCTGTGACTGAAGAACTGGCGACTGCTGTTCAAAGGAAACAAACGTCCTGTGTGGATGCAACAAACGCAGCAAACCTCTGTCTGAGAACGCTTGAAAGTATGCGCCAGGATAAAAGTTTCCAGACGTTTTTTGCCGACGTCTCAACCACGGCTGCAAACGTGTGTGATGAGCCCTGCATTCCGAGACAGAGACAGCCTCCACGGAGACTTGATGAGGGCTCCCAGGGTCACAGCTACTCTGCCCCTTCTGCTTATTACAGACAGGAGTATTATGAGGCCATAGGCAACGTCAAAGAGCATATACAGCGCAGATTTGACCAACAAAGTCTTAAGTTGCCAAGGAAGATCGAAATTCTCTTGGGTGACGGAGCTGCAGGAAAGAATCCAGAAATTCCTCAAGAGATCAAAGCCACATATGCTGCGGACATTGACATGGACAGACTCAAAACACAGTTGACCATCCTTCCACATGCTCTGAGGGACAAGAAGAAGTCCGTCTTTGAGGCGCTGCTAGAAGAACTGACAGCTTCTGACACTGTTAAAAGAATGTTGAGTGAGGTAGACAAACTTATCAGGCTGTACTTGACCATTCCATTTACAGCTGCAATAGCTGTCTCAGTATGCATGTGTTCAAAGACAAGGTTGATCAGCTCAATCTCGCTGAAATTTTTTTCCGAGTTAGTTTGCAGAAACAAACGACGTCAAAATTCCTTCGGAAAATTAAATGTGTAAAGGTGTAACCTCCCAGCTGTTGGTGTAACCTGCTAATGTTCAGACTGTGACAATCATGACTTAGTAACTGCATTTTACGGTGCCTAATGTCCAGTGAATATGGAGAGAAGGAATGTTATTACGTTATGCAGTCAGAAAGTCTGACAGTTGTCCCCCTCTCTCTCTCTCTCTCTCTCTCGCTCGCTCTCTCTCTCTGTCTGTTTCTGCAACGTTTTAATTGCAGCTATACAAAGTGTATTTCAAGTGTGTGTGTGTGTGTGTGTGAACTGAATATTGCATGCTGGATTTTTTTTTTTTAATCGAACATTGCCATATTGTGATTGTCGGAGTTCAATGATTTGAAATATCCATTGCCCCCCCTAATCCTGGACAGCTTCTGCCGCCACTGACAAGTATTTACGAGCAGTATTTAACAGCGCTCAGCGATATTCTGAATGGGAGTTAACAGGTACTCATAAGTTGTAGGCTATTACATATTGATACTCGTCAAATGTGAAATGAACGAATGAATACGAACATAGCACGTGATTCCTTGATTATTTATCAAGCTTCTCACATACATGCACATGCACGAGAAACAAAGACACAGAGAGAGAGGGGAGGGAGTGATGGAGAGAGGGGGGAGAAAGAGTGTGTGTGTGAGAGAGAGAGAGAGAGGGGGGGAGGGAGTGATGGAGAGTGGGGGAGAAAGAGTGTGTGTGTGAGAGAGAGAGAGAGAGATGGCAGAGGGGGTGGAGATAGTAACATAACATACCTCACTTGGACAAACCATTGCAGAAGTTGATTGTCAATGTTCTCATGTTTCGCCTTCCTATTTTTTTGCTGTAGCTGTGGGTCACTTGTACTGCCCAAGAACTGATTTTTGTATTTGTCCCTTGGTTTTACAGTGTTGCACAGAGTAGCAAGAGGAATCTGAAATTCTTCAGCAATCAATGTCTTTTTCTTTTTCGGGTTTCTCTCCACAGCATCCAAAATTTCGATTTTTCGTTTCAGCGAAATTGCTTGTCTTTGTGTTTATCAGCCATCTTCACTTTACATTGTACAAAGCCTTGCCTTGCATTGAACATGCACTGGCATGAAGAGAGAAGCAGGGGGGGGGAGTTCAAACACCTCTCGTAATCAAGCACCTGCGTTTTGTCTAGCTTACATCCAGATATCCCATCTCTTAGGCGACATCAAAGAGCCCACATCCTGTCCCGCATGTGACCTGCATCGTGGAATTGTTGGGTTTTTTTTTTATAGAGGTATGTGTAGGCCCACCGAGAAAATCTTTCGACAGCCGAGACTTTCTTACATCCGAGGAAAAGTTTCGCCAGGGTCAGCTAAACCCGTTTCTTACAAGCGAGTTTTCTGACAACCGAGTTTCTTACATCCGAGATATTTTAAGTAATGTTAAAGAATCCTCTCAGCAGGGGAAAACCATTTGATTTCTTATAGCCGAGTTTTCTTATAACCAAGTTTCTTATAACCGGATTCTACTGTACTTAGATTTTAACTTACTATCATTCCTGTTTCCTTAACCATTATCATTTATGGTTATACCATGTATGTCTTAGATTATGTGATTACTTTCTTTCCTATTACCTATATCCTCCACCTCCTTGCTCTCCCCATCCTCACAGATTCTGTCTTACTATCTTTCCCATTTTCTTTATCCTCGTTCCTTCTTGCTTTTCTCCTCTTCTCCCTCCTTATCATTGCTATTATCATTATCATTACTATGGCTACTATAGCCATACTAATCATGTCACTGTCCTCAAACTCCTGTTCTCCTCTTCAATGTTAGTATCATTATTACCATTATTACTACAATTTCTATTATCATTATTGTTATTATTAATGATTATAAAATGTAACTATCCTCAAACTGCTGTCCCCTTCTATGTTGGTATCATTATTATTACTGCAATTATTATTATTATTATTATCATTATTGTTATTATTAATGATTACCGGTATAATACCATTAGTAAAAGTAGTAATAGTAGTATTTTCTTTATCAAATCATCATTATCATTTAATTTTATTGTATTCTTTAATCCCCAAACCTTGCCTAGGACTGACTGTCTTTGACCCGAAGTTCCTCAAGAAATTTGAAGATCACCCTGGTGCCTCTCCACTCATGGGAATTTGTGTTCTTCCCCGTTTGAACAGTGCAGATAGAGAGTTGGGAGTCACGTGTGATTCATCCAAGTTTCCTGATGACCGGCCCTGGACTTCTTCACCTCAGAGATCTGCTTTGATCTGGCCTTATATCACAAAGACACCACACCAATTCTTTGGCATTTTTTTCCACCCAAACTGTTTTGAATTTCCTTCCTTTCAGAGAATACTCGCTGATGGCTCCAAATCTGAAGAGGGGGTTACCTCAGCTGTCTTTTGCCCAACAGCTGCCTGTCAGAGATGTTCTCAATACATTCTCACTGACAGTTTCATCGACACTGCTGAGCTGGCAGCCTTGATCATGGCTCTTCAAATGGTGTCTAAATCAGAACATAAAGATGTTCTTATTCTGTCGGACTCCCTTGCTGCTTAGAAGGCCGTTTGCTGGCCTTAACCTGAACCACCTTCAGCTGCTGAAATTTTTCAGACTAAGCACCTTTTTTTTAAATTGGTGGATACAACATTGTTTTTGCTTGGGTTCCCAGTCATGTTGGCATTCATGGCAAACAGGTGGCTTATCAGCTTGCCAACAATGCCACTAGTAAAGAATCTAGCAGATTGTCTATCCCTCATACTGATATGAAAGTCAGCTGAGGCTTATGTCAAAGACATCTAGCAAGAGGAATAGAATTTGCAGATATATAACAAACTCTTCTAAATCCATCCAAACCTGAAAGAGTTTTAACCATATTCCTTGGGTGTCCATAAAGAAGATTCTTGTGCCTTTTGCACATGGTCCACTCCTTTTACACCCAAAAGGTGAAGCAGCTTATTGGTGCATTCCATATGGTGTAATGTTCACAATGAAACATGTTTTTGACACGTAAGTAGACTAAAAAAAAAAAAAAAACTTGTTCAGAGATGTCACACCTGATGTGATTTTTGAGTATCTGAAAGAGATCAACAGTTTTCATCTTAAGATTTATCAGAAGAAAGATGTTAACAAAATTTTAATGAACAATTTTGAGAGCTGACTTAAAGAGGTGACATTCTCTCTCTCTCTCTCTCTCTCTCTCTCTAAAACATGTTGTCTCCCCTTCAGCCTCATTTCCATTCTGTAGCCTTTTTGCACCCAGTTTGAAGAGATAAGTGACTGACTGTTCATCTTTCATTTTCTTTGCCTTAAATGACATTTGTCTGAAAAAGACCAAATAGCTCAAAATGCGTTTGTTTGTTTTGTAATTTATTCATTCGTTTGTCAAGACAGTATTTTTTTGTTGTTGTTTCAGTTTCTGCCTACAGCCACCCCACTTTGAAACATTCTTCAACCAGTTCACAATCTGCTCAACAATTAGTGTTCTATCCTTCTGGAATTACCGCGGTGATGATGTCAGTCGTTATGTATGATGGATGGCGAGTATTTCTCACTAGTAAATAATCCCTCCGTACTTTATCGCATCTCTTATCTCATTTACCCTCTTTTTCGTGTGCGCAGTCAAAAAAAAAAAAAAAAAGATGTATGAGAAATGAAGACAAAAGGAGAGAAAATAAGGGCTTCTTTGAGGCAGGCTCCTATTCAGTGCCCATCACCATTCGGGAGTTCCCCTTCCTGAGATCTCCGAGAGATTTCGCAAGGCTGTCTCTCCTATTCCTTGCTGCTTTCAGCCCTTTTTCTTCTCAATAGGAGGCCGTCTTGTCTGGCGTTTGGTGTTGTCTTTGATATGGGTCGGCTGAAAATTCCCTTTTGGATTGCCGCTTCCCCTGCCTTCCCTCCCCCGTCACCTCCCCTTAGACATTAAGCCCAGTTTGGACCTAGATTCCTGCAGACCACTCCAAGGACGCAGCTTTCGCAGAAGAAGTAAATTTAAATCTCCAGAAAGGTCCTGTTACAGGGGTACTAATACCATGTCCCCCAGTGTTTTTCCCTTTTCTGATTACCAGATAGAAAAGAAAGTGGAGACCAATTGCAGATTTCATCAGTATAAAACCTCTATACTTCCCCTCCAAAGTTTTCTACGGAGTGCGAGCGCAGGTTACATGCTTCCATCGTTCCAGGAGATTGGGCTGTGAGTCTCAACCTCTTTGATGCTTGCTTCCATATTCCAGTTCACTCTTCATCTCAAAAGCACCTTCTCTGCAATATCCTTCCTTTTGGCCTGTCTTTAAAGTAGATGTATGAAATACCTATCCAAACAAATGCCTCATCCCCACTTGGTGTAGAACATCGCCATGTGATAAGGACCACTCAAAAAACAAAATCATGAAAGCAGGGAGCTAACATCACCTAAATTCAACCAAGCTAGCCAGAGTGATTGCACTTAGTTCACACCAGTAATGCCAAGATGGAACTAGTTCAGTTTTAGAACCTTTTCCCACCTGAGCAGGGAGATGGGTGGGCATCCCTGTGTTTTGGATAGGCATTTCTTTGTAAATCTACTTTAAGTATTGAAATTCCTTTTTCCAATACTGTTCAAACAATTGCCTGAATATAAAAAAAAAAGGATGGAGGGATCACACTCACCTGAAACCCTGTTTTCCGTTGGATAAATTCACACGAGAAAGTTTCTGTACAGTTCTCCGACCAAGATCTCAAAGCCGAGGCTCAAATGGCCTTTAAAAAGTCTCTCAGAACTGTCTGGAGGCGTAAAGCGTAACCCCTGCTCTCCCTCGAAGACTCAATAGTCAGCATGACAGGGAATGAAGAAGGCAAAAGCACCGTCACAAACAGGAAATGACTCCAAAAGACAAGCAGTAAAGGTGCAGGTAAATTAAAAATTAAAACACCCAACATCATGTATGCAAAAACACCATCTGTACGTTGACAAATAATGTAGGCAAAGTAGTTTCTCTTCTTTTTTTTTTTCACTTTTTTTTTTTCTAAATGACCGACTCTCTCTCCCTCTCTCTCTAATGACCGACTCACTCTGGGTGCTGAGATGTCTGAGCTGTCACCACACCCCCTAGACAATCAAGAAATACTGTGTCTTCAGTCATGTCATGTAAATGAAATCTGCCAAAAGTGGTTTGTGACTTCCAGCCTGCTGCCTGATAGATGTTGGTGACTGTGGCGTTTCCTCACGGGGTGCAGCTGGCAGAAAGAGCCAGGACTTTGTGTGCCATATCTGCTCGGGGGGGAGCAGTTTGTGACCATACATGTAAGCCTCACAAGTAACCTTCCTGAGCCAGAAGCTTATCTTTTGGGGTCGGATAGCAGCTCTTAGCCTGTCAGGACAAGTGTCTTCCTAGGACTTGCAGGTGCCTTACCAGGAGGGAGGTTTTCATTGATAGACAGGTGTAGAGAGACAGCAAGAGTCGTTCAAAGACCTGGAGTGTCACCTTGATTCAGTTTGGTGTGCCATGACGGTGGAGTTTTCTGTGCACACTGTCACAGTCTGTCCTTCAGAATTTGAGACCACTTGTGGAAAGCAAGGAAGACTGCTTGCCTCTCATACCTAAGGATGTTTATGTGTGTTCTGTCAACTTCAGAGCATGTCATCTGCCACAGCACTCAGGGAGGGGGTGTGAAACAGGAAAGAGGTGAGCTCTCCAACCTGATTTGCTTACGCTGTTACAGATTGTGTGCAGCGACGGAGGGAGAATACGAGGAGCCCTGACTTCAATCAAGCCAGATCCAAACCAAGCCTCAAGGGCAGATACAAAAGACCGACTCATGGGCAGCTGAATATTTAAAGTTGCTGAAGACTTGAGTCGAAGCATCACTCAGCACCTACTGAAGGGGGGCGTAGGTGTAGAGGACCCAGAGAAAAAAACTCTGCAGGCAAGGATGCTGGACCGATGATGGTCCGAAAGTTGCTAGGAGATGCTGACTGGGAAGGATGAGACAAGAGTCCGGAAGACAAACTAGATTCAAGTTCGTAAGGAAATGTACACCCAGTGAACAAACTTGTGAGAGAGAATTCTGTCCAATTATACCAGCTTCACAAAGAAGCCCAGAGAAGAGAGCATCTGCTCTGGAGTGGAGGGATCTCTGGATGGAACCACAGTATATTGTTTCTTTCAAAACGGGCCATCCAGATAATTGGATGACATCGACTTGGTCCGTAGCCTGACTGCTACCATGACCATGTCTATGATCCTGGTGAATACCCAAGGGCTTTAGTAAAATTCCTATTTTTTTCTGGAACCTTTTTTCTTTCATCCATCTTTGTTCTAGAAAACTCCCTTTCTCATTCACATATTCAGAAACCTGTCTCTAGAAGTAGAACGCACAGTTCGAAACAAGAAATTGTATTCCACACGCATATTAATTAGTGGTCTGTTGTTTTACACGTCAGTTTCTGTGCCCTGTATATGTGGCATACAGATCTCCCCTCTTTTGTAGCATTGCTAAACACAGTCTAAAAATGCACTTAAGAGTGAGAAATGATAACCATGTTCCTACCTGAATTTGTCCTGTTGCTCCAAACAACATCATGGTTATCCATTCACTATCACTTGTCGCCAAACAAATGTAGACGTGTGCTAATTTACAGTCAAAAACACAGATTGTTTACCATCATCTATTATTTTTGTACTCTTCTCAGAAAAAATGCTCAGGAACATGAATGAAAAAAATAGTTTTGTGTCCTCTAGAACGTGTGAACGGGACCAGTTGTGAGCTCAAAATAGTAACATGAAGTGGTACTGGCATGCTGTGACCGTTGCACCACTTGTGTGGTGCACCTTCTCTGGGTCACACTCTTTTAACTTGTCTTCTCCTTCAGCATTACCCAGTTCCACATCTGAAATTGAACATTAAGTCTATCAAATTCATCCACTTGATGGTAGAAAGAAACTCGTGGAGAGTGTGGCAGCAGAGAGTCCTCAGAAGAGAAGCCCCCTTCAAGCAAGTGTTTCGGCCCTTATCTCCTGACACTCTAGGGGGGTTGGGCCACACCCGGTTCATGACTCCGGATGTCCCTCTGCTGCCCCTTTTTTTCCCATCTTGGGACGAGCCATGGCTGGGATTCGAACCCATGACCCTCTGGACATGCTCATTTTCCACTTAATGACTCGCGCTTTAACCACTGAGCCACAGGGACACCTGATATTTGTAGGGAAATTAAGCCTTATGAAGTTCACTTTTGTTCCTCCTTGACCAGATCCAGCTTGAACACCTCTCTGCCGCTTCTGCCATTGCTTTCAGGGCTCTGGTTTTTTCCTTCCCTGCAACTGAGAGCTGTTTCATGAGGCTGTATGCAGACGTTCCTACAAACCCCCTAGCTCCAATTTCTGCAGTGAGGACTTTGACCTGATAGCCTTCTCTCCTCAGGCTGTTTGCCAGATCAGCATACTTTTCAGTCTTGTAGATTTGAGCTGCCTCCATTCTGTTCTCATATGGCACCGTGAGCTCGATCATGATCAGCTGCTTGGTTGACTTAGAGTGGACTACTATGTCTGGTCTCATGCCACTCTTGCTGATGATCTCTGGGTGACTCTTCCATTCTGGGAGGTCTGCAGTGCACTCCGAGTCATCTGCCCCGTCCAGCAGACTCTGCCTGCATGTTTCGAGTGGCACTGTTGTTCTTGGCCATGATTTGCTGCCTCCTGCCGTGAAGAATGTTGCGGGTGCTTTTGGAGTCCTGATTTTCCCTTTTGTGGTGTTGGTACTAGCCCAGACTACTTGTACAATTTCTTTGAGCACTTGGTTGTGCCTCCATGTGTACCTTCCTTGAGCCAGGGCTACTTTACATGAGCTTAGGACATGCTCCACTGTTTGTTTTTCATGGCAGAGGGGGCATGCAGGATCGTCTGTTTTCCCCCACTTCACCAGGTTTGCATTTGAGGGCAGAAGGTCATATGCAGATCTGAGAATGAAGCTGATCCTGAGAGGGGCCATGTGCCAAATGTCATTCCAAGTGAGACTTCTTTGGAGTGCATTCTCCCACGTTGTCCATTGCCCTTGCTGGCTCTGCTGGACTGCTTTTTGGAGTCTTTTTTGGTCTTCTTCTTTTCTCATCTCCTGAATCATGTCTCTTTTGGCTTTTCCTTTGGCCTTTGACCACCATTCAGTTTTGGTCACCCCCAGTCCCTGTCTGTTGGTCTGTGTGTGTCCTGTTATTTCTCTGATCTTGAGACTTTCTTTTGCAGAATCCATCGCCTCTTGAACTTTCCATTTTCTGCCTGTCTTCAGCTGGGGCTTAATTGCTTCTACCACCTTGTCTCCTGAGTCCTCCAGCATGCTTTGAAGTCTGATCTTCCCTGCTTTGTATTCCTCCAGGATGGATTTCAGGGGTAGTTTCAGCTTTGCTTGGCGACAGTACAGCGCTATGTCAGTCAGACAGGGTGGGACACCAAGCCATTTCCTTGTGAACTTGTTGATTTTGGCTTCCATTGCCTCCACTATGCTGGTGCAGATGTCGTATATCATCAGAGGCCATAGCAGCTTTGGTATCAGCATGAACTGCAGACACCAGACCTTGTTTACCATCATCTATTATTTTTGTACTCTTCTCAGAAAAAATGCTCAGGAAAACGAATGAAAAAAATAGTTTTGTGTCCTCTAGAACGTGTGAACGGGACCAGTTGTGAGCTCAAAATAGTAACATGAAGTGGTACTGGCATGCTGTGACCGTTGCACCACTTGTGTGGTGCACCTTCTCTGGGTCACACTCTTTTAACTTGTCTTCTCCTTCAGCATTACCCAGTTCCACATCTGAAATTGAACATTAAGTCTATCAAATTCATCCACTTGATGCAAAATAGCAGGCTCCTTCTTCACTGTACTCGCATTTTACATGTCTTCACCACCAGATTTTGTCCACGAGAAATCTGAGAGACTGAAAGTCCAGAATCTGCAACAGCTCTCTCAGGAATGGAGCCCTGCGTTTACAGTGGTTTTGCCAGATTTCAACAGGACAGTTTTATAAACAGAATGTGTGGCAAGGTTGTGTTAGTGCGTGAAGGAAAATCCCATCACATGCATGAGAAAATAGCAGTCAAGTATGGATGGGAAGCGATTCTCATGTAGCCAGCTAGCTGGAAGACAACTAGCCAGCTAGCTGGAAGACAGCTGTTCATATGGTTCCCTGCAGATCATCAGGGGAAGGTCGTCTCCTGTATGTATCTATATATATTCATATATACAGAGGGAGAACCCCAAAATAGCAGAGGAAACTGTGAGGAAACATTCAGCTTCCGAATAAAAAAAAAAGAAAAAACAGACAGACAAATGGATAGGGGGTGCTAAAATGAACATGAAATCTTTCACAAACAGTCTGTTGGGATCACAGAATCCTATCTTGCCTAAAGAAACAATCTCCTGGGTTGGAATCATCCGTCGCCCTGGTAATGGTTGCGATCATCCACCCAGTGTTCGAGGCTTGCCTGTTTTTGACTAGACAGACCCGATCGTGTGGGTCACCCAAGACCCACACATTTTGTAGAGGCTTTTCCGTGCTTATCCCTATTCAGATCGTGTGGGTCTTGTAAGACTCACACCTGATAAAGAGGGGTTCAGCAGCTCATTCCTCACTCAATGGCATGGGTCATGTGTGACCCATTAAAATGTACAGGTCTTGGGGGAACCGCGACTAATTAACGCTGATAATCGATTGTGCCCATACATGAAATTTCTTTGACCAACGGCTGGTAAGATCGTTGACAAACTCCAAAGATTTCGTGAGCATAGCTTTATCCGTTCATAAGATATGATTTTATTGAGTCACTGGGCCATGGAAGACCCAGGAAGCACAGTAAAGGTTAAACAGTATTCCCATCATCGGAGGACAAAGTCACACCCCAACAGCTTCCAGAACTGACAGTGCAGGATGGTATTGCCCAACACGAAGGCAGTGTCCTATGTTTTAAACTAAGGCATCTCGGCTACAAACTGTAACATGTTGAAATTCAGGATGCTGATTTTTTTTTTTTTTTTTTTTTTTTTGCACACATGAACATCAGTTGTCCAAAGGAAACTATACACATGTGAGCTTGATCATTTCACTTTACAGAGTAATTTACACAGCCTGTAAAAATGTAGTTTGTTTGGGTGTTTTTCCCCCTTCTTCTCTGATGGGATTTTGCAATGGGCTCAGATCAAGCATCATTCATTCCTCAAACAAAAGAGTGGAAACAAAAGGAATTCTTATTTCAAGAGGCATTCAAAGTAGTAATCATTGAGATGATGATGGGAACAGTACCATTTCAGATAAAACTCACAATTCTTCCTATTACATCTGCTAAAGGAATTAGAAACACTCTGAAGGTAAACATCCACGCCTTTCTCTTTTTTTTTTAGAAGAATGTATTTCTCTTGTTCCAACTGCTAATGGACAGAAGAAACATTCTAAGGTAAACATGCATATTTTTTCTCTTTTTCTTAAAATTAAAGAATATAGACTTCCTTAAAAAATATTTTAAAAAAAGAAAGAAATTTTCATGAAGTACTCATGGAAATCGGTTTGGGCATTATAAAAGTAAACATAATAAACATGGATGCTTTGGTCATTTTGTAAAAATCTGTTGAAAATTTTAAACTATGGCCAACATATTACCTTACGACAGGCGGACAGGTTTATTTTTAAGTGTCATCGTCAAGTCAAAAAGTTTGAAAAATGGATAAGAGAACACAAGAAATGGCAAATCATCGAGTCCAATGCTTGAAGATTCAAAGGGAAGCAAAAGAGATGAAAATATCAGTGTAATAACAATGATTACCTGGATAGTAGAGAAATTAATTAACTGATTTCATGCAAAAAATTTGCCAAAGCTTTCAGACTGAACCAGTGCTTGCTCTCTTTCTCCCTCTCTCCAAGATGAAGAAATATTTCTTCTTGTCTTCTGTGAGACTTCTGACAGTACTTCAAAACTATGTGTCAGAAAGCTGTGAACATTCTGAAAGTTGTGGTACACACGCATTGGAGCGCTGACGAGAAAACTCTTTTCCATCTGTACAGGCTCTGATCCGTTCCAAACTGGACTATGGGTGTGCAGTCTACGGCTTAGCCAGATCTTCCTACCTGAAAAGTCTAGATCCCACCCGCCATCAAGGGCTTCGACTCTGTCTGGGTGCATTCCGCACCACCCCTGTTTATACCCTGTATGCTGAGGCAGGAGGTCATTCCTCTCCAACCATAGGCTGAAATTTACCTTGAACAACTGTTTGAATCTCTCTTCTGAACCCCAAGACCCTGCATTTGACTTGTGTTTTTGACCCCAAGTTCCAAAAGAAATTTGATGACCACCCCAGTTCCATTCCACCCTTGGAAATTCATATTCTTCCCCATTGTAACTGTGCAGATCTAGACCTTGGAGTCACGTGTGATTTATCCAAGTTTCCTGATGACCCACCATAGACTTTCTTGACTCGGAGATCCAGTTTGATTTAGACTTGTGTCGTAAAGATACTACTAGCTCCTTGACGTACAGGTCCTCTTTCACTGAATTGTGTTTGAAGTTTCCATCCTTCAGGAGAATTTCCCTTCACTGACAGTTTCAAATCTGAGGGGGGTTGCCTATGCTGTGTTCTATTCAACAAGTCTTTCACGGCGATGTTCTAAACATTCCCACCGACAGCTCCATCTAAACCGCTGAGTTGACAGCCTTGGTCCTGGCTCTTGAAATGGTCTCTTACTCCAAACAAAAGATTTCCTCATTTTGTTGGACTCGCTTTCTGCTTGGAGGCCATTGTCAGCCGTAACCTCAAGCCACCCACAACTGTTGAAATTATTGGAATTGTACACCTCTCTGAAATGATACATTTACCTAGAGGTAGAGCATCATTCATCTTAAGCTGATACCCCCAAAAAACAAAATCATGAATTTGGAAATGCAGTATCATAATGAAAGAAATCATCCCCCGAAACAATTTTGCTGCAAGAAAACTCTAGGGTCTTGTAGCTTCAGTCAGTTAAATGTGAGAAGGAGGTACACACACACACAATTGGGTCAGCTAATCGGAGAGAATGCACAAAAGACAGCACTGAATTACTGTAATTAATGGCTTTTTATTTTTTCATGGACATGTTATGTACATTTCATGTCTTTCCCACATCACATTAGGAAAGCTAAAAACTGCAAAAATTTGCAGCACCACATAATCATCGTTAGAATAATCTTCGAGGAGGGGGGGGGGAGGTGGTCTTGTCTCTATACTTGGCCCAAGTCTCCCACAACCAAGGTAAACTCATACCAGCTATGAAAGAAAGAAAAATACACATGCCTCGCTTTGAATCGTTCTACCTTGTGCTGTCCATAGTCACTGTGCAAAGGAAATATAAATAGGAATTATGTACATCATGCACACTAGGACTAGATTCCCACCTGGAGGATGTGCAGCGTCTGTCCTCCCTACTGTTCACAGAATGCAGGGACCGCATTGTATGGAACTGAAACATGTTGCACTATAGTTGTGCCACCTATCCCATTCCACAGCAGTTGCTCACTGAAGGTTTCATCCCTTGATCTATGAAACCAACTAGCTTTGCACGATAAAAAAATCAACACAAACCTATTTAGGCATACCTGTTTGCATGTGTGAACCATCTGTTTAACAATATCAATTTCTTCACCAAATATTTTGAAAATTATTTCTTGCCGCAAGTACTTATACTGACACTGACATTCCCTCCCCCGCCCCGAATCTCGTTATCTTGTAGGAAAACTGGACACCCTAGTCATTATTAGTTGAGGTCCAGTGCAGGGCAAGAAAGTCTCCAGCTCCATTCACACTTCCATAATGGCAGTTTTGATTCCACAAATCACTTACCAGGAAAATTCCAATGTAGCAACAGAATATTCTCCTGCATACCCTCTGTTTTTTTTCCATACTTTTCAAGTAGTATTCTGTCATGCATTACAATTCATTCTTTTTCTGAAAAAATTCTCTACATATCTTTAATCAGCAAAAGGCTTTGTATGCCAGTCAGTTGCCTTCCGAGATAAACTTATCCAAGGATCAATTTCAGTCTTAGCCCTAAATTCAGATAGGGTTCCCTACATTGGTCTAAAATGGAACAGTAGAAATGAAGAAGCCAAGAACTAACTGAACTGCAAGAAAGCATTGCACTCTCCATACAGAAACAAAATGAAGTAAACTGCTCCACATTTGCATCACAAGAAAATCACCACAGTAACCGGTGTGAGTAGACTTGGACTCAGATGATCACCATCAGAAGTCCAACAACAAACAGAACAACCAGAAAGCCCTCAAAGTAAAGGTTCAGGCTGAAGTCAAGGCCATCAGTGTGATGCACACTTCCCACGCAGCCAGGTGTCCTCAACTCTTACACTGTAATCACAGCAATTTAAGAGGAAAAAAAAAAACCAACCCAGTAATTTACACAAGGCGGATGGAGGAAAGAAGCAACAACCTACCTTCATTTCCTATGGACAACCTCACACACTAACATAATGTGACTGGGTGCGAAATGACCCAGCCAGCCAGTCGCACATATCTGTAACATACCTGTACTGTAACATCATCTTCTGTTTGTCCCCTGAACACAGTCTCAATGTCAACAACATCATGCAGCAAATACATTTAACTGTACTCTTCACTTGGCAGCTTAGAAACAAACAAAAAGCATGAAAGGGAAAAAAAATTATGGACGCAATTAAGATCATGTCATGTTGATGACTAAATACATCATGCAATCTGAAAAAAATGGGAGTTTAAAAATCATGAACATACAATAAGATGAAATGTCAATTTGTTCTTTACTGATGACATGGTCTAAGAATGGAATCAAATGTGGAAGTTTGGGAAAGGAGTGAGAATGCTGCATGCTGTGAAGATGTAGACGTGTAGGATCGCAGGTGATTTAATGACATTTACAGATGACATTTAAATCAATTTATCTTTAAAAAGCATGGAGGAAAAATAAGCGAAAGCATGCAACGACAATGATATGAAACTGAAAACAAACATTTGGTCCTCAGATATGAACCTCTGTCCCCTCAGCAAATGATAGCATGTAACGCAAACCACAGCATTCATGTCCATCCCCCTTAATTGAGATTGCTATCAACTCGGTATATACTCTCTTCTTGGCATGTAACGACAGTGTTAGACATGGCCGACCATTGCAAGCATCTCAAGGTGTGGAGACAGACCATCCTGTATAGGAAAAGGGTTGCATGAAGGCTCATCTCTTACAACGTCCAAAACAGATACATTCAGTGGACATAATTTCTTTCCATGAAACCTTAATCTGGGGCATATGCTTAAATATGCTTACCACTAGTCTTATGAAAAATGCCTCTTGTTCCCATCCCCCCGAACCAATTGTTTTTCCTTTAACTCCTCAGATTTGCAGATGGTACATATATTTTCTGTAGCAGCCCTTTTTTTTGTGTGTAAATTTTGCCGAAGTTTTTTTTTTTTTTTTCTGCAACAAAAATACTCTCCCAGTAGCATATGTGTTCTGTGTTATCACAAAAAGGATTTCATTATGCAAAGTCATTTTGCTTTAGACATCAATAGAATCAAAACCACATTCTTGGTGATCTGGAAATAGTTTTACAAATTCCTTTTCCATTGTGCACTGCACTTACAGCTGACAAGTGATCATTTAAAGAAAATTTAGTATGACCACCAAGTGACCATGCCCTCTGCTCAGAATGAGAAATAACAAATCGTGGGATTACTCCACGAAATCCCACTGAGGGGTCCTTGTTTCTGTCTCAGCTGGTCTGCAAGAACTGAGTACAAGCTACCAACAAACATAGTGTGAAGCCTATCACTGAACCAAAATCAACAGACCCACACATTTTCTTTTTACAGGTTATTTTGAAACCATCACCCACTGACCAAATCTTTTTCAAAGCCAGACGTAGCTGGATGAAAAAAAACTAACTGGTCATTTTTGCTAATAAGAGTGTCTTTGTTTCGCACAGAAAGGCAAGTCCTGTTTCGGTCATCAGCCAACGTGTCTCAAGCGGTTTCCATGTCAGCAGTGAAGTTTCCATGGCCCAGGGTAGGGGCTACAGCGATGTCCGGGTGCATCATGGCCTGGTACTCCTCTATGATTCCCTGGTCTGTGGCGTTGTCAGCACCAACAGCAATGGTGACCACAGCAGCACTCTGCTGGGGGAGCTCGTCTTTCTCTGGTGGCTGGATCACTATGGGCATGACATCCTGTATCTCGGGGTTGATGGGACCTCTCTGGTCTTCTGCCAAGAGCTCTTCTTCCCCCTTGCCTGTGGAACACGACTCCCTTCGGTCCCATGGCATCAATGGTCGATACTCGTCACATAAATCATCAGGGTCTTCCTTGCTGAATGCCATCAGTACACGGGATTTTACTGCAAATGACATGCAAAATAAACATGATCAGTTTTTTTTTTCCCTGCAAAATATTTTCTTTTTGGTGAAACAGCAAAAAAGGTAAAATGTCAACTTACAGGTGGAAAAGAAGTTAGGACGTTTCGACACTTAGTGTCTTCATCATCAGAATGAGTTGGTGACAGACAGAAACAAAAAGAAGATAGCAACAAGAAGAAGGAAAAAAAAATGTTCACACACACAAACAGGTACACAGAAGGTGAGCACAACTAGCAAGGATATGGGAAGAGAGAGAGGGGGGGGAAGAGGCCTGCTGTAAACACACATCCTAGTGTACAATGCACCCTTCACACACACACTGACAAGGGTGACACACATACTGACAAACAAACAAACAAAAATTGTTAGGATAAGCCTGGAAGACACTGCAGTCACTCCTTGGTGTTCAGTCCATTTGGGACGCGGGTGCTGAGGTGGGCGATGACTGTAGACTCCATGAACAGTCTGTAAGCGCCACTTGCATGGTTCTGCCAGACCACAGCCACTCTTGAGTGATTGAAGCTATGTTGAGGGCTGTTGAAGTGCACGCCTACAGGGTCACTGTATCCCAGGCGCATTGACCGCAGGTGCTCTGAGAAGCGATTGTCTAGGCGACGGTATGTCTCACCAATGTATTTCTTGTTACACAGTGTGCACGTAAGGACATACACTATGTTCTCAGTCTGGCAGTTGAACAGCGCCTTGACAGTGAACCTCCCCTTGGGGCCGATGATGGTCCTTGATCGGTCGATGAATGGGCATGTTTTGCAGCCTTTTATACCACAAGGACTGGTGCCTGGAGGGAGGGATGGTCTGTCTCTGGGGGTTGCAGCTCGCACCAGGTGGTCCCGAAGGTTGGTGTCTCGTTTGAACGCAATTAGTGGCGGGCGGGGAAAACTTCTTGTAGGGAAGGATCAGACTGTATGATGTGGAAGTTGCGGAGCAAGACGTTTTTTACAGGAAGGTTGTGGGTGTGAAACGTGAGGACAGCAACAGGGCGCTCGTCTTGCTTACAATGATGTTGAGGAGTCGAGGCCTGGGAGCGAGGGATAGAACGAGCTGATTCAAGACCATTGTAGACCAAGTCCTCTGGATACTGTCTACCACAAAAGAAATCCACCATCTTGTGTGCTTGATGCTCAAAGTCTTGATCCTCACTGCAGATGTGACGGAGCCATTGGAACTGAGCCTGTGGAATACCGTCTTTGCAGAGTTTTGGGAAGGTAGGAATGGGAGTCTGTGTCCTTATAGTAGATGCTGGTGGACTTGGTCTACAATGGTCTTGAGTCAGCTCGTTCTATCCCTCGCTCCCAGGCCACCTGTAAGTTGACATTTTATCTTTTTTTGCTGTTTCACCTGTTGTGTCAACATGCTGCAGTCAACATCCAATTCTTTTTGCAAGTATTTTCTTTGTTATGGACTGGTAGCTCATACCAAAACATCATCCACAGACTGAAGTTTAATACCACAAATGTTTGCTTATGTGCTAAAAATCAATCAACAAGCAATTTACTTTGACCTTTACAAGTAGTAGGGAGAGCTTGTATCTGTGAGGAAGCGTACACTTACGGCAAGAAAGGAAATTCCAATCGGGTTACTTTGTTCTTAATTGCATTTCTTCTGCACTGTGAAACCTATGGTAATGCCCAGCATCAAAGAACATAGTAGCAGTTCCATAACAGCACACTCCCCAAAAACCCCACCCACCTGCTACCACCCCTCCCGTTCCCGTTCCCACACATAAGCATAATTCATATGTATACACAAACACAATCCCCAAACCAATAACATGCACACCTGTGTGTACACTCACGGACCATCCAAAGAGGATAACAACACGCACATGCAGGCATGCAATCATCTGGTGATGAACACTTACAATTGGGTGTGGTGTAATCGTCAGCAGTGTCAGCAGCCCGAGGAGCCCTGGGCCCATGTTGGGCTGAACCCTCAAAGGGCCTGGCTGCTGCTGGAAGACCAGGTGGGGTTTGGCCACCGTGCGGTAACCCACGTTCAGAGACGAGGGCGCCATGCCACTGCCCCCCAGGAACACGGCAAAGCACAGCACCAATACCTGGGCAGCAAAACATAATGTGCACTCTTCATTCGTTCATGACATTGTAACTTACATCCTTGCCTATCGGACAGGGTCCTTTTAGGGATGTTATTTTCATACACACACGTAACTTGGATAAATAAAATTTGTATATAAAATATATCACTCACATCCTTGCCTATCGGACAGGGTCCTTTTAGGGATGTTATTTTCATACACACACGTAACTTGGATAAATAAAATTTGTATATAAAATATATCACTCAGTATGTGTGTGTATTCAACCTGAATGGGCTTTAACTACATTCCTCTCAACGGTACAGCTGAAAAAAAATCTTTATTTTTCTGTCTCTGCAAACATTTTTAGATGTCGATTGATGTGGTTTTGACAATTTTAGGATCAACCCAATTGATAACAGTAATGTTTTCTTTTTCATGTAATTTCAGTGCCTTTAGCAAAATCCATTTTGGTTTTTATTTGCTAATAATGACAGGGTGAGAATTTAGCAGATTATCTGAATGTCTTCTAAATCAATGACTTGACAGAATGGAGCAACATTTTATGAAGAAATCAGTACACTGCATCAGTATACATTCTAAACAAAAGTGAATGGAGTGGACGGATATCCATTATAAATGAAATCATACTGGACAGATAAATTTTCTTAAAAGAAATTGACCAACTGACTGGGTAAATGTACATTATAGGAAGAAACGCACATTCTAAGAAGAAATCAAGTGACTGGGCTTGAACATTTCTAACACAAAATCAATGGACTGGGTAATAAAAAGGAGCAAAATATCCTACAGATGTTGATTTTTTCTTTGTTGTATAGAAAGATCGTAAGAAGAAAAAAATAGGGGGGGAAAAAACATTAAACAGATGAATACAGTAGAAAAGCAGTGACAGAGGGAGGGACGACTGACCATCAACTCGATGCCTGTCGGGGCATTACAAGAATGTCTTTTTTTCTTTCTTTTTTTTTTTGAATATTATGTGCTTCTTGTTGGTGATGCCCAACTGAACACCCTGTGAGGCATCACTTGAGACACACACACACACCAGGTCCTTTAGAGCACTATCGATCATGAGAGTGAAAGGATTGCATACATGACCATTTTGCTTTTTCCATCGCCTAATCAAGTAGGCAGCTATACCCCTCTTCCAAGGATACAACTCCTCTTCAGAATGAGGATTGTTATGCTATGGGCTTATCCTAGCTAAAATGACCTAGCACTGAAGTGTAGGCCTCTGGCCTCATGGGCCAGCTTGTGTAAAAATTGACAAGTCTTAAGCCATGGCCAATCTAACTTAAAAAGCATGTTTTGTGTTACGAGCAGTTTCCACCGGATCTCCAAATTTGGCAAGATGACTTACTTGCCTACTGGGCAGACCAGGAGCAAATTAGTGTTCAACAGTCGCATTTTTAACCTTTTCGCGACGCGCCATGCGAAGCGCCCGTCGTGAAAGTATTAGCACAACAATATTGCAAAGCAAAGCCATGCTGGGACTTGAAGTAGGTCTGTAGGACAAACTGTAATCACACCAATGGCCATGATAGTCTCTACCCTGACTTTCAAAACACTGACACTTTGAAGGGATATGGAATGGCGTAACATGGGGAGGGGGGAGACAGGACGGACGTAAGAGAGTAGAACAGAAAGGGATCGTACGAGAGGAGGGAGATGGCGCAGGACAAAGCCAATGGTGAGAAGATGGAGATAATGGGTAGAGATAAAGGTGGAAGTAAAACGGGTAATGAATGGAGGTGGAGGAGGACAAAGACAATTACTGGTATAACAGCAGGTGAATATATAGATGACAGTTCACCAGACTGCCTAAGGGAAGGAAAGGAGGGAAGACTGACCATCAACACAGTGCCTGTCTGGGTAGCAGAGGCGGCTGCAGTCTTGGGCACCTTGGCCAGCATGGCCTGCAGCTTCTGGAGTTGACCCAGCAGACTGCGGTTGTTGTTCTCCAGCGTCTCCACCTTCTTTTTCAGGTCACAGTTTTCATGGTTGAAGGCCTCCACTCTGACATCACAATAAGCATAGCCTATTACAACCTTTCAACAAGAACCTCCAAACATTTTCTTTAATCCTTTTTTAAACTAGAAGGGTTCTCCAGACAGCACAGACATCCACCGCATACAATTTTCCACCAAGGAAAGTAACGGCTGGTATGGACTGGATGAGTTGTTTTACATGCATGTTTTGTGTAACAAGAAATGGAAAACATGAAATTACAACATATATATCTCCTGGAAAATTTTACACTTCACGAAAATGAATTTTCCTAGATGGCAATCACTTTGTAAACAGCAACTCCAAACTGTTCATACCAACGGGAAACTTTGTGATAATCCTGCTGAGCTGATCCTGGATACACACATCCACAGCAGAATTTAAAGGCTTTCACACTGGTCACATTCCATCTTTCAACCAAGTTTTGGTAAAGTCGGCCCTGTACTTTTAGTGTAATCTGGCTGACAGACAGACAGATGAACAAACAAACAGATGCAGCTGAAAACATTAGCTCGTTGGCAGATATAAAAAAAATTGCATTTCCAATTAATGGTGGGCAAGTCTGTCTCCAGTAAATGGGCAAGTCTGCACTTAGGGGGGTAAGTTTGTCTCCAATTTGTGGGGATAAATCTGTCTCCAACTGATAGCCATCCCTTTTTTTTCCCATTACAAAGAGGTATGCAGGAAACATCAAAAGAATGCAATCCGCTGAATGACTCGTATGGCTGATTCAACACGGTCGGACAAGTGCAAAAGGGACGATATGCATGAAATTTTTCAAATTTTCTGAGTCAATGGAAAGCAAATGGTGATTAGCATGGTGACAAACCAGAATTTTGAACTCTCTGTGAGACAGGGATATTTAACAATTTACACTGAACAAAGTTCACCAGTAATAGTTTCCTCACCCCGATCCCCATTACATTTGTCCCATTTCACTGAATGCGAACAGTCCACGATAGAAGCAGAAATGTCACGCAATTTGTTTATCAGCAACAAAGGATGTAAAAATCTTATTTCAACTTCTTTCTTTTTAGTGGGACTCCATGCTACAGGGTGTATGGAACTGGAAGACTTTTACCCCTATGCTACAGGGTGTATGGAACTGAAAGACTTTTACCCCCTTTGTAAGTCCTTTTTTTTTTTTTTTTTTTTTTTTTTTATAGCATGTTTGCTTCATTTTTTTTTTCCTAAGAAGATAAGGGAAGAAGGCATGGGTTACTTTCAGTTCTTCACATGCCTTTCTTCCCTGGCAAGGAAGTTTGTTTATCTAAACTGCTGGAGAATTTCTTTCTTCATATTGTCTAGAAGTTTGGCCACTGTTTACATATCCCTAGGTTGTTGTTGCTCTAAAGTGCAACGCAGGGGCTTCTTTGTTTTGGAGACTTTCTTTTTCTGTTTTTTTTTTTTTTTTTGGGGGGGGGGTCCCTCATTCAACCCATACTTTCATCCAGTACAACTTTCCTTCATCCATTCAACCCCTTAACTCCACACACACACACACACACAACACACACACACACACCACAACCAATCTCTCCACTCTCCCCAACTCTTCCCTTTCTCCTCCAACCCTACTATTATTTCACATTTCCCTTCCATATCTCCATCTTCTCTCAGAATCCCATTCACCCTTCTACCCCCCACCCCCACCCCCTTCTCTCTCTCTAGGTTAGTAAATAGCAACCCTACTAACATATCTCTCCTGAACCTCCTACCTTTCCCCTTCCCTTTCATATCCCCTCCAAACAATCCTCATCCTCTTTCCACCTTTTCCTTAGCATTCATTCCTTGAATTTCTATCGTATTTGTAACAAGCTCTTCCTTTCCATAAAGGTTTGGTAAGTTTAAACTAGTGAAGAAACACCAGTTGCCATCCACTGAACAAGTTCAATGTTATTCTTAAACATATTGTAGCTGTCTCTACACTGCATATACTAAATCAGCATACATTTCATTAGCTTTGTAAACTGGCGTGTGTGTGTGTAAATATTTCCTCCATCTCCAAAAGCCCCTACCACGTATGGTACGTGCGCATGCACACAAGCATACACACCCACACACACACAGGGCAATCACAATCGCATACAAATCTGAACGCTTGGAAAGACCAATACAAGCATGCATTAAAATTCACCATTTATAAACATTACCTCTTTTCCAACTGTTCCAGATATTCTTTCTTTTTCCTTCGACTTTCCTGTGCAGATATCTGTAAAAAAAAACAAAAACAAATACTTATTATTTTCTTTTTTCTTTTAATCATTGTAGGCAAATCTATAAATGAAATCAAACACGCTGAAAGATAGAGGAAGAAAAGCTATTTCAGAAACATAACTATTGTAGGCAAATCTATAAATGAAAATCAAACACGCAGAAAGTTGGAGGAAGAAAAGCCGTTTCAGAAACAACCTATTTTTCCGCCAATGTTTCACCAAAAAAAAATCTTTTCTCATCCATAAACTGACATATACTATAGCTTTTAGAGTGTTTTTGCCCTCCTTACACACCATTCAAACTCTGACAAGAACTTTTGAAATATGCACTATCAAGACTTTATAACCGACTTTATGTTTGTTATTTTTCTGTTGTTACTGTTTTCGGTTCATCATCTGTGGACTCTCCCTGGCACTGCTTCCGTGCCACTCATTTGCACTCCCCCAAACACCACCACACTTGGGATTCCGGTCCCACGCTCTTACCAGCAGTCCACAGTGAGCAATCAATACCAGGTTGATATGATATGAGGTAACGTACCGTCGCTAAGCCATTTTCATGGTGTTCAGCGGTGCCTGTTCTGATTCGACAGATGCAGAACACAGCCGAATGTGCCCCAAAACCCCCACCCCCTTCCCATTCCTCAATAGATGACAATACTCAATTGCAAAAATATAGAGAGTGAATACCCTCTTCGACAAAGTGCCACCACGTTTATCCTCTCTTAGAGTCCCCATGAAGTTACTGACACTAGAATTAAAACTCTGACACTAAACACCACAAGTAGGATCAGGAGATGAAAGCAAAACTGAGTTAACCATGACAGCAGAGCGTAAATGGCTACAAAAGTTGAGGCAACTTCTTCCCCCCCCCCCAAATGACCAAAGTGGATAATGAAAAAGATGCTTGGACTTCCATTGAGGTTAAGATTTTACTCACCTTGTTTTTTATTTTCCGGCGGACTTTCTTCAGATTCTTTTCCTCTTGTTTGGTCAAAGGCAACTTGGCAGGGATGGGGTACCCCTCGGAGATCAATGTTCGTTTCTCCTCTTCTGAGAGAATCAGTACCCCAGACTGTGGCATCTAGGTGAAGCACACAATAAGTCAACACTGGGGTCCATCTTCAAGCTATTGTGTACATGTTCTAAACCAATGGATGACCATCACATTATCCTCAAACTGGTATGGACTGGGAAAAAACAGCAGAAGTCTTCAATATCATACAACAGCAGAACTGTGTAATGTAGTAAGATCACAAATAGTTGGTTCACTTCCTCACTTCCCCATTTCTCCCTGCCCACTGTCACCCATTCCCACTTGTCCCTCAGAGCAAAGAAGGTTTTAAACCGAAGCGCCCTCATTCACCTCTTCCTCAAGGACCTGCTACCATACCCCAGGCAAGTTGTCGTAGTAAGATCAAGTTCTCTGAATGTGCGTGCATGCATGCATGTGTGTACAGTTAGGCATGAGCCTTCCTATAGGGCAAAAAAAGTTTACCAGGGCTGTACTATTGTACAACTACATAAGACATTGGACGTTTACAAATAACATATAATAAAAACATGGTCAAATATCCAACATTTGCTGCCCATATCTGCAAGGTTCCACATGACTATATGGTGGACCATGTTCAGAAGTCAAGAACGTTCCAACCAGGGCTTTACTTTCATGCCAATCAAGAACACATGTGTCTTAACTTCAAAAAGAGATCTCAGTGAAAGATATACATTTTTAAAGCAAATTATCAATTTCCGTCATTCAATTTTATGATAATCGCACCCTCAAACACACTAAAACCAACATACAATGACCAATAACAATCACTACAAAGCATCAAAGTAAGCGATGAGTAAAGAAAGCACAACAGTTCTTAATAAAGAGAAGTACTTAATAAAAACAAGCAAACGACCAATCTTTTAATATCTGAGAGTGCAAAGTGATTAAATGCAAAATTACATAGTAAAATTATTTTTCTTGAAGCTGTGAACAGATAAAAATGTTTCTTCAATTTAAAAAAAAAAAAAAAGCAGGGGAAAAAAACAAATCAAACTGAGGAATTCAGAAAAATGAGGAATTCAGAAAAATGAAAATTTGCTCATTAAGTCTATCTGAACTCAATTCTTACCACCACGCCACCAGCTTGTCCAGTACATGCACCTCATATATCACTGGTTTGAAACTGTTTTGTAAATTGCATATGCCAACTTGCTGTCTCACTGTAAACTAAATTTTAGGTCTTGATGACAAATTCTGGTCACCTAAACTGCAAGGTATAACTGGTCACTTAAAAAGAAAACCCAAAACAAACATATACGAGCATCTGTGGTGAAATAGAAGAAAAAGATCATCCTAGAACATATGTTCTGTAATTTCTAAAAAGACCTTTTTTTTTCAAATTAAAGCTCAATAAATCGAAAATAACATCTACAGAAAAAACAACAACAAAGAACATAAATCACCAACAGCAGCAACCACAAAGAAACGAACAAAGGAGCATGAAAATACATCTCCACTACGAAAATTGCAACCTCTCATGAACATTTCCTAATTTGTTTTCTTTTGATGCTTTGTGCTGATTAACATTTCATTTTGGTGACTCAAGCCAACCTTTTTTTCTTTAATTTTGTTCCTTTTGACTTGTCTCAAATTCAATCGCAATCTGATTTTGACCCGACAATTGAACTACACCCCATGCCGTAAGTTGAACATTTACTCAACTATTCATGAGCAGTTTTGCAGACATACACAGTCTCTCTCTCTCTCTCTCTCTGTTCATACAGACACACACACACCCTTAGAGGACTGAAAACATCCTGCTGTGTAGGCCATGTTGATGCACATCACAAAATATTTCAGTATGACCTGAAAAGGAAATAGGATGCAGTTTTGAGCCACATCAAAAGATACTGATCAACATTTCCAAAGGATAGGTGTATGAGTGTGCACATACATGCAATGAACAGTCTGAGTATTTCCCTCTGAAAACCAGCGTTCAAAATGAATGGAAATGAAGACTTACTCAAGCTGACTACCACAACTACAACTACTTCTACTACAACTTCTATCATCTGTACCAATGCTAACAAACTAAAAAAAAATAAAAATGCAAAGTTATAAAATGATGTAGAACAAAGCAATCCCTTTTTTTTTTGCGCAAAATAAAATAGCAGTTTAAAATTATTTCACCACAAAAGCATATTCCATCATACATCATAAACTGAATTTTTATAAAAACATGCAAACAAGAGCAATAGATTTTCTGCTTGTTCTACTCATGGGTCAGCTACTTGCGTGTGTGTGTGTGGTGTTTGCCCGTGTAGGTGTATACATGTGTGTGTGTGCCTGTTCTAAGAATGCCTACATACTATTTTCACCTTCAGAGATAGCGCATGCTTCATTATCTTCTCCTGTGAACCAACCACAGGACCTGCGTACACTACACACTCGCTATACTCCCTCAAGACGAGCAAATCTGGCATATGCAATTTTCACCATGCACTCAAAGAAAAGGAAGAAAACAATGCAGCCACCTCTAAATGTGCAAACCCTCTTCTGACTCTTTTACTGCCCACTGCATCCAACACTTCCGTACATATGTCTTCTTTGTTTTTACATTCCTGATGACAGGGGAGAGGGGGGTGGGAAAGGGGGAAAAGGTGGCCGGGAAAGGGGTAGGGGAAGAGAGACTGATCCAATGATTTGACATCACTTTCTTTTGGCTTTGGTCAAGCTTTTGGGCAAACAGCAACAGCAAAAGAGTCAAAACAATAAAATCTGGTGCTGTTTGTCTGGTAGATGTTTGTTCAGCAAAGTCAGTGCAAAGACCACTGCTATGAAAGCTACTTCTACAGTTTAGAAGTACTCGCTGATGATGGATTAAATTCACAAAGATTCAATCGTTTTAAGTTCACTGTTCACAAGCTCCCAAACTGTAGTTCTCTAATGCTCCCTGTCCAGAGATTCCAAGGTCCTGACAGATTAGAACTGGCACAACAGTGCCAAGTTGAAAAGAAATTTCTAGTCAGGTAATCATGTTCTTCAGTGTGAAGGTGGGACCCTCCAAATTACAACAAAGAATTTCCAATTTTGATATTTTACCTCTGCTAACGTTTTCTGTATAATTTATCTGCTGTGAAAACAACTACTCAACGGCCAGTTGTACAGCTGGCGATAAATCACCTTTTATATGTATACTATAATTAACATAATATAGTGTTTGGTTTTCGTTACATTACACAGGTAATATCAACAGTCCAATACAATTTTCAAAGAAAATGTACCATCAAAAAAAATTCCTATCTTTAATTTTCTGTATTTCAATGAAACATTCAAGATCAAAAATCACTCCTAGCACATTACTTGGTCCTAAAACAGCTGCATACAACACTTATTCCCCACAGCACCATGTTTAGCCAATTCCACGACACTTATGCCAAACAACCACCCTCAACAAACAGCACACCTCCAATTCCTGGCTTCAAGAGTGCACAACCCACGTTGAATCAAACCAAAGATTTCCTTCGGCCTCGGTCCCGCTTGCCCCCCTGTTGACCACAGGACTTACGGGGCTAAGAAATAGGGGCTGCGAGAAAGTGTGGCCGGCAAGGCACGTATCGATATCGGAGCTAGAGGCGTGGTGGTGGTGGAAGGTCTGATACTGGTAGAGACGCACCGGGGACTGGCGCTGTGGACTGTTGGGGGCTGATCGCTGTGGAGACTGGCTGCCATCACTGTCGCTGCCGTTGCTGCTGGGAGGTGTCGGGGGCAAGACGACTGTGTCCATGTTCACTGGAGAGAGAGGGAGGATGAAATCAAGCATGATTTGATTATACGGTTGTGTACAGTATATCATTACACATGGGGTCTAACATCTCTGTTTAAAGTATGTCAACTGTCATTTCTTCTGGTAGACTCCCTAGCTGCCTGAATCCATCATCCTTCCCTCTTGCTCCCTTGAAACTCTAATCCTTTTCACTGACAATCAGGTCTGCATTCCAACAGCATCATCTTAAACTTTGTAACTTAAAAAAAAAAAAAAAAGGGAGTAAAATACAGAATTCAGTGCAAAGCACAAGCGAAAGCAATCATGGTCAGAGGGCGAAGAAATGCAGTTATTGTCTGTCCGTTCTGAGCAATCATATCGGTCCTGTAAAAGCATCAGCTTTCTGTCTGGTGCTCATATCAGTCATGTTTTGAGCAGATTGAACTCATCAGTCCTGCAAAGAACACCAATAAGTTCTTAGTATTATTTAGATTACACTCTAACATTACCTAACTAGGTTTCATGGTATGATGACTGTAGGTGAAAGTAAAAGCATGAAAACAAATGCATAAGTACCAAGCTGCCTGATGAACAAACAAACAAAAAACACTTAAGTAACAAGCGCTCGAGCTTCAACCTGTTGGTCTACTTCAGGCAGAACAACAACCGAGGACTGAGAACTCGTTCACCCACATTGGTATTTTTCACATTGTACATGTTTACTTCCGTTGTCTGTTTGTTGTTATCCTGCTGGAAGAAGACCAACAGGTCAAGGCTTGTTACTTCAATGATTGTTTTGTTCATCTGGCGGCTCAGTACTTCAACATCTGTTTTTATGTTTATCTACTTATTGAATACTGGCATTATAATAACTGTTCTCTAATGATATAAACAAGCCCCTCTAGCTTATGTTATCTGCAATAGGATAACACACCATGATTTCTGTAGAGTCATCAACTATCACCTTGTCATCTGGGGATTTTTTTCTGCAGAGAGATGGAACAGATTGGGATGGTTGGGCATGTGGTGCAATGTTTTGTTCAGGAATGCCTTTTTGTGTGTATGGTGTGGTGTAGTATGGAGTTATGTTTATGGAGTGGCGTGCTGATGTGGTGTGGTATGATGCGGTGTGTGTGTGGTATGGAGTGGTGTGGTATGATCTGGTGTGTGATGTATGGTTTAGTGAGATATGGTGTTATGTGTGTCGTGAATGATGGTGCAGTGTGGTGTAAATGGTGCGGGTGATTTAATTCCGTACAGACACTGCTCTATGACTTTGTGTCGTAATGTACTGTCTCGCACTCCATCACATTTTGAGTAAGTTGGTCATTTATTTCACTTAGCTTCATTACCCCCCCCCCTCCCCTCCCCAACATTATTACCAAGTGAAACTGTTTTTCCCATGCCTTATTACAGTTTACATGTCACAGGGATTTTGTAAAACACTACCTTTTGTAATGTTGTGTGTTACCGAATGTGTTCACAAGGCCATATATCACAAATCAGCCAGGTATTGTTTAGATCAAAAAATAAATCGGTGTCCATACAATTGCTCAGACATCCACTGACAGGATGGGGCTGAAGACGGAACTGCTGTTCTGTTCCTCAACACTTCAGATATTTTCATGCTAAAGATACCCCCAATAGGCACCCTTATTTGGGGGCAGAATACAAAACTTTGTGTTTTTCTCTGAACAAGAAGATATGACTTAAATGTGATGAATCAAAAACCTAATAGGAAAAAAACACGCCTTTTTTTTTTCCCTAGAGATGACAAAAAAACACCCATAAACTGACTGGTAGACCACTTCCATATGACCACTCTGCAAAGGTATTCAGGAAGTGAATGCAAGACCTGTTTCATCTCTGGATATGACCTAGCGGCGAAGAAGTCGATGAACTGAGTGCAGGAATAGTTTCTTCTCTGGATACAATCTAACCACAAAGTCATCCACGAATTCATACAGGATACTTTTGTTTCACTAGACATGAGTGAACAGCAAAGTCATCCATCACTGGACTGCTTGACCCTTTTTTTTTTTTCTTTCTTTGTTTTTTTCTTGAGTGGAGAAGTAAACCCCTTTTCAGCAAGCTACGTGAGACAGACAGCCAGCCTCCTCCTCCTTCTCCTCCCCCAGCCAGTTACCTGTCTGTTCCTGCAGGGTGTCGAAAGCCTCTGAGGGGTCTGTCTTGATGTGGACGGTGGTGGTGGGGAACACGGCCTGGCCGCTGTAGGCAGAGACTGTGGATGAGGTGGTGGTGGTGGCTAGGATGATGGTGGGGGTGTGAGTGAAGGAAGGGGCTGTGTCAGAGGTCACCATGGCTGAAAGCAAGGGGTCACTGGTAGGGGACTCGCATGTGATGTTCTGGCCTTGCAGGTCTGCCGGGTGTTGGATGAGTTGGCCGCTCTGGTTTGAATCCATGGAGGTGCTCTGGCTGTGGAAGACGGTGATATCCGATTCTGTAGGAGAGAAAACAAAAATGAGGCTGACAATTAGACCCAAACCACTGTGGCAACACCATCATCATCCAGTCACAAGACTTCTTCCTTTGGAGGAAATCCTCCTCTTGTCTGCTGAAGTTAACCTACAGATCAGTTAAAATCAGCTCTGAGACGGTGAATTGTTGTGCTACAGTTCCGATCTCTACTCCCTCTAAACTCGCCCTCATGAGCTGGATATTATGGAGAGAGAAAAAAGGAAAGAACATATCTTTCAGATTCATGTTTCTTCTTTGTAAATTATGGAGGAACATGTCTTTCTGATTCAGTGTCCATCTTTTCATCCAGCTCCTTTTATGTTCCAAATACTGCTTGGCAAGATTCTCAAACAGATATTTCATTTCCTCTCAAGTATACTACATGTATTAAAAAAAATAATCAACAGCAAATTTGATGCTTAACATACACAGAAGTGGATAACATCTATTCAAAACCTAACTGTTATGATGACCAACAGCCATAATAAATGGGGTGATCTGTTCAGCAATGTTATCAAAATTAGTGGACAAATATACAGAATGTCATCCGTTTCAGTGAAACTTGTCTGATGTTGATAAATCATTTTAATCTTAACATCATACTGTTGAATAAACAGATGTCTTTCATTCCCAAGTGTAAGAGAATTTTTTTAAAAAGTTATTTGATTCATAATCAATCTGACATTTTGCGTACACAGCATTTTAGATTTACTTTCTCATGTACTTACAGACAGAATGACACGGGCAACAGCCATTATGTGTACATGTAACTGCTGTGTATACAAACGTTCTTTAATCAATATGCTTAAGTTTCGCATTGGCACACCACAGCAGGTGTTGGGGAAACAGATGTTTAAGTTTCAGTTCTGTTGAAAACAGAACCAAGTCCACAGGTACTCAAGAGCAGGCTGTGAATTTCCTTCTTCAAACTTGGAATGAAGCATAAAGAGCTTTACATAGAACTGAGACACTTACAATGTGAAAACAGCAACGAAAATCATTAAACCTTTGAATATCTTCTAAATAACAAACCAGAGTACTTTTCCATACAGGATGTAGACTGCTGTAAACCAAATCAAGTATATGAACAGGTTGCAAGTAAGCATGCACGGCTGTTGGGAATCAGGTATCTCTTGAGGCTCATGATGGGGTACAAGTGCAATACCCTGGTGAGAGAAATCACCTCCCCTGCTCCTCCTTCCTCTCTTCTAAAAGCAAAGGAAAAATAGTCCTTGACACCTTAAGATGTACAACAAACTGCGATGGATTAAAATTTCTGTTACGCTTAACAACACATAAATAAAAACAGGCACGTTTTTGGCAGACCAAAGACGGGGAGATATTCATATAACTTTAAATATATCAATACAGCGAAGCTCATTAAATGCTTTATTAATGGGAAGATTCCATTTGAGCTGTTACATCACTGTGTCAACTAACACTACCTCACTTCTGCATTACATTACAGCTTGTACTGTCCTGTAACTATCATGTAATACTCAAAAACTGCCTTATATCATACATAACAAATTCATGTTAACCCTCCTAAAAAAAAAAAAAAAAAAAGCTGGTAAACTGCACATATCATACATCATCCTTCAGTTTGCATTTCTCAGGATTCAGAGGACTTTGCATGTCATGCAGAGACGATGACATTTACATTTTGTTCATGCTACCATAAACTGATTTGCTATCTTTTCTGAACAAGGAACAAATAAGGGGGGGAAAAAATCTTCAGCAGAAAACTACAAAATTTCGCTGCAGTTGGGATGAATCCTGAAGGTTTTATCCTCTTCATCCTTAAAAGTGCTGATTATTGAGACATTATTTCTCAATGTAAACAAATCTGATATTATTTGTATGCTGTAAAATCCTCATGATGGTTCATGTTCCTTACAGACAATAGCCCTGCCAGATTGGTCAAAACTGGCCAACCCAATTGAAGCTTTCAAGTACCGGCCAAGGCAGTGCACTAAGTGTGTACTGCTATTCCTTCATCCTTTTCTGTGGCCACTGTCCATGTCAATGCAAAGCAGAAGCGATTTTGTTGTTGTTGTTGCTTCCTTTTTTCAAACAAAAAAAATAAATAGTAGTAAACAAAAATTAAAATCAGCTGTGAAATTACAGTTATCTGCACATAAAATTTATTCAAAATTTAACTTCTCTTTTGTAAGGCTTTTCTAAAGTTCTGAGAAATCCATCGATCCTACCATGCCTAACTCTGAAGTTAAAAATGCAACAATGAGTTCATTCTCTTTCATAGGCAGCCTTGAAACCTGGAGATTTCTAGATTCTTGTCTAAAGACTTCTACAGCACTTCAAAAAAATAAAAACTTTTTTTCAATGCACTGTTCTGAAGAAGCTTCATATGAAGAAAACTACAGTTCACCCATCTTTGAAGAATCTTGGCACAAAGTACAACACAAATTTAAAGTTTGCAACCAGAAATGGTCCAACCAGTTGGCAGTCTTGGAAAGAACCAGCTGAAGAAGGCGTACCCTCTTCACTCACTAAACAGCTTTTTCCACTTCAAACTCATTGCCTGCTGTCTTTCATATTCATTTACATATTTCTTCTTTTTGGAACAGCTGGCACAGTGAGACATGGTTGGTCAGCTGCTTTAGACATTTATAACGTCTGTTCACCTATGTTGATGACTTTGAGGTTAACATGAATTAGTAACTACGAAGGTGACTGTCAACCATCAGATGCATGGTTAGAAAGAGAGTATGGGAAGGGGTGTTACAAGAAATGACCAAGCAAAGGACATGTACTTTGTACATTGACAACTGACAGACACATACCATCTCCTTTGGCAATGACGACTGGGGAGGATGGAGAGAGATTGTTGGAGGAGTAGCTGTGTTCCGACTTGATGCAGGGTTGGGGAGCCGTCTCTCCCAAGTTCTTGTCGTTGTACACCAAGTCCTGGTCCCCAAAGATGGAGTTGATGAACCAATCGTTGTCCGTTAGGCTGGGCAGGAATGAGTCGTAAGCCATTTCCTGTCACACCACAGAATGCTTTGGATGACACAAATGACTAAACTTATTTAGACACAGGTGCTCCCACACTGCATTAAAGGCAGGCAGTCAACCATGATCTATTTTTAGCAAGTCCTCTGGCACCACTCTAGCACATTTATGACAGATGAAGCTGCCCCTCCATTAGCGAAATGCCTTTTCTTTACAGAGACTAATTCGAGGCTGAAAACAACAGATTTCAAACCAGTCACCTACAAGAAAAAATGTGAATGACTCAAAAGGGAAAATGATACTTTGTGAATTCTTTTTCCTATCAAAGTTTCACAGACTTAACAAAAAAATTGTGGTCATCATAAGAAATAATCATCAATTATTTGGTACGTCAATCATTGTTGCCTTTAAATGTGACCAATAATGATGGCCATGTCAGAATGATATCATCTCCTATACATGAAGATTCTAAAAATGCATATACATGTATGTGAATACAACTCCAAAACAAAAAGTAAACAGTGACTTAAGGACACAAGTGACATAAAATATTGACGTGGCGTATACTGGAATTACTTCTTTAATTATAATATATGTAGGTCACTAGGTGACCTGTTCTTTTTCACAAATTAGGCTTGTTTTCAAAAGACAGACTCTTCCACTACTTGCTTTGTGGTGTGTACACACACACACACACTCTCTCTCTCTCTCTCTCTCACCACACACACACACACACACACACACACACAACACAACACCACGACCATATACCTCTTTCTCTCCCTCGAGTCTCTGAGTCTAAATCACACACACAGACACACACACACACACACACACATGCACGCACGCAGGCAGGCACACACACACACACACACACACACACACACACACAGTCTGTTATTTTGACATCCTTCACTCTACGCTATGACAGTCAAATCCAGTTTGCTGATGGCAGACACCAGACTGTCAACATTCAAACCCCTACACACATCACCAGGGTATACAATGACCTCAGTGTCCACAGTAGGGGTGATGTCACTGGTGTGGGAACTGGACTACACAGGTAGCACCTTGTCAAAATCATGCCTCCCCTTCCCACATCCTGACCCCTCCTACTCCCCTCCCTCATCTGCCTCCTTCCTCTCCTGCTCTAAACCACCTTGTTCAGCAGACTTCACTTTACGATATCAGTGAACAGCAGTCTGAACTCTCTCTCTCTCTCTCTCCTCTCTCTCTCTCTCCCCCCACCAAATGCTTCACGCTCTGATTACTCTATTCTGCTGTCTGAAATAACATCCATGTCATTATCTACTCACGATATAGAATTTCAGCAAATCTGGAGGTAACAGGCTTCCTCCTTTCAACCCTCACTCATCTTCAAAAATGTCTTCTTTCAAACAAAGGTGAAAATTTTCTGAACAAGAAAACCTATGAAGTGTATCATAAATACCAAATAAATATAAGTTGGCTTGAATTTTCACAATTCAACAATGCTATTTTGATGTAAAGAAAAATACCTTTCAAAGGGAAATTATCTTGTGGGTTTTGAACAAGAGGTCCCTAACCTAATGGACTGCGGAAGTTTTTACCACAGGAATTTACTACTATTTCCCACCAAGTTTGCAATCTCAGACAAATGGAGGCTTGTTATAAAGACACCTTGAATGAGTTTACAATGACTGGATTTTTCTAATGGCAGTGAATCTAATACAGTGACAGGGAATATCGCTCAACAAAATGTACATCTTTAAAGTAATGACATCTTAACTGAGAGCGGGGACAGTCATTTATTTTTAATGTAACAATGTATAAATGGACAAAAATTAACTATAAGATAATGATTGACTTCCTACTGTTTTTCCTGTTCATTTTAGGCAAGATTTGAGGCTTACACTAACTCACAATTGATTTACTTTAAGTCACACCTAAGTTAGAACTTTTTTAGTAGCAAAAAAAAATTGTTTCAATGATTTAGTTTCTTTTGATCTAAAGCAAAAAAAAGGAAATAAAATAAAGTACCTTACATTCTCACAATACCATCAACACATTAGGAATAATGTAAAAAAAAAATAAAAATAAAAAAAAAAGAAGAAAAAGAAACAGCATACAGGATCTTACATTCTCACTGTACCATCAACACAGTGAGCACAGAAAAGGTATGTACTCACAATACAGCTTTTTCTGCAAGTGCTTTCATACATGTTTCTGTGTCTCCATGTTGGCATGTGGCAGAAGACAGCATGAGTGCATGTGCATCTGCATGTTGTATGGTGTGTGTGAGACAGAGAGAGACAGAGAGAGTGAGGAAGTGTGTGTGTGTGTGTGTGTGTGTGTGTGTGTGTGTGTGTGTGTGTGTGTGTGTGTGTGTGTGAGAGAGAGAGAGAGAGAGAGAGTGTGTGTGTGTGTGTGTGTGTGTGTGTGTGTGTGTGTGTGTGTACATGTAGTACAATCAGTATGAATTGTATCATTCCTCATGATCAAACAAAAGCAGCACATATTCACGCCATGTGTGAAACAGCACAACAGAAAACAGGGCAAATGTCAAAGATCGATTGAACATTATGGGTTAAGTATTTAATTATGTACTGCTCTCTGCAGACGGAGCTTGCGGGGGTGGCAAGGAAAGCAATCACAATAATTATGTTCACAATGTGCTGGGTGGACTTTAATGATACTTAGCATGCAAAGTGTGTGAGTGTGTGTAAGCGAGTGTTGATTGTAAAGCGCTTAGAGCTTGGTCTCTAGCCGAGAATAGGCGCTATATAAGTATTCATTATTATTATTATTAAATACATAACCTACAAAAATCCCTCTTACAGTGCAAGCATTCTCACATACAAATATCTTTGACATAAAGATATGAGTTTTTTTCTCACTGTGAGTACTGCATATGTGTCAGTGCATCGATAGGATAGATACTTCAATGTGTGTACAGTATGTATGGTATTCATGGAACATACAGACTTGATTTACAAACTGGGAAAAGGTGACAGCACAATCATGCAAGGGTGTGTGTGTGTGTGTGTGTGTAAGTGTGTGTGTGTGTGTAAGTGTGGGGTGTGTGTGTGTGTATGCATGCCTGTGTGTGTGTGTGTGTGTGTGTGTGTGTGTGTGTTGTGTGTGTGTGTGTGTATGAATTAGAGAGAGTTGAGTATGCATATGTGCAAGCACTCCCGTACCTATGTGTTTATGTTTCTCTCTGTGTGCATGGGCAAGAAAGTGAGAGAATGTGTGGGTGTGCATAGACCCGTTTTTGTGCGACTTTTTGTGATTGGCTTTCTGTAATTGTGCGATATTGTGTGTGTGAGTGTGTGTGCAAGTGTGTACTGGGTGTGGGTGTGTGTGTGTGTGTGTGTGAGAGAGAGAGAGAGAGAGAGAGAGAGAGAGTGTGAGTGTGAGCAGATGTTTACATCTATATAGGCCTTGCTTTATCTATTTTGCTCTTTGTTTTTATCTTTTCTTTGGGATGGCATGTTTTTTATAACAAAGAAGTACAACAGGTCAATGATGACTGTACACTATCGCGCGCGCACACACCCACACACACTCTCTCTCTCTCTCTCCCACCCCTGCCCCAACCCAACTTCTCACTCCCTCCTTCTTCGAAAAAGTGGCAAATGTCAGAGTAAAATCAGCAGAATGTTGAAAATCTCAGAAAAAAAAAAATACTGAATGGTCTTGCCAAGAACAAGTTTTTGTTCAGCCTCAACGCATCTGCTCACGATGACCAAAAAAAAGACTGTGCAAAAAAGGATTGTCAGTATAAATCACCCCGCATAAAAAAGTACCAAGTACAAGCCGTTCCCTAAACCATCTGTGCTGAATTAGATGATGCTCTAAGAGTGAATAAGGGAGAGAGCTAGACAAAAAAAAAGGAGAGAGATACAGACTCACATACAGACCCAAAAACAAATAAATCCACACCTGAAAAATCAAAGAAACCACCAGGAAAGAACCCTGACATCACCACACAAAGCACAGTAAGAGAGGAAGAAAACAGTTTACCTTCTTATCTACAATCCCTGACTGTAAATTCCGTTATTGTATGTATATCTTTTACAGACAACTTCTGTACGCAGCCACCTACAGAAACAACAGAAACTACGCAAGTGTATCCACCAGAGTCACACTCACAGGCGCTTTACAACCACCACTGTCATCAATACCTGTGGTGGCCCAGCTGAGTGATTTACAACAACCAAACAGACCAGATGGCAGCCATTTCATTTTTTATGGCAGGCATTTAAAAGATAAAGTTGCCAGTGTAGGAAATATTTACTGTGTCGGCATGACTGATTTTTCAACAGTCACAAGTCCTTTCCACAGCCAGGCTACAATATGGAGGAAACAGCACTGTTGATGATGATGGTGTAAGGTGCTGCATCATCACCCACATCACATGATACTGCCAATGCTAGCAACCAGGATAATCAATTCAGGAGTGAGGGAGGAACCTTCCAGTACCCCGACATCATCATGATAAAATGCTGTTACAATGAGCAGAGTAAAATTCCATGTTTAATTCTGGGTGCCTCCAAGGGTATAGCACACCTGCTTTGCCTCACTGAAGAACTCAATCCTCTTCCAACGGAGCCTACCCAGGCAGCCACCCAAGCTAGGAGGCATGTGACACTGCTGAATTTACAATGATTGGCTTTGAGACTACTGCATCTACTAGGGCTTTCTGAATAATGTTCAGATTTAATCACACAAGGCAATCTAACCCCAACACTTTACAATGTCCAATTATGTAAGTTAACCATCAGATTACCGTATCTTTTTGGGTTCTTCTGAATAATGGTTGGATCTCATCTCGTACGGAGTCAGAGTTAGGTAGGTAGTTTAACCATCTTCAAGATGATTGTGGGATAAATTCAACAGTCTCATTCTAGTTTCCTAAAATAAACTGCATTTGCTGAAATTTTTTCACTGCACACATGTACACACACACAACTACCACTTCAACAACATCACAACCTCCATCACAACACAACAGATAACACACACACACACACACATCAAAACATCTTCCTTCTCTTGAATCATAAACTTAGAAAATAACAAGCGCTTGACAGCTATGTGGAAACAAAATGACAGATGAAAGGCATTTTACGAAGAAGAGCGGAGACCACCTGCAAGCTAACAAAATGTATGAACAGTACAGTCAGGCCCCTTATATTCACTGGTAATACCACCATATGCATCCTCCAGCTCCCATCAAATCACTTCCCCTACCATCCCATCCCCTTTCTCCATCCCCCAAGTCCCTCACATGCCAATGCCCCAAAAAATATCAACATAGAGGAAGCTGTCTAAACTACAAGGTACGTATCAACTACATCCTCAGCTGCTACAATTCAACTTCAATGTATTGTACATTGGATGTCAACATAGAAAGTAGTCCTGCGTTCTTGGCACCTGGTGCCAGCTGATTTGTGCTCCTATCTAAACTTTCCTAGAACTATCACACACATGTTTACTGCATACAGGAATTCCATAAACTGCACTTTTATCAAGGTGAGTTTGTAAATGGGACTGCCTTTAAATCTTTGTGTTTACACACACACACACACACACACACACACACACACACACACAGAATATTTCAACATCCATTAGAGGCCAACTAAAATTGACATAGGTTGTTTTATCCTGACCACATATTTACATTTTAATGTTTTTGGTTTAGCCCAATTTGTTACTTTGGGGCAGGTGGTAGTGGTGGTGGTGGTGACGGTGGTGGCTTAATCTAATAGCAGTGCACAAGTAAGTTTCTTTGTCACTGAATTGTCAGGAAAGAAACAAAATTTCTTAAAGCCAGTCTGTCATTAAATTCATTTATAAATAGTCCGAGTCAAACTGACAAAATCAAAATATGCAATTTATTAAAAGGTTTCCCTCCCTCTAAATTTACCCCAGTTTTCACTAAGTTTTAAGAATACAATTTTTAGAAATGCCCAATTTCTACAAATGTTTTGTTTTGCTTCCTGTAATCCCAAAATACAACTATCCTTGTTTCTCCCATGCTCTTCAGACCACTACTTGCAGACAACCACAACACACTCTGAAAAAAAAAGGGTCCAACAAGCTCTCCGAACTTTCCAGACAGATCAGATTTCCTCACACAAAAAAAAGCGTCACAGCTGACTTGAATTCCCATCACTTCTCCCCAACTCCGCCCCTCTGTTAAAAAGAAAGGAAAGGGAAAAGCCTGATTGAGTTTCAGTTCCCACGCCAGTGTTTTCCAGAAGCCAGTCTGGAACCTGCATGATGACAACCCACTGCAAGGGAAGCTAGAAGGGAGAGAAGCTGAGGTGGTTTAGCTGGGCAGAGATGGAGAGATTGGGGGGGGGGGGGGGGGGAAGGGTGCTGTTATGGGGATGGGGATGGGGTGGGGATTAGAGCTGGATTCTGGAATTTTCACAAGGCGCCTAACAACACACCAAAGCCAGGATGCGTTTGGAAACTAACTTATACTGAGGGAAGTACTGACAGACAGTGCACTGAGCAGTCCAGTACACTGACTGACCTGACAGAAGTTGCTGCCAGATGAGGACACCTGGTTTGCATCCTGCAAGCATGGGCTTCCAGTCGCTGTGTCTGTCTGGCAGTCCTGCCATATGCGCTGCCATGTCAAACTGTGTGTATGTGCACGTGTGTGCATGCACGTTTACTTGTCTATGCATCCACGAGTGTGTGTGTGTGTGTGTGTGTGTGTGTGTGTGTGTGTGTGTGTGTGTGTGTGTGTGTGTGTGTGTGCATGTTTAGGCTAGATCTTATATGGAAGTGTAGGTCTGTACAAAAACAAAGATCTGCAAATTTTGTTCAGAGTTGGAACTTACAGTCAGTTTATCCACTACTGTGATTCTTTTCCATGTAATGCATACAAACACATACGCACGCAAGCAATATTATGCACACCACATACCAGCACATCCATCCACATTTTATCCACATGTATGTGCACGTGCACGCATGCCCCACCTCCACCCTCCCTTGAACACACAAACACACACAAACACTGATGAAGCACAGGATAATAAAGTCAGTCCCAAACTCAAATCACTAAAGTTTAAAATTCACAGAATTCAAAAATACAAAAAACAACAAAACGGCTGTCTCCTCCCCCCCCCCCCCCCAAACCTCCACAGTTCTCCGTTCCAGCTGCCCCCCCCCCCCCCCCCCCCCCCCCCAAACGGTTCGGCAGACACACTGACTGACACTCTCCATGTCAAGCTGAACCACCTCTGCTGGAAGTTAACGGCCTCATTCTTCAACTCTCTCCTCCCCCCCCCCCCCCTCCCCTCTTCTATCTTCACAGTGGCTGCACTTCTATTCGGGGCAGGAATGCTGACAACAAGATTTTTGATTAAGAGTCGTCGCCGAGCTGGGGAAGGGAACGGAGGAGCGTCAGTAGACGGTTGGAGCATGCGGAGAGGTAAAGGAGAGATGGGGTGGGGTGGTTGTACAGACTAAGTGTGTAAACACATGTGAAGCAAAGTGGGTGGAGGGGGAGACAAGCGGTCGAGAGGGGGAGGGGGGGGGGGGGGGGCGGAGGAGGGGAAATATTTATTTGTTTGTCTTCGGTTGCTGGGTCTGGCCTGGTTTCCAGTAAGAGGCATGACGGAGGTGAGAATGCCCCGATGGGAATGGTGGCAGCAGGGGGAGGTGTCATGTCTGAAGCGGAACGCTTTTATTAATTCTATCAGCTGCAGAACTGAAAGAAAATAAATGAGTATGAGTATAAGTATCTACGTCACAGCCATTGCGAGCGAGCGACAGACAGACAGACAGAGAGAGAGAGAGAGAGAGAGAGAGAGGGGGGGAGAGGGAGGGAGACAGACAGACGGACAGACACAGGGAGACAGAGAGAAAAACAGGACAGAGATAAGGGAGGAGAGAGGAGGGGAGACAGACAGACAGAAACAGAGACAGAGGGAGACAGGGAGAAACACAGAGAGAGAGAGAGAGAGGAGAAGGATGGGAGAGGTGAAGAGAGAGAGCGAGGACGGACAGACAGATAGACAAGCAAGACAGACTTACCAAGACCAAATAAATTACAACATCTGATCAGTCACAGGATGTGTCAGCACAGATACTTCCGCGCAAACATAAGTGCTCACACTCACGCATGCACGCGCGCGCGCACACACATTAACAACATTTCAAAACTGAAATGAACCTAAGCAGGCAACTTCAAACTTTTCTCTCGCACTCAAATCACAGCTAACACCATCATCATAAAAACAAACAAAAAAAACAAAAACAAACACAAAAAAAAAAACTCTCTCAATACTATTGCTAATACCCTAAGCTCAAACCTGACTGTTTCCTAAACGCTCTAGCCCCCACCCCACATTCTTCTGCCAGGGATAGAAAGCATTTCCTTTCTGTCTCCTCTGGTTGGCAGTCGCCCTGCCTCGTTTCCTACGAATGTATGTGAATCATTTCCTCTCGGGTCCCTCAACCACCCAGCTTTAATTGAATGCATTATCTGCAGCAAGCCAGTGCAGTCTACACTGCTTTCTTCAGCTTTGCTTGAAAATACTTTCAGGTTCGTCCGCCAGTACCACTCTCTCTCTCTCTCTCTCTCTCTTTTTCACCTACCAAAAAGAATAAAATGCACCAAGCGAACTGCACTGATTCCCCGATTGTGATTATTTGAATGACTATAATTATAGTATACGTACACGAAAAAATGTGTTTACATCATTATGCTTTTTTTTACAGGAATGACTGTCTTCCATTCTGAAAGTGTATTGTGACCAATCCTATAATTGAATTGAAACCAATTCTGAAAATGAATTGTGAGCAATCCCAAACTGAAATGCAGCCGATCCTTGCAGTCCTGAATCTGAAATGTGGCCATTCTCGAGATCCTGATAGTTATCTCGAACAAAGACGTGACACTGAAACATTTTTTTTTCACCGTGTAACATCCTCTAACTCATTTACGTAATATTGGCTTTTAGACGCTTGGTTCAAGAGTTGAGCGGGGGGGTTAAATCAACATTTTACAACACTGCGACTCAATGCAAACTAATTTAATACTGGCAAAGCAACGCAGGTTCAGTTCAGGAATGGGATCACACACACACACACACACACACCCCCCCCTATGCATTTGTTTCAGAGCTTATACATTGCCTAATTGTGTCCCTACCCTCTCGCACTCTTTCCTGTTAGGATCATCTCCACAACGACAGACGATCTCCCTAATCCTCCCATCTTGTCAAAGCTCTTTTGTTTTGTTTTGATATGTGTTGTCTTTGGTCTGACGCTATCACTTGAGGTTTGTATGTGTTACATTGTCCCACCCGCTTCCCTTTACCCAACCCTATGTAGCCAACAAACTTCAACAACAGAAACGATTGTAGGCATGGACGTATGCAGGAATCTCACAGCAAGGTGATTACTGGGCAACTGCTCGGCTGAACAATGATAAACGATCGGAAGTCATGGTATCAGGACTGGGTTCTGTGAATTAGCACGGGTTGCCTGAACGTGTGGGAGCCCCCCATTATTGACCTACCTGCTATACAGATCAAATGCTAATAACATCGTAGAGAAGCTTGTAATCAATGGTATTATGCACCCTCCTATCAATGATGCAAGTCTAGCTGCAGAGGCATCCCCTCTCTCGCTGTCTGCCTCTGTCTCTCTCTCTCTTCCCCTCACCGTGTACACACACACACACACACACACACACCACACACACTCGCGCCCGCACGTAACGAGAAACATTCATAACAGGTGCTCTGACTTCAGAACAGACGGACTCTGCACTTCACATGTGATGTCATTTACGTAATGAAATCACCACATGCAGCGTGCGAGGAGTCCCTGGTGACCGCCGAAATCTGACGGGAAGTAATGGAGACCAAGCGAAAACTAAAGCCAATCCCCCCCCCCCCCCCCCCCCCCCCCCCCCCCCGTTTCCTCTGCCTTCGCCCCAAGCTAGGATTCACGATTACATCACAAAGCCCAGCGTGACTAGGAAGGTGGGCCCAGCAGTCCAAACAGTCCGCAGACCAGACTCCTCGGCAGGCTACTTACTTACTATGCTGATCGGATCCCCATACTCACTGTGGCGTCAAGATGCTGCTTTTGCGCAAAACACGCGTGCACGTATTACTTACAGTAGGTTCATGTGCGTACGTTTGTGTGAGTTTTTGAACATGTCTATGTAAAAGGTTTGTACATCCAAGCCAGAGCTAGTATGAACGGCGTGTGTGTGTGTGAGTGTGTGTGTGTGAGTGGTGTGTGTGTGTGTGGGGGGGGGGGGGGGGGGGGGGGGGGGGGGGGGGGGGGGGGGGGGGGGGGGGGGGGGGGGCGTGCGCGTGTGTGTGTGTGGTGTGAGGGGCGTGTGTGTGTGTGTGGTGTGTGTGTGTGTGTGTGTGTGTGTGTGTGGTGTGTGTGTGTGGTGTGTATGTATGTATGTGCGCGCGCGCACTGAGTACCCAAAATTCTTAGAACTGAAAAAGGGAGGGGATGAGAAAGGGACTTGGAGAAGGAAGGTTGCTACTTCTCCCCCACTCATTCAGTTTTAATATTATTATTACTAAAACCATACAGCCGACTATGCAGGGCCTTGAGGCTGTGGTCATGAATTTCTCTCTCTCTCTCTATCATGTTATGCCATAACTGCAACTGTTCGTCGATCTTCTCAGATGAACGTAGCAAACTGGTCGTCAATCCGCTACGATCAATGCTGCAACTAGCTATCAATTTACTCAAGATGATCGCTGAAACTGGCCGTCTTCCTGCGACTTGACGGCTGCAGTTAGTTAGTTGTTGATGCTCTGATGACTGTTGCAACTGACAGTCAATCTGCTCATATGACTGACGCGACTGGCAGTCAATCAACACAGCTGAATATAAAACGCATTCTTCTCAGTGACTGCTGTAACTGGCAGTCAAATTGTTCTGGTCGCTACTAAAAAACTGACTCTATCTGCTTCCATGACTGCTGGAATTGGTTGTCACACCTAACACTGTTGTGCCTGGCAGTCAATGACTGCTGCAACTAAAACTCGTGGTCAATCCCTTCAGACGGTTGCAACTGGCAGTCATTCTGCTCTGATGACTGCTGAAACAAGCAATAAATCTACTGAGAATGCTGCCACTGGCAGTCAATCTGCACTGATAACTGCCATAGAAAGGTGAATCTGCTCATATTTCTGCTGCAACCGAAGTCGATCACGTTCAGATGCCTTCTGCAACTGGCCGTAAATCTGCTCTGATGACAGCTGCAATTGACAGTCAATTTGCTCAGATGAGTGCTGCAACTGGCATTCGATCTACTCAAATGGCTGCTGCAACAGGCAGTTGATCTACCCAGATGAATGCTGTAGCTTGCAGTTGATCTACCCAGATGAATGCTGTAGCTGGCAGTCAATCTGGTAAAATGACTGCTGTCCACCAGTAGCCTTGCTCATATGACTGCTGCAGTTGACAGTCTGCTCATATGACTTTCACAGGCAGTCTGCTCATATGACTACAGTAAATGGTGGGCCATTTGATCAGATGCCTGTTGCAACTGGCAGTCTATCTGCTAAGATGATTGCTGCGGTCTGGCAGTCAATCTATTGAAATGATCGCTCCAAACAGCAGTCTGCTCACACGACAGCTGCAACTGGCAGTCAATCTGCTCAGATGACTGCTGCAAATGGCAATCGATCTAAGTGACTGCTGCAATGGCAATCATCAATCAGCTCAGACAGATGCTGCTGCTACTGGCAATCCATCAATCAGCTGGGACAGATGCTGCTGCAACTAGCAATCCATCAATCAGCTCAAACCACTGCTGCAACGGGCAGTCCATCGGCTCTGATGACTGCTGGACGTCCGTCTGTTCGACCAGCTACTGAACCTAGGATGAACTTGCTCTGGAGATCGCTGGTCCTGTTCACGGGACTGATAACACCAGACAGCTTGCCCCAAGTGACCGTCTAATTATAAACATATTCCATTGAAAGGCACTGTCAGCGACATACTGTTTGGCTTCCCCAGTCCTGTTTGCTGGTGAGTTCGGGTACTGTAGCCAACGATCAGCAGCAAAATCGATAAGTGAAAGTTTCCCAGACCTTCACGGCAAACACAGCATTATCTCTTTCCATTCGACAGACCCCTCTTAAAACCAGCTCTTCTCCTCCTGGGCTTCTTATCATTATGATATTTAATTAACCCGTTTATCTCCCCTACCCCCCAAAGATTAATAACACTACAAGTACGGTGGCCAGGCGGGGTTCATTTCATATTGACACACTGACAGCCGAGTTCTCGTTGTTCTCTGTCAGCTTGCTTGCGGTCCGGTGGGACCATCCCAAGGCCAGGCTTTACGTGAGCTGCAAAGTGATGAAAATCAAAGGAAAAGGGATGTAAGGGGTGGGTGGTAGGATGAAGGGGGGGGGGGGGGGTTCGATTCAGAATGGTGAAAGGAGGAGCTGGAGGGACGGGAAGGGGGGGGGGGGGGGGGGGAGGGGACGGGGCTTCAAAGCTCGGCAACGTTATCTTGATAAATGAGAGAATAAGACGGGCATACCGCAGGGCATGACGAGAAGGGAAACTGATCGGTAGAGAAGGCAGAGATTCAAAAGGATTTTGTCATACACAAAACATCTCGATCATCACTTTTTTTTTTATCCTTGCCCCTCATCCCCTTTCTCGCTGAAACTTTCTATATACGGTTCTTCCGTGCAGGGTCTACCATTTAGTGTATGTTGAGTAAAACATAAGCAGTTCTGAACATTTCAAACACACACACACACACACACACACACACACACACACAATTCTTAATCAGTAAAATTATTGTTCAGCCTTCAAAATGAGAGCGTAATGCTCTCATTACTCAGGAAAGAAGTAAAAGTTGTATAGCTAGCTAAAAATACTTACAGGTAAAGGGGACTATCACCTACTGGCGTTGTACGCATTGCTTCAAAAGAAAAGAAAAGAAAACAACACAAACAAAAATTAAACCATGAAAGAAAAAAAATCATTAATCAAAAAATGATTAAAACTTTTGTATTTTAGTTCTTTAGTTTTAAGGAGGGGGCAGGAGGGCAAAAGAAAAGTTTGAAAAAAAAATTCCAAACGTAAGACATGTTTGTGAAAGTGGATTTACCTCCTGGGTTTGTTTTGGAAAGAAAAAAAAACCTCTTCAAAACGAAAGACATTTTCGTGAAAATAATTTACCTCCTGGATTTGTCTCACGTTTGTGTTATTTCCCAAACTGTCCAATCGGCTGCCACTGTCAAAGGAGTCAAAACAAAATCCAGCACTGTATGGTGCGTCCGAAAAACTGGTCTCCTTGCTCAAGTTCGGTGCTTCCAGCATAGTGTCACAGTACTGGTCGAAGACTGTAAGGAGATCGTCGTCCTCCGTGATCATTTCGGAGTTGGACGCGTCCTGTCGAAAGTACTTCCAGTCTTGTGACCACACAGACATCTCCACTGCTCCCCACTTATCTTAACCCAAGACAGGGGGGCGCCTAGAGTTCGCCTATGATGTAACTAACTGTTCCAGATAAGCTTTCCACTTCAGCTTGGCTCACAAAATCCCTGGTTTAGCCTGCGTGTAAAAAAAAAAAATAATAATAATGTTTTTGTGCGTTTGCTTCTAACGATCATAAACAAAACTCATGGAGAACTCCCGTCGACGAGAACACCGCGTCAGCATCATTTCCACGTCAGCCTGAAACAGCTCTCTGCTTCTGCAGGGGAGGGAAAAAAGGCCGAGTTAGCGCTCTTCCTTGGTCCCCCAATGCACTCTTGTTGTTGGCTAGCCCAGTGGTGTGGTGGTGGTAGCGGCTGGTAGGAAGGAGCTGCTTCTCGCCTAGCTTATCTGTTAATGTTGACTGGGACCCAACTGTCGCTGGTTTCCCTGCCACAGCTGTGACCCGAGGAAGGAGTGAGGGGGAGGTGAGGAAGAGAGGGGAGAGTTGGAACGGGGGTAGGAGTTCGGGCGGAAGAGGGGGGGCGAGGGATGGGGTAATGAGGAGAGCTGGGGCCGAGATATGATGGTGGTGGGAGAGGTGGGCGCTTATCTCCCTTGGCCCCTGCCTGTCCGTCCCGTTCTTTGCTTTCAGCGAGTGATGCAAGCCTGCGGTGGTCCTGCCTCTGTGTTTATGAATACAGATGACTAAAACGAAACACTTGACAGAGTTGGCTGAGCGTGCTCGCTGCCTCTCTCTCTTTGCCCTTTTCACCGACATGGATATAAAAGGTTATGACATCGATAGCTATACGCGTACATACAAGCCAAGGGAGTTATCAGAACCAAAGATACTGACCGAGTGACCTGCGCCATACAAAGGGTTGATCACAGCCTAACGATCGGTTATTGTTGTAAAAAAAAACATCCGACCGGATTAGGACTTTTTTTTTAGGACAGCAGAAGTAGCGTAACTCGATGACAGGAGTGCATGAGTATCATCTTGTTTTCCTCCACTGAGTGGGTGGGTGGGGAGGTCAGGGGGAAGAGGGGGGGGGGAGAAAGAGCGAGAAAGGGAGAGAGAGAGAGAGAGAGAGAGAGAGAGAGACAGACAGACAGACAGAGAGTAGTGTGTGTGTGTGTGTGAGTGTGTGTGTGTGTGTGTGTGGCGCGCGCGCGTGCGCGTTCTTTGTAAAAGTTTACACTGGCAATCAAAAGCGAAAACTAATCTGGCAGAACAATAAATCATTAATGAAGCCATCATAACTGTCCCATGTGTAAAGAATGTCTTTCAATGGTAACCACTGTAAATATATGAAGACAGAAATAAGAAAAATTACCACTCTGATGGGGAACAGTAAAATGTGCAATAGAACGTGGGGACAAAAAAAAAAACTAGCACTGCAATAGAGAACCTGTTTCACATCACAAAGACATCTGCTGAATTAAAATACATTCCCATCTAGCTTTACATACTATTAGCGAAAACAAATCAGGGAGTGGGGGTAGTGTACCAAAGATTTTCAGCTAGCAGCAAAAAAAAAAACAAACAAAACAAAACCCCAAACAGAACAACAGAAAAGAAAAAGGAAAAAAAAAAAAAAAAAATCAGCTGGAAAAGGAGGAGGAAAAAGCTGAAAAAAGATATGCCCCTGCTGTGTGTGGTGGTGATGGTGGTGCTGTGAGAGTGTCTGTGTGTGGGGTGGAGGGGAGGGAGAGGAAGATGACTGATGTTTTGTAACAGGAAAAAAAGGGTGGATGGGGGATCACCAAAGCATCAACCCTCCATCTCAGCCCCTGAACATAGAGCAAACAATAGATGGATTAAAAATAATTCAATAAAACATGCTGCTGTTTCATTTGGTCTCCCAATCGATGCCAAATTTAGACTGTCTGAATCGTGACAGTGTGAATCATACAGCAATGCACTATGACTATATAATGTGGGTTTTTTTTTCACTGTATGCTTTGTTTTGCTCTTATCTGCTCAGTTCTTTCAAAGGGCACTGTCAGTTTGCTCTTATCAGCTCTCCACTGATATACACAGCAAATCGTACATGTACTTTTTACGCTGGATTCAAAGATCACTTTATCTGAGTTGAGAAAAGAAGTGAGCAGCATACTGCATTCCTTTTGATGTTTTGACTTGATGCCTCGTCTTTTCTGCATTCATCTGGCAGTCATAACCATTTAACACAGAATATAAATTAACCTACAAAAATCAATGTAACCACTTGAAAACATATGTTAACTAACTTACTTTAACACACAAAAAGATGTTTGACTTTTTTAACATTCATATCTGTACATGCTGCTTTCAATCATTTTCACTTTGTAACAACAAAAAAATTGTCAGTATTCATGGAAAGACTGCATTTTTCAGCTTTTCCCCTATGTGCCACTCACATTTAGGCAGCAGCACTATGTTCCATACATCTTGCCACCTACCACTGGGCACCACAGAGCACACAGTAGCCCATATAAACCATTTTTTTTTTTTTTATCTCAAACTCGTCATAGGTATTAGAACTGAATTAATTTTTAACGTGCTAATTGCGAAATTAGATTTGAAATCTAACACAGAAATAAAAAACGATTACTAATTGCTAAACACACTGCAGTGCACAGGTGACTGTAGGGCAGCTGTTCCCATTGGCCGTGCCGTAGGTTGATGATGGCAATTTAAAAAAAGAATTCTCCTGTTTTTCATTCCACCAATTAATGGATGGAATTACATTTCATATAGTTAGTTTTAAACACTAGTCAATGGAAAGTGGGGATTTTTTTTTTCATTAAAGTGATAGTGCTTCTGAGTGCAGGGAGTTAAGAACAGAAAACCGACATTTTTGTGTCAGGCAGTCAAAAACACACACGCACGCACGCACGCACGCACGCACGCATGCACGCACACACACACACACACACACAACACCACACACACACACACTGAGAAGACTGAAAACAACATCCTGCTTTGAAGCCATAAAGACAAGCTACAGAGGTGAGCCAGATCAGTCCCAGTCCCATATTCAAAAGCTCGGTCAATCTTTTAAAGACTAGACTGTGCCCCAGAATCTTTACGCAAAATATACATACATATATATATATATATATATATATATATATATATATTTATATGTGTATTTGCATAAACACCATTTACAAAAACCATACACCTAATTTTTCAATAAGACGAACTATAAAGATTATTCGAATCTGCAAGAACAGGTGTGATCTCTATATTCCTAGCATAAGAATTTGTGTATGAATACCTTTTTATTATTTTCTTTTTTTTTTTTAATGTATTTTTCCCCAATGATGTATACAGAAAAAGAGACAGGAGGATGGTGGTTGGGTGTGGTACATGAATAGTGGTAGTGAAGGTATCTATGTGAAATGGGAAAACAGGAGCACTATCGGTCTGCACTGAAGCTTACTCCTCAGCCATCCTTTCACGGACAGAATAAAAAACTGGTTACCCAACAGACAAGTGGACACAGAATTTCTGTTTGTCTGCCAGAAAATTTAGCTGTCACTGCCAATCCGATGAGTTGGAAGGCTACTGTAATGAATGGGGTCGATTCTCTGCCACAGAAGCAATCCTCTATGATCAACATAACTTGAGAGCAGCATCCACAGAATAATTCCACATCATTGCATACACAAACACATGCAGTTTACTGTCATTTTATGCTAACACAATCAAGAACCAAACCTATCAAATAAAAGATCTATGCAATGCAAGCTCACTCAAGCGAGGATATCTTCCATCAGATGAATATTTACCATGAAAAAAGACTGAAAGGATGGATGGAAAGAGACAGACAAGAGTCACTGGGACAACCAGCCGCCGTGGCAAAGTGGTTAGCGTCGCGAACTCCCGGCTGGGAGGTTGTGGGTTCGAATCCCATCAGCGTCATGTGGGTTTTTCTGCTCCGACTGGCTCCTAGCCAGAGTTGAGTTTGCTGCGGACTCAGTTAGGAAGACTGGGACCACACAGTCGAGTTTCATCCACTTAATGGATGCGTTTCTGAGAGTGTTGCTCAAATTTCATGACCAACACTGCAGGTGCCTGTATCTCTCGGGCCTGGTTGACGCCGGGATATATTATGAAAGGAAGCGCAGAGTACAGCCCTGTCATGTAGTCTCAGACTGAAATGGAAATCCATAGCATCATCTTAATCATCCTCATTCTCATCGATCAGCATAAAAAAAAATGTCTCAAATTCTGTGGCCCTTCATGCCCTGCTCTCATGGTGACCTCAATTTCGATGTCCTCTCCAAGTTTGTGGTCTTGGTTTGGTTCTATTGGGGTCACCGGTATCTGCGAGTCCATGGGGCTGTTGTTGGACGGACGTGGTGGCGCCCTCCGGAGGGAGAGCTCACTCGCGCCGGCTCCGCGACTAAGCAATTACTGTCATCAGTAGGGGGCTTAGTAGGTGGTGTCCTGCGTATGTTAGATCAGAACAGGCGCCACTGGACACCACCGAAGTGACTCGGCAGCAGTGCAGTGTCTCCTCCGGTGGGTTGCCTCTTGACGACTTGACATTGACTGCTCCTTGTGGATTGCCGGTGCTGGGGCTGCGGCGGGGCCGTCCGGGCTGTGGCTGTAGACGGGGTGCTGGAATGAGCAGCGTGGGTGCACTGCCTCTGAGGTGGCGCAGAGGTTGGGACAGCAAAAAAAAAAAAAAAAAAAAAAAAAAAAAGTCACTGGGACAAAATTTGCATGTTTTTATTTGTGATTATATGTGCATAAGTGTAAGAGTTTGTGTGTGTTTCTGTCTGTCTCTGTGTGTTTACGTAAGTGTGTGTGTTTGTGTGTGTGCGCGCGCACGCGAGTCACATGCACGTGCCTTTAAGTGTGTGTGTGTGTGTGTGTGTGTGTGTGTGTGTGTGTGTGTGTGTACGCGCGCACGCGTGTGTGATTCTCTTATCACAATGGGCTTTACTTATTCAGCATTTTGACCAGTTTGTGCCAAAGGTGATCCTGCCCTGTAAGAGCTATTCCCATCCAACCATCCACCCCTCTCCTCCTCCCCCAAGTATACTTTGTTCAGACTTTAAAAAACCATCCTTGTACAAGCTCTGGTATACATGCACTCGAATGCCAATTCACAAGCACTCCATTAAGAAAGCAACAAGTAACAGCAACCATGAAGCCACATTTCATGAGCGCCAGAGGTATACATTTCAAACCGAAACCGATCTTTTCGTGTACATGTACTCATGTAAAAAACAAGCAGGGTGTATAATACCGGGTCCAACAAAAGAAGGCAATATAGCCTATCATCTGAAAGTAAAGACAGAGAACTTTGAAATTGTTATTATTTCAAATTAAATTTACAACATCACTGCAAACTTTATTCAGTTCACAGCAGCAACCAATCCAAACTCTCCAAAAGTAGGCAAGTATATAGCTAGCTCCTTGTTCTCTATTTCGCCAACATGAAATCAATGTCCCACCATGCAATGTAGAGTAAATTATGAAGGCCGTTAATACAATGACACAGGCTTCTTTTCCTTTACCAGCTGTTGCCTCATGTCACATGTGGGGGGGGGGACTAGCTGCTAGTGCTACTTCTGGGCATGGAATACTGCGCGGTTTAACAAGTCAACACTGGCCTCAGACTTACGTTTAAAGACTTCACATCACACCAAACTTTTTTTTCGAATGAACGTCTTCTAGGCTCTCTCTCTCTCTCTCTCACATACACACACGCTTGCGCACGCGCGCGCCACACACACACACACAGAGTTGCACATATTATGAATAAAGAGAAGTGAGCTCAAAAAAAAAACAAAAAAAAAATTAAAAAAACACAAGAAGAAGTGAAATTGTTTGTAAATTACAATAATACAATGAATTTAATAACATAACACACAGATACATGACATAACTGCGGATCTAATAACTTGATGGATAGATCAGCAGACAGTTGGAAAGAAAAGGCACTGACCTAGATAAACAGTAAAATTAACTACTACAAGACAAATCAGCCAGCCTCTGGACAAACATGGCAGCAGGAAAACAGAAAGACAGTAAGTTCAATAAGAGAAACAAGTAATGGATGTGTCTATACATACATACATACATACATATATATATATATATATATATACGTAGAGAGAGAGAGAGAGGAGAGAGACGAGAGAGAGACCAATACTGGGCAGATCAATCTCTAGACAACTGACAAAAAGCAAACAAGACAACAGGCAGACATTAAGTTTACAACAACAGAGACATGTAATAGGTGTATCCATACAGATAAATGCATAGATCTATAGATCAGAGTGTAGATGTAAATTAATCTACAGTAGTGATCAGTACTAAGAAAAATAGCACTGTTTTGTACATGTGAAATGGACAGATAAATTTCTCATACTCCCTGTTTGGATAGTTACTATGTTTAAAATGAGTGAGTCTGACTCCAAACAGAGAATGACACAAAATAATATGCTATGCAAATCTTGCAGTCTAAACTTTGGCTCATGAGCATGCTAAGCACTGAACTGAACCAAAAAAAACACACACACAAAAAAGAAAGACAATGGTGATAGGATACAAACATGATCAGTACGAAATGCCATGAAAACGACAGGTTTTCGTTTCAACTGTTCAGCCAGACAGACAACTCGTAATGATCGTTGACCAATTTTTTATTAATTTTGTTGGTATTTCGTTTCAACTGTTCAGCCAGACAGACAACTCGTAATGATCGTTGACCAATATTTCATTAATTTTGTTGTTGTTCATTTCAACTGTTCAGCCAGACAGGCAACTTGTAATGATCGTTGACCAATATTTTATTGATTTTGTTGGTGTTCATTTCAACTGTTCAGCCAAATAG
>CM065727.1:33217070-33232070 GCA_033310375.1 Conus canariensis | reverse complement strand
AGATAATCCAGTATTGCTGCATATTGTGCCAACCATTTCTTTGTTTTCGTTTGTTATTTTTTAACATGTGTTTGAGGTTGAGGCCTCCCCCCCCCCCCCCCCCCCCCCCCCCCAAAAAAAAAAAAAAAAAAAGACTTGAGATAGTCCAGCTTTGGTGCATATTGTGCCTAACATTTCTTTCTTTCTTTGTTTTTGTGTGTTTTGTTGTTTCAATCTTTTGAGGAGTCGGGGGGCGGGGGGGGGGGGGGGGGGGGGGGGGGGGAACGGGGCGGAATCTACACAAACATGATCTACGTTATCCCTTCTCTACTTTTTCCTCGTTGCTTCATTTCCCGGTCGTCTGCTTGCCTTCGAAAAACCCTTCAGCTTAACATATGGCAAAGGAACACAAACAGCCCACAAGTCATTCCCCATTCAACACCCCCTTCCTCACTATATATAGGTATTCTCGTTATTTTATAACCGCCAGCCAGGATTCTGAGGTTTAAAAAAAAAAACCCAGCATTTTCGCACTGGGAAAAAAAGTAATACCCACGACAGCAAGAAGACGTCTTCGGGAAGCAATGAAACCTTCCGTATGCTTACCAAACAGTAGGTTAAAAGGGTGCTTACCAAACAGTAGGTTAAAAGGGTGCTTACCAAACAGTAGGTTAAAAGGGTGCTTACCAAACAGTAGGTTAAAAGGGTGAGTCAGACGACGGCCCTGGATTCGGACCTAATGAGGCATGCATGGAGGGGTCGGCACACCCGCTGAAACAGTGGTGATACTCCTGACTGACTAGCTAGCACCTCCGCTGCTCAGCGTGTGAACCTGGTACCACTTGCGAGGAGGTTTACATAATTTGGCGTTTCAGGTGGGCCCGACAGGATAGATAGATAGATATAGTTAAACAGTTAGATAGATAGATAGATAAATACACTGAGGTCAGAGAGATGTACAGACTGACAAAACAGACAGAATAGATACATAGAGAACAGATAACGAAACACACACACACACACACACACACACACACACACACACACACACACACGAGAGAGAGAGAGAGAGAGAGAGAGAGAGAGAGAGAGAGAGAGAGAGAGAGAGAGAGAGAGAGAAAACAAACGAAAAAGTTCAAATAACCGTCGCCGATTAAGCTTATTTCCATTCAGAAATCCATTTAACTTGTGTCTTCGTCACAAACAAGATAAATATTATCTTTCAGCGCCAAAGGTTAGAAAGAGGTGGTGGTGGTGGTAGGGGGGGGGTTAAGTCGTTTACCGACTTTTTTTTTTTCCTACGCAGTACGTCTAGTGACAACCTCCGATTAATAAATTAACCTTTTTGTTGTTGTTGTTGCTGTTACTCTTCCCATAGCAAAATAGGCACTCCAATTTCGCAGGTGTGGCTAGCAAATGTATTGGAGCAATACGTCGTGCAAGGGTGACAACAGCTCAGTGGTAAAGAGCCATCTTCACTGTCACTGTCAGCCTTGGCGAGCTCGAATCTCGTGGGAATATCGCGTTTCGCCCGGTCACGTTTCGCCGAGTCATGTTTCGCCGAAACACGTTTCGCCCAACACTTTGTTCTCCGGTGTAATGGCGACTGTTCTCTTCCCTGAGCTCTTCGAATCTGAAGTGAACTGTTTCAACCAAATACTGACGCGCGGATCGGCCAAAAGTGTCTGTGGTGCGTGGGGAAAATATGGTAATCTCTAGCGACATTATCTTTTTTGTATTGATGATGGATTGAAATGTAAATGGAAAGAAAGTCACAGTCAGAGACCAGATCGTATGATCTCTATCCTCGTTATTTGCACCAGCTTTTTTTCTGTATATACCGACAGATTTTTAGGTTCAAAGTGAGGTGACTGCAGTCGGAAACTGAAGCAAAAGAAAAGTCACTATTCCACTGGACAAAAGGGAGAAACAAACTTGCCTTGTACTTCGTTTGTCCCTTTTCTCCGGCGGATAGTAACTTTTCTTTTAAAAGATTTGTTGTCAGGTTTTGTTGTGTAAACTCATCGCCAATGGTGCTCTTCGAGATCCCTGTTCACCTGTTATTAGGCCTCCGTATCTCTGTCATCGTTCAGGTGGATGGTGTTTTGTGTGTGTGTGTGTGTGTGTGTGTGTGTGTGTGTGTGTGTGTGTGTGTGTGTGTGTGTGACATGTAATCAGTGATTTTATTCAGACTGATTTTACCTGATTTTGGATGAAACGCGATGGAAGTGCGGGAATAAAAATGGACTAGATGAAACGTGAGTGGGCGAAACGTGAGTGGGCGAAACGTGAATGGGCGAAAGGTAATGAGTGAAACGTGGTGATATGAATAAAAAAAACTTTATGGGATGCAACGTGATAGGGCGAAACATGATGGAATTGAACATGATAGGACAAAACATGATGGAATTGAACATGATAGGACAAAACACGATGGAACTGAACGTGATAGGGCGAAACATGATGGAACTGAACGTGATAGGACGAAACACGATGGAACTGAACGTGATAGGGCGAAACATGATGGAACTGAACGTGATAGGACGAAACACGATGGAACTGAACGTGATAGGGCGAAACATGATGGAATTGAACGTGATAGGGCGAAACACGATGGAACTGAACGTGATAGGGCGAAACATGATGGAACTGAACGTGATAGGACAAAACACGATGGAACTGAACGTGATAGGGCGAAACACGATGGAACTGAACCTGATAGGACAAAACATGATGGAACTGAACGTGATAGGGCGAAACATGATGGAACTGAACGTGATAGGGCGAAACACGATGGAACTGAACGTGATAGGACAAAACATGATGGAATTGAACGTGATAGGGCGAAACATGATGGAACTGAACGTGATAGGACAAAACATGATGGAATTGAACGTGATAGGGCGAAACATGATGGAATTGAACGTGATAGGGCGAAACACGAAGGAACTGAACGTGATAGGACAAAACACGATGGAACTGAACGTGATAGGACAAAACGCGATGGAACTGAACGTGATAGGGCGAAACATGATGGAACTGAACGTGATATGACAAAACACGATGGAACTAAACGTGATAGGGCGAAACATGATGGAATTGAATGTGATAGGGCGAAACACGATGGAACTGAACGTGATAGGACAAAACACGATGGAACTGAACGTGATAGGGCGAAACATGATGGAACTGAACGTGATAGGACAAAACATGATGGAATTGAACGTGATAGGGCGAAACATGATGGAATTGAACGTGATAGGGCGAAACACGAAGGAACTGAACGTGATAGGACAAAACACGATGGAACTGAACGTGATAGGACAAAACGCGATGGAACTGAACGTGATAGGGCGAAACATGATGGAACTGAACGTGATATGACAAAACACGATGGAACTAAACGTGATAGGGCGAAACATGATGGAATTGAATGTGATAGGGCGAAACACGATGGAACTGAACGTGATAGGACAAAACACGATGGAACTGAACGTGATAGGACAAAACACGATGGAACTGAACGTGATAGGGCGAAACACGATGGAACTAAACGTGATAGGGCGAAACATGATGGAATTGAACGTGATAGGGCGAAACACGATGGAACTGAACGTGATTGGGCGAAACACGATGGAACTGAACGTAATAGGGCGAAACGTGACGGAATGGAACGTGATAGGGCGAAACGTGACGGAATGGAACGTGATAGGGCGAAACGTGACGGAACGGAACGTGTCAGGGCGAAACGTGACGGAATGGAACGTGATAGGGCGAAACGTGACGGAATGGAACGTGATAGGGCGAAACGTGACGGAATGGAACATAAATGTTCAAAACGTGATGGGATCAAACGTAACTGGGCGAAACGTGATGGAGTAAAACGTGAAACGTGATGTACTGCATCCCTCTGGTGCCTAACATAAAAGCACCCATCTGAACGCGTCGTCATTGTCATGGTAGCGCGAGTACAGTGTAACGATTCCTTTTTCAACCCCCGCCCCTCCCGTCTCCGTCCTCTACTCACCTAGAATGGTTTCTCCCGGCGTGCCATCAACAACTGTAACGGGCGTGGGCTGCTAAACCTGTGTGTAAATTGACTGAAAGTAGAACATACAAATACAAGGGTGACAACTGAGCCATACTCTCGTTAAAAAGAAGGGGGGGGGGGGGGGGGTCCTCTACTCACCTAGAATGGTTTCTCCCGGCGTGCCATCAACAACTGTAACGGGCGTGGGCTGCTAAACCTGTGTGTAAATTGACTGAAAGTAGAACATACAAATACAAGGGTGACAACTGAGCCATACTCTCGTTAAAAAGAAGGGTGGGGGGGGGGTGGGGGTGGGGGGGGGGGGTCCTAGTTCCTAATCGTGAAGTGGATGGAAGATTAGCTGAAATTCAAGGGCCGAAACCCAGTGTGGGCGTTTCGGTTCAGAGACTCTTCCTCTAGGAAAAGGTAGAGGAGTACAAGGAGCCCGCATTCTAGTTCAACTGTTTGGAATAACTGCAGTTAACTTTAACTAGTACGCTCTCGTATTGGCTGATCTCCTAGGGTACGGGCTAAGACAGGTCAGATTGAGTCAACATACAGCTCTAGATACCTTTTAACTTGGCCACGACGCGCGTATTATTCGTTGATTGCCACGCTACTGGAATCTGCCTCCGTCTCTGTCTGTCTGTCTGTCTGTCTGTCTGTCTGTCTGTCTCTCTCTCTCTCTCTCTCTCTCTCTCTCTCTCTCTCTGTTTATTTGCAAAACGACATATTTTAGACGCGCGCGCGCGCCACACACACACACACACACACAGAGGCGCGTGCGCGTGCACACATGCATACATACATACGCACGCACGCACACGCACTCACGCACACACGCGTGCGCGCGCGTGTGCACGCAAATAAGTACATATACACAGAGTCGTGGAAGAAGAGACAGAGACAGAGACAGACAGACAGACAGACAGGCAGGCAGTCAGGCAGGCAGGCAGAGACAGAGAGACAGACAGGCAGGACAGAAGGCAGGCAGTAAGAGAGAGAGAGAGAGAGAGAGAGAGAGGAGAGAGAGAGAGGAGAGAGAGAGAGAGAGAGAGACAAAGACAGAGTGAGAGAGAGAGAGAGAGAGAGAGAGAGAGAGAGAGAGAGAGAGAGAGAGAGAGAGACCGACGACGACAGACAGAGAGAGTTTTATGTTTCTGTGCCAGGAATCGGGTGAGAGGAGGGAGGGAGGAGAGAGAGGTAAGAGAGATAGAGGGCGGTTATAGTAAACCAGAATCGTGCACAAATGTCATGTAATATCCCATTTTCAGCAACAGATAATTGCGATGATGTGACTTGATTGTTCCACCAGACACACACACACACACACACACACACACCACACACACACACACACACACAACACGAAGAGAGAGAGAGAGAGAGAGAGAGAGAGAGAGAGAGAGAGAGAGAGAGGGAGGGAGAATGACAATGGTTTAATTCACGTACAGGCCATGGCCCCTAGGAAGGGGACAAGTGAACAAAAAGGTATACAAATAGCGAAGTGATGAAAAACACCATCACCACCACCACCACTACCACCAGCTCTGAAGAGAGAGAGAGACACAGAGAGAGAAGGGGGGGGGGGGGGGGGGGAGGGGGGCATGTAGACAATACAGTCGGCCTTTTATCTACAACGTTTTCCACATTGCTGATGAATATTAGAAGAAAGGGAACCTGTGGTAATTGGAGGCTCACCATTCATTCTTACCGGCTGATGTCCCGTTCATTATGAACGACATAACTGATCACATCAACGTGGATTTAATGAAGTACAACTGGGGAGATGGAGGGAAGGAGAACCGGGGCGGGGGGGGGGGGGGCATAAACAGGGGGCAGCTGGGGAGGGAGGGGGAGATGGAGAGGTGGTGGCGAGAGGCCAGACAGTGAATGAACAAGGCGTGAGAGAGAGAGACAGAGAGAGAGACGGACAGAGAGAGAGAGAGAGAGAGAGAGAGAGAGAGAGAGAGAGACAGACAGACAGACAGACAGACAGACAGAGAGAGAGAGAGAGAGACAGACAGACAGAGAGAGAGACAGACATACAGAGACGGACAGACAGACAGACAGACAGACAGAGACAGAGAGACAGACAGACAGACAGACAGGGACAGACAGGGACAGACAGAAAGAGAGACCGGTGGGGTTTGCACGTGTGGTACACTGTGTGCGTATTTGTCGCGCACGTGTTCTAGTAATGATAAACGCAGGATGAACGTATGAGGCGTTCTGCTTAGTGCGTCCGAAACACTTTGTCAATAGCCGGCCAACAGTGCGGGATGGATCGAACACAGGCAGTGACCATTAAGCAGCGCCATGCCTGGGAGTAACACAAATTCATATGATCGTCCACATCAGTGTCACGGTAGGCGTCAAGGACAACATTAGGCTACGTCCTTGGACTTCACCGATATGGACGCATGCCGTTCCCATCACAATGATCAGCGTATTCATACAGCTTAAAGATGCATTAGTTAATGTACAAACACACATTTTTCCTCTCTTCCTTTCATATGTTTCTTGTTCTTTCCTTTTCCGCCACACACACACACACACACACACACACACACACACACACACCAATCACACGCACGCACGCACGCACGCACGCACGCACGCACGCACGCACGCACGCACGCACCACACACACACACACACACACACACACACACACACACACTCCCTTAAGTTTCGAGAGACCAGAAGTCGCTACGAGTGTGAAGTTATTGAAAAAAAAAAAAAATAAAAGATCAGACAGTGCGTTTCGATCTTGAGGTACTCCACAACCAGACAAACCAAAGAGGCAAACAAAAACAAATATTACACACACACACACACACACACACGCGCGCGCGCGCACACACACACGCGCGCGCGCGCGCGCACGCACGCACGCACGCGCACACACACACACACACACACACACACACACAGTGACTTAGCCGTACCAAGTGAGACTGTTGTAGATTTAAAAGGTCAGATTTACTGTTTTCATGCTGTTTCACTGCGAAAACAATTTTTCTTGTCAAGAGAACAGTGACAGTTACTGATTTATCTGAAGAAAACGGGTCTGGCCCCGTGAAAGCGACCTGGTTCTGAAACAGCTGGCACCTGTTACAATTTCTTTTAGACATTAGTAGTAAATTAGTATGTGGGCATTCTAAAAAAACAAACAAACAAACAAAACTGGGGCATATTTATATAACTTTGATATATAATATTTATCCCAGTTTCTTTCACAGCAACAATACGTAGCCGTATGTCATACATGAACATGTTTTTTTTTGTTTTTTTTTTGTTCTGTCTCATGTGACGACGTCTCTGCATTTTAGCACAAAATTTGTTATTCATGTTCCTTCCAGAAACCGAAATCAAAGCCAGCTTGAATCTGACTGGATTTCATAACTCAAATAAGCCTAAAGCTTACATGAACATCACGGAAAAGAACATAAATTCAGAAAGTTTGCTTTTGTTGGCAGAAAAGAAACGAGAACGAGAAGAAATTCGATTACGTAGAGTTCTGGGCCTATGCTAATTAGATCAAAAGCTAAATGGTTCATGGAATGAGAGAGGTTAGTAAATATATCTGTAATCTAGAAAATGCATTTTTTACTGATGAAACAATACCTTTTGTAGAAAAGGACAAGAGAAGCATACAAAATGATATTTTAGATTGAGTGCAGACATTTTTTTTTTCTAAAAATAAAACCCAAAACATATTACTGTGGAGGCTGATATGATAAACGTAAGGACGCCCAAACTTAACGAAGAAAACAGCAACAGAGTTGATGGAGTCAGGATTAAAGAAGAAAAGGCATTTGCTGCATTACGATCATCATCATCATCATCATCTCTCTCTCTCTCTCCCTCTCTCTCTCTCTCTCTCTCTCTCTCTCTCTCTCTCTCACACACACACACACACACACACACACACACACACACACACACACTGACTGACTGACTGAAACCATTTACTGTCAGATTAACATAGTGTTGTACTCACACACACACACACACACACACACACACACACACACACACACACACACACACACACACACAAAGATATTGGTATAATTCCTGTAACATCAGTAAATAATGCCTTCGAAAAAGACGGGAGTTATCGGTGATCCAAAGAGAAGGCGTTATTTACCTGCATACCGAAGTGAAACAAGCCTGAGCAGTATTTGAAAAGTTGGCGTCCTATTGCTTTACTCAATGTAGGCTTTAAGAATGCATCTGCTTGCATTGCCAACACACCAAACACAGTTTTACCATACATTACCAATGGAGATCAAACTGGATTATTTAAAGGATGAGCTATTGGAGAAAATACGAGAGTGCTTTTTCAGTAGGTGCTATTTTTCAAGGTAAAATGACAAGGGTAAACATGCAGTACATAAAATGCTGTAACTGAGCTAGTTTTTATATTTGCGGTTTCTTATAAAAATGTTTGCTGTATACGTTCAGAGTCTAGGGTTTTCCCCTCCCTCTCCTTCCCTCCCCTCTTCCTCAGGGTAACTCCACTCCTTCCCCCTCCCCCCACCAACCCCTTCCCTCTTTATTTCGCAACTACACCACGCTTCCTCTCTCATATGTGTACTCTTCATTGACATTCATTAACTTATCTGTCTGTCTTTCTTTCTGTCTGTCTGTCTGTTCGTCTGTCCGTCCATCCATCCATCCATCATCACATCTATCTGTCTATCTATCTATCTCTTTCTCTATCTACCTACTTATCTATCTATCTATCTATCTATCTATCTGTCTGTCTGTCTACCTGCCTACCTGCCTGTCTGTATGTCTGTCTATCCATCTATCGATATCTTTTCAAGCAGTGTTGAAGAGCACATTAGCGTATTAAGCAGTGGTTTGATGCTTTGAAGTATTTGTCACCACAGTTGATTCTTAATTTCAGATGTTCACATAGCCCATGAATACGTCACGTTGTATAAAAGTATTCACTGATAAAACACGGCCGCACACAATCTCCTCTCTCTCTTTTCTCTCTCACTGTCTGTCTGTCTGTCTGTCTTCTCTCTCTCTCTCTCTCTCTCTCTCTCTCTCTCTCTCTCTCTCTCTTTCTCTCTCACTCTCAAATAAACATAAACAATTTCATTATCATGGCCAAAAGGCTTTCCCTCTCCCCTCCATAACCCTCTCTCTCTCTCTCTCTCTCTCTCTCTCTCTCTCTCTCTCTCTCTCTCTCTTCTCCTTACTCACATTACCTATTCTGTTGGTTTCTATAGTTCTTGTTGTCTGTGTGTGATAATGTTATGTAGGTATTTTCCGTATGTCCACCAAATCTGCCGTATGGTGATTTGTGTGATATACTGGATTATGCATTTGAAAAAAAAAAATGGAAAAAAAAGAAAGAAAAGGAAAGAAAAGAAAAGAGAAAAAGGTCGCTTCAGAACGAAAAGACCCTTTCTCAGAAAGGGAAAACGTTTCGGGAGAGAGAGAGAGACAGACAGACAGACAGACAGACAGACAGACACAGAGACAGAGACAGATAGACAGACAGAGAGAGAGAGCGAACGAACAGTTCTTATTCACAGAGGATAACGGAATAAGCATGACTGCTTTTTTTTTTTTTTTTTTTTTTTTAAGTCCAGCCAACCGCAGCCTACCAATAAAGCAAGAAAAAACAAATGTTGACATTGTAAGTAATTACATGCAACAGATATGCACAAGGGAATGAGACAGACAGGAATAAGAAATGGGGAGGGGGAACGGGAGATGAGAAGAACTGGGCAAGAGAGAGATACATATATATAGAGAGAGAGAGGGAGAAAGAGACAGACAGACAGACAGAGTACGCATGCGTGGGCGGGAGAGAGAGAGAGAGAGAGAGAGAGAGAGAGAGAGAGAGAGAGAGAGAGAGAGAGAGAGAGACTGCACTTGTATGAGAGTGTGCGAGTCTGACATAGCGCTTTGGTTTTGCCTCGCCACGTTGTGGCCGATGCTGAGCGTGACGCACGTGGTAGCCCCACTGATCCGGAGATCAAGTCCCAGTGTATTACGAAGCCCATGACAGCAACACACAAAACTGTCACGGCTACAAGACAGAACCCGTGCCACAGCTCAAACTATTCCCCCCACCCCCTACCCAAGCTGTCCACTCAGACAGTGTGGGCTAGTCCTTCAGACATACACACTGGCTAGGCTAGCCCTTACTCTTCCACCCCCACCCCCATCCCCACCTCCCACCCCTCCACTGCTCCCTCTCCGTCCACCTCCACTCTACCCGTCGCTGCCCCATGCTGTGCAAACTTACTGTTGTTGTCCAGTTTGGGTTGTGGACTTTCGGTCCGTGAACCCAGGTTTTCGCCCCGTGAACTTGAACTTTCACCCCACGGTTACACTTTTTCCACTTATGTACAGATATACATTTGCAACCAGGCGGCCGTGGCGAAGTGGTCAGCGTCGCAGATTCCCGGCTAGGAGGTTGTGGGTTCGACTCCTGTCAAAGCCCTTTATGTTTGTGCGATTTTCCGGTCCATGGCTGACTGCTACCCAGAGCTGATTTTGCTCTGGGTTCAACTGGGAAGACTGGAACCAAGTAACAGAGTTTCGTTCGCTTAATGGGGACTGTTGTGGGACGGACGTGGTGGCAGCACCCTCCAGAGGGAAATGCTCGCTCACCCTGGCTCTGCGACTAAGCAATTATTATCGTCACCAGGGGGCCTGGTAGGTGGTATCCTGCGTATATGGGATCAGAACAGGCACCACTGAACACCACCGAAGTGACTCGGCAGCAGTGCAGTGTCTCCTCCAGTGGGTTGCACTACGACGACTTAACGCTGATTCTGCCTGTGGATTGCCGGTGCCGGGCAATGTTGCCACCGGACATACCAGCAGGGTGTGACTGTGGACAGAACGCCGGAATGAGCGGCTGTAAATTATCACTGTACGATTTCTGCTCCTGCTTGTTACCACTTCAAGAAAGTTACATGTTTGCCCGCAGCTGTTTGTTTGTTTGTTTGCTTATCTGTCTGTAAGCAGGATCACAGATAGGTTACATTTTTTAACACTTCAAGAAAGCTACATGTTTACACGCAGTTGTTTGTTTGTTTGTTTGCTTACCTGTCTGTCAGCACGATCACAGAAAGGTTATTTTTTTTACCACTTCAAGAAAGTTACATGTTTGCCCGCAGCTGTTTGTTTGCTTGTTTGCTTACCTGTCTGTAAGCAGAATTACCGAAAATCCAAACTAACATAAACGAAACTTAGAGGAAAGATGGAACGTGGTGCAAGGACGAAGCCTTTACATTTTGATCCGGGATCCGTGGCGCGGATCTGGATCTGCAGGCAGATCCAACATCTGTTCAGCAATATTACGCAAAAACGACCGAGCCGATTTAAGGAAACTTGGTGGAAATGTGAAATGTTGTCCATGGACGAACCTTTTACATTTGAATACGGGTCTGGATCCAAGAGCAGATCCAGGATCTGTTCGGCAGGGCTGCACAAAGAACTTGGTGAACAGATGGATTGTCGCCCGTGGTGCGGACCTAAATCAAAGCATGGATTCAGGACGTGTTCCTACTTGCTAGAGATCCGGGCTCTTTTGAGTACTCTTCTAACTAAGTTCTACGATTAAAAAAACAAACAAACGAACAAGAGAAAAAAAACGCACTCAGTTACTGTATTCTGTTAGTTCTCGAGTAAAACAAAACACACAAAAAGGTGGTGGGGGGGGGGGGGGGCGGGGGGGGAATGGATCCTTATTTCACTTCACAAACGTCGGCATTGAAGGTGCGACACTCAGCTCTGTGTATGTCTTTCTCGTTTCTTACAATTTCCTAACCAAGAGAGAAGAGGGGACTCTTTGTCGGGTGGGGCACTGTCTGGAATGGGGGATGGGGATGGGGGCGGGGGGGGGGGGGGGGGCATTGTGAGCCGGCGCAAACAGTGTCACCGCGGATAGTGTAGATTAGCATGTACTGTTCTCTTTAGCATCCCAAATTGTCCGGGAAGACAATTTCGGCAGGGGATAGTTTGGGATGGGACATACTGCTCTCCTTAGCATCCGAAATTGTCCGGGAAGACAATGTCGGCATGGGATAGTTTGGGATGGGACATACTGCTCTCCTTAGCATCCGAAATTGTCCGGGAAGACAATTTCGGCAGGGGATAGTTTGGGATGGGACATCGCCCGGGACAAAGAGGATTAGAAACAGGAGAAAGTGGGCTGAGGGTGGTAGCCTGGTAGGAGGGTGGAGGGCTAGAGTGATGGCCTGGGAAGGAAGGGGGGTGGGGGAGGGGGGTGGGCGGCACGGAGCATAGGAGGTGGGAAAGGTAGGAAGGTGGGGGTGGGGGTAGAATGGGGGTGGGGAAGGTTGTAAACAGTCACGCTTCATCGTGGGCGTACAACTCCCAGTTTGGGGCGACTCAACTCGAATGACGTAACGGTCGCCGACTGACACCGATTTTTATCCTCCGGGAGACAAGAGAGAGAGGAGAGAGAGAGAGAGAGGGAAAGGAGAGAGAGAGGAGAGAGAGTACGCTGCGCCACACACACACACACACACACACACACACACACACACACGTTCAATTGGAGAGAGAGAGAGAGAGAGAGAGAGAGAGAGAGAGAGAGAGGGAGAGACAGACAGACAGACAGACACACAGAGAGAGAGAGAGAGAGAAAGAGAGAGAGAGTGTGTGTGTGTGTGTGTGTGTGTGTGTGTGTGTGTGTGTGTGTGTGTGTGCTGCATACACTCTCTCTCTCTCTCTCTCTCTCTCTCTCTCTCTCTCTCTACACACACAAACACGTTAAATTGGAGAGAGAGAGAGAGAGAGAGAGAGAGAGAGAGAGAGAGACAGACAGACAGACAGAAGAGAGAGAGAGAGAGAGAGAGAGAGAGAGAGAGAGAGAGCAGCGTCCGCTCTGACATCTGACGCCAGCTGCTGAAATCGTTAAGCTGCTTTCGATATCAATATCCTGTCGTTAGCTTTCCTAACAAGCAGCGCGAAGATCGATTCGTTTTCGGGATTATATTGCATGGTGCATTCTCTCTAGGTAACATCTTGGCAGGACTTGATATACAAATCCCTATATACGAAGGTTAATTAAAAAAAAAAAAAAAAAAAAAAAAAAAAAAACCGTGTGGACGGTAAATGTGAAGGGGGGAAAGGATAAAAAAAAAAAAAAAAATTGGAAAGAAGTTAGCCAAAGATGTGCGAAACCTGGCACTTGCATGTGCAGTTTCTTGACAATATAGATATTCATTAGTGTTCGACTAGTTAGTGATTAAATCGTTCGTCAAAAAATGACCACAGTGAATGTCGTAGAGGCGAACAGAGTGGTTTGTGTCGTGGACTGCGAGATGGGAAGTCGTGAGTTCGAGTCTCATCAGAAAGTACATCTGCGGAATTGTTTTCGGTCGCGGTTGGTTCCTGCTCTGAGCTGAGTGAACTGTAGGCTCATGTGAAGAAGATTTGAACCATACAGTCGAGTTTCATACACTTAATTAAACAGCTGTCTCTCTGAAACCAGAGGTTCCGGTAGTTGTTTTTTTTTTCCCGTCCCGGTGACAGACGGGGGTCAAAATTTTCGGTCCCCGGACGATTTTCGTCCGTCTCCTCTAATTAATAGTCTAAATCAACAATAACAAGAAAACAAGTTACAAACGTCCATTCAAACGATTATCAATGTTAAACAAAAAAAATCAAGTAACCTTCGTTCACATCGTCTTCTTCCTGTCACCCTTCGTGAACTCAGCTGCAGCTGCGGCGAAGTTGAAGGTGTCCATGCTGGCACTGCAGGAAGCAATCTGCATAAGTCCGAGTTGTTCAGCTTTCCTAATTAACACTGCAGGTGTCTGTATTTATCGGGCCTGTTGAACGCCGGAATATATGTTCGGAATTATTACGAAAGAAAGTGTAGAGTAGAGCCCTAGTATGTAGTAGACTCGGACCATAATAACGCTCTACAGCATCATCTTCATTAATCAGTATTAGAGAGAGAGAGAGAGAGAGAGAGAGAGAGAGAGAGAGAGAGAGAGCAATGACTACGTTTTCCGGCCCCATATCACGACCAGACGAGAGACAAAGAACGCTGCGCGGTTTGACCCAGTTTGACCCCCCCCCCCCCCCCTCCCTTCCCTAGCTGTCAAAAATCGCATTTTGGGCACGTTGTTCCAAGATGCCCATGTAGAACCCCTTTCAGATATGACTGAACCAGCCCTGAGTATTGTATGGTGTAGGAGAAAAAAAAGGGAGAATGCGAGGAGCATATATATATATAGAAGAGAGAGAGAGAGAGAGAGAGAGAGAGAGAGAGAGAGAGAGACGGGAAGGAGGGTGAGATGACGAGAGAAAGGGGTGGGAGGGAATGAGGTGCGGTGGCGTTTGGGCCAAAAAACAACAACAAACAAACAAACAAACAAAACAAAACAAAAACAAAAGGCGAAAGACGCCGATGAACTACCGCCCGGAAGTGAAGCGTTCACATCAGATAAGCCGTAGAGTTGTCTCCCTGTTCTGCTCTCTTTCGCTTTAAGTACACCCCCTGCCCCTCCGGGCCAATCAGGGGCAGTTACCAGCATACAAAGAAACCAACCACGAAGCTCCTGTCCGTGAAGGTTCATCGAGGAGATATCACAGAGATTCGCTAATGCGATGAGCTGACTCAGTGTCTGCTCCTCAGCCACAAAACGCGAGACAAGGCCGAAGGGCTGATGCCCGCCTGGAGATTACGACCTCCGGACGATAGTGACTGTCCATCTGCGTCGCTAGAAAATCTTTTGCTCAGGGAGGGAGAGAAAGGGGGTGGGAATGGGGTGAGGGGAGGGAGGGGTAGTTTCTTCGTCTTTCGGTTTTAGTGAAAATGATGTTGGCCCAGCCGTCCGACTCTTTCAAGGGCTGTTGCCGTGTAAAACAAAAACAAGCAAGCAAACAAAGAAACAAGCAAGCAAGCAAACAAACAAGTTAGCAAACAAGCAAGCAAACAAACAAGGAAACAAACAATCAAACAAACAAGT
>CM065727.1:33192070-33204570 GCA_033310375.1 Conus canariensis | reverse complement strand
GACCCCCCCCCCCCCCCTACTCCCCTACCCCCTACCCCCGCGGCTCATTCCGGCCGGAGGTCAGATCTTACCACAGGCCCAGCAGACCTACTGTCCACAGAACTGCAGTCAGTATCAGGTGTCATGAGGAAACCCACGAGAGGCAACACTGCACTGCTGCCGAGTCAATTCTATAATGTTCAGAGGTGCCTGCTATGATTGAACATACACACGACGTCTCTCTCTCTCCTCTCTCTCTCTCTCCTCTCTGTGTGTGTGTGTGTGTGTGTGTGTGTGTGTGTGTGTGTGTGTGTGTGTGTGCATGCGTGCGTGCGTGCGCGTGCGTGCGTTGTGTTCGTGTGCGTTTCTGGCTGCTGTTTGTTTGTCTGTCTGTCCGTCTCCCCCCCCCCCTCTCTCTCTCTCTCTCTCTCTCTCTCCTCTCTCTTCATAAATGACTGGCTTATTCATTTCTGTGGTTTCTTTTCAAACAACAACAATCAACCAATCAATCTAAGGAAAATTCTACCTCGCGATCTACCACGAAGGAAGTTGCACACCCAAGCAAGAGCAATGCCTTGCGGCGACAAAACCACGCTACACGACCGATGTTTGATCTATAAGTTTGCTTTGTAACTATGTCAGCTGTTTAAATGGCAGGCCAGCTGTTTAAAACTCCCCCACTGTAGGATCGTTAATCAGCAGGCGGCACACCCTGCGTCCCCGCCAGAATCAGCCGATGCCCTTCACCGTTCTTCTACATACATCGGAGTTTCAATATCGGCCCAGTGAAGGACTACTTGGGTGTGTGACGCTGGGAAAAGGGGGGGGGGGGGGGGGGGGTTCCTTCAGGCTTAACTTCGACGCCCACGACAGAAAGATATCAGCTTGATCTTTCGGAGCTCAGCGGAGCTGTCGATAAGATTATTATTACGAAGACTTATCATTACTGTTATATGTGTTTATCTAGCGCTGATCCTTGATTAGAAACCAGGCTGTAAGCGCTCTACAATCCACGCTATCATTTACGCAAGGGGCTGCCTACCTTGGTAGAGCCGACAAGAAGAGCTGCCTGCTGGCGCTACATTCAGTCGTTTCCCCGTGTCTTTCAGTCAGCACCAGTCATTTCAGCCTTTTTTTCTTTCCTTTTTCTTTTTTACTTCATTCTTTTGATTTTTTTTACGTAGGGTGCATGCTATGTGTAAAGTGTCATCCACACCAACGGCCAAACTGGCCTTCTCTCCCAAAGGTTAGTGATGGGATTTAACGTGTGTGTAAGATGTTATTCGTGCGTTCACATACGGAACCTCGGTTAATAGTCTCACTCGAAGGACTTTTCGAGAAATGTAATCATAACCAATGTTAACTCCGAGGGGAAAAAAAGTCCCCCTGCACCGAAATGGCCCTGCGGAGACTGGAACTCTCAACCCCAGGATCATCAAGAATATCTGTCAAGCGCTCTCTACCACCTAAGCTATTCCAACCCCCCAAATGATCTGCGGCAATTAATTTATTCTCAACCGAAAGACTAGCACTTAGCCCACCAGTTTGTGACCAGTGGAGAGGTTAGGCTGAAGTTAAAGGTTAAAAGATCCCATCACCTAATGGCCGTAGGGGACAGTGAACTGTCAGAGGTTCACCGCGTCGGGGCATGGCATGATGGAAGGCGGAGCCCATCCCTGTCCTTCCACCGCCTTGAACTTTCCCTGAACTGAATCAGATGCCAATTTACAGCTGGGTGTACAGAGAAGGTTTTCAAGCTTTAAATAAAATAAAGAAAAAGAAAAAAAAAGGAAACAGAAAAGAAAAGAAAGAACACCGGACCCCACTTGTGATTCGAACACAGGACTGTCAGCTCCACAGTCAAATGCTCTGACCATTTGTCCGTGGGCAGGTTCCTCTACCGCGGAAATGCAGAAAGAAAAAAAAAAGTGGAAAGGCGGAGGGGGAAAAAGAAGCAAACCGCCCGATTAGATTTGAACCGCAACTTAGGATTTTCTGCTTCCTTGACGAATGCTGTGTCAACCTAGTCCCCATTTCATGTTTGCATGGAGACCTGATATGAAGACAGAGGATGGAGGTGTTCTGTATGTTGACTACCAGGCTCTGAAAGATCGTGAAAACATTGGAGACTGCTTGGGTCAAAGTTCACAGCTATGATGAGAATCATTTTAGGTAATGATGGTAGTACAGTCGGTAGTTACCACGATTGTTGTGGTCCTACGCTCACAACTGGACTTAAGCTAACAGCAATGCACACTCCCTGGCAGCTGTAGCCTACTTCTCTCCCACCGCCGCGTGCATGGCATGTGTTGTTCATCACAGGGCCAGTTTCAGCTAGCGCTCACTTTCAGCAAATTCCCACGCATGGAAAGATGCTGTTGACCACAAAGGGAGGGTGCATTGCTGTGTTTAACGACAAAAATCTTGTTTTCTTTCTAAGTATCCTTTCTTTGTGGTGGATTTTGCACTCAGTGCGTTAATTATAATACACACGTTTGTGATTAACTGACAAAAGTGCCGAAACTAAACGCAAAATGCTCTGTTTAGGACTTCTGTAAGGATAAGTCTCTGCTGTGACACACCGCACACACGAGATGACAGAAATGAAGATGACATGATGATGATCATGGTGGTGACGATGACAAAAAAGTCGCGAGTTTAGGGCGATGATCAAAAGAACGATGGTGATATTGAGGCTCCTTTCCATGCCCCCCCCCCCCCCCCCCCCATCCTTTCCGCCCTTTTCGTGACCATTGGCGCTCTTATCTCCACGAGAGCGCTTATCAAAAGGACCAAGAGAAAGGGGGCCTCTAAACTAGGACTATGCCCGATCATTTTGCCGTCATGATGATAGGAATGTTGAGAGCTTCCATGAAGATGTTAAAAACAATAAAAAGTGATTTGATGATGACCATGATAGTGATGACCGTAAGGTTGTGAGCTATTATGATGATGATGAGAACGATAAAGTGATAGGGTGATAATGGTCATTATCGTGAAAATACTGCTGCTACGGACTTGACAGCTGATCACCGTCGGAGTAAGACGTGTTTTGTCGGCGCTCCGCACGAAATGGCCTGAGTGCACTTCTCCGGATTTCGCACAGCTGAGAGAATAAATGTGCCACGGTTCAGCTACGCGTGAATCCGAGTGAAAGATATCCACTGCAGCGTTTTTATACATTGAAAGGAAGAACAAGAAGAGAACTTTTCTTACCAAAGAGAAATATTCATTCAGTCACGTCAAAAACGGAGAGACGACTGTTTCCCCAGTGACATAGTGTGCAGAAGGTGTATTTGCGAACTCCCGCCAACTGTAACGTCGTTCGCTCGGTGATCGTGTTCAAATTAGTCACTCTTTCATTACTATGGGCCCCAAAAAGACAACACCCGGAGACCGAACCAGAACAAAAAGACCCAACAATGTTCAAGTCAAGTAAGTGAAAGCCCTACTACAGGAAAGTCGATTCACCCTCGCACAGAAGAGGAACATGTTCACGAGGAAGTGTTTAGTAGAGAACGTTCGGCAAGTAGTAAACGAAAAATTGCAGATCAACAACAGCACAAAATAACTGACTTTGCCAGCAGTGTGACCAACAGCGACGAAAAGGCAGGTGAGGGTGCTCAGAAGGTAATCCTAGAGAACAGTGACACTGTAGTTACCGCCGCCCTACGTCGTCTGGAAAGTGGTATGGAGGATAGGAGAAGACAAACGGAAAAAATTAATACACAAATAGAAAAGGTATTATCGGAAATGTTTGAAATTAGAAAAGAAAATTCATACCTAAGGAAAAAGACAGAACTACTGGAGAAGAAATGCTCTGAGTTAACAGATGAAGTCGGTCATCTGGAGAAAAAAATCAAGCAAGAGAAGGAGCTTCGAAATACATTAGAGCAATATACACGAAAGGACAACTTTAAAATAATCAATTTGCCTGGAGATTCTCAGAAAGAGACGCCAGAAGAGACGGAAATCAAGGTACTACACCTTATACAGAAAACGCTGGCAGTCTCTTCTTTTCAGCCCGCCCACATCAGTGTCACGCACAGAGTTGGAAAGTTTGTGCACGGACAGAACAGACCGGTCATAACCAGGCTGACAAACAGAAAAATCAAATCCGAAATATTTAGGCAGAGGAAAAAATTGAGGAATGAAAATACAAAGATCTACATAAACGAAGACCTCACCAAACTGAACACGCAAAGACTATTACAGATGAAGAGACACCCAGCTGTTGTTTCTGCCTGGTCTTTCCAAGGAAAATTATTCTGCAAGCTGACCGACCACAATACTCTGAACATAGAAGACGGAGACATGGGGAAAATCGACAGGGCCTTGCTCGACTCCACAGCCCTCACCCAGAGGCCTCGGGACCACAGGCAGACGGGGATCCGGGGACGCGTGCAGCCTGGAGGAGGGGGAGCGGTCGGGAGAGAGGGGACGACGGAGAGGACGATGGAGAGGACAGGCCGGGGACCAACACGTCCATCGTCTACCCCTGGAGGTATTCACCGCCCATCTGCATCGCCCAAGGCCACCGTGCATGAAGAGAGACAGGCGACGACTTCAGTGACAAACCTTAGTGAAGACAGACAGTCGAGTGTGGCACATACAAGGACTGGTAGCTCTGGAGACTGTCAGACTGTGTCGCCCAGTGTTACTGTGCAGACTGTGTCGCCCAAAGAACAGCCCAAGGAACAGCCAACTGTGGAGGGATTCCATGGAAATCTGAATGACACTGAGGATTACGTGGAATCGTACGAAGTGGAAGTCTCTCCATAAAAGATGTGCATCCCAAAGATAAGTAAGTTATTACTCTCCCCTCCCGCCCCCGCCCCCACCCCCCCCCCCCCCCTTTTTTTTGTGGGGTGTTTGTTTGATGTTTGTTTTTGTTTTTTGCCTTGCACCTTGTCTCTTCCACAGTAACGGGAATACAAAATTCAAAGCCAAATAATCGAAAGGATTTCCTGTCCCTATGAATATCTCTCTCTCTCTCTCTCTCTCTCTCTCCTCCCTCCTCTCTCTCTCTCCCCCCTCCCTCCCTCTCTCTCTCTCTCTCTCTCTCTCTCTCTCTCTCTCTCTCTCAACTCGTCCTTGATAAACCACTGGAGAATTGTATGTTTTCTCCCTCGCACAAGGTGCCAAAATATGTTAACTTTTTATCAATTTTTTTCACGATAATGTACTTTTGTTTCTCATGTTTAAGTGATGTGTGGCAGATGCTTACAAAGTCTATCGCCAACACGGCCATACGGAACACATGGATACAGACATAAATATACACGCCGTGAGGCTAATCTTTGACATAACTTGTAGATTTGTGACTTTCTGATAGGCATGTTATTTCATGGGTGAATATACGTCATTCACTTTTGACATACTTGTACATTGTCATATATTTTCATTTTTTGGAGTTTAATACACGCGCGCGCGCGCGTGCGAGCGTGTGTAGTGTGTGTGTGGGGGGGGGGGGGGGGGGGGGGGGTGCGCGCGCGCGTACATATATGGTTTTTCTCTCTCTCTCACTCTAACTCTCCCTCCCCCCTCTCTCTCTCCCTCCCTCCCTCCCCCCCCTCTCTCTCTCTCTCTCTCTTTCTCTCCATGGACTTTGAACATATTGTTGGTGTGACTGGTGGGATGGCACGTTGAGTGTTTTTCCCCTCTTCTTTGGTCAAACTGTGTTGTGAAATGATGTGACGATGTGCAAAGGAGGATGTATTGTTTTGGGGCATGGCGGATGGCTTTTGGGTTTTTTGGACATGTTGCAGGCGTGGCCCTAGGGTGGTGCTCAGGTTCACAGCATTTGTAGGCACATCTAGAGAAATTGTTTGGTGAATGGGGTGGAGGGGTGTGGGGGGGGGGGGGGAGGGGGAGATTTCACTTTTTGATACAGATTTGGTATTGTGTGTCATTGTGCGCCTTTTTTTTTTTACATGCTCGCAGGCTGTTGTGGATGCTTTTGGTCGGTTGTGCTCTTGTTTCCTGTGTCCAATGCGCATTCGCGCGCGTGCGCGCGCGCGTGGGTGCGCGCTCGCGCGTGTGCACATTTGCATATGCACACATGCTCTCTTCTCTCTCTCTCTCTCTCTCTCTCTCTCTCTCTCTCTGCTTCAACAGCCTTGAAGACATAGTGAAGACTGATGGCATTAATATTATACACAATTTGAGTGCATACCCCCCCCCCCCCCCCCAAGTTTTCTGACAGGAAACTGTGTTATGGAATATCATGACGATGTACAAAAGAAAAAAAGTTTCTTTTTTTTTTTTCTTTTTTTCTGTTCAGAATGACTTTTAGGGTTTTTGGCCATATTGCGAACGTGGCCTTAAAACACAGAACTTGGAGACATAAATTAGCACTTAAGTTCACAGCAATTGTGAGTATATCCAAAGAAATTATTTGGCGAATAAGGGGTTGATTTCACTTTTTTTTATGCGGATCTGTTATCATAGTCATTATGCACCATGTATTTGTCACACTCACAAACTGTTGTGAACGCTTTGAATTGATTGTGCTCTTATATTCTGTATCGCGCGCGCGCGCGCGCGCACACACACACACGTGCGCGCGCATACTGTGTGTCTGTCTGTCGGTCGGTCTGTCTGGCTGTTTCTCTGCCTTTCTCCATCTGGCTGTACTTCCCTCCCTCCCTCTTTCTATTTACACACAACTTGGATAAATCATCTGGGGGGTGATAATTTTTGCACGTCAAGAGCGTCTTTTTCTGTTTTCTTTTCCTTTCTAACCTCAGACAGAATGTCTGTCTGTCTGTCTGTCTCTCTCTCTCTTTCTGTCTCTGTCTGTCTGTCTGTCTCTCTCTCTGTCTGTCTGTCTGTCTCTCTCTCTCTCTCTCTCTCTCTCTCTCTCTCTCTCTCTCTCTCTCTCTCTAACACACACAGGTGCGCGCGGGCGCGCACACGCACACACTATTCAGACGGAAACTCTCTCTCCCTCTCTCTCTCTCTCTGCACTCACCTCTCAAGTGTATGATTCCTATAGATGCACATTAAGATTGTTACCGTTCTCTTTTCCTCGTGAAATGACTTTCCTGTATACATAAGCCGGCAAAAATGTGCACGTGCCATGATGTACAAACAAGAAATGTTTCCTTGTGTATGATAAATGCTTAATTAATAAGCTCTTTAATAGTATTACAAAATGGACCTGCAAATTTAGAGACTTTGTATAGGTATGAGTACCAAGTCTCATAGGAATTGTGAATGCACTCATAGAAATTAACTCTTGGTATAGAAGGCAGATTTGTAACTCTTATGGATGTTGTATCATACATTACTATTATTTTGTTTGTTTGTTTTCTTTTTACATGCTCGCAAGCTGTTATACACTCCCTAAATTGACTCTGCTTTTTATTCTTGCAAGTTTATATTGCGCGCGCACTCGTACACGTACGAACTGCTTTCGCTTTTGGCCGGTTGCTTTGGAGGACGGGGGGGGGGGGGGGGGGGGGGGGGGGGGGGGGGGGGGAGGAGGAGGGGGGGAGGATGGGGGGAGGGGGGGGCGGGGGGGGATGGTATGTAGTCAGACGGAAATTCAAGAAAAGACTCAGATAGCCATCTCTCAGGTGAACTGTTTTCTTTCGCTGTGCCGGGTGTAAAAATGGCCCAAACGTTTTCGTCCGTCCCCGCCCTCTTTTTTCGTTTCCCTCCTGGCTCCCCCTCCCTCCCTCCCTCTCTCTCTCTCTCTCTCTCTCTCTCTCTCTCTCTCTCTCTTCAACACTTGTGTGCGCTCCCCCCTCCCCCGATGTAGACTCATACGGGAAGACTGGAATGTAGTCATTCTAAAATATTTATACACAAACGTTTGAGTTTTTGACATACCAGGGACAGGTGATCACCAAAGTGATACATATACATTTTTTTCTGGGTCAAAGTCCTATGGAAAGAAAGAAATAATTTAGATATTAGACTAGCGAATATGTTAATGAGATGTTTAACGAAAATTTCTGTCAGTTCCAATTTCTTATGTTTACACACACGTGCGCACGCTCGCGGGCCAGCGGGCAGATGTGCGCGCACACACACGCGCCCTCCTTCTCTCTCTCTCTCCTCTCCACTCTCTCTCTCTCTCCTTAACTCTCATGTAACTGATCGTGCCTTTATTCAAAACTACCTGAGTGGGGGCTGGGGTGGAGGGAGAGGGGGAGTTGGGGCCTGATTTAGACAGGATAGGTGCAGAAGGTTTTTTTAAATTTTTTTTAAAATTTTATTTATTTATTTATTATTTTTTAAGGGGATGAGGGAAATGACTGCTTGATGGACTCTTCAACGAAACTTTTTTTTTTTTTTTTTTTTTTTTGCTTCACGTTTTACACGTGAGCACCATCTTTGACGGTCTTTATATCCTTTTTGTGAATGTGCGATCCGGATGAGATCACTTGGCCATTAATGAACAGCGCTCAAGTCGGTACTTTGCGTGCTGAGCACGTGTTTATTTTGTGTGTTTTTGCGTATATTGTTTCTATTTGTGGCATTTCTGTTTAATTGTGTATGGGCTGGGGTATTGTAATTGTTGCTATGTGTATGTTGTTTGTGTTGCCAAGTGTGTGTGAGAAGGATGTGTGTGAATGTGGGGACAAGGGAATGGAAGATTGTCAGGACAAGTTCTGTCCTCTCCCAAGTTTTTTTGGGGGGTGCCCTGTGCTGTGGGCGAAAACAATGTTTCTGTTCAAATAATGAACAGTTGCTGCTGAGGGACAGAGCTGTAAAACTGGTTGTAATAGCTACATGGTATAGTGCTATATGTTCTCAAAGCCAAATGGACGGTTTTAATTCATATCGGTGTAATTACGCAAGCCATGATTACGATGATTGCTCAAATGTATGCTGTTGTAAAGTATATTCCTTTTTGCCTGCCCATAGTGACATTGAACTGGATTCCTGTTTGTTGCTTTTATTCCTCCTGTGGCACTTGATGGTCTTTTATGTAATGTTTTTGACTACAAGGAAAACACCATGGATTCAGTAGGTAACAAGGCAAACATGTTAACAATTTCATCATTAAACTGTCAAGGTCTAGGGAATTATCAGAAAAGAAGAGATGTATTCCATTATTTAAGAAAAAAACAATATTCTATATATTGCCTACAAGATACTCATTTTGAAAAAGATACAGAAAAGTGTATAAGAGCGGAATGGGGGTATGACTGCTTTTTCTCCTCATACAGATCTAATGCTCGAGGTGTAGCAATATTATTTAATAATAATTTCGAATTCAAAATAAATAAGGTAGAAACAGACATGCAGGGTAACTTTATCATCATATTGTTTACAACAAATGAAAAGGAACTGTTGCTAGTAAGTGTATATGGACCAAACAAAGACGACCCAGCATTCAAGTACAAAAATGATAACGTTATTGTGGTGGGGGATTTTAATATGGTACTAGAACAGGAAATTGATTGTTACAATTACAAACATATAAATAACCCAAGAGCTAAAAAAGCAGTTGAGGATATGATACAAGATTTGTCATTAGCAGATATATGGAGAGAAAACAACCCGGATTGTAGGAGATACACATGGCGTAGACCTACCCACTTGCAACAAAGTAGGCTAGACTTCTTCCTTCTGTCAGAATATTTAATCTGGTATTTTGAAGATACTGACATTTTACCAGGCTATAGATCTGATCATTCATTAATTACACTAAAACTTCAATTCGGAAAGGAGATTAAACACAAAACTCTTTGGAAATTTAATTCATCTCTACTAAAAGACAAAGAATATGTAGACGGAATAAATAATCTAATAAAAGAAATAACAGAGGAATACACAGATAAAGATGAGGGGAATGATATTAATGCTGACAATAGCCAAGATGAAAACCAGTCGAAAAGCTCAGACCCTAAACTAACGGTGTCTGATCGGGTCTTTCTTGACTTCTTACTAATGAAGATAAGAGTAAAATCCATCCAGTATGCCACAATTAAAAAAAGAGAATCACAATGTAAAGAAAACAGCCTTATGCAAACTATTAAAAATATTGAGAGTAAAGAACTTAAATCAGAGGAGGATCTGAAGATAATTGAAGAGAGTAATAGAGAATTGATATTACTAAGAGAAAAGGTCATGAATGGTGTACTACTAAGATCAAAAGCAAGATGGGTTGCAGATGGGGAAAAGGTTAGTAAATACTTCTGCGGCTTAGAAAAGCGTAATTTCATTAGCAAACAAATTGTAAAACTACTGGGTGGACAAGGTAATACACTGGACAAACCAGAAGACATAAAAGTTACAGTAAAACACTTTTATGAAGATCTATACTGAAAAAGACCAACTGTGAAATGCAATATTGAAGATTTGGTGAATAAGATACCGAAACTAACAGAAGAACAGACTAAATCATTACAAGGTGAAATAACAATAGAAGAAGCAGGGATTGCATTGAAAAATATGAAGAACGGAAAAAGCCCTGGATCGGATGGGTTTGGAGCTGAGTTTTTCAAATGTTTTTGGAAACAAATCGGCGTGTTTGTAACCCGAGCTCTAAATGAAAGTTTCAGAGAAGGCGAACTATCAAACACCCAGAAAGAAGGTATTATAATTTGTATACCCAAAGAAGGAAAACCAAAAGAATATGTAAAAAACTGGAGACCTATTTCACTTTTAAACCTTATATACAAAATTGGCTCATCTTGTATTGCTAATAGAATTAAAAAAGTTCTTCCATCACTGATTAGTGAAGACCAGACAGGATTTGTCCCAAATAGATATATAGGTAGTAACATTAGGTTAATTTATGACATAATACACCATCTCAACATAAAAAATATCCCAGGGATGCTAATTAATTTAGATTTCGAAAAGGCGTTCGACTCGTTAGATTGGGATTTTATGCACAAAGTGCTAGAGGCTGTAGGTTTAGGTAAAGATATATGTAAATGGATAGAAGTATTCTACAAAAACATTAAGTCTACTGTTATTGTAAATGGCCAAACATCATCATGGTTCTCAATAGAAAGGGGTTGTAGGCAAGGAGATCCAGTCTCGCCATATATCTTCGTATTGTGTGCAGAAATATTATCTGTAATGATCAAAGAAGAAAATAGTATTGAAGGTATACAAATCGGGGAGAAAGAACACAAGATATCACAATTTGCCGATGACACTCAACTGATGAACACAGGGAATAAGAAATCATTTGAAAAATCTATCGAGATTCTTGATAGGTTTGGGAAAACATCAGGTTTATTCTTAAACAAAGAGAAAACACAAGTAATTTGGCTTGGAAGACAAAAGCATAGTGAAATAAGATATATGGAACATTTAAAGATGATCTGGAATCCAAAAGAATTCAAAATATTAGGAATTTGGTTTACTCAGAACTTAACACACATGGAAAAACGAAACTACAAAGATAGAATGATAGAAGTGAAGGCACTGTTTAAAATTTGGCTTAAGAGAATCATTACCCCTTTAGGAAGAATTGCTGTCTTAAAATCATTAATTCTGTCAAAACTAACTTACCTATGGTTGATGCATTTGTTAAAAGAGTTATGTTACTGGTTTGTATGGAATAAAAAACAAGATAGAATTAGTCGAAAAACAGTCATTAAAGACGTACAGGATGGTGGGTTGAATCTACCTGACATAAATGCTCTCATCACTGCATTAAAATTAACATGGATAAAAAGACTGAGACAGACAACACACAGATGGAGAGACATGTTGATTTTTTCATACCCAATTATTGAGAACATCGAGAATTACTCTCCAAATCATCTGTGCATCACCACTCAAGACAATGTTTTCTGGAAACATGTATTCATGTCGTATAAGCAGTTCTACTACAAAATAAAACCAGAAAATGCTAGAGAACTACTTGCAGAACCAATTCTTTACAATGAACATATCAAAATAGGAAATAAACTGATAAAACACAAAAACTGGAACAACAGAAATGTATTTAGAGTATCTGATTTTTTCAAAGCCAATGGAGATTCACTATCCCATGAGGAATTCAGAACAAAGTATAACATTGAAATAGATTTCCTATCTTATGGTGGATGCATATTATCCATTAAAAAATACATCAGAGAACAAGGGTTTGAGAATGAGATAAAAGATAACATTGAAGCAGAAGTCAACACAGCACTAAAGAAAATATATTCTGTAGATAAAGGTTCCAAAACTTATTACAGAGTTATAGTAAAAGATAACTGGGAACCAAACTGTTGTGCAAAATGGACGGAGAAGCTGAATAGACAGATACCTTGGGAGAAATGCTTTAGAAAAATTCATCAAATTAAGGATATTAAGCTAAAATGGATGCAAATAAGAATAGTGCATCGAATAATTGCAGCGAATGTAGCTCTGAAAGAAATGGGAATAGTAGAAAGTTATAACTGTAGTTTCTGTGAAGAGGAAAAAGACAGCATTGAACATGTGTTCTGGAGATGCATACATGTCAATGAATTCTGGAAATCATTGCAAGAATTAATTAAAGGAAAGTGTTTAATAGCGAATAATCTGTCTCCGACTGAAAACACAATAATATTTGGAGC
>CM065727.1:33179570-33187070 GCA_033310375.1 Conus canariensis | reverse complement strand
CCCGCTCCTGGAAGGGAGGGGATTCTACTACTTCCCGAGAACAGTCCATTAATGCTCTGTTTCTTGTCAGATTCATTCACATCATCCTGTTACCAGTTAAGTCATAGGTTGCATTGTGATACTTACGCGAACAACAATATTTCTGCTATGTGAATGTCCCTCATGGCATTTCAACAGAGCCATGGGGAATCCTGTACGGAGCCGACCCCTCTCTCCGTGACGTCCGGCGCATGCTGGCCTGTTGGAGGTGGTGTATGTGTGTGTGTCATCAACTGACCGAAAGGTGGGTCACCTGGATGCCAGGGTCTTGAACGTGCCTGTCTGATCTTAAGTGCACAGGTGCACACGGATTATATTCCAGGCGCTTGCAGGACCGCCCATAGATTGGGGGAAGAGAGAGAGAGAGAGAGAGAGAGAGAGAGAGAGAGAGAGAGAGAGAGAGAGAGAGAGAGAAGAAGAAGAAGAAGAAGAAGAAGAGGAGGAGGAAGAAGAATAAGGAGAGGAGAGAGAGAGAGAGAGAGAGAGAGAGAGAGAGAGAAGAGAGAGAGAGAGAATCCAACTCTACAGAGAGAGAGAGAGAGAGAGAGAGAGAGGAGAGTTGCGAAGAAAATTGTTTATTCATAGAAAGGAAGCGCCCTTAATGGAGGGTGTGAGCAACCCAAACAAGCAATCCATATTACAATAAACATGACAAGACAAACAAAACGCCATTATGATATTGCATTATGTCTTGTCTGAAAGGCCTTATGTAAGTACACGAATTTATTTTTTCATACAGAGAGAGAGAGAGGGGGAGAGAGAGAGAGAGAGACACACACACACACAACACAGTGCGCGCGCGCGCGCGCGCGACACACACACACCACACACACACACACACACACACACACACACAGAGGAAAACACACACGCATGCATACAAGCAGGACGCACGCACTCGCACACACAGACACATACACACCAACACCAACACATACACAGACAGAGAGAGAGAGAGAGAGACAAGACAAAGTCTTTTATTCGTATAGGCCATAGCCCCTTAGAAGGGGGATGTACACAGAGCAACTTTACACGACACATTTCTAGTTGATGATGTAAACAACTTTAAGCTAACATAGATGTTACGCTGTTTAAAACCTCTGTACGAGAGAGAGAGAGAGAGAGAGAGAGAGAGAGAGAGAGGAGAGAGAGACACACACACCACACACACACACACACACACACACACACACACACGCGGGCGCGCGCACACTGAAAGCCGTTTATTGCCAGATTAATCTTTGGTTGTAATCTCTCCCTCTCTTTCTCTCTTCCTCCGTCCTCCCCCTCCTCCCCTCCTCTCTCTCTCTCTCTCTCTCTCTCTCCTCTCACACACACACACACACACACACACACACACACGCCTGCACACACACACACGCGCGCGCGCGCGCGCTCACTGATCGCTGTGGACAAGCGAAGAGCCTGGGGGTGGGGGTGGTGCTGAATACTAGGTGACTGGTGTGTACAATGCGTGTTGAAGATGAAACGGTACGGGGGAAGGGGAGAGGGTGGTATTCAGAGTTACTTTTTATACCTACTTGTCACCTGGGGCGCATACAGAAGTTAGCTAGTCGGGAAGGTTCTATGCCCGAACAGCCTGCGCCATTCATTGATTTAAAACAAAAATGACATGTTTACACTGCCAATCTTCACAACAGCTGTACTTGGTTGTGACGGTATTAGTGTGGCGTTAGACAACGTTGGGTTATCTCCCTTCGTAGCCATATCACCTAGCATGGGGAAGGGCTAGAGTGGGGTGGGTTTTGGGAGCGGTTCGGAGGAGGATGGGAGAGGGTGAGAGAGGGGGGCTGAGTGGGGAAGGATTACCGTGTTCACATTAAATCTGAATTAAGCAACCATGAGCATGAGCACAGCAGCATCAACTGGCTTGACCCAAAGGACGAGACGTGCTATTAATACATTTACTCATACTCTGTGTAAGCAAGGAGGAGAATTCCTGGCCACCACATTTTTGACCAAAAATAAATTCTTCTTCTGAAGGATCTATTACATAAAAAAGACATCCCCTCCGTTATTTTGAAGAAGAATCTCCCATAGCGTTTCAACACAAATCAACTTCTTAACTTCAGTTAAGACAAGACTGAAAGTTTACTTCTACAAAACCTACCATGTCATTTTCAACATCAGTTAATTCTTAACTTGATCGGTTCGCCTGCCCAGACTTAGAGTGTGCTTCTGAAGAATGTACAAAAAATTCTCAACATCAATCAACTCCTTATTATAGCCTGCCTCCAAAGACTGAAAATGTACTGAAGACGAATTTCCTATGAATTTCTTAATAGATCATTTCACTTAAACTCAACGTGTCTACTAAGATTACAAGTATATTTTCGAAGAATCTACTATGAAATTCTAAACGTTAATCAACTCCTCAGCTTGCCTGCTTCGCCTGTTAAAACTGAAAGTGTGCCTCTCAAGAATCTGCTATAAAATTCGCAGCATCGATCAACTCCTTAACATGACTCGCCTGTTAAGACTGAAAGTGTGCCTCTCAAAATTGTATTATAAAAATTTTCTACACTAATCAACTCCTCAACACGACCAACATGCAAAGACTAAAAGTGTGTCTCTGAAGAATCTTCTATACAATTCTGAACAGCTATCGACTTCTTTACCTAATCTGCTCGCTGAGGCCCATTCCCCCCCCCCCCCCCCCCCCCCTCCCCAATGAATCTGCATGACATTTTCAACATCAGTTAGCTGGCTGCTCAGACTGAAATTGTTCTGAAGAAGCGTCTATCATAAAATTCTCAAAAGCAATCAGCTTCTGACCTAACCTGGCTGCTGAGACTGTAGGTATGCCTCTAAAAAAATCTACAATAAAATTCTCAACGGGAATCACCTCCTGACCTACCTGCTATGACTGAACGTTTCTTGAATAACCTACTGTAAAACTCGCAACATGTATTTACTGGCTGTTAAGACAGGGGGTTCTGAAGAATCAATAGTAAGATTCTCAACGGGAAAGAGTTGTATAACTTGACCTGGCTGCTATGATTGAAAGTTTTGGGGTTTTTTTCTGAATAACCTACATTAAAATTTTCCACACAGTTGATTCCTTACCTTGACCTTGGCTACAACTGAAAATGTCATTCTAATGAATTTACTGTAAACATTTCGACAGTAACCAACTCTGTAACTTGACCTGGTGCTTAAAACTGAAATTGTTCTATAGAATCAACAGTAAAATTCTTAACAGTAATGGATTCCTTTCTTTCTTTCTGCGTACGCAGGCTGATACTCCTGCGGACACTGCCTGTATAAACAAGCAGTGGAGTTTTGTGTGTATGACCGTTTTTCATCCCGCCATTAAGGCAGCCATACTCCATCTTCGGGGAGTAAAGGATTCCTCAGGCTGGCCTGTCTTCTAACGCTGAAAAGATGATGTTTTTTTTTGTTTTTTTTTTTTTAAGAATCGACAATAAACCGCAACAGCAATCAGCTTCTTACATTGACTTAGCTGTTGAAATGGAAAATGTTCTCCTAAAGAATCTGCGGTAACATTCTCAAAAACAGTCAGCTCCTTGACTTACCAGCTCAGGACGAAAACTGTTCGACAAAATGTTCAGCTTCAGTAACTTCCTTAAACTGACCTGGCTGCTGTGACTGAAAGTATTTTTCTGCAGAATCTGGTGTGAAAACTTCAACAAAATCAACAACGTAACATGACCTGCCAGCTAAGACTGTTGCTTTTGGAAAACATTTACATGAAATTCTACACATCAGTCAACTCCTTAACTTGACCTGACCGCTGAGACTGAATTTTTTTCGAAAGAGTCTGCTACAAAATTTCAACATCAATCAGTTTGTAACTTGACATATATGCTAAATCTGAATATTTCTTTTTTGAAAAATTTACGAGTCAAAGTTTATCAGCAGCTGTCAACTACACAACTTGACATGGCTGCTTAGACTTTAAAAAAAACTCTTTTTTTCAAAGAATCTACCATAAAATTCTCTGGTTACTAAGACTGATTCTGGTCTGAATAAGACTCTACTATATAATTCTCGACAGCAATCAGCCCTCAACTTGACCCAGCTGCTAAGACCGAAGGTGTGAGTCTGAAGAATCAACTATAAAATTCTCAACAGCAGTACTTGCTCTAACTTGGCCTTACTGCTGTGAACTAAAAACAAAAAAAGAAAAGAAAAGAAAAAAAAGAGAATTCTAAAAAATCTGCTTTACTTTCAATTTTCAATAGTAATGGATTCCGTAACGTGACCGGCTGCTCAGACGAAATACTCCGAAGAATCTACTATAAACTTCTTAAAAGTTATCTGCTCTTTAACTTAATCTAGCCACTAAGACTCCAGGAGATATATATATGTCCTCCATCCTCCTATTTTTCTGCATAAAAATTGTTTTAACAATTTGCCTCCATCCTCCTCTTTTTTCCCCCGAGTTTTTTTTTCCAACAAATAACCACAACTCTCGCGCGCCATGCAAATCTGCATGTTCTATTAACAATGGACATTCTCAGATGGACTTTTAGTGTTTTGCGTTTGATACAAAGCGTCAGGGTTTATTTATGTTCTATTGTTTGGTGTAGTGACACATTCACTCTGTGTATGTGAAAAATGCAAGATACGTTAATAGCTGGTGAAAATACTGTATTACATTCTGCAGAAGGGTGTTTCTTCATGTACTATGCGCATTGTGCCATAAAGATATGACGAATAAAGAGCAAATTTTTCTTGTTGAAACTAGACACATTAAAAAGAAGTGTTTGAAAGATTACCAACAAAACGCCACGGCTAGGGCGTATATTAGATTCCTTTCGTCTATTTTGATAGAAATTATTTCCCCGAAGCTGGAGTATGGCTGCCTTAATGGCGGGTAAAAAAAATGGTCATACATACGAAACTCCACTCTCTTTGTTGCGTAGATGGGATTAATCATCGCCTGTCTATACAGGGAGTGTTCACAGGAATATCAGCCTGCGTACGCAGAAAAAAAAAATATGAGGAAAGAAAAAGAACGAGGAAAACAAATGAAGAAAATCGATGACAGGGAAAAAAAAAAGAATTGAAAGAAAGATGGGGGGAAAAAAAAGGAAAGAAAGAGAACATGAGAAGAGAGGAAAAACAGAAGAACAAAAAACGAAAAAAGCGTTGAGAAATAAGGCCAACGTTCATCTTCTTTCTTTTAACCCTGTACTGGCTTATTCATTCTTTTTCGTAAGATTCAGAACGCTGGCTTTTTTTTTTTTCATTTTTCTTTCTTTTTTTTGTGTGTGTGTGTGTGTGTGTGTGTGTGCATTCGGGGACGATACCCGCCAGAGTGATTTATCAGACCGAGATGGTGTTGTTCGTCCGTCGAGCCGACAGAAACCACCTCAGTCATCTTGAGGTTGAGAGGGTGCTGGGTGGTGGTGATGGTGCGTGCGTGTGTGTGCGTGTGTGTGTGTGTGGGGGGGGGGGGGGGGGAGATGATTTGTGGATACGCAGGTGGCTCATCAAGCCGATGCGTGCACGGAATGTGCAGTGACAGCTTGGACAGGGACCGGGATAACCATCCCAACAAAGTGAGAGGGGTGAGTAGGTGGGACCTATCATACACAATACTGGCACTACCAGAACAACACATGGGCAGCACAATAAAAAAGAAATGTACATTTAACATTGGCCCCAGCAGGGATTCGAAGTGGCAACGTCTGATGCCAACTTCTTTCTTTACCACCGAGTCTTTTCACTGAAGATAAACCAGACTATCAAATCAAAGCGCGCGCGCGCGCGTGCACACCCACCCACCCACACACACACCGACGCGCGCACGCGCACACACACACACACACACACACATATACATATATATATATATATGTGTGGTGTGTGTGTGTGTGTGTGTAGAAGATATATATATATATATATATATATATATATATATATATATATAATTATTGAATTATCAACAAAGCTTGCTCTTATGTCTTAGATTGAAAAAAATAGGGGGAGATAAGCTTTCATATCTGCAGTGGTAGATAATTCTGCCTAACTACAAGTATGTGCTTGAGTGGGTGAATGGGGAATAATAAATGCTTCTCAAAATGAGCCTTCAGCAAGCTTATAGTCTCCAAAGGGGAGACAATCTCCACAGGGGAGGAAACTCACTAACATATCATAACTCCTGGTCAGATACCGGTATTTCGAAACCTGATTGTTTTTCCTTAGTGACCTCGGAAAGTCCTAATTTGACTCCTCTGCCTTTTAGGTTTTAAGCAGAATGCTATCCCAGAAAAAGGCTGGTGCGCAATACCATAGTATCTTTGTTGAATTTTCAAAATGGCTGAAATGGTGCACAGTTACTTACCCTTGGAATTTATTAGTTTATTATATATATATATATATATATATATATATATATATATATATATATATATATATATATATAACATACATACATATAATTTAGGTTAGGTCACGTTCAGGTTTAATGTCTACACCTCCACCGACATTGATACGGCACATGGAGACAACCATCCCAGAGGAATGGTGGTGTATGATATGACCTGTCTAATATTACCCAATACTCAAACCACAGTAAACAACATGTTAGGATAGGCAGCGAAAATTTCTTCGCTGAAACCAGTCAACATACACTTTTCCCAAACACTAATGCGTCTCCATACGGCAGATGAATACCGACTGTCCTTCCTACCAATCGCGAAGAAGTTAAACACAATTCAGCGAATCACGTCGCTCGACAGATTATGATAACATCAAACATGAAAGAGACGGATGAAAACGAAGTTTAAATAATCCAGGATGTAAGCTCATTCAACTTCTCGTCTAAAATGTAATAACCTTCGATACAAATAAGATAAGTATTGTTTCTCATGGTTAGAGGTAAAAATGATTTTTGTTCCATCGAAATTTCTACTCGTTTGTTCTGTGTGCTCTGTCTTGTCATTTCTGCCAGGCGATTTGATGCCGTAAGCAGCATTTTTTTTTCAGTCATGGGCCTGTGATTATTTCATCATGGGAGCAAGAGTTACCCTACGTGTTTACTATTTACCCTTCTAATCAATTTCGGCCATTACCCCCTCCTCACCCGACCCCTTCCCTTCCCTCCCCTCACCCCTCGTTAGGCACCAATAATAGTAACGTCCTCCGATTCGTAGAAAGAGCTGTCGGAATTAACTCTCAAAACCTCGCCAGCTGTGCAACAAAATGGCGGTGTGGGAAAGGTGTGGCTCACATATGGCACAACGATCGGTGTTTTAAGCGGGTTACAAAAAAAAAAAAAAAAAAAAAAAAAAAATCAAAAAGGGAAAAAAAAAATAAAAGGGAGGATACAAAAAAAATCAGTAGTTTGCGTGTAAAGGCGTGGGCATCTAGAAATCGAAATGGACCCACGTCTGAGCATGTAGCTTAGTTTGCCATGTGAGTGGGAAAAGGCATAAATACAGAATGACTCACACAAATCGAAGCAATACA
>CM065727.1:33154570-33159570 GCA_033310375.1 Conus canariensis | reverse complement strand
TTGCTCGGGGACAGAAGGCACAGACTGACTCCAAGCCTGACGACTGGTTGATCTTGATCTTTTTATTTTGTTCATGTTCTTGCACGACAGCTCAACACGAGCCATCAGAATGCACATGATAAATGGAAGCCAGTGCGGTTCATGTTTACTTACTTAGACTTAGATGCTCCCAAGTCTTGCGATGCATGAGGCAGTCAAGGCGTTCCACTGTGCACGGTCCTCAGCCAGTTCGCTAGTGTCACTCCATCCTCTGTCAACGAGTCGGAGGTCTCTCTCCACTGTCTGCCGCCAGCGGTTCATGTTCCTTTACAAAATAAATCGATCAATAAACAAATACATAAATAAATATATAAATAAATGTATGAATAAAGAGAACGAAAACAACTAACCACACGACAAACATAAGGTAGCTTACATCTCAGGCATGACTCGCCAGAGTGGTATCAGGGAGATTATATCATAGAAATCCAAGCTTATCAGTCGATGTAGATTCCCTCCCTTTATTGACGAGGCTGTGACAGAGGGCTGTGGACTTTAACTGTGTGCACGTGAGATAAGTCACGAGCGCCCTCCGTCATGACCGACGCACGCTCACTCTGATTCTGCGACGAAACCACTGACTGGAACTTCGTAGATAGTGTCCTGCGTATTCTGATCCAGAACAGCGCCACTAAACACCACCGAAGTGACTCCGATTCAGCAACGGTGTTGTGTAGGTATTTCCCTTTTATTCCTTCAGTTAGTCAGTCGTGTCATATGCCGGGGGCTTTCTTCAGACTAAACTGTCAGCTCGCCTTCTAGAAATTCCGAGCATATAATTTTCTCTGTCCCGTCACCGTCTTTGACAATGCCTATGTGTGTTATAGAGGACTTAAGTCTTTATTTACACTTGTGAGAACATGCTGGTGTGTGTGTGTGTGTGTGGGGGGGGGGGGGGGGGGTGCGTTTGAGCGTGCGCGTATGCCTGCGTGCGCGCGTGCGCGTGTATGTTCAGTCTGGCAACTAGGTAGTGAGATGTAGGCTAAGCATTGGTCATGGTGGGTACTATCCGTCTATTCTGCAGAAACGATTTACATACATGGTTTTTTATTTTTGTTTATGTATGTAGGCGTACGTACGTACATATGTATGTATGTATGTGTGTATTCATTCATTTATCTATTTCTTTCTTTCTATCTTTCTTTCTTTATCCATTTGCAAATGTTTATACTACTTTTTATTTTTAACCTTGGACGTGATGAATTAAGCAGACTGGTTGGCATCTTCATCATGGCCTAGTCTTATCCGCGCAAGGGATGTTAACGGATTAAATTTCATGTAAAAAATGTGTTTGTCATTTTGTTCAAAGCTTTAGTGTGTTTATTGCTGCTGCTGTGTCCTTCTTCACGACAGGCCCCTCTTCCCCCACCCTTCCCTCCGTATGATGATAACCCTGAAGAGGTTCTGTGTGATCGGTCGGGCTATGATGTATAACGACACTAACATCAATGCGTCATGATGGTTTCGACAGGCCAGATGGTAGCTCCTTGTGGAAAACTAGCTCAGGGACTCCAGCAGGACGACCCGTATATGGCTGAGTACACGGGGTGGAACGGAAGACACGAGAAGACACGGATGACAGAGAAAAACAAACAAACAAACAAAGATGCTGCTAACTTTCACCTAAACCGCCGCTTTGAGGCAGCCGAGTTATACGTTCTTTGGACCTCACGATCTCAGAGGCCACAGCAGAAAATCTAATCGTACCCCAGATCTTACCTCGCTGCTGGATCATGTTTATAAAGACAATTAACGCATTCAGCACATTCTCACGGACATCTGTCACGCAGCGACAATGATGAGACCTGCAAGCCGGCTCACCCCGCCCCCTCCCTCCCTCCTGCATCCCCCCTCCCAGTTTTCTACTGTCACTTTTCGTGTGGATCTGAGAAGCCGACATAAAGCCACTTCCTGTATAGCATCAGTATGAGACAGTTGAGTTAAGTGCACTGTTTTTCATGTCAGTTGTCGTTCTCATCCAAAACGTCGTCCACAGTTCAGTTCCAGACGCCATGTAGGCCTGTCATCATTATCATCATTATCATTGTTATTATTATTTCGTTGTGTGTGGTGCTTTCTCGACTCTCATTCACCATACAAATCTGTAGGCCTACGTTATATTACCGATGAACCTTCTCATGTGAATTTTAGTCTTTCAGTGTTTGATACAGAGGGTCTGGGTTTCTTAATGTGCTAATGTTTAGTGTGCCGACACCTTCATTCTGTTTGTTACAAGAGAGAAAAAGAGGAATGAGAGGATGAGAGAAAGACAGACAGACAGACAGAGGAAAAGAAAGGAAGGAAGGAAAGAAAAAAGGAAGAAAGAAAAGCAAGGAAGAAGGAAGACAAAAATGAAAAAGAATTCGTAGCTCTGTGAAAGCTGACAAAATAGCGATTTAAATACAGTTGTTAAGCGAATATTAAACCCAATAAGCTAAAGCCGAGATGCGTCCAGGTTGATGTCAACAAGCCATGACTGAATAGGTCCAGGACAGCTGTGTCAGATATACATACAGGTGATTTCATTGCAGACTCTCTCGTGTGTTCATCAGTACGGACAACATCATTCAAAACGCAAGTCTACAGTTCGCATTGAAGCTGAAAAAAATTCATGTCAGATCAATATACATTTCGACCGACATTGTTTACATTTTAGAATAAAAGTGCATGTTTAAATGAACCAGTTAACTCTCTCTCTCTCTCTCTCTCTCTCTCTCTCTCTCTCTCTCTCTCTTCTCTCTCTCTCTCTCTCACACACACACACACACACACACACACACACACATACACACACACATACACACACACACTCACAGAGTCTGTGCATGTTTAAATAAAACAGATAAATCTCTCTCTCTCTCTCTCTCTCTCTCTCTCTCTCTCTCTCACACACACACACACACACACACACACAGTCTGTGCATGATTTAAATGAAACAAATCTCTCTCTCTCTCTCTCTCTCTCTCTCTCTCTCTCTCTCTCTCTCTCTCTCTCTCTCTCTCTCCGAGTCGTTTCGGTAGTCTGTCCTACACTTTCCTCTTCCCATCAATTCTTCATCACCACCTCCCCTACCTCTCATTCTCTTTCGTTGAGTTCTTAGATTGCACGTTTATTATTATTATTATTATTTCTTTTATTTCAATGTGTGTGTGTTGTGTGTGTGTGTGTGTGTTGTTGTTTGTGTGTGTGTGTGTGTGTGTGTGTGTGTGTGTGTGTGTGTGTGTGTGTGCTGTGGTGTGTGTGTGTGCGTGTGTGCGTGTGTGTTGTGTGTGTGTGTGTGTGTGCACACTGTCGTAAGTGTATTCACAATTGTGATGCAGTGTAGTCAGCAAGATCTGTGTGTGTGCGCTCGATGCATCAAGTCGCTGTCGTGTGTAGGTTCGTCGTGTAGCGTGCTGTGTGCTATCGGTGTTCGTGTGTTGTGCTTGGCGTGCATCACTAGTACCACCCGTCACACAGTAAGTATTAACACATTGTAGAAGCGATCCCTGCCTACAAAATAAATCAGTAACCACGGCACAACTGGACACATCACCTGAAGTTGCTCATCAATGGACCGCTGTTGCAACACCGCAACCCCCACACCCCCCCACCCGACAGCACACGCACCCCCCTACTGTCACCCCCCCCCCCCCCCCCCCCCCCCCCCCCCCCCCCCCCCCCCCCCCCCCCCCCCCCCCACTGTATTCCCACCTCCTTCTAAGAATTCTGTGTCAAGAACTTCTTATTTGACGTCATTTTCTTTGACTCCGCCTATTCTGGTTTTCAATTTTTTTTTTTTTTAACCGTCGTCTACAGTCTTTCTCCTGTCGTTCTGCTCCAGTAAATGCCAGGTGTCTACGTTGCAGACTGGCAGCCGAGTGATGAGGTTGTACACACTGTCCGTGATGGACATTAGCTGTCTGGTCTGCAGTATCGATTTGCCTATCTGACGTTTCAAGTCTTTCACTGCTTTTATGCTTTAAAGTTTTTGCCTTTTTTTTCCACCTGAAGATGATAAATTAAGCGTACTAACTGAATATGGCTTAGTTTTAAACACATTTATGAAAACATAAACCTAAAACGTAGACAGACTACTTACTGAACCGCTTTCTTTTGATAGAAAAATTTGTGTGGGTGTAAATAACACAAACGAATTGGATCAAAAATGGCATCGCGCATTTTCTAAAAATGACAGTGGACTTGCTAAAATTTACAGAATTCAAAACAAGAGTTAATTAAAATGTTGGACTTTCTTACTTAACACTCGGTTTGTAAGATCTGTTAAACCTTTCTATGCAACTCACACTGAAGATTATAATCCACGAAACACAACTCTCATTTAAAACAAAACAAAACAAAAACAAAACAAACAACGAAAAACAAAAACAACAACAACAACACAAAAAAAGAAAGAAAAACGATATGCGCGTTCTTAAATGTGTTAGGTACTATTACGATGTCCCTATTGCCAGTAACACAGACGTAAGATATTGCTTCAAATGGAATGTTAAAATTCGCTATAGAATCGCTTGGAAAACTGTCTTCCTTAAAATGGATGAAAGGGGTCGGAGGGGGATGGAGTGGGGGGAGGGGGGATACAAAACTAAAATGGCTTCAGATCCGAATTGTACACAGAATAATTGCAACGAACATTTTCTTGACAAAAAAAAAAAAGATTTATGAATATGACCGCTGCAACTTCTGTAAAGAATAGTGTGCAAAACATCCTTTAGGGAGATGTGACTTCATGAACAAATTTTGATTGGATCTTTATATCTAAGGAATGCTGTCCTTTGACTTTCACCATCGAATTAAGTGAATATTTTGTTATATTTGGAGCAGGTGTTAGTTTCAAGACAGACGCCGTTACAGACTTTGTTACCTCCCCCCCCCCCCTCCTCCTAAACATAACTCCTGTAAGTGCAAAATAAGTTGTGCACTTCTACTTACTTCTGGCTTCATTAAATAATTGAAATAA
>CM065727.1:33079570-33149570 GCA_033310375.1 Conus canariensis | reverse complement strand
AGTCGGTTAATTAGAATATATGTATACACCTTACTTATAACGCTTGTTAAGGCGATGCCACGATAGTTATTTGGCAGGTTTGTGTCTTCTTTTAATATATCGGTACTACCATAGATTTCGACCACTCATTTAGAAAAACACCTGGATCAAAAAGCTTATTGAAATAAATCACAAAGAAATTAATAATTTGTTTGCTTGCATATTTCAACATATCACCGATAAGTTTGTCTGAAACATCACTTTTTCCAGTTCTGAGATAACCAATGCTAACTAAAATTGAACAAAGCGTCCGAGTCATCTGTTATTTCATCTTCATTGTTAACCTCAATGTTTTCCTCCGGAGATCCAAATCAAAACCATGACAGAAATGCTTATATCACTGTTCGATTATAACACAGTCCAATTATTTCCCAAAATAACTTTGGATCGCTAACTGATTGTTTAAGTTTACATACTCTTGTCTGATCAAACCCTTCTTGTTTCCTCTTTAACATTAATTTATCTTCTTTTTTCCCATAACATAAGCTCCTTTTTCTGTACGTGTTTTCTTCAAAGCGCGCTTGAATTTCCGTAGTACCCCCCTAACTGTTTCCTTCTTTTGATCACACTCTTTGTCATACCAATCATTTGTCTTTTTCTTATTTCCCGTTGCCTTGATCGTGCATGCAGCAGCGCTGCAAATAGATTTAATGAACAATTCAATAGAAGTATTAACATTGGTATCTAGTGTTTGGCAGGCATTCTGTAAGCTATCTTCAAAATCACATGAATGTAATTCTGTGTGGTAAACGTGAAGGGATTCGTCGGACCATACAAACTTGTCTTCAGTCCTAGGTTCCCTTGACCAGTGGTCTGTCAACATTGCGTCCTACATTCGTCCATCGAAGTTCTACAGGCAAATGCCACGAGTCAATGCGATCTCCATTTAACTTTCTACCTTGTACAGAAAACATATCTCTTGACATGACATAGCCTAATCACTCATGCTGGAACCATGGGGGGCGACATATGTAAAATCGCCACTAGAATCACATTCACCACAACCATTAACTATTATATAGTTGAGCATAAAACGCAGTTTCAAGAGAGATCTGCCAAAATCTATTCATTACATCATCTTTTGATAATCTGTTCAAACCTCCATCATCATTGTAATCGTCTTCATCAAAATCAGGTAAATAATTCATCATAACTTCGGTTGCTGGTTGTTCGGATTCAGTTCTTCCACTGAAGTCGCCCATCATTATCACGTTTACATCTTCATTTTGGGTAGCATGCAAAATGTTCTTCCAAATTAACAACCCATCTTTGATGTCTATAAAATCATGCAAAGGGCCATGTTCTGGTATAATGTAGCATGCAAACAGATTTTCTCTATCAGAATTAAACACACATCTATCAGTTGGAACAACCACAACCACAACATGCTCACACTCAATATTGACCACTGAAACATACCTGGAAGATGATTTGCGCACTAACAATAGTACGCCACCAGAACGTCTTCCATATTGGGGTAGTTTTCTTGCTGGGACACTGAACTTCACAAAATCTTGAAAAAAAAGCACAAAATGGAAAAAGTTATCAAATAGAAGTCTCTGTCAAACAAGCAATATCAAATTTTGAAATATAATCCGTGGAAGAAGAGTCGTTGAGCTTGCTGTATAGATTTTCGACGTTATGTACAACGAATGTCACTTCCTCGCGATGATCCGGCCTGTCCTATTGTGTTGTATTCCGTGCACTTCGTCTGAATCGTGCGTCGTTGGCTGAGCCCTTGTTGACAGGGGGAGAAGGGGACTGACAGGGCCAGAAGCGGTGAACATTTGCGTTCATGTGCACACCTCGACTCACACCGTCTTTTCCACGCCGGAGACCACGTGCGCTTCGTATGCCATCACTCCCCTTTGAGGCGACGCGAGAGAAGAGAAGAGAGAGAGGAGAGGAGAGAGAGAGAGAGGAGAGAGAAGACGCACACATGCACACCTTTCCCTCCCCTCCCCCCCCCCCCCCCCCCCCCCCCCCCCCCACCACACACACCACGCACACTCAGAAACAGACGCACTGAAGCGCACGCACGTACACAAAGACATGCACGCACACAACACTCACACATACACACAAATAAAAATACAACACACACACACACACACACACACACACACACACACACACGACAGATTACTCTCTCACGAAGTCATAACTGATCTAAACTGAAATGCCTTGAATAAATACATTGAGAAATTTCTTACTATGGTTTCATTCTGAGACGTCATAAACAGATTTAATCGAAAGTGGCAGGGATCCCTGGAAAACTTTGTCGGTATATATATTGAGAGAGAGAGAGAGAGAGAGAGAGAGAGAGAGGACAGTGAGAGAGAGAGAGAGAGAGAGAGAGAGAGAGCTGAACATTTTTAATGTCATTAGCCATACAGCCTTGATGACATGGGGGTGCAAAGCAAAAAGCAAATAACGTGCACTGTAAATCCACAACAAACGTGATTTAAAACAATGCACCTATTCCAAGCACCATAATCCTGACTACCGACCATTCAGAATAATGCACCTTTAACAATTCGCAAGGTAATAACAATCAAAACTAAAATGTCTTACAGTCTCCTTTAGAATTCGTTACATGTCTTACCGTCTCCTTTAAAATTCGTTACATCTTTTAATCACCTCAGATTGAGTTCTTCTGATTTCGAATGTTCGACGCCTTTGCAGTATACCTCGCAAGATATTTCACCCAGTCATCGTCGTAGTTCAATTTCAGTCATACACTATATGTGTCCTTTTATTAGCAATATTCTTTTAAAAAACTATGCTTTTTCCACGAATAGTATTGTATTCTTTACAATGAAACAAAAAGTGCGTCTCACCCTCCCTAAAGAAACCACTCGATGGACAAGGCGACCATGAGGATGGCTCAGTATGAACCACTTATTACGGGCGTTTAGGCCAAGAGTTCTTAATCTGGCAAGACAAATTCTGTGCCACCTGTTCGTTGTTGTCGAAATGTATTTCTCTGTTTCAAATATGCTATATAGCCAATCATATCTTTCTGTATTTTCCTTTTTTAAAGTGCCGGTTTTGAATATAATTGGCGATTGTCCTGTCTTTAAATTAAAAAAAAAAATCTGTCTTCACATCCAACTCCCTAGCACATTCAAGCAATCCCAAATCTGTGCATAGTTAAGATCTTTATATGATATAACCCCATTTTCTTTCCACGAATGTACACATTCGTTAAAGATAGAGAGAGAGAGAGAGAGAGAGAGAGAGAGAGAGAGAGAGAGAGAGAGAGAGACAGACAGACAGACAGACAGACAGAGACAGACAGACAGAGGGAGGGAATGGGGGGGGGGGGGGGGGGGCGGGGGCAAGAAGAAGGTAAAAGAAAAGAAAAACGAAGAGAAGATACCAACACAGAAACCAAGAGAACTCAGCAGCCGCCTCGGCTGTTGGATGTCCTTGATTTGCCAATAACCCCCACTCCCAGCCTTTCCCTATCTCCTGACGCTCCGCCGCCTCTCCCTTCCCTTCAGGTTCTGAATTTATATGAACCACAAATGTTTCACGAGTAAACAAGAATCACCAAACCATAACATTCATGTCAATATTTGAGCATACGTTTTGTAGCTCTACAAAACTCGATCAAACGGCACTGTCACTTTACTTAAAGCGTTTTGCTTTTCAGATTTCCATCTCTTTAACATTGCAGGTTTTGACATAGTAGTCAAAAGAAGTGTCACATTTGCTCATCATTGAAGGTTTCCGCATACTTCATGGGAGTTTTGTTCCCCAAATATACTGACCATGAAAAATCAAATACAGCCGACAAGGAAGAACAGAAGCAGGCAAATAGGCCCATCGACACAGACTGCGGGACCAGGTGAATTGTGGCTGGTTCATCCTACACAGCGCCCCACACAGCAGCTTTGATCTGCTTCAAAGTATGGGCGAATGTAGAATGTATCAGCTGATGTAAAATACAGCAGAAACTTCCAAATCGTTGGTAATCCAAATGAAAAACCAAACCACAGTACATATTCTCAAAGACGTGTAAGAGAGACAGTTTGATAATAACAAGAGTGGAAAGAGAGGGTGGATACAGAGAAAAAATATGTTTCTGAGAACACTTACCACAGCGTCAATTAAACGAACTCTGAATATCTAAGTTCTTAAACATGAAATACAGAAACTTAAAGGGGAAAAGATCACAAAGGAGACACAATCCGATTTTATATTCTCACATTGTTCATCAACGAAGAAATCAGATGAAAACCTTGCTGCACAATTGATGTTCGCTGAAATCCTTCACTGAAGAACAGGAACAAAGTCAAACTGTACTCTTTGCTTTATGTCATAGAACTTTGAACAAAATGCACCACTTGTGGTCACACAGAACATTTGTAGTCGTACAAAATCACCACAAGAAAGACACATGCACTGCGCTCCTATCATCCCCCAAAATACATCACTGCCATTGTCAGTGTTATATTCCAAAGGAAGTGCAGATCAGCTCTTCAATTTCTGTCAATGGCATATATTCCTTGAATAAAAAAAAATCATTCTTCATATACGAGTTTTGTAGTTCCATGGTCCTCAGGCAAATGGCTCCATCACTTGTCAGTTTCTTTAAACTTTTGGAACGGATGTCATTGTCAATTTTCTGATGGTTCTCCAAAGGAACGACAGTCATGTGTTGATCTCATTCAATATATATATATATACATATATATATATATATATATATATTCTATCGACCGCATGTATTCCATGAATAAACAAGAATCATCATGCCATGTGATTAATATGCAAATACTGGTTTCAAGTTCCATGGTCTTCACACAAACACCATCGTCACTCGACAGTTAAAAAAAAACCTATTCGAAGAGATATCATTGCCAGTTTTGTGATGGTAGTCCAAAGGAACGACAGTCATTTGTTGATCTCATAGAACATGCACATATATCATGGGACTTTGGTCCCCAAATGTATTGACCTGTAAAGTTAAACATGGCGGATCAGCAAAAACAAGTGTATCAGGAATAACAAAGCTATCAGACAGAGAGAAATAGATCGATAACTGTCAATGCTCATATTCCCACACTGTTTATGGATGAAGAAATCAGTAGAAAACACTTACCGAACAACTGATGTTTGCTGAAATCCATCACTGAAGAACGGGAACAAAATCAAACCTGAACGTTTGCTTGATGTCCGCGAAATTGAAATAAAAAATGCACCACTTGTAGTCACACAAAAGACTTGTTCAATTTCTATCAACCGCATGTATTCCATGAAAAAACAAGAATCATCATGCCATGTGATTCAGTATGCAAATGCGGGTTTGAAGTTCCATGGTCTTCACACAAATACCACCATCACTTGACAGGTTTTTTTTTTTTTTTTTTTAAATACTATTCGAAGAGATATCATCGCCAATTTTGTGATGGTAGTCCAAAGGAACGACAGTCATTTGTTGATCTCATAGAACATGCACATGTATCATGGGATTTTGGTCCTCGAACAAGACGTGTATCACGAATAACAAAGCTATCAGACAGAGAGAAGGAGACTGATAACTGTCAATGGCTCATATTGCAGAATGCACAAAAGAGCATTTCATATTCACACCCGTTTATGAATGAAGAAATCAGTAGAAAATACTTACCGAACAATTGATGTTTGCTGAAATCCATCACTGAAGAACGGGAACAAAGTCAAACCATAATTTTTGCTTGATGTCCACGAAATTGGAACAAAATGCACCACTTGTCACACAAACGTTTTGTAGTCGAAGAAAATCACCGCAAGAAAGAAACATGCAATGTGCTCCTACTATCCCCGAAAATACATCACTGCCATTGTCAGTGTTATATTCTAAGGGAAGTGCACAACAGCTGCTCAATTTCTATCAACTGCACGTATTCCATGAATAAACAAGAATCATTATGCCACATGATTCAATCTGCAAATACAGTTTTGAAGTTACACCGTCTTCACGCAAATGGCTCCATCACTTGTCAGTTTCTTTAAACTTTCCAAAGTTCCATGGTCTCCATGCAAATACCACCATCACTCGACAGTTTTTTAAAAACTATTCCAAGAGATATCATTGCCAATTTTGTGATGGTAGTCCAAAGGAACGACAGTCATTTGTTGATCTCATAGAACATGCACATATATCATGGGTCCCCCAACAAGAAGTGTATCACGAATAACAATGCTATCAGACAGAGAGGAGGAGACTGATAACTGTCAATGGCTCATATTGCAGAATGCACAAAAGAGCATTTCATATTCACACACTGTTTATGGATGAAGAAATCAGTAGAAAATACTTACTGAACAACTGACGTTTCCTAAAATCCATCACAGATGTACAGGAACAAATTCAAGCTATACCCTTTGCTTGATGTCCACGAACGTTGAACAAAATGCACCGCCTGTAGTCACACAACAGACTTGTAGTCAGAGAAAATCACCACAAGAAAGACACATGCATTGCACTCCTATCATCTCCGTAAATACATCACTGCCACTGTCAGTGTCATAGTCCAAGGGAAGTGCAGATCAGGTCTTTGAATTCCTATCAGCCCATATTTTCCTTGAATAAACAAGAATCATTATGCCACATGATTCAATCTGCAAATACAGTTTTGCAGTTCCTTGGTCTTCACGCAAATGGCTCCATCACTTGTCAGTTTCTTTAAATTTTTGGAAGGGATGTCATTGCCAATTTTGTGATGCTAGTCCAAAGGAATGACAATCATGTGTTGATCTCATTGAATATGCACATATATCAAGGGACATCGGTCCCCGAATGTATTGACCTGAAAAGTAAAATATGCTGGATCAGCAAAAACAAGAGGTGTATTAGGAATAACAAAGCTATCAGACAGAGAGAAACAGATTGATAACTGTCAATGGCTCATTATGCAGAGTGCGCAAAGGAGCATTTCATATTCACACACTGTTTACGAAGAAATCAGTTGAAAACACTCACCGAACGATTGATGTTTGCTGAAATCCATCACTGAAGAATGGGAACAAAGTCAAACCGTAATATTCGCTTGGCGTCCACAAAATTGGAACAAAATGCATCACTTGTAGTCACACAAACGTTTTATAGTCAGAGAAAATCACGGCAAGAAAGACACATGCATTGCACTCCTACTATCCCCCTGAAAATATATCACTGCCACTGTCAGTGTTATATTCCAAGGAAAGTACACATCAGCTGTTCAATTTCTATCAACCGCATGTATTCTATGAATAAACAAGAATCATCATGCATGGCGTTGTAATCAAAAACGGTCACACACGTAATGTTCTCATTCCCAGCTGATGCATTTGTACCATAGTGTTCAAGTACTCCGGCTGTTCGGATGATCCCTGGAGTCTTTTAGCCAGGGTACAACAACAACAACAACAATAACATCATGCCATCTGATTCAATATGCAAATGCGGGTTTGAAGTTCCATGGTCTTCACGCAAATACCACTATGACTCGACAGGTTTTTAAAACTATTCCAAGAGATATCATTGCCAATTTTGTGATGGTAGTCCGAAGGAACGACAGTCAATTGTTGATCTCACAGAACATGTACATATATCATGGGACTTTGGTCCCTGAACAAGAAGTGTATCATGAATAACAAAGCTATCAGACAGAGAGAAGGAAATGATAACTGTCAATGGCTCTTTTTCCAGAATGCACAAAAGAGCATTTCATATTCAAACACCATTTATGAATGAAGAAATCAGTAGAAAACACTTACCGAACAATTGATGTTTGTGGAAATCCATCACTGAAGAACGGGAACAAAGTCAAACCATAATTTTTGCTTGATGTCCACGAAATTGGAACAAAATGCACCACTTGTAGTCACACAACCGTTTTGTAGTCGAAGAAAATCGCGGCAAGAAAGACACATGTATTGCGCTCCTACTATCCCGAAAATATATCACTTTTGGAAGGGATGTCATGGCCAGTTTTGTGATGGTAGCCCAAAGGAATGACAGTCATGTCTTGATCTCAGGGAATATACACATACTTCAAGGGACTTTGGTCCCCAAATGTACTGACCTGAAAAGTCAAACATAATGGATCAGGAAACACAAGAAGTGTATCAGAAATAACAAAGCTATCTGATAGAGAGAAAAAGACCCATAACTATCAATGGCTCATTATGCACACTTTGCAAAAGAGCATTTCATATTCACACACTGTTTACGGATGAAGAAATCTGTAGAAAACGCTTACCGAACAATTGATGTTTGCTGAAATCCATCACTGAAGAACGGGAACAAAGTCAAACCATAATTTTTGCTTGATGTCCACGAAATTGGAACAAAATGCACCACTTGTCACACAAACGTTTTGTAGTCGAAGAAAATCACCGCAAGAAAGAAACATGCAATGTGCTCCTACTATCCCCGAAAATACATCACTGCCATTGTCAGTGTTATATTCTAAGGGAAGTGCACAACAGCTGCTCAATTTCTATCAACTGCACGTATTCCATGAATAAACAAGAATCATTATGCCACATGATTCAATCTGCAAATACAGTTTTGAAGTTACACCGTCTTCACGCAAATGGCTCCATCACTTGTCAGTTTCTTTAAACTTTCCAAAGTTCCATGGTCTCCATGCAAATACCACCATCACTCGACAGTTTTTTAAAAACTATTCCAAGAGATATCATTGCCAATTTTGTGATGGTAGTCCAAAGGAACGACAGTCATTTGTTGATCTCATAGAACATGCACATATATCATGGGTCCCCCAACAAGAAGTGTATCACGAATAACAATGCTATCAGACAGAGAGGAGGAGACTGATAACTGTCAATGGCTCATATTGCAGAATGCACAAAAGAGCATTTCATATTCACACACTGTTTATGGATGAAGAAATCAGTAGAAAATACTTACTGAACAACTGACGTTTCCTAAAATCCATCACAGATGTACAGGAACAAATTCCAAGCTATACCCTTTGCTTGATGTCCACGAACGTTGAACAAAATGCACCGCCTGTAGTCACACAACAGACTTGTAGTCAGAGAAAATCACCACAAGAAAGACACATGCATTGCACTCCTATCATCTCCGTAAATACATCACTGCCACTGTCAGTGTCATAGTCCAAGGGAAGTGCAGATCAGGTCTTTGAATTCCTATCAGCCCATATTTTCCTTGAATAAACAAGAATCATTATGCCACATGATTCAATCTGCAAATACAGTTTTGCAGTTCCTTGGTCTTCACGCAAATGGCTCCATCACTTGTCAGTTTCTTTAAATTTTTGGAAGGGATGTCATTGCCAATTTTGTGATGCTAGTCCAAAGGAATGACAATCATGTGTTGATCTCATTGAATATGCACATATATCAAGGGACATCGGTCCCCGAATGTATTGACCTGAAAAGTAAAATATGCTGGATCAGCAAAAACAAGAGGTGTATTAGGAATAACAAAGCTATCAGACAGAGAGAAACAGATTGATAACTGTCAATGGCTCATTATGCAGAGTGCGCAAAGGAGCATTTCATATTCACACACTGTTTACGAAGAAATCAGTTGAAAACACTCACCGAACGATTGATGTTTGCTGAAATCCATCACTGAAGAATGGGAACAAAGTCAAACCGTAATATTCGCTTGGTGTCCACAAAATTGGAACAAAATGCATCACTTGTAGTCACACAAACGTTTTATAGTCAGAGAAAATCACGGCAAGAAAGACACATGCATTGCACTCCTACTATCCCTGAAAATATATCACTGCCACTGTCAGTGTTATATTCCAAGGAAAGTACACATCAGCTGTTCAATTTCTATCAACCGCATGTATTCTATGAATAAACAAGAATCATCATGCATGGCGTTGTAATCAAAAACGGTCACACACGTAATGTTCTCATTCCCAGCTGATGCATTTGTACCATAGTGTTCAAGTACTCCGGCTGTTCGGATGATCCCTGGAGTCTTTTAGCCAGGGTACAACAACAACAACAACAATAACATCATGCCATCTGATTCAATATGCAAATGCGGGTTTGAAGTTCCATGGTCTTCACGCAAATACTACTATGACTCGACAGGTTTTTAAAACTATTCCAAGAGATATCATTGCCAATTTTGTGATGGTAGTCCGAAGGAACGACAGTCAACTGTTGATCTCACAGAACATGTACATATATCATGGGACTTTGGTCCCTGAACAAGAAGTGTATCATGAATAACAAAGCTATCAGACAGAGAGAAGGAAATTGATAACTGTCAATGGCTCTTTTTGCAGAATGCACAAAAGAGCATTTCATATTCAAACACCATTTATGAATGAAGAAATCAGTAGAAAACACTTACCGAACAATTGATGTTTGTGGAAATCCATCACTGAAGAACGGGAACAAAGTCAAACCATAATTTTTGCTTGATGTTTACGAAATTGGAACAAAATGCAGCACTTGTAGTCACACAACCGTTTTGTAGTCGAAGAAAATCGCGGCAAGAAAGACACATGTATTGCGCTCCTACTATCCCCGAAAATATATCACTTTTGGAAGGGATGTCATGGCCAGTTTTGTGATGGTAGCCCAAAGGAATGACAGTCATGTCTTGATCTCAGGGAATATACACATACTTCAAGGGACTTTGGTCCCCAAATGTACTGACCTGAAAAGTCAAACATAATGGATCAGGAAACACAACAAGTGTATCAGAAATAACAAAGCTATCTGATAGAGAGAAAAAGACCCATAACTATCAATGGCTCATTATCCACACTTTGCAAAAGAGCATTTCATATTCACACACTGTTTACGGATGAAGAAATCTGTAGAAAACGCTTACCGAACAATTGATGTTTGCTGAAATCCATCACTGAAGAACGGGAACAAAGTCAAACCATAATGTTTGCTTGATGTCCACGAAATTGGAACAAAATGCATCACTTGTAGTCACACAAATGTTTTGTAGTTCGAGAAAATCACGGCAAGACAGACACATGTATTGCGGTTCTACTATCCCCGAAAATATATCACTGCCATTGTCAGTGTTATATTCCAAGGGAAGTGCATATCAGCTGTTCAAATTCTATCAACCGCACGTATTCCATGAATAAACAAGAATCATTATGTCACATGATTCAATCTGCAAATACAGTTCTGAAGTTCCACAGCCTTCACGCAAATGGCTCCATCACTTGTCAGTTTCTTTAAACTTTTGGAAGGGATGCCATTGTCAGTTTTGTGATGGTATCCCAAAGGAATGATAGTCATGTCTTGATCTCAGGGAATATACACATACTTCAAGCGACTTTGGTCCCCAAATGTATTGACCTGTAAAGTCAACCATAGTTGATCAGGAAAAACAAGAAGTGTATCAGGAATAACAAATCTATCCGACAGAGAGAAAAAGACCCATAACTATCAATGGCTCATTATGCACACTTTGCAAAAGAGCATTTCATATTCACACACTGTTTATGGATGAAGAAATCAGTAGAAAACATTTACCGAACAATTGATGTTTGCCGAAATCCATCACTGAAGAACGGGAACAAAGTCAAACCATAATTTTTGCTTGATGTCCTCAAAATTGGACCAAAATGCACCACTTGTAGTCACACAAACGTTTTGTAGTTGGAGAAAATCGCAGCAAGAAAGACATGTATTGCGCTCCTACTATCCGCGAAAATATATCACTACCATTGTCAGTGTTATATTCCAAGGGAAGTGCACATCAGCTGTTCAATTTCTATCAACCGCACTTATTCCATGAATAAACAAGAATAATTATGCCATATGATTCAATCTGCAAATACAGTTTTGAAGTTCCACAGTCTTCACGCAAATGGCTCCATCACTTGTCAGTTTCTTTAAACTTTTCGAAGGGATGTCATTGCCAGTTTTGTGATGGTAGCCCAAAGGAAAGACACTCATGTATTGATCTCAGGGAATATACACATACTTCAAGGGACTTTGATCCCCAAATGTACTGACCTGAAAAGTCAACCATAGTGGATCAGGAAAAACAAGAAGTGTATCAGAAATAACAAATCTATCCGATAGAGAGAAAAAGACCCATAACTGTCAATGGCTCATTATGCACACTTTGCAAAAGAGCATTTCATATTCACACACTGTTATGGATGAAGGAATCAGTAGAAAACATTTACCGAACAATTGATGTTTGCCGAAATCCATCACTGAAGAACGGGAACAAAGTCAAACCATAATTTTTGCTTGATGTCCTCAAAATTGGACCAAAATGCACAACTTGTATTCACACAAACGTTTTGTAGTTGGAGAAAATCGCAGCAAGAAAGACATGTATTGCGCTCCTACTATCCCCGAAAATATATCACTGCCACTGTCAGTGTTATATTCCAAGGGAAGTGCACATCAGCTGTTCAATTTCTATCAACCACACGTATTCCATGAATAAACAAGAATCATTATGCCACATGATTCAATCTGCAAATACAGTTCTGAAGTTCCACGGTCTTCATGGAAATGTCTCCATCACTTGTCAGTTGCTTTAAACTTTTGGAAGGGATGTCAGTGCCAGTTTTGTGATGGTAGCCCAAAGGAATGACAGTCATGTCTTGATCTCAGGGAACATATATATACTCCAAGGGACTTTGGTCTCCAAATGTATTGACCTGTAAAGTCAAACATAGTGGATCAGGAAAAACAAGAAGTGTATCAGGAATAACAAATCTATCCGACAGAGAGAAAAAGACCCATAACTATCAATGGCTCGTTATGCACACTTTGCAAAAGAGCATTTCATATTCACACACTGTTTATGGATGAAGAAATCAGTAGAAAACATTTATCGAACAATTGATGTGTGCCGAAATCTATCACTGAAGAACGGGAACAAAGTCAAACCATAATTTTTGCTTGATATCCATGAAATTGGAACAAAATGCACCACTTGTAGTCACACAAACGTTTTGTAGTCGGAGAAAATCGCGGCAAGAAAGACATATACTGCGCTCCTACTATCCCCAAAAATATATCACTGCCATTGTCAGTGTTATATTCCAAGGGAAGTGCACATCAGCTGTTCAATTTCTATCAACCGCACGTATTCCATGAATAAACAAGAATCATTATGCCACATGATTCAATCTTCAAATACAGTTTTGAAGTTCCACGGTCTTCACACAAATGGCTCCATCACTTGTCAGTTTCTTTAAACTTTTGGAAGGGATGTCATGGCTGTTTTGTGATGATAGCCCGAAGGAATGACAGTCACGTCTTGATCTCAGGGTATATAAACATAGTTCAAGGGACTTTGGTCCCCAAATGTATTGACCTGAAAAGTCAAACATAGTGGATCAGGAAAAACGAGAAGTGTATCAGAAATAACAAAGCTATCCGATAGAGAGAAAAAGACCCATAACTATCAATGGCTCATTATAGTAGGAATCCTTCAGTCTCGGAAGACTATGGAGGTGCGCTCTAGGTGTCTATTCTGGTACAGCGACGTGTGTGGCTAGCCAGTCCGATGCTGGAATGACAGTCCCTGTGGCAGAGAGCACAGGTGAAGTCTGACGCTGGTTTGTCTGCCTGGGCTGCACCCTTTCTTCGCATTCTCTTTTCCCCGTGCTGCTGAGCGAGTGTCTCTTCGAACTCGGAGAGACCTTTCTGCACAGTCTGTCTCCAGGCTGACCGTTTGAGGGCTGTTGCTTCCCAGTTGTTCTGGTCGATGTTCAAGACCTTTAGGTCCCTCTTGCACACGTCTTTGAATCAAAGCTGTGGTCTGCCTGTGGGACGTTTTCCCTGCACAAGTTCTCCATAGAGGAGGTCTTTAGGGATCCGTCCGTCATCAATGCACACGACATGGCCGAGCCAGCGCATACGTCTCTGTTTCAGCAGCGTGTACATGCTGGTGCATCTGGCTCTTTCCAGGACAGTGTTGTTTGGGACTTTGTCCTGCCAGGTGATGTTCAGAATGTGTCGTAGGCTATGCATATGAAAAGCACTGAGCTTTCGCTCCTGTCGGGCATGCAAAGTCCAATACTCGCTGCCATACAGAAGGGTGCTCAAAATGCAGGCTCTGTAGATCTGGATCTTTGTGTGCTCAGTCAGCTTGCTGTTGTTCCATGCTTTCCTTGTCAGTCTGGTCATGGTGGTGGCTGCCTTGCCGATGCACCTGTTGAGCTCTGCGTCAAGTGAGAGGGTGTCTGAGATAGTTGAGCCCAGATAAACAAAGTCATGGACGACTTCCAGTTCATGGTCATTGATACTGATGACTGGGGGAGAGTCAACATCCTGCCCCATGACCTGTGTTTTCTTCAAGCTAATGGTAAGCCCGAAGTCTTGGCAGGCATTGCTGAAGCGAGTCATGAGCTGTGTAGGTCCTGGCTGAGTGGGCAGTTACTGCTGCGTCGTCTGCAAAGAGGAAGTCATGCAGGCACCTCAGCCTGTCTTTAGTTTTGGCTCTTAGTCTGGAGAGGTTGAAGAACTTCCCGTCTGTCCTGGTTCGGAGGTAGATACCTTCAGCTGCAGGACCAAATGCGTGTTTCAGCATCACAGCAAAGAAGATTCCAAACAGGGTGGGAGCCAGGATGCAACCCTGTTTCACTCCGCTCCGTATGTTGAAGGCAGCTGATGTTGAGCCGTCAAAGACGACGGTGCCTTTCATGTCTTCGTGGAAGGATCTGATGATGCTGAGAAGTTTGGGTGGACATCCAATCTTGGGGAGGATCTTGAAGAGGCCATCCCTGCTGACCAGATCGAAAGCCTTTGTGAGATCTATAAAGGCAATGAAGAGTGGCTGCCTTAGCTCCTTACATTTCTCCTGAAGTTGTTTAAGGAGGAAGATCATATCTATAGTGGATCTGTTGGCACGGAAACCGCACTGTGATTCAGGATAAACTTGATCTGCAAGTACTTGGAGCCTCTTCAGTGCTACTCGTGCAAAGACTTTCCCAACGATACTAAGGAGGGATATGCAGCGATAATTATTGCAATTGCTTCTATCACCTTTGCTTTTGTACAGTGTGATGACGTTAGCATCCCTCATGTCTTGCGGTACTTCGCCTTCACTCCAAAAGAGGCAGAGGATTTCATGCAACTCGGTGATGAGTTCGGCTCATTATGAACACTTTCCAAAGGAACATTTCATATTCACACACTGTTTATGGATGAAGAAATCAGTAGAAAACATTTAACGAACAATTGATGTTTGCTGAAATCCATCACCGAAGAACGGGAACAAAGTCAAACCATAATTTTTGCTTGATGTCCACAAAATTGGAACAAAATGCATCACTTGTAGTCACACAAACGTTTTGTGGTTGGAGAAAACCGCGGCGAGACATGTATTACGCTCCTACTATCCCCGATTATATATCATTGCCATTGTCAGTGTTATATTCCAAGGGAAGTGCACATCAGCTGTTCAATTTCTATCAACCGCACGTATTCCATGAATAAACAAGAATCATTATGCCACATGATTCAATCTGCAAATACACTTTCGAAGTTCCACAGTCTTCATGCAAATGGCTCCATCGCTTGTCAGTTGCTTTAAACTTTTGGAAGGGATGTCAGTGTCAGTTTTGTGATGGTAGCCCAAAGGAATGACAATCATGTCTTGATCTCAGGGAATATACACATACTTCAAGGGACTTTCATCCCCAAATGTATTGACCGAAAAGTCAAACTAGTGGCAGGAAAAACAAGAAGTGTATCAGGAATAACAAAGCTATCAGATAGAGAGAAAAAGATCCATAACTGTCAATGGTCATTATGCACACTTGCAAAGACATTCAATTCACACACTGTTTATGGATGAAGAAATCATAGAAAACACTTACGAACAATTGATGTTGCTGAAATCCATCACTGAAGAACGGGAACAGTCAAACCATCATTTTGCTTGATGTCCACGAAATTGGAAAAATGCACAATTGTAGTCACACAACGTTTGTAGTCGAGAAAATCGCGGCAAGAAAGAGCATGTATTCCTCCTATTCCCCGAAAATATATCACTCCATTGTCAGTATATTCCAGGAATGCACATCACTGTTCAATTTCTATCAACCGCACGTTTCATGAATAAACAAGAATATTAGCCACTATTCAACTGCAAATACAGTTTGAAGTTCCATGTCTTCACGCAAATGGCTCCATCACTTGTCAGTGCTTTAAACTGTGAAGGGATGTCATGCCTTTTTGTGATGGTAGCCCAAGGAATGACATCATGTCTTGATTCAGAATAACACATCTTCAAGGACTTTGTCCCAATGTATTCCCTGAAATCAACATAGTGGACAGAAAAACAGAAGTGTATCAGAATAAAAAGCTATCAGTAGAGAAAAAAGATCCATAACTGTCAATGGCTATTATGCACACTTTGCAAAAGAGCATTTCATATTCACACACTGTTTATGGATGAAGAAATCAGTAGAAAACACTTACCAAATTGATGTTTGCTGAAATCCATCACTGAAGAACGGGAACAAAGTCAAACCATCATTTTTGCTTGATGTCCACGAAAATTGGAACAAATCACAACTTGTAGTCACACAAACGTTTTGTAGTCGAGAAAATCGCTGGCAAGAAAGACGCATGTATTGCGCTCCTACTATCCCGAAAATATATCACTGCCATTGTCAGTGTTATATTCCAAGGGAAGTGCACATCAGCTGTTCAATTTCTATCAACCGCACGTATTCCATGAATAACAAGAACATTATGCCACATGATTCAATCTGCAAATACAGTTTTGAAGTTCCACAGTCTTCACGCAAATGGCTCCATCACTTGTCAGTTTCTTTAAACTTGTCGAAGGGATGTCAGTGCCACTTTGTGATGGTAAGCCCAAAGGAATGACAGTCATGTCTTGATCTCAGGGAATATACACATACTTCAAGGGACTTTCATCCCCAAATGTATTGACCTGAAAAGTCAAACATAGTGGCCACAGGAAAAACAAGAAGTGTATCAGGAATAACAAACTATCAGATAGAGAGAAAAAGATCCATAACTGTCAATGGCTCATTATGCACACTTTGCAAAAGAGCATTTCATATTCACACACTGTTTATGGATGAAGAAATCAGTAGAAAACACTTACCGAACAATTGATGTTTGCTGAAATCCATCACTGAAGAACGGAACAGTCAAACCATCATTTTTGCTTGATGTCCACGAAATTGGAACAAAATGCACAACTTGTAGTCACACAAACGTTTTGTAGTCGGAGAAAATCGCGGCAAGAAAGACGCATGTATTGCGCTCCTACTATCCCCGAAAATATATCACTGCCATTGTCAGTGTTATATTCCAAGGGAAGTGCACATCAGCTGTTCAATTTCTATCAACCGCACGTATTCCATGAACAAAGAAGAATCATTGCCACATGATTCAATCTGCAAATACAGTTTTGAAGTTCCACGGTCTTCACGCAAATGGCTCCATCACTTGTCAGTTTCTTTAAACTTGTCGAAGGGATGTCAGTGCCACTTTTGTGATGGTAGCCCAAAGGAATGACAGTCATGTCTTGATCTCAGGGAATATACACATACTTCAAGGGACTTTCATCCCCAAATGTATTGACCTGAAAAGTCAACATAGTGGCCAGGAAAAACAAGAAGTGTATCAGGAATAACAAATCTATCAGATAGAGAGAAAAAGACCATAACTGTCAATGGCTCATTATGCACACTTTGCAAAAGAGCATTTCATATTCACACACTGTTTATGGATGAAGCAAATCAGTAGAAAACACTTACCGAACAATTGATGTTTGCTGAAATCCATCACTGAAGAACAGGAACAGTCAAACCATCATTTTTGCTTGATGTCCACGAAATTGGAACAAATGCACACTTGTAGTCACACAAACGTTTTGTAGTCGGAGAAAATCGCGGCAAGAAAGACGCATGTATTGCGCTCCTACTATCCCCGAAAATATATCACTGCCATTGTCAGTGTTATATTCCAAGGGAAGTGCACATCAGCTGTTCAATTTCTATCAACCGCACGTATTCCATGAATAAACAAGAATCATTATGCCACATGATTCAATCTGCAAATACAGTTTTGAAGTTCCACAGTCTTCACGCAAATGGCTCCATCACTTGTCAGTTTCTTTAAACTTGTCGAAGGGATGTCAGTGCCACTTTTGTGATGTAAGTCCAAAGGAATGACAGTCATGTCTTGATCTCAGGGAATATACACATACTTCAAGGGACTTTCATCCCCAAATGTATTGACCTGAAAAGTCAAACATAGTGGCCAGGAAAAACAAGAAGTGTATCAGGAATAACAAAGCTATCAGATAGAGAGAAAAAGATCCATAACTGTCAATGGCTCATTATGCACACTTTGCAAAAGAGCATTTCATATTCACACACTGTTTATGGATGAAGAAATCAGTAGAAAACACTTACCGAACAATTGATGTTTGCTGAAATCCATCACTGAAGAACGGGAACAAAGTCAAACCATCATTTTTGCTTGATGTCCACGAAATTGGAACAAATGCACAACTTGTAGTCACACAAACGTTTTGTAGTCGGAGAAAATCGCGGCAAGAAAGACGCATGTATTGCGCTCCTACTATCCCCGAAAATATATCACTGCCATTGTCAGTGTTATATTCCAAGGGAAGTGCACATCAGCTGTTCAATTTCTATCAACCGCACGTATTCCATGAATAAACAAGAATCATTATGCCACATGATTCAATCTGCAAATACAGTTTTGAAGTTCCATGGTCTTCACGCAAATGGCTCCATCACTTGTCAGTTGCTTTAAACTTGTCGAAGGGATGTCAATGCCAGTTTTTGTGATGGTAGCCCAAAGGAATGACAATCATGTCTTGATCTCAGGGAATATACACATACTTCAAGCGACTTTGGTCTCCAAATGTATTAACCTGTAAAGTCAACTATAGTGGATCAGGAAAAACAAGAAGTGTGTCAGGAATAACAAATCTACCCGATAGAGAGAAAAAGACCCATAACTATCAATGGCTCATTATGCACTCTTTGCAAAAGAGCATTTCATATTCACAAACTGTTTATCGATGAAGGAATCAGTGGAAAACACTTACCGAACAATTGATGTTTGCTGAAATCCATCACTGAAGAACGGGAACAAAGTCAAACCATCATTTTTGCTTGATGTCCACGAAATTGGAACAAAATTCACCACTTGTAGTCACACAAACGTTCTGTACTCGGAGAAAATCGCGGCAAGAAAGACGCATGTATTGCGCTCCTACTATCCCCGAAAATATATCACTGCCATTGTCAGTGTTATATTCCAAGGAAAGTGCACATCAGCTGTTCAATTTCTATCAACCGCACGAATTCCATGAACAAAGAAGAATCATGCCACATGATTCAATCTGCTAATACAGTTTTGAAGTTCCACGGTCTTCACGCAAATGGCTCCATCACTTGTCAGTTTCTTTAAACTTGTCGAAGGGATGTCAGTGCCACTTTTGTGATGGTAGCCCAAAGGAATGACAGTCATGTCTTGATCTCAGGGAATATACACATACTTCAAGGGACTTTCATCCCCAAATGTATTGACCTGAAAAGTCAAACATAGTGGCCAGGAAAAACAAGAAGTGTATCAGGAATAACAAAGCTATCAGATAGAGAGAAAAAGATCCATAACTGTCAATGGCTCATTATGCACACTTTGCAAAAGAGCATTTCATATTCACACACTGTTTATGGATGAAGAAATCACTAGAAAACACTTACCGAACAATTGATGTTTGCTGAAATCCATCACTGAAGAACAGGAACAGTCAAACCATCATTTTTGCTTGATGTCCACGAAATTGGAACAAATGCACAACTTGTAGTCACACAAACGTTTTGTAGTCGGAGAAAATCGCGGCAAGAAAGACGCATGTATTGCGCTCCTACTATCCCCGAAAATATATCACTGCCATTGTCAGTGTTATATTCCAAGGGAAGTGCACATCAGCTGTTCAATTTCTATCAACCGCACGTATTCCATGAATAAACAAGAATCATTATGCCACATGATTCAATCTGCAAATACAGTTTTGAAGTTCCACAGTCTTCACACAAATGGCTCCATCACTTGTCAGTTTCCTTAAACTTTTGGAAGGGATGTCATAGCCAGTTTTCTGATGATAGCCCGAAGGAATGACATCACGTCTTGATCTCAGGGAATATACACACACTTCATGGGACTTTGGTCCCCAAATGTACTGACCTGAAAAGTCAAACAGTGGATCAGGTAAACCAACAAGTGTATCAGAAATAACAAAGCTATCCGATAGAGAGAAAAAGACCCATAACTATCAATGGCTCATTATAGTAGGCATCCTTCAGTCTCGGAAGACTATGGAGTTGCGCTCTAGGTGTCTATTCTGGTACAGCGACGGGTGTGGCTGGCCAGTCCGATGCTGGAATGACAGTCGCTGTGGCAGAGGGCACAGATGATGTCTGACGCTGGTTTGTCTGCCTGGGCTGCAGCCTTTCCCCCGTGCTGCTGAGCGAGTGTCTCTTCCAACGTGGAGAGACCTTTCTGCACAGTCTGTCTCCAGGCTGACCGTTTGAGGGCTGTTGCTTCCCAGTTGTTCTGGTCGATGTTCAAGGCCTTTAGGTCCCTCTTGCACACGTCTTTGAATCGCAGCTGTGGTCTGCCTGTGGGACGTTTTCCCTGCACAAGTTCTCCATAGAGGAGGTCTTTAGGGATCCGTCCATCATCCATGCGCACGACATGGCCGAGCCAGCGCATACGTCTCTGTTTCAGCAGCATGTACATGCTGGTGCATCCGGCTCTTTCCAGGACAGTGTTGTTTGGGACCTTGTCCTGCCAGGTGATGTTCAGAATGCGTCGTAGGCTACGCATATGAAAAGCACTGAGCTTTCGCTCCTGTCGGGGGGTTTCTGAGATAGTTGAGCCCAGATAAACAAAGTCATGGACGACTTCCAGTTCATGGTCATTGATACTGATGACTGGGGGAGAGTCAACATCCTGCCCCATGACCTGTGTTTTCTTCAAGCTAATGGTAAGCCCGAAGTCTTGGCAGGCATCGCTGAAGCGAGTCATGAGCTGCTGTAGGTCCTGGCTGAGTGGGCAGTTACTGCTGCATCGTCTGCAAAGAGGAAGTCATGCAGGCACCTCAACCTGCCTTTAGTCTTGGCTCTTAGTCTGGAGAGGTTGAAGAACTTCCCGTCTGTCCTGGTTCGAGATAGATACCTTCAGCTGCAGGACCAAATGCGTGTTTCAGCATCACAGCAAAAAAGATTCCAAACAGGGTGGGAGCCAGGACGCAACCCTGTTTCACTCGCTCCGTATGTTGAAGGCAGCTGATGTTGAGCCGTCAAAGACGACGGTGCCTTTCATGTCTTCGTGGAAGGATCTGATGATGCTGAGAAGTTTGGGTGGACATCCAATCTTGGGGAGGATCTTGAAGACGCCATCCCTGCTAACCAGATTGAAAGCCTTTGTGAGATCTATAAAGGCAATGAAGAGTGGCTGCCTTTGCTCCCTACATTTCTCCTGAAGTTGTTTAAGGGAGAAGATCATATCTATAGTGGATCTGTTGGCACGGAAAGCGCACTGTGATTCAGGATAAACTTGCTCTGCAAGTACTTGGAGCCTCTTCAGTGCTACTCGTGCTAAGGAGGGATATGCCGCGATAATTATTGCAATCGCTTCTGTCACCTTTGCTTTTGTACAGTGTGATGACGTTAGCATCCCTCATGTCTTGCGGCACTTCGCCTTCACTCCAACAGAGGCAGAGGATTTCATGCAACTCTGTGATGAGTTCGGCTCATTATGCACACTTTGCAAAGGAGCATTTCATATTCACACACTGTTTATGGATGAAGAAATCAGTAGAAAACACTTACCGAACAATTGATGTTTGCTGAAATCCATCACTGAATAACGGGAACAAAGTCAAACCAGAATTTTTGCTTGATGTCCACAAAATTGGAACAAAATTCACCACTTGTAGTCACACAACCGTTTTGTAGTTGGAGAAAACCGCAGCAAGACATGTATTACGCTCCTACTATCCCCGATTATATATCATTGCCATTGTCAACATTATATTCCAAGGGAAGTGCACATCAGCTTTTCAATTTCTATCAACCGCACGAATTCTATGAATAAACAAGAATCATTATGCCACATGATTCAATCTGCAAATACAGTTTTGAAGTTCCATGGTCGTCACGCAAATGGCTCCATCACTTGTCAGTTTCTTTAAACTTGTCGAAGGGATGTCAGTGCCACTTTTGTGATGTAAGTCCAAAGGAATGACAGTCATGTCTTGATCTCAGGGAATATACACATACTTCAAGGGACTTTCATCCCCAAATGTATTGACCTGAAAAGTCAAACATAGTGGCCAGGAAAAACAAGAAGTGTATCAGGAATAACAAAGCTATCAGATAGAGAGAAAAAGATCCATAACTGTCAATGGCTCATTATGCACACTTTGCAAAAGAGCATTTCATATTCACACACTGTTTATGGATGAAGAAATCAGTAGAAAACACTTACCGAACAATTGATGTTTGCTGAAATCCATCACTGAAGAACAGGAACAGTCAAACCATCATTTTTGCTTGATGTCCACGAAATTGGAACAAATGCACAACTTGTAGTCACACAAACGTTTTGTACTCGAAGAAAATCGCGTCAAGAAAGACGCATGTATTGCACTCCTACTATCCCCGAAAATATATCACTGCCATTGTCAGTGTTATATTCCAAGGGAAGTGCACATCAGCTGTTCAATTTCTATCAACCGCACGTATTCCATGAACAAAGAAGAATCATGCCACATGATTCAATCTGCAAATACAGTTTTCAAGTTCCACGGTCTTCACGCAAATGGCTCCATCACTTGTCAGTTTCTTTAAACTTGTCGAAGGGATGTCAGTGCCACTTTTGTGATGGTAGCCCAAAGGAATGACAGTCATGTCTTGATCTCAGGGAATATACACATACTTCAAGGGACTTTCATCCCCAAATGTATTGACCTGAAAAGTCAACCATAGTGGCCAGAAAAAAACAAGAAGTGTGTCAGTAATAACAAAGCTATCAGATAGAGAGAAAAAGATCCATAACTGTCAATGGCTCATTATGCACACTTTGCAAAAGAGCATTTCATATTCACACACTGTTTATGGATGAAGAAATCAGTAGAAAACACTTACCGAACAATTGATGTTTGCTGAAATCCATCACTGAAGAACGGGAACAGTCAAACCATCATTTTTGCTTGATGTCCACGAAATTGGAACAAAATCACACTTGTAGTCACACAAACGTTTGTAGTCAGAGAAAATCGCGGCAAGAAAGACGCATGTATTGCGCTCCTACTATCCCCGAAAATATATCACTGCCATTGTCAGTGTTATATTCCAAGGGAAGTGCACATCAGCTGTTCAATTTCTATCAACCGCACATATTCCATGAACAAAGAAGAATCATGCCACATGATTCAATCTGCAAATACAGTTTTGAAGTTCCACGGTCTTCACGCAAATGGCTCCATCCCCCCCCCCCCCCCCCCCCCCCCCCCCGATCCATAACTGTCAATGGCTCATTATGCACACTTTGCAAAAGAGCATTTCATATTCACACACTGTTTATGGATGAAGAAATCAGTAGAAAACACTTACCAAACAATTGATGTTAGCTCAAATCCATCACTGAAGAACGGGAACAAAGTCAAACCATCATTTTTGCTTGATGTCCACGAAATTGGAACAAAATGCACAACTTGTAGTCACACAAACGTTTTGTAGTCGAAGAAAATCGCGCAAGAAAGACGCATGTATTCCACTCCTACTATCCCGAAAATATACACTGCCATTGTCAGGTTATATTCCAAGGGAAGTGCACATCAGCTGTTCAATTTCTATCAACCGCACGTATTCCATGAACAAAGAAGAATCATGCCACATGATTCAATCTGCAAATACAGTTTTGAAGTTCCACGGTCTTCACGCAAATGGCTCCATCACTTGTCAGTTTCTTTAAACTTTGAAGGGATGTCAGTGCCACTTTTGTGATGATAGCCCAAAGGAATGACAGTCATGTCTTGATCTCAGGGAATATACACATACTTCAAGGGACTTTCATCCCCAAATGTATTGACCTGAAAAGTCAACATAGTGGCCAGGAAAAACAGAGTGTATCAGGAATAACAAAGCTATCAGATAGAGAGAAAAAGATCCATAACTGTCAATGGCTCATTATGCACACTTTGCAAAAGAGCATTCATATTCACACACTGTTTATGGATGAAGAAATCAGTAGAAAACACTTACCAACAATTGATGTTTGCTGAAATCCATCACTGAAGAACGGGAACAAGTCAAACCATCATTTTTGCTTGATGTCCACGAAATTGGAACAAAATCACACTTGTAGTCACACAAACGTTTGTACTCGAGAAAATCGCGGCAAGAAAGACGCATGTATTGCCTCCTACTATCCCCGAAAATATATCACTGCCATTGTCAGTGTTATATTCCAAGGGAAGTGCACATCAGCTGTTCAATTTCTATCAACCGCACGTATTCCATGAACAAAGAAGAATCATGCCACATGATTCAATCTGCAAATACAGTTTTGAAGTTCCACGGTCTTCACGCAAATGGCTCCATCACTTGTCAGTTTCTTTAAACTTGTCGAAGGGATGTCAGTGCCACTTTTGTGATGGTAGCCCAAAGGAATGACAGTCATGTCTTGATCTCAGGGAATATACACATACTTCAAGGGACTTTCATCCCCAAATGTATTGACCTGAAAAGTCAAACATAGTGGCCAGGAAAAACAAGAAGTGTTCAGAATAACAAAGCTATCAGATAGAGAGAAAAAGATCCATAACTGTCAATGGCTCATTATGCACACTTTGCAAAAGAGCATTCATATTCACACACTGTTTATGGATGAAGAAATCAGTAGAAAACACTTACCGAACAATTGATGTTTGCTGAAATCCATCACTGAAGAACGGAACAGTCAAACATCATTTTTGCTTGATGTCCACGAAATTGGAACAAATCACACTTGTAGTCACACAAACGTTTGTATCAGAGAAAATCGCGGCAAGAAAGACGCATGTATTGCGCTCCTACTATCCCCGAAAATATATCACTGCCATTGTCAGTGTTATATTCCAAGGGAAGTGCACATCAGCTGTTCAATTTCTATCAACCGCACGTATTCCATGAATAAACAAGAATCTATGCCACATGATTCAATCTGCAAATACAGTTTTAAGTTCCAGTCTTCACGCAAATGGCTCCATCACTTGTCAGTTTCTTTAAACTTGTCGAAGGGATGTCAGTGCCACTTTTGTGATGTAGCCAAGGAATGACAGTCATGTCTTGATCTCAGGGAATATACACATACTTCAAGGGACTTTCATCCCCAAATGATTGACCTGAAAAGTCAAACATAGTGGCCAGGAAAAACAAGAAGTGTATCAGGAATAACAAAGCTATCAGATAGAGAGAAAAAGATCCATAACTGTCAATGGCTCATTATGCACACTTTGCAAAAGAGCATTTCTATTCACACACTGTTTATGATGAAGAAATCAGAGAAAACACTTACCGAACAATTGATGTTTTCTGAAATCCATCACTGAAGAACGGGAACAGTCAAACCATCATTTTTGCTTGATGTCCACGAAATTGGAACAAATGCACACTTTAGTCACACAAACGTTTTGTAGTCAGAGAAAATCGCGGCAAGAAAGACGCATGTATTGCGCTCCTACTATCCCCGAAATTATATCACTGCCATGGTCAGTGTTATATTCCAAGGGAAGTGCACATCAGCTGTTTCAATTTCTATCAACGCACGTATTCCATGAATAAACAAGAATCATTATGCCACATGATTCAATCTGCAAATACAGTTTTGAAGTTCCATGGTCTTCACGCAAATGGCTCCATCACTTGTCAGTTTCTTTAAACTTGTCGAAGGGATGTCAGTGCATTTTGTGATGGTAAGCCAAAGGAATGAAAAGTCATTCTTGATCTCAGGGAATATACACATACTTCAAGGGACTTTATCCCCAAATGTATTCACCTGTAAAGTCAACTATAGTGGATCAGGAAAAACAAGAAGTGTATCAGGAATAACAAATCTACCGATAGAGAGAAAAAGACCATAACTGTCAATGGCTCATTATGCACTCTTTGCAAAAGAGCATTTCATATTCACAAACTGTTTATCGATGAAGAAATCAGTAGAAAACACTTACCGAACAATTGATGTTTGCTGAAATCCATCACTGAAGAACGGGAACAAAGTCAAACCATCATTTTTGCTTGATGTCCACGAAATTGGAACAAAATTCACCACTTGTAGTCACACAAACGTTCTGTACTCAGAGAAAATCGGGCAAGAAAGACGCATGTATTGCGCTCCTACTATCCCCGAAAATATATCACTGCCATTGTCAGTGTTATATTCCAAGGGAAGTGCACATCAGCTGTTCAATTTCTATCAACCGCACGTATTCATGAACAAAGAAGAATCATGCCACATGATTCAATCTGCAAATACAGTTTTCAAGTTCCACGGTCTTCACGCAAATGGCTCCATCACTTGTCAGTTTCTTTAAACTTGTCGAAGGGATGTCAGTGCCACTTTTGTGATGGTAGCCCAAAGGAATGACAGTCATGTCTTGATCTCAGGGAATATACACATACTTCAAGGGACTTTCATCCCCAAATGTATTGACCTGAAAAGTCAAACATAGTGGCCAGGAAAAACAAGAAGTGTATCAGGAATAACAAAGCTATCAGATAGAGAGAAAAAGATCCATAACTGTCAATGGCTCATTATGCACACTTTGCAAAAGAGCATTTCATATTCACAACACTGTTTATGGATGAAGAAATCACTAGAAAACACTTACCGAACAATTGATGTTTGCTGAAATCCATCACTGAAGAACGGGAACAAAGTCAAACCATCATTTTTGCTTGATGTCCACGAAATTGGAACAAATGCACAACTTGTAGTCACACAAACGTTTTGTAGTCGGAGAAAATCGCGGCAAGAAAGACGCATGTATTGCGCTCCTACTATCCCGAAAATATATCACTGCCATTGTCAGTGTTATATTCCAAGGGAAGTGCACATCAGCTGTTCAATTTCTATCAACCGCACGTATTCCATGAATAAACAAGAATCATTATGCCACATGATTCAATCTGCAAATACAGTTTTGAAGTTCCATGTCTTCACGCAAATGGCTCCATCACTTGTCAGTTGCTTTAAACTTGTCGAAGGGATGTCAATGCCAGTTTTTGTGATGGTAGCCCAAAGGAATGACAATCATGTCTTGATCTCAGGGAATATACACATACTTCAAGCGACTTTGGTCTCCAAATGTATTAACCTGTAAAGTCAACTATAGTGGATCAGGAAAAACAAGAAGTGTGTCAGGAATAACAAATCTACCCGATAGAGAGAAAAAGACCCATAACTATCAATGGCTCATATGCACACTTTGCAAAGGAGCATTTCATATTCACACACTGTTTATGGATGAAGAAATCAGTAGAAAACACTTACCGAACAATTGATGTTTGCTGAAATCCATCACTGAATAACGGGAACAAAGTCAAACCAGAATTTTTGCTTGATGTCCACAAAATTGGAACAAAATTCACCACTTGTAGTCACACAACCGTTTTGTAGTTGGAGAAAACCGCAGCAAGACATGTATTACGCTCCTACTATCCCCGATTATATATCATTGCCATTGTCAGCATTATATTCCAAGGGAAGTGCACATCAGCTTTTCAATTTCTATCAACCGCACGAATTCTATGAATAAACAAGAATCATTATGCCACATGATTCAATCTGCAAATACAGTTTTGAAGTTCCATGGTCGTCACGCAAATGGCTCCATCACTTGTCAGTTTCTTTAAACTTTTGGAAGGGATGTCATTCCCAGTTTTGTGATGGTAGCCCAAAGGAATGACAGTCATGTCTTGATCGCAGGGAATATACACATACTTCAAGGGACTTTGGTCCCCAAATGTATTGACCTGAAAAGTCAACCATAGTCGATCAGGAAAAATAAGAAGTGTATCAGGAATAACAAATCTACCCGATAGAGAGAAAAAGACCCATAACTATCAATGGCTCATTCTGCACACTTTGCAAAACAGCATTTCATATTCTCACACTGTTTATGGATGAAGAAATCAGTAGAAAACACTTACCGAACAATTGATGTTTGCTGAAATCCATCACTGAAGAACGGGAAAAAGTCAAACCATCATTTTTGCTTGATGTTTACGAAATTGGAAACAAATTCACCACGTTGTAGTCACACAAACGTTTTGTAGTTGCAGAAAATCGCGGTAAGAAAGATACATGTATTGCGCTCCTACTATCCCCGAAAATATATCACTGCCATTGTCAGTGTTATATTCCAAGGGAAGTGCACATCAGCTGTTCAATTTCTATCAACCGCATGTATTCCATGAATAAACAAGAATCATTATGCCACATCATTCAATCTACAAATACACTTTCGAAGTTCCACAGTCTTAATGCAAATAGCTCCATCACTTGTCTGTTTCTTTAAACTTTTGGAAGGGATGTCAGTGCCAGTTTTGTGATGGTAGCCCAAAGGAATGACAATCATGGCTTGATCTCAGGGAATATACACATACTTCAAGGGTCTTTGGTCCCAAATGTATTGACCTGAAAAGTCAAACATAGTGGATCAGGAAAAAACAAGAAGTGTATCAGAAGTAACAAAGCTATCCGATAAAGAGAAAAAGACCCATAACTATCAATGGCTCATTCTGCACGCTTTGCAAAGGAGCATTTCATATTCACACACTGTTTATGGATGAAGAAATCAGTAGAAAACACTTACCGAACAATTGATGTTTGCTGAAATCCATCACTGAAGAACGGAAACAAAGTCAAACCGTAATTTTTGCTTGATGTCCACAAAATTGGAACAAAATGCACAACTTGTAGTCACACAAACGTTTTGTCGTCGGAGAAAATCGCGGCAAGAAAGACATGTATTGCCCTCCTACTATCCCCAAAAATATATCACTGCCATTGTCAGTGTTGTATTCCAAGGGAAGTGCACATCAGCTGTTCAATTTCTATCAACCGCACGTATTCCATGAATAAACAAGAATCATTATGCCATATGATTCAATCTGCAAATACAGTTTTGAAGTTCCACGGTCTTCATGCAAATGGCTCCATCACTTGTCAGTTTCTTTAAACTTTTGGAACGGATGTGATTGCCAGTTTTGTGATGGTAGCCCAAAGGAATGACAGTCATATCTTGATCTCAGGGAATATACACATACTTCAAGGGACTTTGGTCCCCAAATGTATTATTATTATTTATGCCCATCGCTCCCGGTGGAGCATAGGCCATCAACGACCCTTCGCCATCGCACTCTGTTCTGGGCTGTTCTGGTCATTCCAGTCCAGTTTGTCCCTTGTTGTTTCAACTCCGCCTCAGTGTCTCGCCTCCAGCTGTTGCGAGGCCGGCCTCTCTTTCTCTTTCCCTGCGGGTTCCAGGTCAGGGCTTGGCGTGTGGTGCTGGATGCTGGCTTCCTGAGGGTGTGTCCGATCCAGCCCCACTTCCTTCATAGTATCTGCTTGGCCACTGCTTCCTGTCCCGCACGCTCCCATAGATCTTCGTTTCGGATCTTGTCCTGCCATCGGATTTTGTAGATGCACCACAGACAGATGTTGAAGAATGTCTGAATCTTTTGTTGCATCGTCTGTGTTGTCCGCCATGTCTCGCATCCGTAGAGCAGAATTGATTTCACATTGGAGTTGAAGATGCAGAGTTTGGTTCTTATGCTGATTCCTCCAGATGCCCAGATGTTCTTGAGCATGATGAAAGCTGCTCTTGCCTTGCCGATTCTGGCTGTGACGTCTCGGTCCGTGCCTCCCTGTTGGTCAACCACACTTCCCAGGTAGACAAGACTCCACCTCCCTGATGGGCTCTCCACCGACTGTGACCGATGTGTTGGCAGTGGTGTTGATTTTCATCAGCTCAGTCTTCTTCCTGTTAATCTTTAGCCCTGTCCCGTCTGATGTGATCTCCAAGCAAGGGGTCTTGTCCTGCATCTGACTGTGGCTGTGTGACATGAGCGCCAGGTCGTCAGCAAAGTCCAGGTCATCGAGCTGTGTCCAGCGTGTCCACTGTATACCGTTGTTCCTGCCTGTTGTAGTGGTCTTCATGATCCAGTCAATGACCAGGAGGAAGAGGAACGGCGACAGCAGGCACCCCTGCCGAACTCCGGTCTTCACCTTGAAACTTTCAGACAGCTGGCCGGCGTGGGCAATCCTGCAGTTCATGTCCTGGTAGGTGCATCGGATGAGGGAGATGATCTTCTCGGGGACTCCCTAATACCTCAGCAGCTTCCACAGCGTCTCTCTGTCCACACTGGCGAAGGCCTTCTCATAATCTATGAAGTTGATGTAGAGGGGGGAGCTCCACTCCAGCGACTGCTCCACGGTAATGCGCAGGCTGGCGATCTGGTCAGCACATGATTTGTTCTGCCGGAAGCCTGCCTGCTGGTCTCGGAGCTTGGGGTCGACAACCTCTTTCATTCTCTCCAGTAGAACCCTGTTGAGAACCTTGCCTGGCATTGACAGGAGCATGATCCCTCGGTAGTTGCTGCAGTCCCTGAGAACTCCTTTCTTCAGCAGCTTGATGATGATTCCTTCTTTCCACTGAGCCGGTACCTCCTCCTTCTCCCAGATCTTGCTGAAGAGACTGTATAGCATGTTGACAGCTGTCTCTATGTCTGCTTTGATGGCTTCTGCTGGTATCTCATCCGGCCCTGCAGCCTTCCAATTTTTCAGAGTCATGATGGCCTTCGTGATCTCTGCCTTTGAGGGTTTGTCACAGCTGATGGGCAGTTCTGTCTCTGCAGGTGGGATGTCTGGTGGTGTGTCAGGAGTGGGGCAGTTTAGCAGCTCCCTGAAGTGTTCTGCCCATCGTTTCAGCTGTTCCTCGGTTGTTGTCAGTGGGTTTCCGTTCTTGTCCTTCACTGGCTTTGTCTGTCTGCTGGAACTTACCTGTCAGCTTCTTGGTCACCAGGTACAGGTCCTTCAGATTCCCCTGTCCAGTTGCTGCCTCTGCTTGGCTGGCCAGGTCGTCAAAGTAGTCCCTCTTGTCCTTCTTGATGCTCTTCTTTACTTCTCTGTTCGCTGCTGTGTGTTCTTCCTGTGCCTTTGCCTTAGCTGCTCTTGTTCGGCTCGTGTTCAGCGTAGTTTTCTTCTCTCTCCTTGTTTCCAGCTTGTGGATGGTGTTGGCAGAGATCCATTCTTTATGCTGGGCCTTCTTCTTGTCAAGGATCTCTTCACATGTGTCATGCCAGAGCTTCTTGCAGTGTTCCCACCATGTCTTGATGTCTGTCTCACCATCTTTTATCAGCTCTTGTAGCGGCTGGAACCTGTTGGAAAGGCTGATCTGGAATGCTGCTTGTGTGTCCCTGTTTCAGAGCAGTCCGACATTGTACCTTGTCCGTGTGTTGTTGGCGTTGGTGAATCTCTTGAGGCGAAGTCCCACTGTTGGTAAAAGAAGGTGGTGGTCTGATGACACGTCAGCACCTCTCATCACTCGTACATCCTGCCATGATCTCCTGAATTTGCGGCTAATGCAGATGTGGTCAATCTGGTTCTCCGTGACGTGGCTTGGGGATCTCCATGTGGCCTTGTGGATGCACTTGAGTGGGAAGATGCTTCCTCCTATCACCAGCTGGTTCAGGGCGCACAGGTCTGCAAAGCGCTCACCATTCTCGTTCATCTGTCCCAGTCTGTGTGTCCCCATGATGTCCTTGTAGCCTGTGTTGTCCGTTCCAATCTTGGCGTTAAAATCTCCCATCAGTATGGTTATGCCCTTTGCTCCTCTTTTGTCTATCACTGTCTGTAGTTACTGATAGAAGTCATCTTTCTTCTCTTCTTCCACATCATTGGTGGGAGCATAGCACTGGATGATGTTCAGCCGGATGTCATTCTTCTTCATGGTAAACTTCGCTGTGATGATGCGGGAGTTGACAGGTTCCCATCCGATGAGTGCCCCTTGTGCCTCCGGTGCCAGCATCAGGGCCACACCCTCAGTGTGGGGGGCTCCATCCTCTGCGTGTCCTGAGTACAGCAGCTGTTCTCCAGATGAAAGTGTCAGATGTCCTGATTGTAGCCGCCTTGTCTGACTCAGTCCTAGCACTCCAATCTTGTAGTTTTTTTTTTAATCTCTCTCGCAACTTGGATGGTTTTTCCAGTTTCAAACATCGTCCTGATGTTCCATGTGGCTACTCTCGTTGTTGTCCTGGGTGTTAGAAGGGGAGTCAGCCTTGCAGCTTCCTTTTGGCTTTCAATGCACTGTGTCATAAGTCTCCAGGATGGAGACCCTTCCTTGCCCAGGTGAATGTTTTGGTTCGTTGTCGTTGATGCTTCTGTAACTCGTCTTTTTTACAGGCAGGGTTCTTAGCCCTACGCAAACCCCTTTATCCTCGGGGCGAGGTGGTCCTGCCTTAGTCGCCTCTTACGACATGCATGGCAGGGCAGTGGGTCTATACTATGCCCAACCCACAGGGCATGTCCCCAAATGTATTGACCTGTAAAGTCAAACAGTGGATCAGGAAAAACAAAAAGTGTATCAGGAATAACAAAGCTATCCGATAGAGAGAAAAAGACCCAAAGCTGTCAATGGCTCATTATGCACACTTTGCAAAAGAGCATTTCATATTCACACACTGTTTATGGTTGAAGAAATCAGTAGAAAAAACTTACCGAACAATTGATGTTTGCTGAAATCCATCCCTAAACAACAGGAACAAAGTCAAACCATGATTTTTGCCTGATGTCCACAACATTGGAACAAAATGCACCATTGTAGTTACACAAACGTTTTGTAGTCGGAGAAAATCGCGGTGAGAAGGACATCTATTGGGCTCCGACTATCCCCAAAAATATATCACTGCAATTGTCAGTGTTATATTCCAAGGGAAGTGCACATCAGCTGTTCAATTCCTATCAACCTGCACGTATTCCATGAATAAACAAGAATCATTATGCCGCATGATTCAATCTGCAAATACAGTTTTGAAGTTCCATGGTCTTCATGCAAATGGCTCCATCACTTGTCAGTTTCTTTAAACTTTTGGAAGGGATGTCATTGACAGTTTTGTGATGGAAGCCCAAAGGAATGACAGTCATGTCTTGATCTCAGGGAATATACACATACTTCAAGGGACTTTCGTCCCCAAATGTATTGACCTGAAAAGTCAAACATAGTGGATCAGGAAAATACAAGAAGTGTATCAGGAATCACAAAGCTATCCAATCGAGAGATAAAGGCCCATAACTATCAATGGCTCATTCTGCACACTTTGCAAAGGAGCATTTCATATTCACACACTGTTTATGGATGAAGAAATCAGTAGAAAACACTCACCGAACAATTGATGTTTGCTGAAATCCATCACTGAAGAACGGGAAGAAAGTCAAACCAGAATTTTTGCTTGATGTCCTCAAAATTGGAACAAATTGCACCACTTGTAGTCACACAAACGTTTTGTAGTTGCAGAAAACCATGGCAAGACATGTATTACGCTCCTACTATCCCCGATTATATATCACTGCCATTGTCAGTGTTATATTCCAAGGGAAGTGTACATCAGGTGTTCAATTTCTATCAACCGCACGTATTCCATGAATAAACAAGAATCATTATGGCACACGATTCAATCTGCAAATACAGTTTTGAAGTTCCACGGTCATCACACAAAGGGCCCTCCTTCATTTCCCTCCCCTTTCCGGTCTTCACCTTGAAACTTTCAGACAGCTGGCCGGCGTGGGCAATCCTGCAGTTCATGTCCTGGTAGGTGCATCGGATGAGGGAGATGATCTTCTCGGGGACTCCCTAATACCTCAGCAGCTTCCACAGCGTCTCTCTGTCCACACTGGCGAAGGCCTTCTCATAATCTATGAAGTTGATGTAGAGGGGGGAGCTCCACTCCAGCGACTGCTCCACGGTAATGCGCAGGCTGGCGATCTGGTCAGCACATGATTTGTTCTGCCGGAAGCCTGCCTGCTGGTCTCGGAGCTTGGGGTCGACAACCTCTTTCATTCTCTCCAGTAGAACCCTGTTGAGAACCTTGCCTGGCATTGACAGGAGCATGATCCCTCGGTAGTTGCTGCAGTCCCTGAGAACTCCTTTCTTCAGCAGCTTGATGATGATTCCTTCTTTCCACTGAGCCGGTACCTCCTCCTTCTCCCAGATCTTGCTGAAGAGACTGTATAGCATGTTGACAGCTGTCTCTATGTCTGCTTTGATGGCTTCTGCTGGTATCTCATCCGGCCCTGCAGCCTTCCAATTTTTCAGAGTCATGATGGCCTTCGTGATCTCTGCCTTTGAGGGTTTGTCACAGCTGATGGGCAGTTCTGTCTCTGCAGGTGGGATGTCTGGTGGTGTGTCAGGAGTGGGGCAGTTTAGCAGCTCCCTGAAGTGTTCTGCCCATCGTTTCAGCTGTTCCTCGGTTGTTGTCAGTGGGTTTCCGTTCTTGTCCTTCACTGGCTTTGTCTGTCTGCTGGAACTTACCTGTCAGCTTCTTGGTCACCAGGTACAGGTCCTTCAGATTCCCCTGTCCAGTTGCTGCCTCTGCTTGGCTGGCCAGGTCGTCAAAGTAGTCCCTCTTGTCCTTCTTGATGCTCTTCTTTACTTCTCTGTTCGCTGCTGTGTGTTCTTCCTGTGCCTTTGCCTTAGCTGCTCTTGTTCGGCTCGTGTTCAGCGTAGTTTTCTTCTCTCTCCTTGTTTCCAGCTTGTGGATGGTGTTGGCAGAGATCCATTCTTTATGCTGGGCCTTCTTCTTGTCAAGGATCTCTTCACATGTGTCATGCCAGAGCTTCTTGCAGTGTTCCCACCATGTCTTGATGTCTGTCTCACCATCTTTTATCAGCTCTTGTAGCGGCTGGAACCTGTTGGAAAGGCTGATCTGGAATGCTGCTTGTGTGTCCCTGTTTCAGAGCAGTCCGACATTGTACCTTGTCCGTGTGTTGTTGGCGTTGGTGAATCTCTTGAGGCGAAGTCCCACTGTTGGTAAAAGAAGGTGGTGGTCTGATGACACGTCAGCACCTCTCATCACTCGTACATCCTGCCATGATCTCCTGAATTTGCGGCTAATGCAGATGTGGTCAATCTGGTTCTCCGTGACGTGGCTTGGGGATCTCCATGTGGCCTTGTGGATGCACTTGAGTGGGAAGATGCTTCCTCCTATCACCAGCTGGTTCAGGGCGCACAGGTCTGCAAAGCGCTCACCATTCTCGTTCATCTGTCCCAGTCTGTGTGTCCCCATGATGTCCTTGTAGCCTGTGTTGTCCGTTCCAATCTTGGCGTTAAAATCTCCCATCAGTATGGTTATGCCCTTTGCTCCTCTTTTGTCTATCACTGTCTGTAGTTACTGATAGAAGTCATCTTTCTTCTCTTCTTCCACATCATTGGTGGGAGCATAGCACTGGATGATGTTCAGCCGGATGTCATTCTTCTTCATGGTAAACTTCGCTGTGATGATGCGGGAGTTGACAGGTTCCCATCCGATGAGTGCCCCTTGTGCCTCCGGTGCCAGCATCAGGGCCACACCCTCAGTGTGGGGGGCTCCATCCTCTGCGTGTCCTGAGTACAGCAGCTGTTCTCCAGATGAAAGTGTCAGATGTCCTGATTGTAGCCGCCTTGTCTGACTCAGTCCTAGCACTCCAATCTTGTAGTTTTTTTTTTTAATCTCTCTCGCAACTTGGATGGTTTTTCCAGTTTCAAACATCGTCCTGATGTTCCATGTGGCTACTCTCGTTGTTGTCCTGGGTGTTAGAAGGGGAGTCAGCCTTGCAGCTTCCTTTTGGCTTTCAATGCACTGTGTCATAAGTCTCCAGGATGGAGACCCTTCCTTGCCCAGGTGAATGTTTTGGTTCGTTGTCGTTGATGCTTCTGTAACTCGTCTTTTTTACAGGCAGGGTTCTTAGCCCTACGCAAACCCCTTTATCCTCGGGGCGAGGTGGTCCTGCCTTAGTCGCCTCTTACGACATGCATGGCAGGGCAGTGGGTCTATACTATGCCCAACCCACAGGGCATGTCCCCAAATGTATTGACCTGTAAAGTCAAACAGTGGATCAGGAAAAACAAAAAGTGTATCAGGAATAACAAAGCTATCCGATAGAGAGAAAAAGACCCAAAGCTGTCAATGGCTCATTATGCACACTTTGCAAAAGAGCATTTCATATTCACACACTGTTTATGGTTGAAGAAATCAGTAGAAAAAACTTACCGAACAATTGATGTTTGCTGAAATCCATCCCTAAACAACAGGAACAAAGTCAAACCATGATTTTTGCCTGATGTCCACAACATTGGAACAAAATGCACCATTGTAGTTACACAAACGTTTTGTAGTCGGAGAAAATCGCGGTGAGAAGGACATCTATTGGGCTCCGACTATCCCCAAAAATATATCACTGCAATTGTCAGTGTTATATTCCAAGGGAAGTGCACATCAGCTGTTCAATTCCTATCAACCTGCACGTATTCCATGAATAAACAAGAATCATTATGCCGCATGATTCAATCTGCAAATACAGTTTTGAAGTTCCATGGTCTTCATGCAAATGGCTCCATCACTTGTCAGTTTCTTTAAACTTTTGGAAGGGATGTCATTGACAGTTTTGTGATGGAAGCCCAAAGGAATGACAGTCATGTCTTGATCTCAGGGAATATACACATACTTCAAGGGACTTTCGTCCCCAAATGTATTGACCTGAAAAGTCAAACATAGTGGATCAGGAAAATACAAGAAGTGTATCAGGAATCACAAAGCTATCCAATCGAGAGATAAAGGCCCATAACTATCAATGGCTCATTCTGCACACTTTGCAAAGGAGCATTTCATATTCACACACTGTTTATGGATGAAGAAATCAGTAGAAAACACTCACCGAACAATTGATGTTTGCTGAAATCCATCACTGAAGAACGGGAAGAAAGTCAAACCAGAATTTTTGCTTGATGTCCTCAAAATTGGAACAAATTGCACCACTTGTAGTCACACAAACGTTTTGTAGTTGCAGAAAACCATGGCAAGACATGTATTACGCTCCTACTATCCCCGATTATATATCATTGCCATTGTCAGTGTTATATTCCAAGGGAAGTGTACATCAGGTGTTCAATTTCTATCAACCGCACGTATTCCATGAATAAACAAGAATCATTATGGCACACGATTCAATCTGCAAATACAGTTTTGAAGTTCCACGGTCATCACACAAATGGCTCCATCACTTCTCACTTTCTTTAAACTTTTGGAAGGAATGTCATTGCCAGTTTTGTGACGATAGCCTGAAGGAATGACAGTCACGTCTTGATCTCAGTGTATATACACATACTTCAAGGGACTTTGGTCCCCAAATGTATTGACCTGAAAAGTCAAACAGTGGATCAGGTAAAACAAGAAGTGTATCGGAAATAACAAAGCTATCTGATAGAGAGAAAAAGACCCATAACTATCAATGGCTCATTATAGTAGGCATCCTTCAGTCTCGGAAGACAATGGAGTTGCGCTCTAGGTGTCTATTCTGGTGCAGCGACGGGTGTGGCTGGCCAGTCCGATGCTGGAATGACAGTCCCTGTGGCAGAGGGCACAGGTGAAGTCTGACGCTGATTTGTCTGCCTGGGCTGCAGCCTTTCTTCTCATTCTCTTTTCCCCATGCTGCTGAATGAGTGTCTCTTCGAACTTGGAGAGACCTTTCTGCACAGTCTGTCTCCAGGCTGACCGTTTGAGGGCTGTTGCTTCCCAGTTGTTCTGGTCGATGTTCAAGGCCTTTAGGTCCCTCTTGCACACGTCTTTGAATCGCAGCTGTGGTCTGCCTGTGGGACGTTTTCCCTGCACAAGTTCTCCATAGAGGAGGTCTTTAGGGATCCGTCCATCATCCATGCGCACGACATGGCCGAGCCAGCGCATACGTCTCTGTTTCAGCAGCGTGTACATGCTGGTGCATCCGGCTCTTTCCAGGACAGTGTTGTTTGGGACCTTGTCCTGCCAGGTGATGTTCAGAATGCGTCGTAGGCTACACATATGAAAAGCACTGAGCTTTCGCTCCTGTTGGGCATGCAAAGTCCAATACTCGCTGCCATACAGAAGGGTGCTCACAACGCAGGATCTGTAGATCTGGATCTTTGTGTGCTCGGTCAGCTTGCTGTTGTTCCATGCTTTCCATGTCAGTCTGGTCATGGTGGTGGCTGCCTTGCCGATGCGCCTGTTGAGCTCTGCGTCAAGTGAGAGGGTGTCTGAGATAGTTGAGCCCAGATAAACAAAGTCATGGACGACTTCCAGTTCATGGTCATTGATACTGATGACTGGGGGAGAGTCAACATCCTGCCCCATGACCTGTGTTTTCTTCAAGCTAATGGTAAGCCCGAAGTCTTGGCAGGCATCGCTGAAGCGAGTCATGAGCTGCTGTAGGTCCTGGCTGAGTGGGCAGTTACTGCTGCGTCGTCTGCAAAGAGGAAGTCACGCAGGCACCTCAGCCTGACTTTAGTCTTGGCTCTTAGCCTGGAGAGGTTGAAGAACTTCACGTCTGTCCTGGTTCGGAGGTAGATACCTTCAGCTGCAGGACCAAATGCGTGTTTCAGCATCACAGCAAAGAAGATTCCAAACAGGGTGGGAGCCAGGACGCAACCCTGTTTCACTCTGCTCCGTATGTTGAAGGCAGCTGATGTTGAGCCGTCAAAGACGACGGTGCCTTTCATGTCTTCATGGAAGGATCTGATGATGCTGAGAAGTTTGGGTGGACATCCAATCTTGGGGAGGATCTTGAAGAGGCCATCCCTGCTAACCAGATCGAATGCCTTTGTGAGATCTATAAAGGCATTGAAGAGTGGCTGCCTTTGCTCCCTACATTTCTCCTGAAGTTGTTTAAGGGAGAAGATCATATCTATAGTGGATCTGTTGGCACGGAAACCGCACTGTGATTCAGGATAAACTTGCTCTGCAAGTACTTGGAGCCTCTTCAGTGCTACTCGTGCTAAGGAGGGATATGCCGCGATAATTATTGCAATCGCTTCTGTCACCTTTGCTTTTGTGCAGTGCGATGACATTAGCATCCCTCATGTCTTGCGGTACATCGCCTTCACTCCAACAGAGGCAGAGGATTTCATGCAACTCGGTGATGAGTTCGACTCATTATGCACACTTTGCAAAGGAGCATTTCATATTCACACACTGTTTATGGATGAAGAAATCAATAGAAAACACTCACCGAACAATTGATGTTTGCTGAAATCCATCACTGAAGAACGGGAACAAAGGCACACCAGACTTTTTCCTTGATCTCCACAAAATTGGAACAATTTGCACAACTTGTAGTCACACAAACATTTTGTAATTGGAGAAAACCGCGCAAGACATGTATTACGCTCCTACTATCCCCGATTATATATCATTGCCATTGTCAGTGTTATATTCCAAGGGAAGTGAACATCAGCTGTTCAATTTCTATCAACCGCACGTATTCTATGAATAAACAAGAATCATTATGCCACATGATTCAATCTGCAAATACAGTTTTGAAGTTTCACGGTCGTCACGCAAATGGCTCCATCACTTGTCAGTTTCTTTAAACTTTTGGAAGGGATGTCATTGCCAGTTTTGTGATGGTAGCCCAACGGAATGACAGTCATGTCTTGATCTCAGGGAATATACACATACTTCAAGGGACTTTGGTCCACAAATGTATTGACCTGAAAAGTCAACCATTGTGGATCAGGAAAAACAAGAAGTGTATCAGGAATAACAAATCTACCCAATAGAGAGAAAAAGACCCATAACTATCAATGGCTCATTCTGCACACTTTGCAAAACAGCATTTCATATTCACACACTGTTTATGGATGAAGAAATCAGTAGAAAACACCGAAAAATTGATGTTTGCGGAAATCCATCACTGAATAACGGGAACAAAGTCAAACCATACTTTTTGCTTGACTGTCCACAAAATTGACAAAATGCACCAACTTGTAGTCACACAAACATTTTGTAGTCGGAGAAAATCGCGGCAAGAAAGACATGTATTCGCTCCTACTATCCCCAAAATATATCACTGCCATTGTCAGTGTTATATTCCAAGGGAAGTGCACATCAGCTGTTCAATTTCTATCAACAGCACGTATTCCATGGATAAACAAGAATCATTATGCCACACGATTCAATCTGCAAATACAGTTTTGAAGTTTCATCGGTCTTCACGCAAATGGCTCCACCATTGTCAGTTTCTTTAAACTTTTGGAGGGATGTCATTGCCAGTTTTGTGATGGAAGCCCAAAGGAATGACACTCATGTCTTGATCTCAGGGAATATACACATACTTCAAGGGACTTTGGTCCCCAAATGTATTGACCTGAAAAGTCAAACATACTGGATCAGGAAAAACCAGAAGTGTATCAGAAATAACAAAGCTATCCGATCGAGAGATAAAGTCCCATACCTATCAATGGCTCATTATGCACACTTTCCAAAGAGCATTTCATATTCATACACTGTTTATGTATGAAGAAATCAGTAGAAAACACTTAACGAACAATTGATGTTTGCTGAAATCCATCACTGAAGAACGGGAACAAAGTCAAACCATAATTTTTGCTTGATGTCCACAAAATTCGAACAAATGACCACTTGCAGTCACACAAACGTTTTGTAGTAGAGAAAATCGCGAAAGAAAGACATGTATTGCGCTCCTACTATCCCCGAAAATATATCACTGCCGTTGTCAGTGCTATATTCCAAGGGAAGTGCACATCAGCTGTTCAATTTCTATCAACCGCACGTATTCCATGAATAAACAAGAACCATTATGCCACATGATTCAATCTGTAAATACAGTTTTGAAGTTCCACAGCTTCACGCAAATGGCTCCATGACTTGTCAGTTTCTTTAACTTTTCAAGGAATGTAAATTGCCAGTTTTGTGATGGAGCCCAAAGGAATGACAGTCATGTCTTGATCTCAGGGAATATACACATACTTTAAGGGCTTTGGTCCCAAAATGATTGACCTGAAAAGTCAAACATAGTGGATCAGAAAAAACAAGAAGTGTATCAGGAATAGCAAATCTATCCGATAGAGAGAAAAGTCCCATAACAATCAATGGCTCATTATGCACACTTTGCAAAACAGCATTTCATATTCACACACTGTTTATGGATGAACAAATCAGTAGAAAACACTTACCGAACAATTGATGTTTGCTGAAATCCATCACTGAAGAACGGGAACAAAGTCAAACCATAATTTTTGCTTGATGTCCTCAAAATTGGAACAAAACGCACCACTTCTAGCCACACAAACATTTTGTGTTCAGAGAAAATCCGGCAAGAAAAACATATATTGCGTTCATACTATCCCCAAAAATATATCACTGCCATTGTCAGTGTTATATTCCAAGGGAAGTGCACATCAGCTGTTCAATTTCTATCAACCGCACGTATTCCATAAACAAACAAGAATCATTATGCCACATGATTCAATCTGCAAATACAGTTTTGAAGTTCCACGTCTTCACACAATGGATCCATCACTTGTCAGTTTCTTAAACTTTTGAAGGGATGCCATTGCCAGTTTTGTGATGGAAAGCCCAACGGAATGACAGTCATGTCTTGATCTCAGGGAATATACACATACTTCAAGGACTTTGGTCCCCAAATCGACTGACCTGAAAAGTCAACCATAGTGGATAAGGAAAAACAAGAATGTATCAGGAATAACAAATCTATCCGATAGAGAGAAAAAGACCCATAACTTCAATGGCTCATTATGCACATTTGCAAAAGAGCATTTCATATTCACACACTGTTTATGGATGAAGAAATCATAGAAAACACTTACCGAACAATTGATGTTTGCGAAATCCATCACTGAAGAACGGGAACAAAGTCAAACCATAATTTTTGCTTGATTCCACAAAATTGAACAAATACACCACTTGTAGTCACACAAACATTTTGTAGTCGGAGAAAATCGCGGCAAGAAAGACATGTATTGCGCTCCTACTATCCCCAAAATATATCACTGCCATTGTCAGTGTTATATTCCAAGGGAAGTGCACATCAGCTGTTCAATTTCTATCAACCGCATCTATTCCATGAATAAACAAGAATCATTATGCCACATGATTCAATCTGCAAATACAGTTTTGAAGCTTCACGGTCTTCACGCAATGGCTCCATCACTTGTCAGTTTCTTTAAACTTTTGGAAGGGATCATTGCCAGTTTTGTGATGGAAGCCAAAGGAATGACAGTTGTTCTGATCTCAGGGAATATACACATACTTTAAGGGCTTTGGTCCCCAAATGTATTGACCTGAAAAGTCAAACATAGTGGATCAGGAAAAACAAGAAGTGTATCAGGAATAACAAATCTACCCGATAGAGAGATAAAAGCCCATAACTATCAATGGCTCATTCTGCACACTTTGCAAAAGAGCATTTCATATTCACACACTGTTTATGGATGAACAAATCAGTAGAAAACACTTACGAACAATTGATGTTTGCGAAATCCATCACTGAAGAACGGGAACAAAGTCAAACCATACATTTTTGCTTGATGTCCACAAAATTGGAACAAAATGCACCACTTGCAGTCACACAAACATTTTAGTCGGAGAAAATCCGGCAAGAAAGACATGTATTGCGCTCCTACTATCCCCAAAATATATCACTGCCATTGTCAGTGTTATATTCCAAGGGAAGTGCACATCAGCTGTTCAATTTCTATCAACCGCATTATTCCATGAATAAACAAGAATCATTATGCCACATGATTCAATCTGCAAATACAGTTTTGAAGTTCCACGGTCTTCACGCAAATGGCTCCATCACTTGTCAGTTTCTTTAAACTTTTGAAGGGATGTCATATGCCAGTTTTGTGATGGAAGCCCAAAGGAATGACAGTCATGTCTTGATCTCAGGGAATATACACATACTTCAAGGGACTTTGGTCCCCAAATCGACTGACCTGAAAAGTCAACCCATAGTGGATCAAGGAAAAACAAGAAGTGTATCAGGAATAACAAATCTATCCGATAGAGAGAAAAGCCCATAACTGTCAATGGCTCATTATGCACAATTTGCAAAAGAGCATTTCATATTCACACACTGTTTATGATGAAGAAATCAGTAGAAATCACTTACAAACAATTGATGTTTGCTGAAATCCATCACTGAAGAATGGGAACAAAGTCAAACCATAATTTTTGCTTGATGTCCACAAATTGGAACGAAATGCACCACTTGTAGTCACACAAACGTTTTGTAGTCGGAGAAAATCGCGGCAAGAAAGAACATGTATTGCACTCCTACTATCCCCGAAAAATATATCACTGCCATTGTCAGTGTTATATTCCAAGGGAAGTGCACATCAGCTGTTCAATTTCTATCAATCGCACGTATTCCATGAATAAACAAGAATCATTATGCCACATGATTCAATCTGCAAATACAGTTTTGAAGTTACAGTCTTCACGCAATGGTCCATCACTTGACAGTTTCTTTAACTTTTGGAAGGGATGTCATTGCCAGTTTTGTGATGGAAGCCCAAAGGAATGACAGTCATGTCTTGATCTCAGGGAATATACACATACTTCAAGGGACTTTGGTCCCCAAATGTATTGACCTGAACAGTCAAACATAGCGCATCAGGAAAAACAAGAAGTGTACCAAAAAAAACAAAGCTATCCGATAGAGAGAAAAAGACCCATAACTATCAATGGCTCATTATGCACACTTTGCAAAAGAGCATTTCATATTCACACACTGTTTATGGATGAAGAAATCATAGAAAACACTTACCGAACAATTGATGTTTGCGGAAATCCATCACTGAAGAACGGGAACAAAGTCAAACCATCATTTTTGCTTGATGTCCACAAAATTCGAACAAAATGCACCACTTGTAGTTACACAAACATTTTGTAGTCGAGAAAATCGCGACAAGAAAGACGCATGTATTGCGCTCCTACTATCCCCAAAAATATATCACTGCCATTGTCAGTGTTATATTCCAAGGGAAGTGCACATCAGCTGTTCAATTTCTATCAACCGCACGTATTCCATGAATAAACAAGAATCATTATGCCACATGATTCAATCTGCAAATAGTTTTGAAGTTCCACGGTCTTCACGCAAATGGCTCCACCAATTGTCAGTTTCTTTAAACTTTTGGAAGGGATGCCATTGCCAGTTTTGTGATGGTAGCTCAAAGGAATGACAGTCATGTCTTGATCTCAGGGAATATACACATACTTCAATGGACTTTGGTCCCCAAATGTATTGACCTGAAAAGTCAAGCATACTGGATCAGGAAAAACAAGAAGTGTACCAGAAATAACAAAGCTATCCGATAGAGAGAAAAAGACCTATAACTATCAATGGCTCATTATGCACACTTTGCAAAAGAGCATTTCATATTCACACACTGTTTATGGATGAAGAAATCATAGAAAACACTTACCGAACAATTGATGTTTGTGGAAATCCATCACTGAAGAACGGGAACAAAGTCAATCCATAATTTTTGCTTGATGTACACAAAATTGGAAAAATATGCACCACTTGTAGTCAAACAAACTTTTTGTAGTTGCAGAAAATCGTGGCATGAAAGACACATGTATTGTGCTCCTACTATCCCCGAAAATATATCACTGCCATTGTCAGTGTTATATTCCAAGCAAAGTGCACAACACCTGTTCAATTTCTATCAACCGCACGTATTCCATGAATAAACAAGAATCATTATGCCACATGATTCAATCCGCAAATACAGTTTTGAAGTTCCACGGTCTTCACGCAAATGGCTCCACCAATTGTCAGTTTCTTTATACTTTTGAAAGGGAGGTCATTGCCAGTTTTGTGATGGAAGCCCGAAGGAATGACAGTCATGTCTTGATCTCAGGGTATATACACATACTTCAAGGGACTTTGGTCCCCAAAAATGGACTGACCTGAAAAGTCAAACATAGTGGATCAGGAAAAACAAGAAGTGTATCAGGAATAACAAAGCTATCCGATAGAGAGAAAAAGTCCCATAACTATCAATGGCTCATTATGCACACTTTGCAAAAGAGCATTTCATATTCACGCACTGTTTATGGATGAAGAAATCACTAGAAAACACTTACCGAACAATTGATGTTTGCGGAAATCCATCACTGAAGAACGGGAACAAAGTCAAACCATCATTTTGCTTGATGTCCACAAAATTGGCACAAAATGCACCACTTGTAGTCACACAAACGTTTTGTAGTTGGAGAAAATCGGGCAAGAAAGACACATGTATTGCGCTCCTACTATCCCCAAAATATATCACTGCCATTGTCAGTGTTATATTCCAAGGGAAGTGCACATCAGCTGTTCAATTTCTATCAACCGCACGTATTCCATGAATAAACAAGAATCATTATGCCACATGATTCAATCTGCAAATACGTTTTGAAGTTCCACGGTCTTCACGCAAATGGCTCCACCAATTGTCAGTTTCTTTAAACTTTTGAAAGGGAGGTCATTGCCAGTTTTGTGATGGAAGCCCAAAGGAATGACAGTCATGTCTTGATCTCAGGGAATATACACATACTTCAAGGACTTTGGTCCCCAAATGGATGACCTGAAAAGTCAAACATAGTGGATCAGGAAAAACAAGAAGTGTATCAGGAATAAAAAAGCTATCCGATAGAGAGAAAATGTCCCATACCTATCAATGGCTCATTATGCACACTTTGCAAAAGAGCATTTCATATTCACACACTGTTTATGGATGAAGAAATCAGTAGAAAACACTTAGCGAACAATTGATGTTTCCGGAAATCCATCACTGAAGAACGGGAACAAAGTCAAACCATAATTTTTGCTTGATGTCCACAAAATTGGAACAAAATGCACCACTTGTAGTCACACAAACGTTTTGTAGTTGGAGAAAATCGTGGCAAGAAAGACACATGCATTGCACTCCTACTATCCCCAAAAATATATCACTGCCATTGTCAGTGTTATATTCCAAGGGAAGTGCACATCAGCTGTTCAATTTCTATCAACCGCACATATTCCATGAATAAACAAGAATCATTATGCCACATGATTCAATCTGCAAATACAGTTTTGAAGTTCCACGGTCTTCACGCAAATGGCTCCATCACTTGTCAGTTTCTTTAAACTTTTGGAAGGGAAGTTATTGCCAGTTTTGTGATGGAAAGCCAAAGGAATGACAGTGGTGTCATGATCTCAGGGAATATACACATACTTTAAGGGGCTTTTGTCCCAAATGTATTGACCTGAAAAGTCAAACATAGTGGATCAGGAAAAACAAGAAGTGTATCAGGAATAACAAATCTATCCGATCGAGAGATAAAGTCCCATAACTGTCAACGGCTCATTATGCACACTTTGCAAAAGAGCACTTCATATTCACACACTGTTTATGGATGAACAAATCAGTAGAAAACACTTACTGAACAATTGATGTTTGCTGAAATCCATCACTGAAGAACGGGAACAAAGTCAAACCATAACTTTTGCTTGATGTCCTCAAAATTGGAACAAAATGCACAACTTGTAGCCACACAAACATTTTGTAGTCGGAGAAAATCACGGCAAGAAAGACATGTATTGCGCTCCTACTATCCCCCAAAATATATCACTGCCATTGTCAGTGTTATATTCCAAGGGAAGTGCACATCAGCTGTTCAATTTCTATCAACAGCACGTATTCCAGGGATAAACAAGAATCATTATGCCACACGATTCAATCTGCAAATACAGTTTTGAAGTTCCACGGTCTTCACACAAATGGCTCCATCACTTGTCAGTTTCTTTAAACTTTTGGAAGGGAGGTCATTGCCAGTTTTGTGATGGAAACCCAAAGGAATGACAGTGGTGTCATGATCTCAGGGAATATACACATACTTCAATGGACTTTGGTCCCCAAATGTATTGACCTGAAAAGTCAAACATACTGGATCAGGAAAAACAAGAAGTGTACCAGAAATAACAAAGCTATCTGATAGAGAGAAAAAGACCCATACCTATCAATGGCTCATTATGGACACTTTGCAAAAGAGCATTTCATATTCACACACAGTTTGTGGATGAACAAATCAGTAGAAAACACTTACCGAACAATTGATGTTTGCGGAAATCCATCCCTGAAGAACGGGAAGAAAGTCAAACCATAATTTTTGCTTGATGTCCACGAAATTGGAACAAAATGCACCACTTGTAGTCACACAAACGTTTTGTAGTCGGAGAAAATCGCGGCATGAAAGACACATGTATTGCACTCCTACTATCCCCAAAAATATATCACTGCCATTGTCAGTGTTATATTCCAAGGGAAGTGCACATCAGCTGTTCAATTTCTATCAACCGCACATATTCCATGAATAAACAAGAATCATTATGCCACATGATTTAATCTTCGAATACAATTTTGAAGTTCCATGGTCTTCACGCAAATGGCTCCATCACTTGTCAGTTTCTTTAAAGTTTTGGAAGGGATGTCATTGCCAGTTTTGTGATGGTAGTCCAAAGAAACGACAGTCATGTGTTGATAAGGGACTTTCGTCAAGAAGGTATTCACTTGAAAAGTAACATGGCCGATCAGGAAAAAGAAGAATATCAGGAATAACAAAGCTATCAGGCAGACAGAAAGAGATCGATCACTGTGAATGGCTCATCATGCTAAGTGCGCATTTTATATTCACCCACTGTTTATGAATGAAGATATAAGTTCAATACACTTACTGAACAATTGATGTTTGCTGGAATCCATCACTAAAGGGACAGGAACCGAGTCAAACCATACTCTGCTTTATGTCTGCGAAATGTTAACAAATTGAACCACTTGTAGTCACACAAAAGATATGTAGTCGAGAAAATTACCTCAAGAAAGACACATGCATTGCATTCCAGTTATCCCCGAAAATACATCACTGCCATTGTCAGTGTTATAGTCCAAGGGAAGTGCAGATGAGGTGTTCAATTTCTATCAACCGCATGTATTCCACAAATAATCAATATGCAACTTGACGCAATCTTCAAATATGGGTTTTGTAGTCTTCACTCAAATAGTACGATCACTTGACAGTTTTTTTGGGATATCATGCCAATTTTGTAATGGTCGTCCCAATGAACAATAGCCATGTATTGATCTCATGGAATGTGTGCATACTTCAATGGGCATTGGTCTCTGAAGGTATTGACCTGAAAAGTAAAACATGGCAGATCAGCAAAAACAAGAAGTGTATCAGGAATAAGAAGCTATCAGACAGAGGGAAAGAGATTGATAACTGTCAATGGCTCATTATGCAGAGTGCGGAAAAGAGTATTTCATATTCACACACTGTTTATGAAAGTAAAAAAACACTTACGGCACTGTTGATGTTTGCTGGAATCCATCACTGAAGAACAGGAAGAGACAGCGAGAGAGAGAGAGAGAGAGGGGGGGGGACAGAGGCAGACAGACAGGGAGAGAGAGAGGCAGACAGACAGAGTGAGAGAAAGAGAGAGGCATACAGTGAGAGACAGACAGACAGACAGACTTACAGACAGACAGGTAGACTGGAGAGAAGAGAGAGAGAGAGAGAGAGAGAGAGAGAGAGAGAGAGAGAGAGATGATGAGATGATGATGATGATGATGATAATCTTTATTTCCAAGGGTAACAGATAAGCAAACACATGCTTTTTTTCATCCGGCCCTTGCCCCGTTAAGGGACTAAGTATGACTAGCGACTAAGACTTACAAAACTTTTAACAAACACACATATCTTCAGAACATTAAAAAGTTAATCCATTAACAGTTAAGGCGTAGATGACTTTAAAAGGAAAAAAGAAACGATTTAAACAACAAACAAGAATAAAGAAATTGATTACAAAGAAGAAAAGAGAGAGAGGGAGGCACAGACAGAGGGAGAGAGAGGACGACAGAGGGAGAGGCAGACAGACAGACAGACGACAGACAGACAGAGAGAGAGAGAGAGAGAGAGAGAGAGAGAGAGAGAGACAGACAGACAGACAGACAGAAGACAGACAGAGACAGAGACAGACAGAGAGACAGAGAACAAAAGAAAGAGAGAGAGAATGAATGTAATAAAAATCGAAACAACCCGAGAGAGACTCGAAAACACACACACATGCCAATGCATCATAGGCGAATGTGTTGGTATGCGAGAGTCAATACATGCCAAAAGTTATAAAGTCATTCCAGTGTAGATTTTTTCCCGTATATGTTCAAAGTTTCGTGTCTGTAAGCAGCGTTATGGCATCTGGTAAGGACTTGATGTTCTCATGGTGACATTATATACAAGTGAAGGATTTATGCACTGTTCTGTGGTGTAGTGCCACACCTTGCTGGAAAACTGTTTTGGATTTTATGCGTACACATTTACATAACGCCATACAGAGAGAGAGAGAGAGAGAGAGAGAGAGAGAGAGAGAGAGAGAGAGAGAGAGAGAGAACAGAGTGTTGACGCGTGATGTGATCAGTTTAGAAGACTGAGATGACAGTGAACGTTATGCAGCAAAATTTGCCGGCGGAGCTATAGGTCGCGAGTTCGAACCACCCGTGGGACCGGATTTTTCGGTTTCTAAACTCTCTCTGTCCACCCAGCAGTGACTGGGTACCTGATCCAGTACAGCGAAGATTAAAAGCGCTTGAACAAAAGAAAGATGGGTTCCGACTTCCATCATGCCGTGCCCCAAACACGCTGAATCTCAGATAGTTCATGCCCCAACGGTCATTTAGCCCAATGGCTATGGGACTTTAAAGCCTATCACTTTCTTGCCGTGAGTTTTCCCGCGAGTGCTTTAAGGTCTGTTTGGACGAGTATTTGTTAAAATAAAAGCCCGAATATTAAATTGCTACCACACGGGTTGTATTTCATCTGATTGAAAACCTTAATTTACTATGTCTTACATCACACCAAATTTCTAAATTATCAAACAAGACTCAAAATGATCCCTTCCCGGCGCTCCCACCCACGTATCCCCACCAACGCCCGACCCCACGTCCAATTTACACGATATCCACCCACACCTCCCACCCAATCCCAATTAAAAAGAAATCTGATAAATGAAAAGTAAAGTAAATAGGAAGTTAAAATGCATACGAATTTTCACGCACGCTGTATACTACTGCTGCGCGCGAGCGCGCACACACACACACACACACACACACAACACACACACACACACACACATACAAGCGCGTACACAAGCACAAATACACACGCGCGCCCCCACACACACCACACACACACACACACACACACACACACACACTACGCACACAAGTAGCTACACAAATGCTCTTTGACTTTAATTACATGGAAGTTGACAGACAGCATGTATGTGAAATAAAATTGTTCCTTAGCGCGGACAGGGTAGCTGCTGTGTTGACATTTACGGAGAAGAAGTTCCTGAAAAAGTTTAACACCCTAAAAAATCAGTTTCATGCATTGACGACGATATGTTGAACACCCTATACATCAATATGCCTTCACTAATGCAGAGATTTTCAGAGATATGCAGACTTTGTGATTGCTTGATCTTTGTTCCAGCAACAGGTGTGGCTCAGGTAACGAGTTTGACTGTTCTTCAGTACGAGGAAGCCAATCTTTTCCAAAGTACAATACTACAGCCGTTCCATACAACGGAAGCATAATCAACACGAGGTCTTTTGTGGGCATTGTAAAACATTTAATGGGAATGAGTGTCAGCGAAGTATTTTAATTTTCTCCGTTGTTGGAGACCTTTTACCACAACCTTGATGTTTTTGTCGAGTTGCTGTAACTATTATACTCACTTTTGCTTTGTCTTAGGAGCATAATCTGTTTCATTTTCACATCGATTTCTTAATTCCACCGATGCTTTGCTGTAAGCAATCAGTAACACTGTAAATATCCGTGTTAAAGTGCACTCACTCAGTAATATTCTTAATATCGGTAGCAGAAGTGTGCACAGTAGTATCATCAGCAAACAACTTACATGGGCGATCGTGATTTGAGACGTGTAGTGACAGGTCATTAGTAACCATACAAAAGAGGAACGAGTCTTCAAACACCACACACACACACACACACACACACACACACACACACACACCACACTTGGGGTACCTCTTTCTTCCCTTCATTTTAGACAGAGTTAGGTTTTGATGAAATATATGGTTCATCTTTTACTAGATCGATCTTTTCTTCTTTTTTTTCCGTTTCTTTCTTCTTTTTTTTTTCGTTTCTTCTTTTTCTTTCTTTTTTTTTGAGCGAGAGAGAGAGAAATAAAAATAGGTCAACAAATAAAATCATGAAACCTGCTTTAAAAAAAAAAAAATCAATGTTCATGTTAATATATATATATATATATATATATATATATATATATATATACAGCTGCTAGTGAAGGATTTAAAGTTAACATTTCCCTAATTTTTTGTTCTTATTTTCTTTTTTCCCCGTCCCCCCCCTCCCCCCCCCCCCCCCCCCCCCTTTTTTTTTTTCAGTCTTTGGCAGCTCATTAATGTATAGATGGAAGAATTGTTAGCCTGCGCTTGTTTTCCCCCACTACTAAAATGTTCACGCGCGCGCGCGCGCGCGCGTGTGTGTGTGTGTGTGTGTGTGTGTTGAACAATATAGATGAGGGGAAAACAAGTGCAGACTGACAATTCCTTCGTTACATCGATGACTTGGCAAAGACTAACAAGAAAAAAAAAACAGATTGGGGGGGGGGGGGGGGAGAGAAAGAAAATGCGAATGAAAATCAGGGAAACATACACATAAAATCCTTCACTAACAGCACATGAAAACCATCGTGATCAATCTTGAAGACAGAATCATTCATGTTGCCTGCTCCAAGACCTTTAGTCCGCTGGATCTGGATAAGCCGAACATGACAGTAGTGGGTAAAAACAAGTGCAGGCCAACAATCCCTCTGTCATGAATAATGCAGTAACTTTGCCTACAGACGAAAAGAAGTCGGAGGAGGGAAAGAGAACACAGCAATGAAAAAACAAAACAAAACAAAACAAAAAAAAGGCATTACAGAATGTAAAAATATGGAGACCACCGAAAGTCTGTTTTAATGACAGAACTATTCGTATTGCCTGTCCGGTGCCGACTTTTGTCCCCTAATTGCTGCCGCAATCTGTGGAACCCGGCCGATTTTGTCAGTCCACCTTACTCTAGTTCTGTGGTATTATCACCACCAAGGGCACACACAAAAACAAAAATCTCACAGCTTCTCTTATGAGCAAGCGAAGGATAGAAAAAGAAAATGTGAAGAAAGCACAGTAAGGAAATCAATACCAATGAATGAAAACAGGCGTAGGCCTGTTTGAACGATTTAGTTTTTAATCCAGCTTCTTGCTGTTCAAACCCCGTTTTCGAGACAAGAAACATAAAAGGGATAAAGGTGAAAAACGATATTTCTTTTGTTCATGTTCATCAAGTATTTAATTCTCCTGTATGCTAAAAAAAAAAAAATAAATAATAATAATAACTACCGCTGATAGGCGGAAAGTGTCGTTGAAATTTTTACTCGTCCGAAAGACGTTGTTTGGATATCGGTAAGGGAGGTAAACTGTGTTAAGGGTTGCAGTTTGGAAATCTGCAAGGGAGGTAAACTGCGTTAAGGCTCGCGCTCAGCAAGTGGTTCTGCCGTTTTCAAGGGACAGGTGCGACAGGTGGACACACCCAACGCTATTTCGCCCCACCAGTCTGGCTTAACAGTTCAATCAGAGAAGGAAAGGGCAAAAACACGGGTGTGGAACGGTGTGCTTTAACACAGTCAGTCAATATCCCTGTCGTTATCCTGGCAGGTGCTGCAAATCAAACATCTGACGTTCTAGATTTTTTTTCCTCTGACCCATAAACTGAGAAAAGGTAACTCAATGTGCAATGGAAAGACAGGGTAATCTTCCCGATATATACTGTTTCGTGCGGAACAGGTCTATTCTGTTGCAAGAGGGTGGCGTCACAACTGATGTAGGAGATGATATAATACGGTGTGTGTGTGTGTGTGTGTGTGTGTGTGTGTGTGTGTGTGTGTGTGTGTGTGTGCTCGTGCGCGCGCGCGCGTGCATGTGCGTGTGTGTGTAAAGATATTAAGCAAGCAAGCAACAACAACAACAAAATGGAAAAAAAAAAAAAACATCAGTGATCTAAGAACATTTTCCCGGCTGGATGAATTTTAGCAGTATTTTTTTTTCTCGTCTGTATATGTACCCTGGTACCTGGTACTATCCCTTGACATCGTCTGTTGTCGTTGGGGCACCCCTGATGATCCGGCCACCACTCTCCTCCATCTGTCCCTGTCTTCCACCGCTCGCCGAGATTCCGCCAGGTTCATTCCAGTCCACTCTCGGATATTGCCTTCCCACTTCTTCTTTTGTCTTCCTCTATTGCGGATTCCTCTGACTGTTCCTTGCAGGACTGTCTTTGCAAAGCCTGCTGAACGGGACACATGTCCGTACCACTTCATTTTCCGCTTTTTGACGACTGTGAGTAGGTCTTCGTGGGGTCCAATTGCCTGTTGAATTATTCTGCGGACTTCTTCATTTGTCACGTGGTCTGTGTAATTGATGCCCAAGATCTTTCTGTAGCATCTCATTTCAATTGCCAGAATTCTTCTTTGTAGCTCTGCTGTGAGTGTCCAAGTTTCACACGCATATAGAAAAACTGAGAGGGCAAGGGAACGCATTAGGTTGATCTTGGAGCGAAGACTGAGGTTTTTGTCTCTCCATATACTTTTTAGTTTTGCCACTACAGCTGCTGTTTGTGCAATCCTTGCCACAATCTCAGGCTTTGAGCCTTCATCAGCTATGATGGATCCTAGGTATTTGAAGGCCTTCACAGTTTCCAAGGTTGTTCCGCTGACTTTGATCTTTGCCTTAATGCCTTTGGTACTGTTGGTCATGGGCTTGGTCTTTTCGGCGCTGATCTCCATGCCGTATGTGGAACCTGCTTTGTCAAGATGTTCCACCACGCTCATTGTTTATTACTAGCCGTGCATAGAAGGCCGTCTGTTCGCCGATGTTTTCATGTCTTTGTGATATCTTACATATATATACAGATGTTCCTGGTGCATAGAAGGCTGACTGTGCGCCGATGTTTTCATGTCTTTGTGATATCTTACATATAGGCCTACATATGAGCTTGGTGGAACATCTGTATATGTAAGATATCACAAAGACATGAAAACATCGGCGAACAGCTTTCTATGCACAGCTAGTAATAAACAAAAATGTGAAAAGTAAAAATCTTGATAATAATTTTTTTTTTTAATGCAATTTTGTCATGTGCCGTCAACGAAGCAATAGGAAGCAGCCTTTCCTTTGGTAAACAAATGGTAAGCCTCCCTCAGACTTAAATGTGACAGCATGGCTCCCCCGCCCCCATCCCCACCGTTGACAGCATTCATTTCATTTGAAAACAAGAAAGAAAGAAAGAAGAAAAAAGGGGGAGGAGTTAAGTTAAAGAAAGACAAATGGCAGATGAAAAGAAAGGAAAAGACAGTATCTTTCAGATGACACATAAGCAAGTGTGTGTGTGTGTGTGTGTGTGTGTGTGTGTGTGTGTGTGTGTGTGTGTTTGAGTAGAGTGAGAGAGAGAGAGAAAGGGGGGTATGCGTGTGTTTGTGCGCGCGCATCGATGTGTGTGTGTGTGTGTGTGTGAGAGAGAGAGAGAGAGAGAGAGAGAGAGAGAGAGAGACAGACAGACAGACAGACAGACAGACAGACAGACAAAACAAAACACTGTTCACACACCAACAAAAACGGTCTTACCTCTCGTCTCTGGGCAGACTTGACAATGCTACTTCAACTTTTCCGTATCAATTGACATCAAATGAAAAAGATGTATTGCCAGGGAAAAATTAAAGAGAAACGTACAAACTAAGCACGTCAGACTTCATTTAAGCAAACTCTTTGACCACGTCACAAAATTCAGGCCACGTTGTTTACACCCACACAAACCACGCAGAACCACGGTGTCAGAATGGTCAATGTGATGACCGTGGACACCTAACAGGAAGAAGAAGAAGAACTGAACCAACACAAGACATACTCCTATTTTTGATAATAATTCCACACTGTTCAAACATTAAATTCGACTGCCACTGTCCAGCCCCTAAACTGATCGAATCCAAAATCACTTTCACGCCTTCAGATATACATTTTCGTGTCCGACTTGCAGATGTTCACTTCATGCAACACTACGGCAGATGAAAATGACCGGCGTTTCTATGCAACAGCCGCTTGAACTGCTCTGATCTAAACTGTGACTTCACTTTGCTATGCGATGGCTCCCTGACCACGTAGAACTTTCTTTCTTTCGCGTTCCCGGCCATGCTAGATCCTCAATCCGGTTTGTACGGCAAAGTCCGCCGCAGAGACCCCACCGGTCCCCACAGCTTCGCCTGGACCTCATCCGGACGATTGATGCGCCTAGCAAATGGGACTCGTCATCGGCGTGAGCCAGTCAAATCTGCCCATGGCGTTTAACGTCCACGGCAGCACGTGACCTATACAACTTGGCTCCATCCCTCCGCCCCCCTCGTGTGAGGGGATACTCCTACCTCCTCCTCCTGCTGCTCCTCCTAACCGCCACCCACTCATCCTTTCCTTCCCCCTTCCAATCACCAGTGTTGGTGTCTTGGCAGCCTGTCCACAATCAAGGCCTATTGACTTACACAGCAGGTACCTTTTCAAGTACCTGGCCCGCGTGCGAGCGCGGTTCAACACCTGCCCTTTCTTCTTCCTTTCCTGCCCCCTCCTCCCCGATCCTCACCCCCACCTCACTCAACCCCGTCCAGCCTACCCCCTGCCGCTTTCCCCTTCTCAAGCAAGGAGGCGGTAACCTTTGCGTCGTCCTGCGCCCTTGCTCGTCATCGATAAAAATAAACTTGGACCGCATCAACTGGGAGAGAGACAGAGTGGCGGAGGGGGCGGAGGGGGGTAATGCCCGATTGGATCGGTGGTGGAGTGCCGTGGTCACTGTCATATGTTCGAGAGTTCGAATCCTATCCAATATAAACACGTCTAAAAATCATTTATATAAAAAGAAATCTTCAATGAGACAGGGAACAGTAAACAGTAAATAAAAAAACAAGTAGGGTAACTCTTGCTCCCACGATGAAGTAATTACAGGCCCATTTGTTCGTTCTGTGTGCTCTGTGTTGTCATTTCTGCTATGACTTGGTGTCGTGAATAGCATTTGCTTGGAGTTATGGGCCTGTAATTATTTCGTCATGGGAGCAAGAGTTACCTGACTTGTTAGTTATGCACAAGATAAAAAGTAGCGTCAGAACTATGTGTTTTACACGGCCACAAGAAACCGCTACTAATCCCACTGTAATCAGACTAAGGCAAAGTAAAACCTATACATCAAGAAGTAAAGTAACGCTTTATCAAATACACAAAACAGACAAGTGAATGTTCGACAATGTTTTCCTTGGGCCGATCTGGTGACTTTCTGTGTGTCTGAAAAAAATAATAAACCGGCGGTTTTTTAAAGGTTGGGCTGGTGGTGGCAGTAGCGATGGTGGTGGTTGCGTGTGTGTGTGTGTGTGTGTGTGTGTGTGTGAGAGAGAGAGAGAGAGAGAGAGAGAGAGAGAGAGAGAGTGTGTGTGTGTGTGTGTGTGTGTGTGTGTGGTGTTTCCTCCCAACAGCTGCGTTCAACCTCTGCCAAAAACTTTCACATTAAAAAAAAACCAACTCAATCGCCACTTACTTCTTCTTGCTGGACAGGGAAGAGTCCAAAGGAGGTGGAGAAATAAATTTTTAAAAAATCATAATCAACAAACCTACAATTCCCGGTGCGAATCACTAGTGATGGTTTGCTGCGGGATTCAGATGAAACGGCCTCCACGACGATTGAAACTGCTGTGGTCCCCACTGAACATTTTCAACTACAAAACTGAACTAAAAAAAAAGAAAAAAAAGAAAAGAAAAATTGCTACAAACACAACTCGTGCAATCAGGGTAATGACTGTTCTCCAGCATTCAACACTAGAAAACTGCAAACCATATAGATCTAGCTTCATCAAGGCGGACCACTTTCCATCTTGTCCCGAACACTGCGAGTGATGTTTCAGACCAAAGTTCATCGTGTGAACGAGGGTCCCCCTTTTCTGCTGGTAGTGGTCAGTCATCCCCGCGTCCTCTCACTAGGCTTTGGAAACCTTTCCCACGCGCCCAGCACATAGTCTTCGTCCAGCACTCTCTCTCCCTTAGGGTGTTGGCGAGACACCGAGAGGTTGGCGAGACACTGACTTGTGCAGGTCTTATCTCATCGTCCCTAACCGTCCGACACAGCTGTTCAAATGCGGGTCACTAGCCAGGCTGGTAAACAACTTGACATTTTTATCGCGAAGGATGGGAGTGCGGATCTACGATTACAGACTAAGTGGCAATTATCAGGCCTTTGGACCTAGTAAAATTTGTTGGCTATCGCCTGTGTCCTTTGTTAACACGGACAAGGACGGACACACTTGAATGAATACGGCGCAGATCTGGATCTGCCGCTGTGGTGAGAAAAAAAAAAGTCACCACAGCAAAATGACAAATTACTTGGAGAATAAAATTGTTTCGAGCAACACCCCTTTCCGTTGCTTTTTTTTTTTTTCATGTTCGGTTTTTGTTTAGTTTTAAAACACACACACAAACCTTTAGTAGGTTTACAAACTGCTAAACCACACACACACACATTTGAGCTACTAATCTCGGTATATGAAATAACAACAACATTAGGTTTCAGAGTGTGGCGACTGCGGGCAGACGTTGAAACAAAAGAAAAAAAAACACTTCCGCCAGACGAAAGAGACAAATTACGACGCGTTGTCGTCCGGCGGAATAGCATTTTTTTTCTTTTAAATTTTGAACGACAACAGTAATCATAATTTTGATAACAATGATGTGGTTATACAGTTGTCATCTTATCACGGTTTAAAGAATAAAGACAGGGTGGAACGTGTAGGCAGAACATTCCGGGCACAATGAGTTTAACCCATGAAAACTGATAAACATATGTACAACTACATACCAGAGAAGACTCAAAACTGAAAGCAGTGTGATCAAATAGCTGTGCAGATTGAAGTAACGACTAGATCCACCCTGTATTTCATGTTCTCAAAGACAACGATGAAGGTCAGTTTCAGAACATGAATAACAACGCATTGTTTTCCTGTGCCCTGCCCCCTTCCCTCCACCTCCACTCTATCAACCCCGCTCCCTCCATCTACCCCAATCCAACAGCCACACACATACACTGGTCAGGGATTTACTTTAGAAGCTGCAAACTTTCCACTAGAAAATAAGTATCAAGCTTTTTTAACATTTTTCTTTCTATTCCGATGTCGACGGCACATACACATCAAAATTTATGTTTAGCAAAACCTGTGAGGAATAAGACAGAAAACACCACGCTAAGATCCTAATTTTTTTTTTCTTTTAATTCAGACTTAATACCAGAAATAATTTACTGGTTCAGAATCACACCCCATACTACCCCCCCCCCCCCCCCCCTACTCCTCCCCCCGGCGAGAGAGAGAGAGAGAGAGAGAGAATACTATAAATAAAAACGGTCCCAGGCGAAAGTGACTGTTTCGGTAATTTCTTTGTTTGTTTTCCTCCCCATTCTTTTGCAGAAGCAACGTTTTCCTTCAAAAAAAAAGAAAAAGAAAAAAGAAAAAAAAAAGTTGGTGGAGGGGTGGGGGAAGACTGAAATGGAGAAGAGGGGAACGGGGTGGAGGAGAAAGGAGCGGACACGAGCGGGTGGGGAGAGGGAGTCCCACCACCCTCCACTCCCCACCCCTTTAAACTACCCCCCTCCCCCCCCCCCCCCCCCCCCCCCCCCCCCTTTTGACTCCAAGCGGTGAGCACTCAAGACGCAGATGTCCAAGACAACAAGACGCCAACCTGTGTCAACAACAATCAGCGCTAATCGTACTGTGCGGACGGGAGAGGAGCCGACCTTTAAGAGGCTTGTCATCCGTGTCATCACTCTTACTTTTATCACCTGAAAAGATAGAGACGAGGCGGAGGGGTTGGGGGAGAGGGTTGGGGGGAGGGGGGAGGGAGTGTTACGCGGCATTTGTCAGTCGATTCCTTTTCAAGGCGGCGCTCGTCGTTAGGCTTCAATTGTATGGGTTAAGAGCTGAGAAAGTGGAAAGGACCTTTCTCTCTGGTGAGAGAGACAGACAGACAGACAGAGTGAGAGAGAAAGACAGAGTGGGTGGGTTTGAAGACACAGAGAGAGAGAGACAGACAGACAGACACACACACACACAGAGCCATGCAAGTAGCAAAAGCCACCATCCCCCGCGGGCCATTTTTCATAGTAGGAAAGGGGAAAGGGAAGCTCCATCGCAAGAACTGTGAACCCCCTTCCTCGCCCACCCCTTCCCCTCCCCGCCTCGAGGCTTATCATGAGACTTTACTCCAAAACCGTTGAAAAGCAACCCCCGGCGATTCCGAGCGGGAGGAGAGGAGTGTGGGCAGCGTCCAGTGAAGCCCCCAGGTCCGTGTTTTTCTCAAGTGGCCGTCAGACCCGCGCCACTGGAGAGAAAGTGTGGTGTCATCAGCGTAAATGGGGTAAAATTGCAACACTCTGACTGCTACCCAGACTGGGTGGTAAAACAAGTTGGGCACCCAACCGTTCACAAGCGACTGTCTAATACCCTCTGACGCTTCGGGCCACGTCGGTGACGTCATTGCCAGTACGCAGCGGCGATCGGCGCAGAGGCATGGATTGGCTAGTTAACATGCATGTTTTACGTCCACACCGACAGGTGATCATGGGGGGGGGGGGGGGGGGGATAACCGATCATCCCGGGAGAATGAGAGTGGAGCCCGCTATATGATTGTATACTAAACATCATCACACAACAAGGTAGGCGCTGGAGGTCCTCAAGTCCTATCTACCTACCCTCGCGGTGTTCTCATTCAAAAAAATAAATAAATAAAAGTTCCATCAGTATTGTAAAAGCGTATTCCAATGGGAAAAATTTAGAAGCTTCATAAACGTCAAAAGCTCATCGGCCATAACCATCATCACTATCATCATCATTCTCTCTCTCTCTCTCTCTCTCTCTCTCTTGTCAGATATTGTCGACGTTGTTTTTGCAATATGATTTTTTTTAAGTTACAATATAGCCTACATGTCAAAAATCAGCATTTGTGGCATGATCAGCTTAAATGCTACTGGGTCAGTCTAGCGGGGCTGGCGACGCCAACCCCGCCAGACTTATAATTGTTATTATCATTATAATTATTTGTTATTATCGTCATCATCACCTTAGTATCATTATTACTACTATAACAAAACGTAAATAATAAATGCATTAAAAATAAGCTTGTCTGAAGATCAAATGTGGCGGGAATGATAATGGTAATGTTGCTTTTAGCCCAGCCGACCACAAAGGCCATATCAGGGCTGTCACCGCATTGAAATCAATTCACAAATTGTATAGACTCTATTGATATGTATTAAAAATAAAAATTAAAAAAAAAAAAAACTTTCACACAACCCTTTATAATAGACCTTCTAAAAACACATCGGAAATTTTGTTAAAAACCTTTTCTCCGTAAAATTTTAAATCAGATGGAAAATGTTATAATCTTTCAGAAACGGCGGGAATAAGATTTTCCCTCTGTTTACCGAGTAACAAAATGACATAAAAACGACTACAAGTAAATAGACTGATGAATGAATGAATGTACCTATATACACTGATGAAAACAAACATAAAAATGTATAGAGACTAAAAAAAATAAATAAATAAAAAAAAAACATTCACAATGAAATCTATTGAGTGGATGGCCAGCTGAAGTGCACAAAAATACTTTTTTTTCTTTAGTCCGTGCTAAAAAAAAACGTTCAGTATCATCTGAAACACTACAATGTTAGCTCACTTGTCACCTGCATACTCGTTCAATCTCCAAAGCTAATACGGACGGATAAGCCCCTAGCTCTCCACCCTAGCCATACGCACCCCTTCCCCTCTCACCACCACCACCAACCAACCTTCACCACCACCAACCTCCACTCCGTCCTCCTTCCGGGTCGGCACGTGTCGAGCCTCACAAGAGCTCCACGACAGCCTCACAAGGGGAGGCGCGACCTATCACTCTGCGATCCGCCGCTTCGTATCCTTTTCTTCCTCTGCTATGGTATCATGCTCGCGTCAATAAATTGAAAATTTGTTGGAAAATGACCCCTGTTGCGACACTCGTCGACATACATAGATGTGCTAGTAACAATCCACCACCACCCTTCGCCCCTTCCTTCCAACTCCCGAATACAATAGCGGTCGAGATATATTTAGAAAACCACCCAGGGAATGTCGGCGTTTCAAAAATATATTTAAAAAGACCAAAATAAACGCAAAATGATTCAAGTCCTCGTAAGAGCAAGACACAAAGGAACAGAGAAACAGACACAGACTGGGAAACGGTAACATACACAGGAGAGGAAAGGGATACTTCGGATAAGAGACAGACAGACAGAGACTGACAGACAGACAGACTGGCAGACAGAGACAGAGAAAGAAAAGGATAAGCACAAAAATCTTGTTTTCAACTTGCCCTAAAAATGTGTAACAACATGCATGGGAAGTCAAAATATAACAAAATTACAAAAGAAAACTCAAGTTGTCCCCTGACAATTTCGATCGCATTGGTGTGAAACAAAATAGGGGATGGGGAAAAAACCCTGATACCTAAAAAGGAAGACAACTGATCAGTCAGTTTTTCAAAGGACTGATAGTCACAGAAAAGAACATTTTAAAAATACACCAAGCACGCGCGATCTCTCTCATCCCCACCCCCAACACATACACACAGAGAGAGAACTCAACAGGTTTAATACGGTGCTTAAGTAATAAGTACCTAAGTATTTAAGTAACAAAGATACAGTAATGAAAATGCATAAACATTCTCAGAAGTTTGAATGACCTTACCTTTTCTTCACAATTCTTGGACAAAAATCGCATAGATTCTCCAAAGAAAAGAAAAGCGTGATTAACTAAAAAACTGCAAACTAAAGCACACTCCGGGAAAATGTAGCTGTCTGAAAATCACCCACTCATCATGTCATCCAACATGAACAGATTTAAAACGGATCGGCTGTGAAGTCTCCACTGTGATCAAAGTGTACGATCACCCCAGCGCCTCGTAGATCTTTGCTGCGTCTGATCCGCATTATTCACCTCCAGTTCATCACTCAAAACTGAACCAAACCACGACACCGTCAACTCATTTCTGGTATACGACTCTACTCAGTACAGAGCGACGGCTTTCCTCAATCACCTCCAGTTCATCACTCGCCTGTCTGAGGCGGAAAAAACTGCACCACGACACCGTCACTTCGTTTCTAGTATTCTACTCTACACAGAATATAGCGACGGCTTTTCTCTAGGGCTTTCCACAACTGATCACATAGCCACGGCTTTCGCTTCTCTCAACTGACCACGTGCGCCAATCAGATTCCTTGATGCGGTCCTTCGAAACGTCACAACAAGGGTGCTGCAGGTACCTACGGCCGCCCTGGCAGGCCAGGCCGCGCGCGTAGGGTACCCTGCACGGCACCCGTTGTTGTGACGCAAAAACGGCGAAAAGTTCTCAAGCGTCATAAACTCGTGACAGGACAAAAACAAATACCGCTATCTCTTGATATACTTTCTCACGGTACTTGCGAAGAGGGGTGCAAAGAGACGGGGTGGGGAGGGGAGAGGGGGGAGTATGTTACGGGCTTGGAAGCATGTGACAACCACTAAAAGGATACTGCATGTTCTCACGGTCGATCTAGTGTAGAAAAGAAGCGACGACGGACCGGGAAGATAGAGACGAGAGGGGCGGGGGGTGGGGGTGAAGGGGGTGCAGTAGCGGGGGGAGAAGGGGGACGGGGTGCAGGACGGGGGAGACTAGGGAAAGGGTGTGGGCTGTTTTCGGGTTGGAGGAGGACACTGGAAACTGATAAGTAAACAAAGCTTAGGGTTGGTTGGTTGGTTGGTTTTTTTCAGATGGTGGGATAATCACATTTGTCTGTGTGAAAATGAAAGCCGGGCTGCCCGCTCCACCAAATAGACCGGGTTTACACGTTTTCTTTCTGCCCTTTTGAATGCTTTTTAACCAACCGAAGCGAATTTTCCGCAGACTTTGGCTTGAGAGCATTTCCATGCAAATTAGTGGCTTAGTTTGTTAGTCGGTTACATCCACATCTAGGTCACGTCAACGTTCATGCCCTGTAAAGGTGACGTGGCAGACAGGGACAACCATTCCACGAGAGTGGAGGCTGGGCACGGGCCTGACACGTCACTGAACGACAACAATATGACAAGACGACAAGACGATCAGTGAAGCTACTTTTTTGTATGCTGGGCGCAAGCGGAGTTCAAACTCGCGACTGCTGACTGTGGACTCGAGACTGTACCACTAAGCAAACAGCGCAGTCCAACTCGCTTATCAGGAGGTGATATTTAAGTCTTATCAGCCGAAGTCTCTCAAAAAAACAACAACAACAAAAGTTTCTTGTTACTTGCTTTATCTGTTCCACCAAAGTGCGGGCACGTGTTATGTCGTTATCTCACTCACTTCCTCAAGGAATAGAACGCGCTTTTATTGGCACGCAGAGAGTGAGATGACGTCATGGGACTAAAAATAGCTAAGAGTGTCCCTGCTTCTCAACACGCTCAACTTCGTTTGGACCTGGCTACCGCGCTCAGACCATTTCACGATGACATGCATAGAATTGTTAGTTACATCGTGGACCTGGGAGCTTCCCTTGCCTGGTTGTTTTTTGATGACGTCACGACATGATTAAAAAAAAAAAAAGTCACGATGAGTCACGATCAGAAGTGTCTCGCGCTATGGAATAACAGATTTATCAAAATCAGAGCTAAACCCGCTAATACAGTAATATACTAACAGACACAGAAAAATAGACCGACAGATAGACAGAAATGTAATGTTAAAGACATGGAAGCAGAGACAGGGGCGAGAAGAGAAAACGAGAAGGAACGAACGGGACGGAGAGACTGAAAGACACCGACACAGACAGACAGACAGACAGAATGGGTGATGCAGTGTGCTCGGAAGGACTTGGGGGTAAAAACAAAACAAACAAACAAACAAAAAACCACCATAAAGTAACACACAATTTTGCCTGCTGCTCAAGATATAAAGGCTTTACATTGATGAAGGAAAAGAAGGGAGTAGGAGTGAGGGGACGGGGTGGGAGGAGGGACACAATTATTGAAATCACTCTAGCAAGCCCACAAGTTTTAACTGCCTTACCTTTTCTTTCAACAGGTCATCGAAATCCAGTTCTGATTCCTGGGACGAAAAGTCGAATAAATTCTTCACAGAAGAAGGAGAAAAGGGAAAAAAACATACATCCGAAGGTGCGGGTGGGACCCAGAGAAGTGCTGTCCTCAACTGCCGAACAAACCAGCTGGGAGCAATCCTGCACCACTCTTGGAAGCCTGCGCTGTGCTCACATTCTTTAATTAAACAAGCCATCGAAATCTAGTTCTGATCCCTCGGACGAAAAGTCGACTAAATTTTCCATTTAGAAGAAGAATAAGAAGTAGGTGAAGGAAGAAGAGAAGGAGAAAAAAAAATCGTTAACGGAGCCAATCAGCTAAAGCCTACAATACTCTCTCCGCGAACATTTCGAGGTTAAAAATTGAACCAAACCAACTTTGACTCGACTTGATAAACCGCCCAGTCTCTAATTCTGTCGAATTTGACAAATCACGTTTGCGCCATGAAGATCATCTATAAGAATGGTATGAGAAATCCACCTCAGTTCATCACACACCGAGTACAGGCACTGAACCACCTCACCGTCCGTCACCAAATGCCGCCCGCAACATGGCGAAGACGCCTCGACTGCTTGCTGACTGCCGATGCACACAACAACCAACCAACTGCTTGAGCAAGCAAGCGTCATCACAAGAGCCAATCAGATTTCTCCACGCAGTCTTGGGGGGGTGTGTGGGGGGGGGGGGGGGCGTGTAAGCAATCATGCAGCTCCCCCCAACCCCCACTTGACCAAAACTGCTGGTAACAGACAACTACAAAGAATGCCATCTCTTGATGTTCATTGTCATGCTAATTCTAGAGGGGTGGGGTGGAAGAGGAGGGGCAAAGGGGGAGGAGGATGGAAGGGCCTAGGGGAGAGCGACAAACATTGAAAGACCGTTGTATATTCTCACGGTGGACCGAGGGCCTGATGGGCAAAGGGGGGGGGGGGGGATGGAAGGGCGGAGGGGGAGTGACAAACACCGAAAGGCCGTTGTACATTCGCACGATCGCCCAAGAGCCTGACACTCACTGAAAGGGGGTGGTGACCGACCGTGGAGGGTGGGGGCAGTAAGGGCCGAGGAGCGGGGCGGGTGGGGGGTGGGGGGTAGAGGTTGGAGGACGTTGTAGTTTGAGAGATAAACACAGCATAAGTAGGCACATAATGGTGGACATAACATACATCTCCCAAATAGATTGCTCGCTGGGTTTTAGAGAATTTTTTCAGAAAGTATTATTTGTTTGTTTCTTTTGGATTGGTTCAGTTGTTTTCAATTCAATGTGTACCTAAATAACAAAAATACATTTATTTCCCAGCTCCCAAACGCTTAAACAGCGCACCAAATTTTCCCTGGAAACACTTTAATAATACTTAGGATTATCTGGTTTCTCTACAATACTCCTCACAGTTGTCATTATCAGCAATACGAAAACATCAGGGGGAAAAATAGACGAATGGAAACACCTTAAATTGAAACTTATTTGGCCGGGGATGTTGTTTCTTTCTTCCATGTCATCTCAAAACGTGAATGAAACAAATGATTAAAACTCAATTGATTAATCGGCTAAAACCCAAGCAGACACACAAACAAACAAAGCTAATAAGAGATGCAATGCCTAGTGGGCAGAAAAAATCCCAATACATAAAAAAAAACATAAAAGAGAGAGATAAGCAGATAAACAGAGTAAATAAATAGCATTATTGAAGGGGGGGGGGGGGGGGTGATGGAAGAAGGGAAAGGTTCAAAGGGAGTTTCTAAGTCGCATGCGCGAAAATAGCATCCGCTCTTGTCAACAGCAGATGTGCTGGCAGCTGTATTCGAGAGCGTGAGGACCTTATGATCTCCGTTCGTTTAACCACAATATTTTTTTCCCCTCTTAATTAATATTGAGAGTAAACGGGCGAACTGCTAATTCGGAGTTGTTCCACCACGCCAATCGGTCACCCAAACCTTTATTGCTTTTATTTTCTGTCATGATTGTTATGTCCTTAGTTGGTAGGTCCACTATTTAAAAGAATAAACGCATTTCAGTCACGAAATTACCACTTCCGCCGGTGGGAGAACTCTTCTGCGCGCGAGTCAAGAAGCTTGATTTTCTTACAAGCAGTTTTGACCTGAATAGACCAATAACTCCCCGAGTTATTTCTATTCCACCAATGGAATCACTAGTCACCTACACACACACACACACACACACACACACACACACACCACAGCGACTAGCACCAACAAGGAGTTGACTACCAAGTGGTTAATGCATAACCTCCAATTCAAACTCATGTTCGACTCCCCGAAGCTACCCATTGTACTAACAGCTGGACTTCTCCACAAGCCAGGACTGATGTTTCTATAGCCAACAAGGTGCAAACCACTCAATAGGCCGAAGCTTTCCCGAACGTGTTCATCCCTCCAGGACAAGAACGGCTGCATGGTCACTGTGCCCTGCCTGCAGGCCGACGGTCACCGAACCGTGACACGATCGCCACCCTTCAGGCCCACTTGAGAACTTAGTGAATAGTGGTGAAGGTGGATGCCTAACCCACCCAGGACCGGCAGGTCGACATGTACTTGTTACTACCCTCCTGGACATGTGAATCTTTTCCCAGTAACTCTCCCTCCTTCAGTATACAAGTCGGGGTATTCCCCTCTGGTGATGCCTGAGTTCACACACTTGAAGAACCCATGGAAACTGATCTCAACATCAGCAAAACTACCCGTAATTTGCCTGAATACTCGAGAACATTCGGCCGAGTCGTCACAAATACAATCGTTGAGAAGTATAATCCGTTGCCAGGAACAAAACGGTTTAAAAAAGTAAAGAAAAGAAAAAGAAACATGCCAACAAAATCAATGCTCTGACAAGCTGATCTCTCTCTCTCTCTCTCTCTCTCTCTCTCTCTCTCTCTCTCTCTCTCTCCAACATCGTTCACCTGAATGACACGAAGAGAAAAAAAAGACAAATTAATCAAATCAATCAGTCATGCTACTTACGGTCTTGCCGATCACAGTAGTCATAGCATGGTGATAGAACAAAACGTACAGTTTCTTCAAACAAAACGAACAGAATATAAAACAAATTCCCAAATCAATAGGCAAGTCCAGTTCCATTCAATAAACAAATCAAGTGATAGAAAAGTAAGTGAAATAACTGAACTGTGTCCAGGGCGGGGGAAATCGGGGGGTATTGCTTAAGTGAACAAAGTTGTATTATTCAGGCTCGACACATCAAGGTTATCTCTACACTCATACACGCATATGCGCACCCATGCACCCACCAACCATTCACCTCTCTCTTGGAATGGAATGTCACGCATTCGCTTCTTTCCTAACACCTCTGAGAACAAGAAATACAATTACACATGAAAAATCCAAATACACAACAGGAATCAAAAACATAAGAGATCAATACTTCCTAATCCCGGGTTTTAAACTAAAAAGGCTTCTTACCTGGTCAGGTTTCCACGCGCACGCGCGCGCGCGCGCACACACACACACACACACACACACACACACACACACACACACACACACAGTGAGTCACAAAACACGAAGCGGCTAATTTACGCTGGGCACAGAACGAGCCAGCACATAAAAATAATAATAATAATAATGATAAAAAAGATGATAATAATAATGATCATGACGATGATGTTAATAATAATGATAATGATTAGCAGCAGCAGCAGCAAGTGACAATTTATAACTAAACAAATTTACCCTCGCGTAAATTTTCTGTGTGTGTGTGTGTGTGTGTGTGTGTGTGTGTGTGTGTGTGTGTGTGTGATGGCTTCCTAAAATTACAATGAAATGTAAGCTTATTTTTACGCCAAGTCTGACTCTCATGTTTAAAGACTTTCTTGATGTCTGAAAAGTTAACCGCCTTGGAGTTCGGCTGATCACAGCCGTTGCTTTCGCCTCATCCTTCACGGTGTCACAGGCCGAACTCTGCCCCCTGGCCAGTTTATACCCCCTGGAGTAAAGTAGCTTGGGCTAATCTAATGCCCGGGGTTGAAACCAGTCTAGGCCATGTCATACCACCTCACCTACCCCCCCCCCCCCCTCCCCCAATCCCCCGGGCGGAATGTACCCTCTGTGTGCACTTTGTTCACCCATCACATTTATGTTGCAAGAACGAGTTTTGCACCCGCTCACCATTTCTCTGCTTGAGTACGAGTCAAGTTGCAATGTGTGTAATGTCAAGAAGAATTCTGTTTACAGTTAACCCAAATTCGACGCTGATTGTTTTGTGTCGTTGCTGTGAACACAGAGATGAATTTCAATCTTCCACAATCACTAAATCAATTAAATACTCATTTGTTCGTCTTCACCACTTTGCTGTCGCAAGGGTTTGAAAATGGGTGACATTCTCTCTCTCTAAAAAAAAAAAAAAAAAAAAATAATAATAATTTTTTTTTTTTTTTTTTTTTTAAATCTGACTTTTTACAGCTCCGAAGAGAGAAGAGACATCTTGATTGATTTCAATTTCTTTGACATTTAAGTTTTGCCTTCTTTTGATTGCAAGGAGGTCTACCACATTTACCAAAATTAGGGATCTGCGTGGCCATTCTAAATGGAGTCTTCTTTCGATTGGGAAACAATCTAACATCCGCCCCTCTCGATGAACACAGCTTTTTTTTTTTTTTCCTTTTTAGTTGCTAGTGCCTAAGCTGTAATTTTGAAATCAGTCTTAGTTTAGGTAATTGGTTTGTAATTGAATAGGCCACTTCGTCTATTCCCCTCCCCCCCCCCCCCCCCCCCCCCCCCCCCCCCCCCCCCCCCCCCTGAGTAAATGTTATGTAAAAAAGAAAAAAATCCTTGCAATTCACCTGGTCTAATTTCTAAGGTTATATTTCTCGGCAATACCCATACCTTTAAAACAAAATCATTGCATTTTATGGAGAAAACAGGGGGATAGAAAATGGCCCAGAGGACATAATCTGACCTAGGCCAGTCTATACCCGAGTATAAGGTCGCCTAGGATATTACATATTGGGGTGTCTTCTGGCCGGGGCCACTTTATACGGGGGCATTATTCAGGACTACGCCGCTGTATAACGGGGGCCCACTCTCTGGACGGTGTGGATTCTGGCCTGCAACACCGGGACAAAACTGCACGCATTGAAATGAGGTTTCTTGACTCGCGCGCAGAAGAGTTCTCACGCCGGCGGAACTGGCGACTCGCCTCATCTTCCGGCGTGAGCAGAGCACTAGCAACAATTATTGTGATCGGCCGAATTCAAGCGCATTTTTGTTCTGACTCGAACAAGAACTTCTTCAAAGAAAACTATCAGTTTGCGTTGAAAATAAATTTAGATTAGAAAGTAACCACACACCACACACACACACACACACACAGAGGCACGCACGCACGCACGCACGCGCGCGCGCGCGCGCGCGCACACACACACCACACACACACACACACACACACACACACACACTGATGGAATTTACCCCAATGACTCTTTCTTTCAGTTATAATTTGTCACTGGCAGTTGCTTTTTTATCCTTATCTATCATCGTCATCATCATCATCATTAACATCATAATTAAAGATCATGAGTCGTAAAGTCATGTCATCCGAATG
>CM065727.1:33054570-33074570 GCA_033310375.1 Conus canariensis | reverse complement strand
TTGGGCACATTGTATTTGTGGGGTCAGCGTAGAGAATATAATTTTGACTACTGGCCGGCCACACCTCTTTTAAGCCAAACTCCCAAGTTAGATTGGGATCAATAGAACAAAAACACCCAATGCTTGGGCAACATTTATCTTAGATGAAAGTAAAGGCCTAACAATGCCAGGAGTGCAAAGACTTAATGACTCCATACGGACGTACGTTTGGTGTCTATTAGGAGCGCAAGCACAGACCAAGTCTAGCATAGTGGATCAATCTACAGGCTTTGACGCCAGAAAACCATTTCTAGCCAATTTAGAAGATGCTATTAACTCTGCTGTTGATTTGCCTTCCAGCATACAAAGGTACCAAAAACGTTCTTTCACATGCTAGGTCAAAGGTTGACTTTGTTGTAGGTCATGGATTATACATGCTGCCTTCTGACCTCAGACTGCAGATTGGCATGATACAGAATTATAATAATGAAATCCTCATAGCCGGAGACGATCAAAACTTAGGACACAATCAAGGCTTAAACACAAGGCCCGCACCAGCCATTTTAAAAAAAGTATCTAGCCCTGAAAGCGACCCCCCACCAGTTATAAGCAGCCCACAGCCAGAAAGCAGTCCACTGCCTGTTGATGTACCTCACCCGACAGACACACTAGCGAAAAGACAGCCCTTGTTGTGTTTTTAACTTTTACTGGACTGGCTATACTTTATTTTACTAAAAATTAAACCGGCAGCCAGCACCCCCAAAGTCCACAGATGGTTAGCCATATAACCAACCACTTTGCCTATTGTAGACAAAACCCAACTAACAACACCGCCTATTATGCCAGGCAGTGCACCAAGTGCTTTGGCAGCTAACTTCTTTAATAAGTTTGCCAGATGGTGCAATTGTTTTCTAATCCAACTTTTACCAGGCTGAGGCGTTGGAGGCGCTACTGGCCCTGTTGGCGCACTGCCAGTTAATGCATAAACCAGTGTAGAGATAGCAAACCCAACGGCTGTTAATATACTAACTATTGTAATCCCTGCTCTCTGAACAGAGTCCTTATTCTTTCTGCTAGCGTAGTATTTTCATAAATCATTTTGTTTATAGTTTCTCTGATTCTACTTATTTGGGCTGCTATTTTTTCTCTGTTAATATACAACGCCGCTAAGCTGTTTTGCCTTTCTATCATTAAATTCTGTATTTTCGTCTGTATTCTAGCCTTTTCTTCTTGTCCTAAATTGTTATCATCTGCATCGGCCAGTTTATTTTTTTCTTCTTTTATCTCTCTCTCTAGCTCATTAAATTTTACCAAATTGTTTTTTAGTTCTTCGTTCGTAGTTGTTAAAGCAGACTTAATATTCAAGAGTTCACGCAGAGCAGTTCTAATATCCCTGAGTTCACTCGTAGACAATGGAGGATCAACAATTGTTTTTAAAGCCGTTTCTTCTTCAGGACTCAGCTCACCTTCTCTTTGCCTAGGCAATTGAGAACCGCCAATTGTCCCCTCAATAAAACTCGTCTCCTCAATAAAACTCGTCTCAAATTCTGTTATTGCTTTATCTGTTTTTTGACTTAACGCTGGAATAGAGGCGATTTCTATTTCAGATCGTGTTGGCAACGTCCGCCCCATTTTCTGTAAAAGTCTAACAGCATCAGGCCTTAGATTTGTAATGTTTAATCGTTCTGCATCAGCAGCAGGGAGGTCTCTTTTAATTGTATTTAGACTTAAAAACTTGGCCGCGTTTGGCTTTGTAGTAACTCTTACGCGGCCTCCTTCACTAGTCCTAATATACAAATGGCCGCCATCTTCTTCAAAATCGTTAGGATCGAGCACGTCTGGCAGCCCTCGTTCTATACTTTTATAGAATGATTCAATTCGTCGTCGCAATAGTTCGTGACGGGCTTTAGGGAGTGAAGAGCCTACTCCTACAAGTTCTTGACGTGCTCTAAGGAGTACAGAACCTGCTCCTACATCTTGAGGCTGTCTAGGGAGTAAAGGACGTGCTTCTGCTCCTTCAAGTTCTTCTTGCAATGAAGGACCAGTTCTTCTTCTTCATTATCTTCTTCTTCAATAGGGCTAATCGCGTCAAGATCTTCATCATCAGCCACATTTATATATTTATTATTTTTTGTTTTATAAAAAATGAACCCATACGGCTGCGACCTCGATCCATTCAGAAAAGCGAAGGAGCCCCATGGCATAAAAGGCATAAGACAGACTGTGCGCGTTGTAAATAATCCATCAACAATTGAGCCCAATGAAATGTTAACAGTAAGATTTAGTGACCTTGGACCTGACGATGTTATAATGCCAGGCACTGCCAGGCTGTCATTCAAAATAGATATTGAGTCGGCGGATCCTAATGCTACTGTCGTTGCTAACCTGGGCAGGGCCATCATTAAAAAATATGGTAATTAAACTGGAAGGTAGAGAAGTCTTCTCACTGAGTAGCGCAGACATTTTTAATCTCTATTCTGATCTGTGGCTACCTAGAACAGAAAGAAAAGACAAAATCTTTCAGGGGATCCAGGGCCCAAACGGTCTTAAGCACAGGCTTAATGCTGCAGATGCAAAGGAAGACGAGGGAGACCAGGCAATAGCGCGAGCATTTAAGAACAGATTTTGCACCCCTCTAGATTTTGAACTGTTAAAAACCCACCAGCCATATTACCAAGGCGCACTAAGAGACAAACTTACTTACGAACTGACATTCAATGACAGCGGGTCTGTTATTTTATCAGATGACCCTCAAGCCAGATACACTGTCAGTAACATCTCTCTTAATTTTGATGTTGTTACTAACCCTGAACTAGCTAGAATAATCTTAAACCAGTATAAAAGTAGGGCGGTTGTTTACTTTGAAAGAGTTTTACACCACAGTCTAGCGATTAAAAACAAGCAAGACACCGTCTGGGAAATAGCTATAAGCAATTCTTTAAGGTCCCTAAACGGGGGTTTCTCTTGCTATTTACTGAACCCTCAGCTCCTTTTCAGAGAGAATCTGAGGTGTTTTACAACCCAAAAATTGAGCAGTTGTCTTGCACAGTAGATGGCAAGCCTTTTCAGTTGTATTCAGCTGGGCTTTTACCTGACCAACACTTTGATGAAATAAGAAAACTGTTTGCTGGAGGCAGACAGACAAGCCCCACAGCCGATCATGTGTGTAAAAAACTTCACCTTCACGATGTAAGACTCGAAGATTATCTAACAGACAAATATGGACTATGGCTGGATTTTAGATCCACGTATGACAACAGACTGCACGGGAGTGGAAGAAGGGTAGGGTCAGATGGTATACTCATACAGATTAATAAGGAAGAGGAGGAGAATGGCCAGATACAAATGCACGTTTTTGTGGTTTATGACGCCCAGCTGAACATTGAAGAAAATAGACTGAAAGAAATAGCCTATTAAAACAGATGGATAGTTTGAACTTTTTGCCTAAAGACCCGCACTGTTCGCTTATTTGTGGGATTACTGGGTGTGGGAAAAACTGTCTTCGTGCTTGATTTGTTACAAACAATCTACAGGTTTCATTACGAGTACATTGTTATATTCTGCACAACCATTAAGCACAACAAGTCTTACAAAGAAAGGCAGTTTGTTTGGACAGACGAGAATATATTTTTAGTTGATCCTACTGACAAGCTAAGCGACTGTTTAGAACATTACTATAGGCTATTTGAGGGAACTGAAACGCTGTTTATTATTGATGACTGTTCAGCTGAACAAGACATTGTTAAAAAAAGAAGGACTCTATCTAAGCTAGCCTTTAGCGGAAGACACGCATTAGTTTCTGTTTGGCTCTTAACTCAAAAATACAATGCTGTCTTAAAAGACTTTAGATCGCAGTTAAAATCAGTCATCTTATTCTATACTAAGGACAAGGACAGTTTTGAAGAATGCTTAAGTGAAAACTATATAATCAGGGACAGGGATGAACTAAAAAAAATAAAAGAGCAGCTAGAAAAATCTAAGCACGCTAAACTATGCTTACGGACTGACCCGCCAGTTCAATACGTTTGCTTATTATAGATTGCACATTATAGATTGTTTATTACTATAGATTGTTTATTATAGATTGTTTATAATAAATTGTTTATAATAAAAAGAATGTCTCGAGGGCCAGAATCAAAAGCAGAGTTAGCTCTAAATGCGTTGCAGTAGAGCTAAAAGATCTAGCAGATACAACGGACTTTGATCTAATAGGAGTGGCAGGAAATGTTTATGGATTTGAGTACACCGACGATGGCGTTTACAAACGAATAGAAATTGAAGATAAAAAACGGCAGCAATATCCTGCCCTGGAAGAGGTAAGAAATCTAAGGGCAAACGATTTTGGTAAACACGAATACAAACTTCATAAACGAGAGAATGCCTGGGCGTTGCTTCCTGACATTAACTGGGATTTAAAGTTTGAACTACGAAGCCCCTATGTATACTTTGATAAGAAAAACAATTTTAGAAAAGCTTTGAATGAAGGACGCCTTCTTGCTAGCCTAGTCCCAGGAACACAACAGAAGAAGCAGATTGAAATAACTAAGCAGGGCTCTGAATATATGCTGCGGAGAAAGAAGTCCTTAGCTGAAGTGGGGGGCGACACCGTTGGCTTAGAGTTTAACCCAAAACTAGAATCACTGCCTAGAAAAATGACGATGCTTTTTCGCCTATTTATTACCCCAAGGGAGGCTGATCCTAGTTTGCCAGAGCATACGTTAATCAGAGGCGTACAAATAAAGTCTGAAAACTTGGACGGGCCTCTTAGGCTTGTTATTGTTATTACTAAAAACGGGGATGAAATAAAGACTTTTGTATCTTCTGACAAAGTCACTGTGATGGTTGACAAAACCAAATTAACAGTACTCGATTTTATTTTTATTAAGTATGTTGATTTTATTGTGTTTTACTCTGTTGATGAAGTGCTGCCAGAAGGGTTAATAAGAAGATATGTACAAGATTAATCTTAATTAAAAAATTAATCTTAATTAAAAAATGGATGATCAGGCTCAAAAGTTTAGGTTAGAGCAAATAACTGAACTTCAAGAAGAAATAGAAAGTGACTTGAATAAGTATAGGGTTACTAGAAAGAAATATGCTAAAGTTTTAAATACTCTTTCTTATATAATCACCAGCTCATCAGCTGTAGCGAGCGTAAGTACTGGGTCTGGCGTTGCTCTTTTAGCTACTGGGGCCGGAGCGCCAGCCTCTTTAGCATTAGGGAGCATTGGTTTGGGTTTAGGTGCTATGTCTATGATTGTGAGTGCTGTTTTAAAAAAATGAACGCCTAAACTACAAAAGCACACTGCCATTGTAGCCCTAGCATCAGCAAAACTTTGTTCATTAAGACTGAGAATAAGCAAAGCATTGCAGGATGAAAACATTACAGCTGAAGAATTTGAGCGTCTTATGGCTGATGGTGAGGATTACAGACGACAAAAAATTGAACTTCAAAAGGAGTGGAGAAAGACTTTTACTTCGCAACAGGTAGACACTGAGACAATCAAACAGAACATTGAAAAGCAAGCAAACAATCAGTTAAACCCAAAATAGACTAAAAAAATAAGATGTGAACTAAAATAAATAAATCATAAGTTTAACAAAAAAAATAAATACTATTTTTTTTTTTTTAACTAACAGGCACTGTGTTTGGCGGGACAACTTGCAACTCTTCGCGAACAAACGATCTTTTAGGGGCAGGCTTTTTAGACGTAGAAGAGTCTCTCTTAAATAATACACGGGAGGGGCTGTTTTCATAATTCTTTCAACTTCATATACGTCTACGCTCCATATAGGGTCTGTGGCTCTAATTCTAACATCGCCCTCTGCCTCTCCAGGAGCATACAAGTATCTTACTTTTAGTCCAAAAGGTAAGTTTTTGAGTACTCTGGATGTCTTCAGTAATGCTAATTTTTTTTAATTTGATCGCGTTCACCGGTTTAAGGCCTGTTGCTTTAAATTCTTCGTTGTTCATGGCACGTAAGACTGCTGGCAATCTCCTAACCCATTCTGTGTTGCGTGTTTTGTCCATAAGGTCTTTATGATATTGATAGGTAAACAGGCGCTCAGCTAGATTCTTATTAAAGTTTTCTACTAGAGCCTGGGAGCGATGGTTGCCTGGAATCCCTCTCTTAACTGTAACCCGATGTCTTAAAAGCAGTTGGTTTACAGCTCCTTTAAACTCTTTCCCATCATCAACCTGAATCAGCCTAGGATACTTTAATGGACCTCGCATGTATATTTGTTGTAAAGCCACAGCCACAGCAGTTGAGCTTTTATCCGTTGAAGGCTCAGCGTCTTTATACCTTGAAGCCATGTCAACAACAGTCAGAGCATACTTAAACTTTTTTCTTCTAACTTTGTCATGTGGAAGATACAACAAGTCCATCTGGTGGGTGTCATTAGGAACTGAGTTAACAAATCGAGGCCTTATTATTCTTTTTGGGGCGGGCAGATATATTTGCCAGATCGCTTGTTTTGAAAGCCAGTCTTTCGCTTCTGATTCAGACACCCTAGCAGCTTTACTCAGTTTATCAATAGCGGCCTTTCCTTTCCAATACCCTCTAGGAGAATAATATATTTTGTACTTCGTATCGTCCATAAGAAGGGACTGTTTTTTATTACATTTTTAACTATGTTTTTTAGATTGAATATGCAAGAAGAAAGATTGCTCCCATAGCACCTATAATAAAGCCTATTTCTACCATTTTCTGATCCTCAGACGGTTCATAAAAGTCAGACAGTTCTGGCGGTGAGGATGTTAGAAACTTCTTTCCTGTCACTAAGTAATATTCATTCATTGCGTCATCAACGTCTGTAAATGTGTGCTCTGCATGTCCCTGTTCTCTTAACTTTTTATTAATAAAGTCTAAGTGAGCAATCCTCCTTTTCTCGTAAGCGTCTCTTGCCTTAGCTAAATCTTCCATTGCCTTGTTATGGCGTTCTCTCTCTTCATCAGACCGCAATTTACTAAACATATAATTGCTGCCAGAGAAAGCCAATGCATTAACAATAGCCCCGCCCACCATCAGAACTAATCCGGACATCTTTTTATAAATGAATCAATCTTTTTATAAATCAATATTTTTTAGAATGAATCTTTTTTTTTTTTAAATCAATCTGCCTAAATGCATTAATCTTTCTATGCATTGATGTTTTCTGGGATAATCCCCTGTGCAACAAGAAAGTCTTTTGAAGCACTCCCCGCCGTTATTACAGCTATAACCTTAACAACATCCTCAATGTCTAACCTTCCTAGATCAGCTGGTCTCATTTTAAACATGTTTTTTGCTAACGTGCTATATCCTATACTAAGGCCGCTGATTACAGCAGAGTGGTAAATCGTATTAATAATCTTTTTTTCGCTCATGTTTTTTATTAACTAAAAAAATAATTAAAATAATCATAATATGAAAGACTGTCTATGTGCTTTTTAATCAGATAATCTTTTGTTGCCAGAGCTAAAAATAAGGTTGTAACTAGTTTCGGCGAATCTTCTATCTTTCCCATGTTGGGCGGTTTTATTCTTAACAAACATTTTGCTAGGGTTGAATAAACTATAACACCAACAATAGGCACTGCATAATTAACCAGCGTTAAACTCATGGTTTTATTATTTTATTTATTTAATTTTTAGATTTAAAAATGACGGCCAAACACAGCGAATCTGATCTAATGATTTTAATAGAAAATTGTAATGAACTATTTGACGAAACGATGAAAGTGTTAAACATTGATTTTAGTAAATCGGGGGTTGAGAATGATGTAAACAATTTAATAAAAAATCATAGTGAACTATTTGACGAAGCAATCAAAGAGTTAAACATTGACTGTAGTGATTCAGAAAAAGCTAAAATATTGGCAAGTGCTCTTGTAAGATTTGGGTGTCTTGAAGTATTGCAACGCTTGGGTGAAGAATAAAAGTGCGTTTACTTACTTTTACTTACATTTATTTTTTTAATTTACGTAAATATTATGGGTTAAAAATGAACCCAACAAGCGAGTCCGAGTTTGAAAAACTATCCAACAGCGTACTGTTGGAAGGTAGTAACAGCTCATTAGGCAATATGTTCATTGAATTAGACATGGACATTATTAACCCCACAAACGTTCAGGAAAGTGTAACACATGCTATTTCTAAAATCCCAGGATCTCTTCAAATTGCCCCGCCAGCAAAAGTGTTGTTGGCCATTCTGATTGAATATATAACCCCCGATGATAGTAGTATGCAAGTCTGGGTTTCAACTAGACAGAAAGAAGTAATCAGCTATTACGACTTTACACCTGGCTGGGCTGATTACATACTTACACAGTTTAACTATGCAAGTGAAGAAGCGAAATTGCGCGGCTCTGGCTGGTCTGAAGGAACAGTCCTCGAAATCAAATTAAGACAAACCAAATACTCTCCTATAATCGGCAATTCTTACCTTCCTCTCCCAAGAGAGTTAGTTTTTAAACGAGCAGTCTTAAACATACATAATTCTGACAATATGTGTTTCATGTGGTGTATTTTGGCGCATTTACATCCTGTTAAAAAGCATGCAGACAGAGTTTCTAATTATTGGCAGTATAAAGATAGTCTGAACTTTGATAACATAACCTTTCCAGTAAGCATAGAAAGTATATCTCAGTTTGAAGAGCAAAACAAACCAATCACCGTAAGCGTATACACATGGAATTCAGTAGACAATCTAGCCCCTCTAAGAATTTCTCCCGAAGCCCCTACTTTAGGCGAGTCACTTGAGAATCATGTAGACTTGATTCTGTTTGCAGACGGTTCCAAGAGCCATTATGTATTAATTAGAACAATGAATAGACTTTTGGCTTATACTACAAAGGATCCTGCTAAACAGGGGCTTTGTAGAAGGTGTTTGGTCAGAATCCCCACTGTAGAGGCAGCTGCAAAACATAAGAAGCATTGTAAAAGTTTTGTAGACTGTAAAATCGAACTTCTTACACCAAAACCAGGGTCTAAGGTTGGTTTTAAGAATGTACACAAAATGCAGATGAGCCCATACGTAGTTTATGCTGACTTTGAAGCGATTTTGCCACAGTACTACGGCCCTCAAGAACGGGCACAACAAAAAACAACCCTATTATCCCGTCATCAGATCTGTTCTTATGCATTTGTTGCTGTTAGGTCAGATGGCGGACACACACAGCCGGAGATTTACAGAGGCCCCGACGCAGCTGGTCGATTTTTGGAGCAGATGAAACACCTTCGCAATCAATTCTCTAATCAGCTGAACCTTTCAGACATTAAGATGACCCCCGAAGATGAAGAACGTTATAAATCAGCCACCCACTGCTGGATATGCAAATGCAAATTATTAGGTGACACTGTAAGAGACCATGATCACATTACTGGCAAATTCAGGGGAGCAGCACACAACAGTTGCAATCTTCAACTCAAGGTTAACCCCGAAAAATGGAAACTACCAATCTTCTTTCATAACTTGCGGGGCTATGATTCTCATTTCATCATGCAAGCAATAACTTCTGAATGTAAGAGAGTTAGCTGTATTGCACAATCATCAGAAAAGTACATGACCTTTACTGTAGACTGTTTATCCTTCTATGACTCTGCCCAGCATCTGATGGGGAGTTTAAGCAAACTAGCAGAATCTTTACACGACTGTCCAATCACTAAAAAATATTTCGACCCATCTTTAGTCCGTAAAGGCGTCTATCCTTATGAATACATGGACTCGTGGGAGAGGTTTGACGAGCCGGCGCTGCCACATAAAGACGACTTTTACAGCCGTCTTAGAGGTGAAGGCATATCTGACGCCGACTATGAATACGCGCAGAAAGCCTGGACAGAATTACACTGCAAAACGATGGGTGACTATCACGATCAATATTTATTGGCCGACGTGTGTTTATTAGCTGACGTCTTTCAGAATTACAGATCCACTTGCATGAAACACTACGGTCTAGATTCATCACAGTACATCTCTGCCCCGGGGTTGTCTTGGGACGCATTCTTGAAGTCTACAAACATTCAGATCGACTTAATATCGGATCTGGATACACTTCAGATGATTGAGGATGGGCTGAGAGGAGGCATTAGCATGGCCTGTCATCCTTACCGCAGAACCAACAACAAGTATTTAGACGATTATGATCCAACTAAACCATCCAACTATCTGATGTACTTAGACGCCAACAATCTGTATGGGTGGGCCATGAGCCAGACACTGCCATTAAGAAACTTTAAAATGATAAACGGGCCTCATGAGGTTGATCGGGTGGTAGGACTATTGTCACAGCTTACGCCCGATAATCCAATAGGATTAATCTTAGAAGTAGACTTAGATTATCCTAAAGAATTGTACGGCCCCCATAACGATTTCCCCTTAGCCGCAGAAAAATTAAAGATGAGTCCCGCCGAACCACTTAAACTCGTGCCTAACCTCTTTAACAAAACTAAATATGTCTGTCATTATCGACTGTTACAGTTTTACTTAAGACATGGACTGAAACTTACTGCCGTTCACAGAATAATTACTTTCGACCAAGGGCCTTTCATGAGACCATACATCATGAAGAACACTGATCTTAGAACTGCGGCCACCGACGCTTCAGAAAAAGACTTCTTTAAACTAATGAACAACAGCTGTTTTGGCAAGACGATGGAGAACGTACACAATCGTAAAGATGTAAGATTAGTTACGAAAGAAAAACAAGCAATTAAGCTGGTCTCTAAACCTAACTACCAAGACTTTCGACGGTTTAGTGATAGCCTGGTTGGCATTATGATGAAGAAACAGAATGTGAAGTTGGACAGGCCGGTGTTTATCGGGTTTGCCGTGCTAGAGCTGTCAAAGCTGTTAATGCTAGAATTTCTATACGACTACTTTAAGCCGCTATACCCAGAATCAAATGTCCTTTACACAGACACTGATAGTTTTATTCTGGACATCCCAACTAAAGACTTTTACAAAGACATGGAAATAGAAGTGGCCAAAGGAGCTGGTGGGTGGTACGACACATGCGACTATCCAAAAGATTCGCCTTTACATTCAACCGTGAACAAGAAAGTGATTGGAAAGATGAAGGATGAACTTAATGGGACGATTATACTAGAATATGTTGGCTTACGGGCAAAGATGTATAGTATTGCTACCCAGACTTCTGTAATGAAGAAAGCTAAGGGCATAGGTAAAGAAGTTGTCAAAAAAAAAAAAAAAGTCACGACAACTACAAGCAGGCTCTCTTTGAACGCAAAGTATTTTATCACACAAACGTTAATCTGCGCTCTACTCTTCATCAAGTAAACACAACTGCTGTTAATAAGAAGTCACTAGACTCTAACAATAGCAAGCGAACTTACGTCAATCCCGTGCTTTCATGCGCTATAGGCCCCCCGGAGAGCCAACTTGGCTGACTTAAATTAAGATCTTAACTAGTACTTAACTAGTACTTAACTTAAGATCTTAACTAGTACTTAACTAGTACTTAACATGACTTGCACTTTACTTGCACTTAACTTGCACTTAACTTGTTATAACTGACTTAACCAGTACTTAGCTTGTACTTAACCAGTACTTAACAACACATTTAAAAAAAACTAATTTATTAAAAATGGGTCTACAGCAGGAGGTTGTACTTTTTTTTGCAGAAGCTGGTTCTTTTTCTTTTACTGTTTTTGTGGGGGTTTGTAACTTTGTTGCTAAGTATGGCTTTAGGCGCTTGTATGCTAAAAGCCCTCCACCAACAACAATACTCCCCAGTACATAATAATACATCTTACAGTTTGATTGTGTTGGTGGTGGTGGCGGCGGCGGTGCTGGTGCTGATGTTGTATTACTATCTAATAATTTTTGTTTTGCTGCTTGGTTTGCTTTTTGCAGTCTGTTCCATTCAGCTAGTTTACGACCGGCCTCAACACGGCCAGAATTTTTAGACTTAGTAACACTACTCACTTGTGGGACACTCACCTGCGGGACACTCAGTTGTGGATTCACTTGTGGGGCACTCGCCTGTAAATTCACTTGTGGAGAATTCACTTGTGGGACATTCTGCTCCTGTGGAGTCTTCTTCTCCTGCTCGCTCATTTTTTTTAGTCTGATTAAAATTAATATGATTAAAATTAATATGATTGAAAGTAATTAATCCCATGATGAATGGGCATAGCAACGTCCCAAATCTATAATACATGCCACATGCAAGAGATTCTAGGGACTTGGTTAAAACCGGATCTTGTGTTAAAAGTCATATTTTAAATCTTCTTCTGAATCAATCGGCGCTATCTTACCTACTAACTTTGCATATAAACTAATCATTGTCTGTCCCACCGATCTAACCATTTTTGATCCTAGCTGTGCCTCGTACCTAGCGTAATACTTCTCAACGTCTGATGTAGACAATTGCTGAATCTGTTCAATACTTAGTTCAACGCCTAAATACTGCCTGGTTTTCCCACACGCAGCCAGCGAGTATAATCTTTCTTTATGACAGAGGTCTGCTGCCTCCTCACACTTTAATAGCTCGTCGCAATCCATTTTTTAAAGCCCTTTTTAAAAGCAATAAAAAAAATAATTGTAAATTCAGCTGTTATTTATTACTCATAGTCTTTTACTAATCTTAAAAACTGTCCAGGTTTAAAGGTAACAGTTACTCCTTCAGGGCTGGTAGAAGCAGTCAGATCAAGATCTTCAGGAGCTATTTGATCAATTAAAATGGCAAACAACTTTATAACTGGATGGGGCCAAGAATGCGGTAGTTTACTGATGGCGTTCCTTACGCTTTCTCGCATATCTACGCGCTCAAAAAGCTCCGTAATTAATTCTTCAAACTCTTCTCTATCAACTCCCCAGCTCCTTTCCTGCATCTCCCAATCTCTGAATATATTAATAAGCTCTGTAACTTCGGGCTTCATTTTTATTCCAAATTAAAAACAGCAATTAAAAAAATTAAGTAAGCCGTTCCTATTGTTTTGCGCAAGAATCAGAAGAGAGGAGAGAGAGAAAATATCTAGGAGCTAAATCACCCTTTTTTTTTTGCACGAAAACCCCCCATTTTTAAGTAACAATTACGTCAATTTTGGAGGTTTTTGGATGTTAAGTTTAGTTGTAAAAAAAAGGTGTTAATTTTGGCAAAAAGTAGCATAAGATGGACGAGATTTGTTTGTGAAAAGGGGGGTTTTCGTGCAAAATAAGATGGAGTGGGATAGCTCCTAGATAATTTCTATCTCTCTAGGCTACCTGTTTAAAGTCCTCAGTGGAAGCTTTGTTTAAACAGCTGGTTCTTTTTCGCTACATCCTCGGCTTTAACTAATTAAACCTTTTCCGGTAGTTGTCCACCTGTCCGAACATTCCATCTGCATTGTTTGCAACACAGACTGATTGCACCTTGAAATTGCGGAAATTGTCCGGACATTCCAACAGCCATTGTTTGTTTACTCAAGGCCTGCTACCGAGTCACTCGGTCATGGTTGATGAGTAAATGACCGGAACGAGCTTTTCACGCTCTGTGGCCACGCGCTGTGGCTGATCCGCTCCACGCCTGACTGTCTGCTATTTCCCCTGCGGTGATTGTGGTCGCAAAGACTGGGCTGTAAACTGGCTTACTTAAGCGTGAGCTTCCCGTAGGCCATTGACGACGGCGCCTGGTGAAGTCTTCAGTGATTCAATGGAGACCGCTAGCAGCTATTTTTTACAGCAGAGCCATTCATTTGTAAATGAAGTGACTCGGCTCATCCGACACCTGACTGCTAAAATCAACATAGGCTGATGACGAAGACGTGATTACGCTCGTCATGGACTTGAAAGAAAAGTCAGCTTCGCTGCGATAGAATAGGAACTTTCACGTTCGGGTGAAATGACACTAAACTGAGAGTTCAGACAAGCTTTTAGTCTTATACATTTGTAACAACAACAGCAGCAGCAGCAAAAAACAACAATGTAAATGATAACAATAATAATAATAATGATAATAACAATAGCAACAACAACAACAACGATAATGATAGCAATGATAATGATAATGATGATGATGATGAAAATATAATGATAATAATAATAATGATAAACAATGATAATAATGATGATGATGATGATAATGATGATGATGATGATGATGACGACGATGATGATGATGATGATGATGATGATGATGATGATGATGATGATGATGATGATGATGATGATGACGACGACGATGATGATGATGATAATGATAGTAATAATAATAATAATGATGATAATAACAATAATAATAATAATGACAACAATAATAATAATGATAATAATAAGCATCCCGTTTTCCAGTTGCATGTCAGTTCAGGTCCTCTCTCTACGGATCCAGCTGTATTCGAGCGAAAGGCTTAGCCTGCCACAACTCTGTTCTTGTTCCACCACGCAGTCTCGCAATCATTCATTCGCAATCAATCATTCGATTCAGCGCAATTATTGCGCAAAAACGCGCGAGTAGCCTCCATGCCTAATGTTGCGGTGCGTCAAAACGTGACTACCGCGACAGGGATCGCGCCACGTTTCCTTGCAACAACAATATGTAAGAGCTGCTTCCCGGATTCGTCGTAATTTCCAATTATTCGTTTCGAGAGCACCAATGTTCTCAGATTTTTCTTTCAATATGCCTATTTGTTTCACTAGAGACACAACCATCCTTCGGTGCTCTCTCTCTCTCTCTCTCTCTCTCTCTCTCTCTCTCTTCCTCTGTCCTTGTTGTGTGTGTGTGTGTGTGTGTGTGTGTGTGTGTGTGTGTGTGTGTGTGTGTGAAGAGAAACAAGAAAACGTTTTCGAAAATATATGATCAGAAAAGAAAGAAACTTAAAAAGGCATGAAAAATAAGGGCATCTCCAAATTATGGAAAAAGATTTTCCAAAGGAGCCTTTAGATAAGCTGCATGGCTTTCAAAGGCATTCACAAGAATCGTCTCAGTAGCCAATATTTCTTGCCACGATTTGCAGCACTCCATTTTTTGTCGCAATTGCCACGTAATGACAATTATACCCAAAGGGGATCGCAATACCACAAACAAATCGTGATGCAGAAACATCCTCCGGTTCGCTGCGAGTGTGGCATAGCAGCGGACGCCAGAGGAGAGGTGGCAGCTCTCCTTTGAGGGACACTGATGTGAGAGGTCAGTGTCGGGCGGCGCAGTCAACCTTCCACCCGTATGGGTGACGACGGGTCTAACCTGTGTCGCCGGGGACGGCTCCTGGAGATGTGGGGCGATCGACGATGGAGCGTTGCCTGACTGCGATTACCGTGGCCCAGGGTAACCATGTTCTGAGCTGGGGCAGACATGGGGGCACTCCTTACGCGGTTGGGCTGAAAAATTGCCCTCTCTGCCGCAGTCTGCGAGTACCCGCCGAATATTTGGGACTCGTGCAGCGCTCCAGCGACCTTCGTCCTGCTCCCTCCTTGAAGCGGCCTCACGCGGCACAGGACCATCGCCACCCGAGCATGAAGAAGGCCGCCCGGTGGCCCTGAAGGCAGTCTGATGTTTGGGGAAACGAGGGCAACATATACCGACACCCATCGTTGGTCGACCAACAGCCAAAATTGAACCAACGCTCAAGAGGAACACGAGCTCTGAGAGCGAGAAATACGACGACCCCCACAGCAACTCACCCACTACTGCCGGCGACAACAGTTGCCACAACGATGCAGACCTACGTCTGTAGTATAACTGTCCTTAAGGGCCTCAGGCCGATACGACGTAAAACTCATCCTCAACGTCAACGTCAACGAAACATTCTGCGGTGTTATGGTTCCTCTTGTAAAGAACTCATATAACTGTAATGAATTGTATGTATTGTATTTATGTATTGTATTGTATTGTATTGTACCGCACTATACTGTACTGCACTGTATTGTACTGTATTGTGTTGATAATGTACTGTTGTATAATGTATTGTATTGCATTGTTTTGTTTTGTATTGTATTGTAAAACCTTCTCCGCACAACAGAATCGATGTCCTTTCGTAACATTCACAGCGTCCAATCCCATCCCACCTCACCGCTCTTTGTTGTTGTTGTTACCGTTGTGTTTGCCCCTTGAAGTAGATATCATTCAGTTTTGTCCAGAAAGAAAGTTCCCTCGTTGCCGTAGGTTCTTTTAAAATCATGTGTGCTAAAGGGCATGTTGATTCTTATAGAGGGTGTCGACTCATCTTCCCATCCGAGCGGCGACATGTTGTTTGTTCGTCGTTATACAATACAGTGCGCGAGTCGCCTTCCCGACAAATCGTGAAATACGGAATAACAAAACAAGTCAAAATATAGGCAGGAACAACTCGTATGAAAAGACGTTGGTTTTAGTCTGTGGAAGAAGAAGAAGTTTTACTTTATCAGAGGACAAATGAACAGACAGACAAACATGAACAGACGGACAAATATTGCCAGTAAGATTGATTGTTGAAGAGAAACAGGTTACGCCCTCCGCCCCCCCCCCCCCCCCCCCCCCCTCCCCCTCCAAGTGTGAGAAAAAGACAGAGTGGAAAGGAAGATAAGTGAGAGAGATACAGACAGACAGGCAGACAGACAGACGGACAGACAGCCAGACAAGTATATTATTCTTTCGCTGTACAGAAGTTCAAGCGGAATGCACGTCTTAATCATAATGAGTTTATATAAGCGCAGCAGAAGTAAAAAAAAAAAAAAAAAAGAAAAAAAAAAGAAAAAAAAAAAAAAGAAAAGAAAAGAAAAAAAAAAAGAAAAAGAAAATCCTCTGTATTACAAGACAAATTCAAAATTCTATCTCATCTATCTCTTTTTTATCTCGGCTACAACTCCGAGAGTCATCATTCGTAAAATGTTTGCGTATGCTACCGTCCTTAAAATATACACTATGCAGACATGCTCTTTTTCTCAATGCAGTGAGAACACACACACACACACACCGTGTGTGTGTGTGTGTGTGTGTGTGTGTGTGTGTGTGTGTGTGTGTGTGTGTGTTCTCACTGCATTGAGAAAAAGAGCATGTCTGCATAGTGTACATTTTAAGGACGGTAGCACACGCAAAAAATTCACGAATGATGAATCACGGAGCTGTAACCGAGGGGGTGTGTGTGTGTGTGTGTGTGTGTGTGTGTGTGTGTGTGTGTGTGTGTGTGTGTGTGTGTGAGAGAGAGAGAGAGAGCGAGCGAGAGAGAGAGAGAGAGAGATGCGGTTTCTTGTCCAATGGGAAAATCAAAACCCAAGAAACCCATGCTTCCTAATCTTAGGTTATATGCTATGATAGCCTTCTTACCTTGCCAGGTCTCGACGAGCACACATACACATACTTGCAGACCACACCATGGTTCTGAAACAGGTTACTGCAAAATACCTCAGCACCAGGTGATGGCGACGTCTTGGGTTGTCTGGCATCATGTTCAGGACTGGGTCTCGTGGTCGTCACTGAAGACTCTTCTTCAACATAGGTCTTCTTTCTTTTTCCCCACTTCTGGGTTTTGTACCTAAGTTTCCGTTTCTCAGTCTGTCTTTGAAAGCTTGCATTAGAGATTTTGCTTCCACTTCAGTCGCCCAGACCACGTTCTCTCGAACAACAATCTGTCCTGCTCACTCTTCTCTCTCCCTTGTGTTGTGTTGTTCCCCTCTTTTCTCCTCAATGTTCAGTTTATACATGGATACATGTTCTCATCCACCATGTCACTCTCCACAAGGAATCTCCCAAACTATGTTCATCCACTCACCAGCATTTCACACACATTTCCTACATAGTATGCTAATGAACATTCGCTTCTCGCCAAATGGACATCGAAACTCCCAGCGACTTATGGGATCAGTTTCACGCAGTAATTGTCCTATAGAAAGTTTCGACAATTCGTCACACTAGCCTGATACTAGCATCAGCACAGCGCCTTACAGCAATACCGGCTGAACAACAAAAGACTGCTACCTTTCAATTGAACTGCCCTGGGCTCGGTCTGCTCACCTTCACTGAACAAGCTTCTGCTGATTTAAGCCCCAAGGAGGGCTACTACCCTTGATGCTCCGAGGTTTGAGTGGATAATTTGTCCCCACTTGACTACTACAGGTTCGAACTAAAGGATCCTCCCCCTCCTTCGGTGATTTCTGACACTTGCTAGTGATTACCTCCTTCACGCAGCTCGAAGATCTGCGCGAGCCGAGGGCCTTGAGGCTAAGGCTGATTGGTCAATTAGACTGTCCTTTCATCCATCCATCTGTCTCTCGGCCTGTCGGCCCGTTTGTCCACTGCGCTTTCTACTTTCCTGGCGGAATTTTGGTCATATTTATAACCCGCGAAGGTTACGAAGTGGGTTATATTGTTTTTGTCGTGTAAGTGGCTATGTATGTATGTATGCATGTATGTATGTTTGTCAACAGCATATCATCATGAAGGAATAAAGATAGGAAGGTGAAACTTGACACACATGTAGGATAGGTACTGTAGTTGTGCCTTTTGGGGTTTAGGTGAAGGTTAAGGTCACGACCTTGACTTTATGACCTTGACACTGAAAATCTATTTTAGCCATATTTCAAGCATCAGTCAACATAAGATGTTGCAACTTGGTAAGCAGGTACTTTGGCCCAAGTCCCTTCCGAATATTGTTAACCGATCAAGGTCAAGGTCAAGGTCGTATGACCTTGAACACTGAAAATCCATTTTTAGCAATATCTGAGGCACCATTCAACATAGGATGTTGAAACTTGGAGTGCATGTGCTTCGGCTCATGCCCCTTCCGAGTATTGTTGACCGATCAAGTCAAGGTCAAGGTCGTATGACCTCGAACACTGAAAAAATATTTTAGCCATATCTCAAGCACCAGTCACCATAGGATGTTGAAAGTTAGAGCGCACGTGCTTTGGCAATGCCCCTTCCGAATATTGTTGACCGATCAAGGTCAGGTTCAAGGTCAAGGTCGTATGACGAACACTAAAAATATATTTTTTAGCCATATATCAAGCACCAGTCAACGTAGGATATTCAAACTTAGTGTGAAGGTGCTTTGGCTCATGCCCCTCCGAATACTGTTGATCGATCCAGGTCAAGGTCGTATGACCTTGAACACTGAAAAAAATACTTTTAGCCAGATCTCAAGCACCAGTCAACATAGGATGTTGAAATTTGGTGTGAAGGTGCTTTGGCTCATGCTCCTTCCAAATATTGTTGACCATCAATCTCAAGGCAAAGGTCGTATGACCTTGAACACTGAAAATATATTTATAGCCATATCTCAAGCACCAGTCAACATAGGATGTTGAAACTTGGTGTGCAGGTGCTTTGGCTCATGCCTCTTCCGAATATTGTTGAACGGTCAAGGTCAAGATCAAGACTGGACTCTAAAAATATCGCTGATATAAAGGTTTGACTAAAGAAAGAGTAAAAAAAAAAATCCCAGACTTGACTTTTTGGGGCGCAGGCGAACTTTCGTACTTTTGGCTTGTAGCTCAGGGTATTGTGTGGACGGCCTCTTCGCTGTAGACGATTAATTTTGTTAAACGCAACTTCGCGGGTTATTCTCGAATGCTGCATTCAAAACTGTACATCCAGTATATGAATGTTTTAGTTGGAGTTTATTTAAAACGCTACTTAAATAAACAAATAGAACAGATTTTTGTTTATCTGTTTGTTGTTATGTGTGTTATTGAATGACCATGGAATTTCTTTTTGAATGTTAGTGTTTTGTTTGAAATCTACATTACTCAGTGACTCACCTTTAAAACGGGAACAAATCGAGGACTGACCAGCCCCGCAATAGCGAACCTCCCTAATAAAGGGTTCGATCAGTTGTTCGACATCAAACTTGCATAGTTGAGCTGCAGTGTTTTAAACTCTGTTCATTCCACCGATATTGAGGTCAAGATCCCCAAGAAAGCTCTTCCTGTGTGTGTGAGTGTGGTAATGTGTTGTCTTGCGAGTGTACATCAGTGAGACACTTGAAATGCGTGAAACCATTATGAGGGTGCGTGTTGGGTTCAATTCGCAGCGCCTTGAGCCAAATTGTGTTTTGGAAATGTGCACGTGTACAATGTTCTTTACTTATTCATCTATTTATGTATGTATTTATTTCTGTATTTATT